>CM035110.1:10135854-10785854 GCA_020205505.1 Panax japonicus | reverse complement strand
GTGGTGGTGGTATTATTATTATTATTATTAGTAGTAGTAGTACTATTATTATTATTATTATATGTATATATATAATAATAATTATTATATGCTATTATTATTATTATTATGACTGTTATTATTATTATTATTATATGTATATATGCATGTATATATGTATGTGTATATATATATATACACACACACACACACACTTTTTGGACACTGTACTAGGAATTATAATAATTGTAATAATTATAATAATAATAATAATAATTGTAATAATTATTATTATAATAATTATAATTAATTTTAAATAATTAAAATAATAATAATAATTAAAATTTTAAATAATAATAATAATTATTATTGTAATAATACAGTGACCAAAAAGGGGATAATACACTGTATTATTACAATAATAATAATAATAATAATAATAATAATTATTTTCTGATGTTATAGAATTCCTTGGTTTCTAAGGTTTCAATTTTGTGATGTTAAGTCATGTCTGAGTTGCAATTTATTTGGAATTTTAATTCTATTTAACTTAACATGTTTATCCAAACGTATGTTATTATAATAATAATAATAATAATAATAATAATAATTATTATTATTATTATTATTATTATTACTACTACTACTACTATTATTAGTACTACTATTATTATTATTATTACTGTTATTGTTATTATTAGTACTATTATTATTATGACTGTTATTATTATTATTATTATTATTATTATTATTATTGTTATTATTATTATTACTGTTATTGTTATTGTTATTATTATTAGTATTGTTTTTATTATTATGATTGTTATTATTATTATTATTATTATCACGTAATTAGTTATGTACATTTATGTATATACGTAATAAATCTAAGGAAAGGAGATCTATTTTTATTTGGGTGAAATGATTTTTCCAATTATAAATACTATTCCTTGCAAAATAATAGTAACTAGGCCCATGTGCTTGGGTGGTCTTTGGATCAATATTCCAAATTAGAGGTCTTGAGTTTGAATCTGTGCATCAACATATTTTTTGGGATAGAGTTTAATATTCGTCACGTCAGTCCATCCATGTGTAAAATAAAATAAAAAATTATTATTATGACTATTATTATTATTATTATTAGTACTATTATTATTATTATTAATATTTTTATTATTAGTACTACTACTATTATTATTATTACTGTTATTGTTATTATTATTATTATTATTATTATTAGTACTTCTATTATTATTATTACTGTTATTGTTATTATTATTATTATTAGTAATATTATTATTATGACTGTTATTATTATTATTATTATTGTTATTATTATTATTATTAGTACTACTACTATTATTATTATTACTGTTATTATTATTATTATTATTATTACTACTATTATTGTTGTTGTTGTTATTATTATTATTATTATCTTAATTTAAGGCAACATTTTAATAGTCGTTGCAAAAAGTTCTATAAAATATGCAACGAAAATAAAAATTATTGTAAATGAATGTGGTCCATATTAGGCAACGAAATATAGCAACAAAAAACCTTTCGTTGCCCACGATGAGGAGAAATCAAGTGGTTAAAAATTTTACAACGAATTTCTAACGAATTTTGTTTCTAAATTTTGCAACTACTTATGAATTTCGTTGCAAAAAGTGAAATGCTAACACAATCTGCAATAAAGGACAAGTTTCGTTGCTAAACATACACTTTTAGCAACGACTTTATAAGTCGTTGCCTGAAAAATCGTTGCTAAAGCCCCATTTTTAGCAAAAAAAATAAAATTCGTTGCCCACGATGACGGGAAAGTAAGTGGCCAAAAATTTTGTAACGAATTTCTAACGAATTTTTTTTCCGCCAATGAATTAGCAATGAAATTTTGCAACGACTTATGAATTTCGTTGCAAAAAATGAAAGCCTGACACAATCTGCAACGAAGGACAAATTTCGTTGCTAAACATATACTTTTAGCAACGACTTATAAAGTCGTTGCCCGAAAAATCGTTGCTAAATGCCCTTTTTGTAGTGTTATTATCTGCTTACTAAGAAGCATATTTTCTCAAGTATAAAATTCTTTGAACTTTTATAAATATATTTGCTCTTTAATTGATATCTGCTTATTTAAGAAGCATCAATCTGTACTAAATCTTATCTGCTTATTTGAGAAGCATCAATCTGTACTAAATTCTTATCTGCTTATTTAGGAAGCATATTGTTGTAAAATCATTTGTAAAAAGAGAAAATGTCAGAGTTAGTTTATTTTATGTACCTATGAGAAAGACGAGTAATTCGACCAAGACCAGAGTCTTAGAGAGGTCAGCGGGAAGTTGGGTCTCTAGTGTACTTGTGAGGTGAGGAAGAGGCTATTATTTCAAGACCAGATCATTGAATAAAACTGAACTCCAAAGAAGTACAACTAAGCTTGAGGAGGGAGCGGGGAGCTAGATGTCTAAGATAGATTAGTTGAGAATTGTTGGAAGTTTATCTATAAAACTTTGTAAAGGTTTCTCTGTCTGTTGAAGGAGTATTTATTACTGATAGTAATAGGATCTCAATTCCTGGATAGGAGCTTGAGACTAGACGTAGTAGCATACCCGGGATGTATGTTGTGAATCAGATAAATCTTTGTGCATTGTGTGATTGAATTTTTACTGTCTTGCATATTAATTTCTAACACTGCAAATTAATTATCCAAAAATTTAAAAAGGCCTAAGATAATTTTTTAATCGGTAATAATATATTCAACCCCCCATTTCTAGATTATTATTTGACTTTCAATTGGTATTAAAGTGGTGCTCTTTAACTTGTTTGTTGAGTAAATATAGGCATACCTAAGAGTAGATTCATCTATGGCCTACAATGCTACTAGTAGCGGAGAAGGACTATCAATGACCAGACCTCCACTATTTGATGGTACAAACTTTGCCACCTGGAAGAGCAGATTCAAAATATATGCCAAATCACAAGGAATCAAAGTTTGGCTTGCATCGAACGAGGTGTAAAAATTTCGACAAAAATCGTGGGAGAAAAGATCGTTGAGAAAGATGTTGATGAATTCACTACTGATGATGAAAAGGTTATGAACATTGCATCCATAGCTGAACAAGTGCTGACTAGTGCTCTCATTGAAAAAGAATACAAATGAGTTAGCAATTGTAAGATTGCAAAAGAAATATGGGAAAAATTGATTCTGACCTATGAAGGAACCAATCATATTAAAGAAACCAGAAAAGATGCTCTAATCGAGGAGTATGAAAATTTCAAGTTGGAAGAAGGTGAAAAGATCATTGATATGAAAACACGTTTTTTCAGAATTATTGATGAGCTGGAAAATCTAGGGATGTCATATACAACCAATGAGAAAAATAGAAGAATTCTCAAAGCCTTTCCATCCATCTGGAAAATGAAGGTTATTACTATTAAGGAAAGGCAAGACCTAACTACTTATCATCTTGATAGCCTTATTGGAAATCTTCATGCCCACGAAATCGACATGTTAGTCAAAAAGCAGGATCGGATACAGATATTAAAAAGAAAGGAATTACTTTCAAAGATTTACTTATAAATCAAGAAAGATATGATGAAGAAGTTGCTGAACAAACTAAGGAGATTGAAAATCTGTGTTTAATGGCAAACAATGAGTCATCACCAAGATCTGAGGTAAATTTTGAACATCCATTATCTAGTACTTCATTTGTCATGCATACCTTAGATAATATAAATGAAAAACACCATAAACTACAAGAAGCATATAATTATTTTTATGAAGATAATAAAATTATTAAAGAAGATTTTATTAAATTAAAAATTTATTTAGAAAAATTAATTAAAATTAACAAAAATATGGAAATGGAAAATGTAAAATTGATTATAACTAATGAAAGTTTAAATGAAGTAAACTTGGAAAATGATTCCTTAAAACAAGAATTAGAACAATTTAAAAGAATAAATAAAAATCTTGAAATAGAAAATTCAACACTTGTTATAATTAATGAAAATACTCAAATAAAAAATCAAGTGTTAAGTGAAGATATTAAAAATCTCAATTTTGAAAATGTATCTCTAAAGATAGAATTAGAAAAACAAAATGAAGATTCTTCTTTAATAGATCAAAATTAATATTTTAACTAAAGAACGTGATGATTTAAATTTTATAGTTCTTAAGTTCTCAAAAGTTAAAGAAAACATTGATGACATGCTTAATTAACAAAGATGTGGATTTAACAAAGAAAGATTAGGATACATTGGCGAATTTAGTAAAAATAAAGAACTTTATCATGTTAAAAGTAATGAAAAAGAAAATCATACATCTCCATTTACTAAATGTTGTTACTGTAACAAAAATGGTCATTCTTTTCACATGTGTAATGCTCGAAATGGAAATTATAAAGAAAAAATGATTTGGGTGCCTAAAGGAACGTACATTGCACCAATTATTAATACAAGGAAAGAGTTTTATAATAAAAGTAAAAAATCTCATAGAAATTTTCATCAAAGTTTTTCAGGATATAATAATAGAGTAAATCATGCATCTTATAGACCTGCTACTCATAAAATGCTCGTGTCTACTAAGATTGATTATCCTGTACCCATTTTTATAATGGAAAACACAAATGTTCCTTATACAAAATGGGAAATTCACCCAAAGGACCCTTCTTATTAAAGGGTACTAATTCTTGAAATTGATAAATGTTGCAAGTTTGTCTTGAAGCTGAATCTAGTAAAAATAATTGACAACATCATTGATGGGTCTATTGATATTACTTTGTGAAATGATTTCATTGAAACATGAGTAAGGATTTTGAAATGAGCATGAAGGGAGAATTAAACATCTTCCTAGGATTGCAAATAAAATCAGGTGAAAAAGATTCTGACTATGCAGGTCATCATAATTGTTCAAATACAAGTGGCACATGTCAGTTTTCTCATAATTATTTATGCATCTAAATATATATGTCCGTATAAATATTTTTAAATATACATATATATAGGATTTTTTTAGAATATATTTAATATTTAAATCTATTTTTTTAAAAACACACACACACACACACATATATATATATATAATAGATTTAATTAATGTGGAACGTTCATTTAAATTTTTATACATCTAACGGTAAATAATCTACATTCGTGTATATTAATTTGGGTCAATCAGAAGCAACCACACAAATTCAAATCATGCAAGCTTCTGACTGTTCGATCAAAGGACAAAGAGGCAACTAAATCTTTAAAAAGATTTTTTATATTCTAATCTCTTCTTCTGCAGGTTCTGAAAAGTAATTTATACTATTTCCACCCCCCCCCCCCCCCAATTTTTTTATGATGACAAGGGGGAGAAGAAAAATATTATTGGGAGAATAAAAATAGCATTATTCTGTTGCATACTATCACATGCTATATACATGAACTGTTATATATTGTTGCATGCTAGTTTTTCAAAAAAAAATAAATTTTGATGATTGCATAAATTGAGGGGAAGCTTTTATGAAAAATATTTTTATTGATTGTCATCATCAAAAAGGGAGAGATTGTTGGGTCTCTAAATTTTAATTTTATTTTGATGATAACAATAATTAGTAAATAAATTAATTAAAAGGGTAGAATCCTCTCCATACGATTTATCTTATTTTTAAAAGTGTTAAAACAAATGGGTTACTTATATTGGGACAATGCTTGCTAATGTGCTGAAAATGAATTGGGTCATGCATTTTGGGACAAAAATCATATGTTGATCATCAAATGCTTGTTTGATCGAATTTAAAAAAAAGATGGAGATTATGATTAAATTATTTTTGACATGTAGGCATTTTCTATTTATTCTCAAAATAATTTAAGTTATTTCAAAATTGGACAAAATTATTTTATTACTTATATATATATATATACAAGTCTCATATCAGTACAAAATATACATATTATGCATGCATGCGCCTATATATATATTTATAACATGCACATGTCCTATATTATATATACATATATAACATGCCTATATATATATAACATGTGTGTTAGTGTTATATATATATATATATATATATATATATATATATATATATATATATATATATATATATATATAGAGAGCAAGGATCAAGTGCATAACTCTTATCTTACTCACCCGTGCTCACCCCCTTTAGGCGACGATTTCGGTCATACAACCGTCGTCTATACTTTTAGCGACGGACAACTTATAGCGTCGTTAAAAGTATAAACGACGGTTGTATGATCGAAACCGTCGCCTAAAGGGGGGTGAGCACGGGTGAGTAAAATAATGGGTATGCACTTGATCCGGACCGTATATATATATATATATATATATATATATATATATATATATATATATATATATATATATATAAACCATGTATGGACATTGAATGGAACAAGGACACGCGGAAAATTAAATTGGAGTGAACTTTGAAGCTTTGACCGAATTAATGCTAATTAAGTGGAAAATTGCCCGAGCGAAAAGTTGAGTTCTTCTGCGTGAATTTTTTTTATCATTTGGACCGTTAAATTCAAAAATAAGCAATCTGGATCATGCATTCAAAATCAGTTTTCACAAAATACCTTTTTGCCCCCGACTTAAAAAATCTATAAATATGAGGCATTTCTTTCATTTTCAATTTGTCAATTCACTTGAAAAGAAAAGCTTATTTCTCTCATACATACTCTCTCTCTAAGAAGCTTTTTCTCTCTTTTTTATCAAAGTTCTAATCATTTGAGAAGAAGAAATTGGTCTAAGCATATTGAGATAAGTTGTTTGATTTACTTTATTTGAATTATCTCTTGCTTATTTATATTTATAGATATACGAATATACATTGTTATACACAATTCTATATATCTATACTTCATCTATTTATCAAATAAAAAGATATTTGGCGCCGCAAGGCTATGGTGATACACCTCCACAGAGAGGAATTCGAACCGTACGATTCTTTATAGTCTTCAGTAACTTTTTATTGATATTATTTATATTAATATCGTAAAATAGATACGATAGTTGATAGTTCAAAACGACTCTGAGATATTCCTCCAAAAAGAGGAATCATCAGAATCGGATTTGAAAATCATAGTGATCTATTGAAAATATTTATATAAATATCAACTGTGAGAATATAATTTTTTTCATAATTAGACGCCGCAAGGCTACGGAGATATTCTTCTTAAGTGAGAGAATCAAACAGTACGATTCCTTATAGTACTAAGTGACTTTATTTATAAAATCACATAATAGATAAAATATTGTTATATATTATCTGAGTTAAACAAAAATATTTGTTATGTCAAGTATTGCTTAACTGATTTATTTATTATTTTTGATATCTGTCATCACAAGTATTTGATCATAAATTCATTTATTCATAAAATACTTGTTGCATAATATAAAATTTATTTGAACATTTATTTCACAAACTTAAGTGAATATATCTGCTTAAATAGAAGCATATTTGATTCAAAGCTTAAAACAACTTATTTATTTACTCAGAAGCATTTTCACTCTAAATATAAAAGTTATTTAAACTTAAAGTGACTTTTCTTTCCTCCTTAAATAATAATTCTTTATAAATTTGCATTAAATTATATATCTGCTTAAACAGGAGCATTTTTGAGCTAAAGCTAAAATTGAATTATTTGCTTATTCAAGAAGCATTTTTCACACAAAATATAAAAGTTATTTAAACTTTTATAACAGAGCATAATTTTTATATTTGCTTACATCGAAGCATTATTTGATCAAAGCACAAATTATTATCTGCTTACTATGAAACATATTTTCTCAAGTATAAAAGTCTTTGAACTTTTATAAATATATTTGTTCTTTAATTGATATCTGCTTATTTAAGAAGTATCAATCTGTACTAAATCTTATCTGCTTATTTAAAAAACATCAATCTGTACTAAATTCTTATCTGTTTATTTAAGAAGCATATTATTGTAAAATCATTTGTAAAAAGAGAAAATGTCAGAGTTAATTTATTTTATGTACCTATGAGAAAGACAAGTAATTCTTCGACCAAGACCAGAGTCTTAGAGAGGTCAGCGGGAAGTTGGGTCTATAATGTAGTTGTGAGGTGAGGAAGAGTCTGTTGTTTCAAAATCAGATCATAGAATAGAACTGAACTCCAAAGAAGTACAACTAAGCTTGAGGAGGGAGCGGGGACTTGCTATCCAAGATAGATTAGTTGAGAATAGTTGAAAGTTTGTCTATAAAATTTTGTAAAGGCTTCTCCGCCTGTTGAAGGAGTATTTATTACTGATAGTAATAGGATCTCAAGTCCTGGAGAGGAGCTTGACACTGGACGTAACAGCATACCCGGGATGTATGTTTTGAACTAGACAAATCTATATGCATTGTGTGATTGAATTTTTACTGTATTGCATATTAATTTCTAACACTGTAAATTAATTATCCAAAAATTCAAAAAAACCTAAGATAATTTTTTTAATCGGTAATAATCTATTCAACCCCCCTTCTAGATTATTATTGGACTTTTAGTGGTATCAATAACGGAAGCAACAACCACAAAAGGAAGTGGAATGAAAATTCAAATGCTGGAAGTCAGTAGGGAAACCAGCAGAAGAGGAAGCTTGAAGCTTGTGCTATATGTGGGAAGAATCACACTGGCGTGTGCATGAAGGGTAAGCGGGTGTGTTTTAATTGGGGTCAGGAAGGCCACATCGCACCAAATTTCCCTAATCCGAAGAAAGAAGCTTGTTTTACATGCGGTTCAAAGGATCATTTGGCTCGTGATTGTCCGAAAAAGGCAATAAGAGGACCAAGTAGAGGTAAGGGAAACAACATTGGTGATACATTGACTATCACTGGGCCAATGCGCGCCATCAAACCGACCCACTGCTAGAACGTTCAACATGACCGTTCAGGATGTTATTCAGTCTAAGGATGTGGTGGCAGGTATTATTCCGATCAAAAATATAAATGCATATGTATTGTTTGATTCGGGTGCTACATGTTCGTTCATATTCGATGACTTTGCTAAGAAGCTAGATTTACCTCAGGAAGAATTAGAGTACCCTTTGAACATAAAAATTGAGAATATGGAGGTAATTCCTGTTAGGTTTGTACATAAGAACTGTAGGGTGGATATTAAGGGAAATGTGATGATCGTGGATCTAATTCCAATTAAACTTAGGGAATTTGACGTTATATTGGGGATGAATTGGTTATTCAATTATAGAGCGATAATTGATTGCCAAAAGAAATGTGTAAATCTTACGACTCTATCAAATGTGTTGTTCTATGGCAGCAAGTCGCCTAGACAAGCGAGTTGTCTGACGATGATGCAAGCCAAGGAGTTGTTTTTTTTAAAAAAATTGTTTTTGTTTTTGTAATTTTCAGATTTTTAAATCACAATTTGTACTTATTCTTATTATCAGCCAATTTTTCTCAACAATATATATCACAACAAATAATATATACGCCAAAATAAGAACTCCTCCCAACAACACATACATACAACGACATACAAACTCCCAATGATAACAAACATAAACTAAATTACAATAGATTACATTAATATTAGCATTGAACTTCATATATATACCCAAATTTCTATTTCTTCTAATTTTCTTGTTGGGGAGAAAGATAAAGTAACACGTGAGGATAGAAACCACCAGCCCAGCAGGTAGCATGCACATTGTTTGGTATTCCCTCAAAGTAGTCAACTAAGATAAAAGTTTAGAGCTAGTTAAGCATCAGTAACCGAACAAAACATATATGAATGTTTGAAACCAAACAAAACAGTACTTGCCACATGAAATTATATATGGTACCGAAAGGATATTCTTGATATAAAGCGATTAGGAAGTTTTATTCATATTATAGGTAACGGGTTTTAACCCATCAATGAACAAGATTTGATTGAATACAATGTAGGCATACAACCTAAACTACTAGGAAATGGAAGACAAATAAAAAGCAAGCTGCTCTTTGCTTTCTGTCAGCACATCAAAACTTGCTTCTGTACCAGTAGACTCCTTTTGTCTCACCTTCATCTTTCTCAACATAAATGCATTCCTTCATTTCTCGGTACATTGCCTTAAGAATTGGAGTTCCATCGTATTGATAATACTCACCCAATATCGGCTTCATTGCTTCTGTTGCTTCGAGCCCATGATAATGAGGGATCATCGAGAATATGTGGTGGCAGACATGAGCATTACAAACATTATGGAAAACCTTATTTAGGATTCCATAATCTCTATCAACAGTGCATAGGGCTCCCCTCAACCAATCCCACTCGGTGGAATCGTAGTAAGGCAAAGATGGGTGAGTGTGATTGAGAATGGTGATCAACACAAACCATCCGTTTACAACTAGCAATGGACCACCATACACAAGGAAAACCCATGCAAATCCTTTGGCCAATACGAGACGGTATAGTCCATAGATGACAGCAAGAATAGCAACATCAGAAATAATGATTTCCTTCCGCTCACGGTCGGAGTAAAGTGGACTGTGAGGATCGTAGTGGGATGTCCACCTTTCGTATTTGTGTCCTGATACATTGAACATCAAGTATAAAGGAAATCCAATAAGGAGTGTGGTAATCCATACGAACACTCGGCCTGGTGGGTTGTTGAGGATCTTGTAATAGTTTCGGATATTGGACTTGAATCTTGGGACATATACCTCGTCATTGTCAAGGGACTGGGTGTTGGCATGGTGACGACGGTGGCTAATTTTCCAAGAGAAATAAGGGACCATGAGGGTAGAGTGGACAACAAGGCCAACAAGGTCATCAACCCATTGGTAGTCACTGAATGCATGGTGATCACATTCGTGGCCGACGACCCAAGCCCCAGTTAGGACACAACCTTGAACAGCAATGTAAGCAGCCCAACCCAAATAGTTGAGGGGACGAGGGAGGAGGTCGATATAGTTAGTGGCGATGTAGTAGAGGGAGTAGGCCATGAGGAGATCCTGAATAAGGTATCGGAAAGAGGTAATAAGGGATTTTTGAAAACAATGAGCTGGAATAGCTTTCTTCAAGTCTCCAATTGTGAATGGAGGTTTCTCGTGAGGAGCCCGTCGAAGGGCTTCAGCTGCAGTCTTCTTGCCACTAGGCTGTGGAGCAGACATGCGGCCACCTGCACCCATTTTGCTTTGATATATCCTCTCTGTGATAAAAAAAAAGAGAGAGACACAATTGATCGAGTTGGTGAGGTTGGTATGAAGTTCCCCAACAAGTTCACTTATTTATACTACGTACAAAATGTGCTGTCCAGCAAGTGAGAGTTTAATTAAAGAGCGCCCGCCACTCACTTCATGTGCTTGATGTCTGATCCATTCACAGTCCTCTTTGTCTGCTGATTGAGCACTCCATTATTTCAGGTCCTCATTGACGGCTATTCTTTATTGGTCTTGCACATACGACGACTAGTTAAATATTTACTCCTTTTTACAACTCTTTTTAATTATTTACTCCATCCGTCTTCTTTTTATATGAAGAAAGCTTGCCGAAGACCCTTTAATTTATTGTAGGAGCTGTATGGATGACTGTCCTCTTTTTAATAAATATAATATAATTTATATTCAATTAAATATATCATCATTATTACAGAATTAAAGGTCATAACACTAACTACTAAACTAACAACTCATGGCATACTCCATCCTTTATTCAAAATATATTATCAATATTTAATTTTTGAAGTTCATTTAAAATATCCTTAAAATTAATATAAACTAATTTAATTTTTGGATTATATAAATACAAAAATCATAAATTATTTAAACAATAATTACTAACATAAAAGATTTATTATAATTTTTAAAATTTAATTAATTATAACAATTTTGTAACACCCCAGTCCCACATCGGAAGATAGGAGAAAAATTTATCTCCATATAAGGAAATAAGTTACTACCAATAGTACCTTCAAGTCATGACCTTTTGGCTGAGCCTGTGGTGGGTTAGGTATGAAACAACCCGGGTCAAATCCCAAGTTACCAATAGTATCTTTTTGGGTCAACTTAGCTCACCACAGGCTCACCCAAAACAAAAAATTTCCCCTATCTTCCGATGTGGGACTGAGATGTTATAATTTTTTATTTTAAAAAAATATTTTAAATTAACTTTAAAAAATCAGTTTGATACAATATTTTGAATAATTTAAATTCATCCAACGACAAGAACAACTTAGTGTACTGATAGAGGCATTAATTAAAGTTTTGTCTTTGTTATACACAACTTGAATTTTCGGCCGCTTCTGTAAACCCTTTGTTTTCTTACACCACCAACTTGTCTCAACGGTTATTGGAAACAAAATTATACTATTTTACTCTTTCATGTAAATTATCTAACCTTCAAATGTTACTCCCTCGGTCCTTAATTATTTGATATTTTAGAGGTGGATATAAGAATAAAGATAATAAATAGAAAGAATTAAATATAGTATTCAATTGTCTATAATACCCTTAAATCTTTTTTTTGGATAAGGAGAATTTTATTGGGATAAGGAGAGATAATAAGTTTAATGACGGGTAATTTTGGAAAAATTATCATTAATTATCCTAAATTTAAACAAACATCAAATAATTAAAGACAAATAAAAACTTTAAAACGTCAAATAATTAGAAACGAAGTAAGTATGTTTCAGTGGGTTCCACAAAAAGGGTTCTAATTGTAAATATTAATGATATTATATTAATTTGTTGTATGTTTCTTTAAAAGTAATAAAATATTAGTATAGTAATTGTGTCATGATAATAAAATAATAATATTGACAAAGTTAAAGACATGATGTCAATTTATACTACCAACAATAATAAAAAAAGAACTCTTTTGGTAAAAAATTTATTTATTTATTTATATTTTGTAAATGGAACTTTTGTGGAATAATACACAATAAAAAAACATATATTTTTTAGCTAAAGTAAAGTGTTTAAGTTGTAATTGGAGCTACATAAACTAATTCCTTTCATTATCGTAATAGTTCAGGAAACATTAATTTGTTTAGTCTCTCCAAAGTCCAGACCTTTTTGTTTCTTTTCGTATTACTTCTATAATTTATAAAAATAAAAAAGGTAAGAAACTTTATTACAAATGAGCTCAATCAGGCAGTGGAATAATATTGTTCGGACATCCACCACGGCACCACATGTACACTTTGCTTTGTCCAAGACTTTTGTGAGCAAACAATGGCGTGCACTATTGACTTGGGAATCTAGAATTTTTAATTAAACGTCCTAGACCCGACTGATAACGAAGTTTGTGAATTCCTAGTAGTGGGCTCTGTAATGGCACGTGGTGTATTATCATCTAGCTAGCTAGGGCGAGTACGTACTGTAAATAAAATGTATAACAGGTTTCATCAAGTACTGAAATTCAGGGAAGCCTAAATTTAAGGAGATTAGAAGAGAAAATAAATTAGTGTTGATATTGCCTTTTGTCTTTGCAGAAAATATTTGAACAACGGGAAAAGGTGGTCGCATGCCGGTTAGCCGTGAGGAGAAGAAAGCCCAAATAAATGATATTGAAACGGGAGGATTTTTATTCGAATATCCTAAATGGTCGGATAGTACGATGATGATGTTAAAGGACCAAAAATTAAGAGATCAGCACAACGGTATCAATAATTGTTATATTATTGTTGTTTCAATAATACGATGATGATGTTATATTATTGTTGTTTCAATAATTGTCACTGCACAGTATTTCCATTATCGGATCAATAATTCATATTATTTGAATAATATTATTAGATAACATTATTGACAATGTCTAGAAAGTTCTGTTAAGGAGAGGTTTGGTCACCTAATTACGCGCCAATAAGGAGAAATCCTTATTGGAAAGCTCCATCTTTCCTTGGAACGTCCTGGTTGTCATTAATGTGATTCTGTAATATTATTTGTGAATAATTAATTATTAATTTATATGATAATGAAATATTTATTTTATGTGGACATAAATGATAGATAAAGAAAATATCTATTTTAAGTGGTTATAATTTAAGGAATTAATGTTGATGTGTTTTATCAGTATTTTTGTCGGAAGGAAGGTATTAAAAATTAAATAGGTGGTCTTAAAGCTATATTACGTGAGTTATAATTTTGATCCGACCGTTGGATCATTATGATTTTTGGATATGTTATACATATATAAGTTGAGTATATGTCCATAAATTTTGAACAGTTAAAAATTAACGTATGATTTGTTATGAATTTTAAGAGGTGTTGAAAATCGTCCGTTTATGAACTTCGGATATTTTCTATTTGAAATTTGGAAAAACTTAAAGCTACAAAGTTGTCGAGAATTCGATTTCCTATGGAATGGACATAAAATTCGTATTTTTCTGATAAAATAACTATTTATTATGAATTGTTGAAGTTTCGGAAAATAAAATGTTTTTTTATTAAAATTGGGTGGGACCCACTTTTATTTTTCAAACTTGTGGGCTGAAATCTTTGTTCCAAGATGGCTGCTCATTTAGTGGGTAGACGTATAAGTTTTAATGAAAATAAATAATATTATTATTTTATTATTTTAGTCTCCTATGGCGTTCTAGCATTTTCCTATAAATAGGCGCTTAGGTTAGAATTGAAAATCACACCAGAATTAGATAATTCTTCTTCTATAATATTGAGCGTGTTTCTTTAGAGTTTTAGAAAGTTTTGAGCGTAGAAAACAGTGAAAGTTTTCTTCAAGAATATCCCCACTATACCAGTTGGAATACTCTTCTTTTCAAGGTAAGGGATGTTATTTTTGTTCAATATTCGCCTGAAATAATATTTTCTTTCATACTCTGTAGTATGTAAGTAATATTATTTCGTTTCAGATTTCAAATTTTATACTCGTTTTGTTAAAGTTTTGGCTTCTAAACTCCATGAAATTAATAGAATAACCTTGATATTTGCGCTTCATCCAGTATCTTTTCATGGAAATATTATTCTGAGCATTCTTGATAAGTTTTAACTTTTTCATGCCGGAATACTATTCACGGGGTTATTATTCCCGAAGTACTACTCACATGGTACTATTCACTCAAGTACTATTCAACTGAGGTACTATTCATGATAAAAATTTATTCGTTTTCGGTCCAAATTATTTTTGGTACAATATTATTATTGAATTTTACTCCACAAAGTAGTATCATGTTGACAATTTGGACGTTATTGATTTCTGGATAAATTAAATTATAAATCTTTAAAATTTTATCCTTGAACTTGTTTTTATTGAATTCTTATATCAATGTCATCATCCTCATGTTTATATTATGTTGAAAGTCATCTGTGGCCTGTAGTGCATAGATGGACTTGGTATGATTATGATCAGGGATTATTCGGTATAATCATGACCGTAATGTTACAAATGATGTGGTAAAAGTCCTCATTGGCCCGTAGTGCATTGATGGACAGTTGTTGGCATGATCATGACCAATGATGAATACACGAATATCCTTGGCCCGTAGTGCATGGATAATTTGTGGTCGTGATACTAAATAATATCTTTGGCCGTAGTGCAGGGGTGATTCGATGATGTGGATTATTTATTTAGCTGAGTCTCAGTGATAAAACTGATGAAAAACCTTTTAAATTATAGAAGATAGTAGATTTTATGCTCTACTTGACTCTTCTAATGGATTTCTTGTTCCGCTGCAGTTAAACTTGATGTTTGTTATATTTTATCAGTTTAACACTGTTGAAGGCTAACGATAAATTATTCTGCATTATCTTAGTCATAATATTTATTACTGGGCTAGTTGAGCTACCCTTTTGCTTTCATTGTCCTCTTCAGGAAATGAAAACGTAGCCGGGACTAGTCGGGGAACGGAGTGACGGTCCAGATTCTAGCATTAGTAGTCCTCACTATCCTATGAAATAGTGTGATAATAAATTTATTGAGAATTCCATTTGAGTTGAATACTGTCTAGAAGACAATATTCGTTTTAAAACTCTCAGTTTATTCTTTGTCGTATTTTACACGACAGTTGTATTATTAAGTTGTATTTGAATTTTGTACCATGTATTTGGCGACTCAAGATGGTTGATGTATACCTATTTTGGGGGTGTCACAAAGACCGGGACCAGGATTGTAACATTCAAGACGCGATGATTGAGAATTTATAGAGACAGGTTGCAGAGTTAACCAGGCATCTTAAGGCGTTGACTCAGGGTCACATCTGAAGGCGCTGACTCGGGGTCGACGTGGACAGGTTCAGAAGAAGGAAGTCCCGCACCTTGATCACTATCGTGGATAATTTCCGGCTGAGGAAGTCCCACACCTTGATTATGAAGAGGAAGGGAATTATTCTCGTGGACAGTATCCGACCGAGGAAGTCCCAGAATATTTCTCGCACCTTGATAGTGATGAGGAATTTTATTTTAATTCCGATTTTGATGGAGAATAGTTGGTTGAGGAAGAAGTAGATGAATATGGAGAACCTGTATATGATGAATATGCAGATGAAGAAGAAATTGAGGAAGAAATCTATGAAGAGTATGAAGATGAAGGAGAACCTTATGGAGAACCTGAGTATAATGATTATGATGATGGTGACGAAGAGGAGAATGGATCGTATGAAGATAGCCAGGAGACCCTGATCGTTCACAAGAGTCTA
Organism: Panax japonicus; assembly: GCA_020205505.1. NCBI lineage: Eukaryota > Viridiplantae > Streptophyta > Magnoliopsida > Apiales > Araliaceae > Panax > Panax japonicus. The sequence goes on along the minus strand of CM035110.1, from coordinate 10,769,264 downwards.
CCAAATTATAAAAGTGATTCCGAAGAGGATTGGTTGAGAACCAATATCTTTCAAAAACAACTTGCACTATAGCAAATAAAGTCTGCAAGTTAATCATTGATGGTGGCAGTTGTGAGAACATAATGTCCGAAGAGGCTGTCAAGAAATTATAGTTGAAAATAGATCGGCACCCTAAACCATATAAGTTGTCGTGGTTAAAAAAAGGCAATGAAGTAAGAGTGGATAAAAAGTGTTTAGTGTCTGTTTCCATCGGCAATAAATATTTTGATATAATGTGGTGCGATGTGGTGGCAATGGACGCATATCATCTGTTATTGGGCCAACCTTGGCAATATGACTGAAGAGTCATTCATGATGGTCGGAAGAATACGTATTCCCTTCGTTTTAAAAGAAATAAGTTTGTACTAGCGCCTCAGCGAGAAGAGGCCAGTTTATCTCGAGCAGTCGAGAGTCCGAACCTGCTATCCATGACTAGATTCCTAATGGAGGCTAATCGTGAAGGTGTGGTGTATGCCCTACTTCCTTGTGGGAGCGGTTCGACAGCTGAAAGCACTGAAGTGTCAGCCGATGTACATGAATTTCCTGAAGAGCTTCCATCAGGACTATCGGCGATGAGGGACATTCAACAGCAGATATATCTTGTCCTAGGATCGAATCAAAAGGAAAATATTTTAGTTACCGAAGTATCTTTTCGTACAGTTTTCGACTCTATCTGTGTCGAACTCGAGGACGAGTTCTTTCTAACACGGAGAGACTAATGCAGGAGGAGGGATTTGCGCAACGGTATCAGTTGACTTCGGGGTCAAGCGTTTGGTTCGTGTCTTCGGGGTTGGAGTTCGGCTTCAGATGATATCATGACTTCGGCTTCGGATGATGTCATGACTTCGGGTGTGGCGAACTTTTTTTGAAGAGGCATCATAACTTCAGAAGTCGATGGACTTTATTATTATTATTATTATTATTATTATTATTATTATTATTTAGTTCTTTACAGTAATAGTATTTTATTAGGCAGTAAATCTTTTATAATAAGTTGTAATTTTTGTTCGGATATCTTTCTGTATCTCTAGAAAATTTGTTAGAATCTTTTTCACATCCCTATGAGAATTTTATTTCTATTTTTTATTTCCATGTCTCTAGGAAGATTCTAGACTGACTTGGAGAGAAAGTTTTGTTAGCTATATATAAACCCGGCTTGTGGGTTGAATTAGATAGACTTTGATTTTGATAAATATATTATACACATTAGAGAGAGATTTCTCTGTGTTTTTTGATGAACCTCTTGTTCCTTTATTTGTGAATTCATTTGTTTACCAGCCCACAGGATAATCGATATCCCGCCCAGCGTCAGATATTAAACTACATCAACCGGTCTCTCATTCGCTCCACTTCTTACCTTGGTTATATAAGACCTCATTGTTTGCTTCCTCTTCTACTATGTTTCCACAAACTACATCCCTCTCCTTCTTAAGCCTCTCTCTTATTTAGCCTGGACTACTTATGTGTATGTTTAAGGTTGTTTCATGTTCGATGTGTGGGTTGTAGCCCATGAATATGGCCACCACGATTTTAGCTACTATCACTGGCTAAATGACACTCTTGGATTTATCCTTCATTCTCTTCTCCTCGTCCCTTATTTCTCTTGGAAAATTAGCCATCGTCGTCACCATGCTAACACCAATTCTCTTGACAGTGATGAAAATCATGTCCCTCAATTCAAAAACACAATTCGATCGTATTACCATTACTTCAACAACCCACTCTACAGAGTCTTCATCATTGCATTCACTCTCACCCTTGGATGACCTTTGTACTTGATTGTAAACATAGTCGGACGATCTTATGACCGGTTTTCCAGCCACTTTGACCCATACAGTCCTATTTACTCTAAACATGAGCGAGCTCAAATCTTATTATCTGATATTGGTTTTCTTATAGCTGGTTATGGGCTATACTTCATCGCCTTAGTAAAAGGATTTTCATGGGTTATGCTAGTATATGGTGTAAGGATCTAACTTTTTTATGAATAAAGATTTAATTTTCTCTAAATGTTATTTTGAATAATAAGGTGTGGATTTGATATAATGTTATAGTTGTGGGTAATATTTACAAATTTTGCAAAGTAAATAAGTTGTCATAAAATATTCGTTTGGCCGGAGAATATTCATTTTATCAGGGAATATCCGTACGACGAGACAATCATTGGTGGACCCCACAATGGAATTACTGTCGGATATAAAAAGCGACAGAAATAACCTTTTTATAAAAATAACGGTAAAACTTTTACCGTTAACTGTTGAAATACCCGGTGATAAAAGTACAGTAATACGCGTGGTTGCACAGTAGCACACATTATTGTACATTATCTCTAATTATTGATGCTTACGTAAGAAGTCACTCGATTTATTTAATAATTGCCACAGTAGTTGCTGCATAATATCTCATATTATTGATTCAATTATTGTCTCAATATCATCTGCACAATATTTTATATTATTAAATCAATAATTGAGACAACAAAGTTATTCATATTATTATTTGCATTATTGACAATGTCTAGAAAGTTCTGTCGAGGAAAGGAGTTAGGTTATCTAATTGCGCGCCAATAAGGAGAAATCCTTATCAGAAAGCCCCCTCTTTCCTGGGAATGATCTGGTTGTTAATATTGTGAGTTATAATATTAATGGTGAATAATTATTGAAAGATTAAAAATGTATTTATTGAAGATAAGTGATTTGTGATAAATACTTATTCAATTTTTGATATAAATAATGGGGTAGTTTTTGATTTGCTAAACATTTTTTCCTTTTAATATTGGTATTCCATTCACAGAGGGGTAGCCTCTGATTGGCTAACATTTCTTTTATTTTAATAATGCTAGTTACCTTCACAGGAGGGTATTCCCTTATTGGTTTTCAAATGGTATGCTGATGAATTGCAAACCGTGATTTTTTTCCTGTACATCCATGATTTTCTTAAATAGTTCCATGCCATTCTCCTATAAATAGTATGCTTAGTTTAGAAATGAAAATCACACCAGAATTAAAGAATTCATCTTCTATAATATTGAGAGTATTTCTTTTGAGTTTAAGGAAACTTTTCATGCCGGAGTACTATTCATGGGTACTATTCATACATACGACACTATTCATACATACGGTATTATTCATACATACGGTATTATTCATACATACGGTACTATTCATAAGATACTATTCACGTGGTATTATTCACAAAGTACTATTCATGGGGTACTATTCACGATAAAAATTGATTTTTTTTCTGTCCAAATTATTTTTGATACATGAATATCATTCTTGAATTTTACTCCACAAATTAGTTATCATGTTGACAATTTGGACATTCTTAAACTCTGGATAAATTGAATTATAAATTTTTAATATTTATCCTTAATCTCACTTGATTGATTTCTTATATCATTGTCATCATCCTCATGCTTATATTGTGGTGAAAGTCATCTTTGACCCGTAGTGCATAGATGGACTGTTGATTGGTATGATTAATTATGACTAGGAATTATGTATTGGTATAATCATGACCTGTAATGTTACAAATGATGTGGTAAAAGTCCTTTTTGTCCCGTAGTGCATAGATGGACAGTTGTTTGGCATGATCATGACCACTGGTGATAATAACGAATATCCTTGGCCCGTAGTACATGGCTAATTCGTGGATGTGATACTAATGAATATCCTTGGCCCGTAGTGCATTGATAATTCGGTGATGTGGATTATTTATTGAGATGTGTTACAGAGATAAAATATTGATGATGAACTTTTAAATCATAAAAGATAGTAGACATCATGCTCTACTTGACTCTTCTAATGGATTGCTTGTTCCGCTGCAGTTAAACTTGTTGTCTATTGTATTATATCAGTTTTTACACTGTTGAAGGCTAAGGATAATTTATTCTATATTATCTTAGACATAATATTCTTTACTGGGCTAGTTGAGCTCACTCTTTTCTTTCATTGTTCGATTCATGAAATGAGAATATAGCTGGGACTAGTCGAAGAATGGAGTGATGGTCCAAGATGGATGCTATAGTAATCCTCACTATTCTATAAAATAGTATGAAAATAATTGTAATGAGGACTTTATTTGAGTTTGGATATTGTCTACGAGACAATATTTGTATTGAAACTCAGCTATTGTGTTGTCGTATTTTGCACGACAGTAGTATAAATTAAGTTTGTATTTAAATTATGTATTTGGCGACTCGGAATGGGTTGTGTATACCTATTTTGGGGGCGTCACAGTTGGTATCAAAGCTTAAGGATATGATCACTGGCAGATATTTTTTAGGCTACAACTTAGAGGGGAGAGATGAGTAAATCTTTCGCTAGTGTGTCCTACCTAAGCTTATTTGTTATTTAATTGGTCGGTCAGAATATAGGGATAATATGTGGCATGTCAATTAACCCTTTTTTTGTGGCAGTGTTTGAAAATGACATATGAAAATTTTGAGATAAGCAATGGAGCACATGAGACCGTTGAGACACCGCCAATCAATAACCGGGATAATGTACATCAGGAAGGTAATAATCCTCATGTAAATAACAACACCGACTAGATGATGAATAATGGGATGTTTAGGAGCTATCTGCAATTCATGCAACACCAAACGAGAGATTCATGTTCAAAATGCAGGTGGAATCAATGGCAACTCTCGGTTGGTCACTACTAAGCAATTCAAGGAGATGGGACCACCGAAGTTTTTGGGAAAGCCAGATCCATTTAAGGCAGAGATGTGGATTAAGAAGATCACCAAGATATTTGATTTCTTGGGAAGCTCCGAGGAGCAAAGGTTCCCATTTCCACCTTCATGTTGCAAGGAGAGGCAGATTTCTGGTGGGAATCTATAAAACGTACTCATCTTTCCACATTGAAGATGTGTTGGGAGAAGTTCCAAGAATTGTTCAACGACAAGTACTTTCCAGAAAGTATTCATCACATGAAGGAAGTGGAATTCATTAAGCTGGACCAAAATAATATGACCATATCGCATTATGAGGCAAAGTTTGCAGAGTTATCCCGGTTTGCATCCCATTTTGTAGATAATAAGGAGCGTATGACGCGAATGTTTCAGTGAGGTTTGAAGCCTGAAATTCCTCAATACCTCATTTCTCACAAACTTTGTTTATATTCAGATATTTTGAATAGGGCTCAGTTATTGAAACGCGATAATGAGTCAGCCCAACCAAAAGATAACAGCCGATAAAATGACAATGGTCATACCAACGGCAACAGTCATAGAAGCAGTGATAGAAAAAGTGGAGGAAATCATCATGCCAGAAATGGTAACTATGACGCCCTCAAAATAGGTATACATCACCCATTCTGAGTCGCCAAATACATGTTACAAAATATAAATACAAACTTAATTATACAACATGAGCTGAGAGTTTTTACACGAATATTATTTTCTAGACAATATTCAAACTGAAATGGAGTCCTCATTACAATTATTATCACACTATTTCATAGAATAGTGAGAACTACTATAACACCATCTCGGACCATCACTCCGTTCCCCGACTAGTCCCGGTTACGTTCTCATTTCCTGAAGAGAACAATGAAAGCAAAAGGGTTAGCTCAACTAGCCCATTAAGAAATATTATGACTAAGATATTGAAAAATAAATTATCATTAGCCTTCAACAGTGTTAAACTGATAAAATACAATAAACATCAAGTTTAACTGTAGCGAAACAAGCAATCAATTAGAAGAGTCAAGTAGAGCATGATATCTACTATCTTCTATTATTTAAATTTTTTTTCATCCACTTTATCGATGAGACTCAGCTTAATAAATAAAGCACATCATCGAATCATCCCTGCACTACAAGCCAAGGATATTCATGTAATCATCAATGGTCATGATTATACCGAATAATCCCTGGTCATAATCATACCAACAACTGCCCATTAATGCACTATGGGCCAATGAGGACTTTTACCACATCATTTGTAACATTATGGGTCATGATTATACCGAATGATAACTGGTCATAATCATATCAATCAACAGTCCATCTATGCACGTAAGCCAAAGATGACTTCATCAAAATATAAGCATGAGGATGATGACAATGATATAAGCATTAATCAAACGAAATCAAGGATAAATATTAAAGACTTTGAATTTATCCAGAGTTTAAAAATATCCAAATTATCAACATCATACTGCTTTCTGGAGTAAAATTCAAGAATAATATTCATGTATCAAAAATAATTTGGACAGAAAAGAAATATATTTTTTGGGTGAATAGTACCCCGTGAATAGTAACCTATGAATAGTACTTCAAGAATAGTAACTCGTGAATAGTAACCCGGCATAAAAAGTGCCCCAAATATTTGAGTGAATAATATTTGAGTGAATAGTAACTGGGTAAATAGTATCCCATGAATAGTAACTGTGATAACCCGGGATTTCGAATAATTCAAATTTTACGAATATTTTTTTTATTTAATATTGACATTGACTGTTAATATTGTACTGTGTATCTATGATACGAGTCTTGAGAATTAGTCAATCTGTGTATTGACTGAGAAATTAGAGTAGAGTTGTGCTTAATAGCTTTAGAAAACCCTAACACTAAATTAGGACAGGCATTCGATAGAAAATACAATTTAAATAATTATGTTGATGAGTACATGTTTGTAATGTGTTGAGTAATGACCAAAGATTGACTGGATAGGGTTTAAACTTTGTAAACCCTAATAAGGGATTAGAAACCATAATCTCAGATTAAAAACCCTAACGCGCAATTAGAAATCCTAATCGAAAGCTGAGAAAACCTAATTTTATATTTGGGATTCCTAAACCCTAATTAAGAAACCCTAATCCTAATTGATAAGCTTAATGTGTTTATTAAACGTTGCTGTGATTAGGAAACCCTAATTGTAATTTAGAAATTTTTGTTTTTCTAATTAAAACCATAATTAGAAATTTTAGAAATTAATGTTGTAAAACCTAAGGGTTAAAACCTTAGGGTTAAACCCTAAGGGTTTGGACAATATCTAGAATGCCATTAAAATTTCATGTACAATGACCAAAATGCCCTTTTAGTATATTTTTATATGTAACTTGCAAATCTTGGTAAATTTGGAGTTGGTAACCAACTTTGTTGACTTTGTGACTCATTATATCCAGCCAATTAGTCCACATATCAGATCTATACATTGCATCCTTGTTTTATAAGTGATTATATAAGATTGAGAGAGTGTGTGTGTGTGTGTGTGTAAGACCCCAACTTTTTGAATAAAGATGAATTTTCTATAAATATCATTTTTGAATATTATAGAGTGAATTTGATATAATATTATAGTTGTGGGTAATATTTATAAATTTTGCAAAGTACGCAAGTTGTTATATAATATTCGATTGGTCGGGGAATATTCGTTTTAATAGGGAATATTCATTTTAATAGGGAATATTCGTACGACGGCACAATCATCTGTGGGCCCCATAACAGAATAATTGTCGAATGAAGAAAATGACAAGTTTGAGTTTTTATAAATAATGGCGTAGTTGTTATCGTTAACACTGTTAAAATACCTATTGGTTAAAATACAGTAATACGCGTGGTTGCACAGTAGCACACGGTATTACATAATATTTTTGAATTATTGATTCTTACGTAAGAAGGCACTACTCAATAATTGTTACAGTAATTACTGGTTAATATTTTATTTTATTGATTCGATAATTGCTACGTTGATATGTTATATTATTTTTGTTTCAATAATTGTCACTGCACAGTATTTCCCATTATCAGATCAATAATTCATATTATTTGAATAATATTATTAGATAGCATTATTGGTAATGTCTAGAAAGTTCTGTCAAGGAGAGGTTTGATCACCTAATTGCGCCTCAGTAAGGAGAAATCCTTATTGGAAAGCCTCCTCTTTCCTGGAAACGGTCTGGTTGTCATTATTGTGATTCTGTAATATTATTTATGAATAATTAATTATTAATTTATATAATAAGAAAATATTTATTTTATGTGGACATAAATGATAGATAGGAAAATATCTATTTTATGTGGTTATAATCGACGGAATTAATGTTGAGGTGTTTTATCATTATTTTTGTCATAAGGGAGGTATTAAAAATCAAATAGGTGGTCTTAAAGCTCTATTGCGTGAGTTATAATTTTGATCCGACCGTTGGATCATTGTGATTTTTGGATATTTTATACATATATAAGTTGAGTATATGTCCACAAATTTTTAATCGTTAAAAATTAACGTATGATTTTTTATAAATTTTACAAGGTGTTGAAAATCGTCTGTTTGTGAATTTTGGATATTTTCTGTTTGGAATTTGGAAAAACTTAAAGCTACAAAGTTGTAGAGAATTCAATTTCGTGTGAAATGGACATAAAATTCTCATTTTTCTGACAAAATGGCTATTTATTATGAATTGTTGAAGTTTCGAAAAATTAAATGTTTTTTATTAAAATTGGGTGGGACCCACTTTTGTTTTTCAAACTTGTGGGCTGAAATCTTTGTTCCAAGATGGCTGCTCATTTGGTGGGTAGATGTATAAGTTTGAATGAAAATAAATAATATTATTATTTTATTATTTTAGTCTCCTATGGCGTTCTAGCATTTTTCTATAAATAGGCGCTTAGGTTAGAATTGAAAATCACACTAGAATCAGAGAGTTCTTCTTCTATAATATTGAGCTTGTTTCTTTAGAGTTTTAGAAAGCTTTGAGCGTAGAAAATAGTGAAAGTTTTCTTCAAAAATATCCCCGATATACCAATTGGAATACTCTTCTTTTCATGGTAAGGGATGTTATTTTTGTTCAATATTCGCCTGAAATAATATTTTCTTCCATAATCTGTAGTATGTAAGTAATATTATTTCGTTTCAGATTTCAAATTCTATACTCGTTTTGTTAAAGTTTTGGCTTCTAAATTCTATGAAATTAGTAGAATATCCTTGATATTTGTGCTTCATCCAGTATCTTTTCATGGAAATATTATTCTGAGCATTCTTGATAAGTTTTAACTTTTTATGCCGGAGTACTATTCACGGGGTTACTATTCTCGAAGTACTAATTACGGGATACTATTTACTCGAGTACTATTCACCCGGGGTACTATTCATGATAAAAATTTATTCGTTTTTGGTCCAAATTATTTTTGGTACAAAATTATTATTGAATTTTACTCCACAAAGCCATATCATGTTGACAATTTGGACGTTATTAATTTCTGGATAAATTAAATTATAAATCTTTAAAAATTTATCCTTGAACTTGTTTTATTGAATTCTTATATCATTGTCATTATCCTCATGTTTATATTATGTTGAAAGTCATCTGCGGTTTGTAGTGCATAGATGGACTTGGTATGATTATCACCAGGGATTATTCGGTATAATCATGACCGTAATGTTACAAATGATGTGGTAAAAGTCCTCATTGGCCCGTAGTGCATTGATGGACAGTTGTTGGCATGATCATGACCATTGATGAATACATGAATATCCTTGGCCCGTAGTGCATGGATAATTTATGGTCGTGATACTAAAGAATATCCTTGGCCGTAGTGCAGGGGTGATTCGATGATGTGGATTATTTATTAAGCTAAGTCTCAGCAATAAAAGTGATGAAAAACCTTTTAAATCATAGAAGATAGTAAATTTTATGCTCTACTTGACTCTTCTAATGGATTGCTTGTTCCGTTGCAGTTAAACTTGATGTTTGTTATATTTTATCAGTTTAACACTGTTGAAGGCTAATGATAAATTATTTTGCATTATCTTAGTCATAATATTTCTTACTGGACTAGTTGAGCTCACCCTTTTGCTTTCATTGTCCTCTTCAGAAAATGAGAACATAGTCGGGACTAGTCGAGAACGGAGTGACGGTCCAGATGCTAGCATTAGTAGTCCTCAATATTCTATGAAACAGTGTGATATAAATTTATTAAGGAATCCATTTGAGTTGAATACTGTCTAGAAGACAATATTCATTTTAAAACTCTCAGTTTATGCTTTGTCGTATTTTACACGACAGTTGTATTATTAAGTTGTATTTGAATTTTGTACCATGTATTTGGAGACTCAAGATGGGTGATGTATACCTATTTTGGGGGCGTCATATTTGGTATCAAAGCTTAGGGATATGATCCCTGGCTGAGATGTGAGACAAGAACTAGGAAGGGAGAGACGGGGAATTCCTTCGCTAGTATGACTTACCTAAGTTTATTTGGTATTTAATTGGTCGGTCAGAGTATAGGGATAATATGTGACATGTCAATTAACCCTTGTTTTGTGGTAGTATTTGAAAATGGCATCTGAGAATGTTAAGAATAGTAATGGAGCACACGAGACCGTAGAGTCACCGCAGATGAATACCCAGGATAATGTGCAACAGGAAGACAATAATCCTCATACAAACAACAACACTGACCAAACGATGAACGATGGAATGTTCAGAGGTTTTCTGCAATTCATGCAACATCAGGCAAGAGAGACTCCTGTCCAAAATACAGGTGAAAACACTGGCAACTCTTGAACGGTCACTGCTAAACAGTTCAAGGAGCTGGGACCACCGGAGTTTTTTGGAGAGCCAAAACCACTTAAGACGGAGACGTGGATAAAGCAGATCAACAAGATATTTGATGTCTTGGGATGCTCCGAGGAGCAAAAGGTTCCCTTTTCCACCTTTATGTTGCGGGCAGAAGCAGATTACTGGTGGGAATCTGTAAAGCGTACTCAACCTCCCGCACTGAAGATGTCTTGGGAGAAGTTCCAAGAAATGTTCAACGACAAGTACTTTCCTGAAATTATTCATCACATGAAAGAGGTAGAGTTCATTAAACTGGAGCAAAACAACATGACCGTGTCACAGTACGAAGCCAAGTTTTCCGAGTTGTCCCGGTTTACATCCCATTTGGTTGATAATGAGGAGAGAATGACGCGAATGTTTCTAAGAGGTTTGACACCCGAGATACATCAATACCTTATCTCTCATAAACTGTGTTTGTATTCAGATGTTATGAATAAGGCTCAGTTATTGGAGAACAATAATGAGTCAACCCAACCAAGAGAGAGCAACCGGCAAAATGATAATACCAGTGGTAACAGTCATCGAAGTGGTGACAACAAGCGTGGAGGGAATCAACATGCCAGAAATGGTAACCACTTCAGCGGTAATCATGGCCAATACAATAAGAGTGGACATTTCAAGAAGAGAAGATTCAACAATGATGGAAAGATGTCAGCACCAGAACCCGTTGTTAAACAAGGAGAACGACCACCTATCATATGCTTCAAATGCGGAGGGGAGGGACACATCAGTCCAAACTGCGCAATGCAGTCCAAAGCGTGTTATAATTATGGAAGAGAAGGTCACCTAGCCCAATTTGGTCATGCACTGAAGATAAGTCTAGCTGGGATGGAGGCACCAAAGGCTGTCCCAGAAAAGTCAAAACTGGTATTTCAAGGGAGAGCGTTTGTCGTGACCTTCCAAAAAGTAAGGAACCCAAACGAGGTCATCATGGGTAAGCTTATCATAAACTCTAGCGAAGTCTATACCTTATTAGATACCGGTTCTACCCATTCTTTTATTTCTCCTACTTGCGTTCAACGTTTAAATTTGACTCCAGAGAAATAAGACTTTGACTTATCTGTTGAAACTCCCCTGGGAGAAACCTTCATTACATCCACTATTTATAAGTCTTGTTTAGTTCAAATCGGTACCCTCACATTACCTGTCGATCTTATTTCCTTGAAAATACTTGCATTTGACGTAATTCTAGGGATTAATTGGTTAACTACTCATAATGCAAAAATTGATTATTTTCGTAAGGTTGTTAGCTTTCATATTCCTAACCAACCTATTATGCGAATTCAAGCAACCAAACCATTAAAATCAATCACTGTCATCTCAAGCCATAAAGCTATTAGTTTATTAAAAAATGGATGTCAAGCTTTCTTAGATCATGTTACGGATTTAAACAAAAATACGTCAATTTTGAATCATATTTCTATTGTTAATGAATTTTCTGATGTATTCCCTGAAGAACTTCCTGGCCTACCCCCAGAGCGAGAAATTGAATTTTGTATCGACCTTGAACCTGGTACCAAACCCCTTTCCAAAGCCCCATATCGAATGGCTCCTATTGAACTTCAGGAGTTAAAGACCCAATTGAAGGAATTGTTAGACATCGGTTTCATTCGTCCTAGTACGTCTCCTTGGGGGGCTCATGTTCTATTCGTGAAGAAGAAAGATGGAAGTATGCGACTTTGTATTGATTATCGGGAGTTGAATCATGTCACCATCAAAAATAGGTACCCATTGCCTCGTATTGATGACTTGTTTGACCAGTTGCAAGGAGCCAAATTCTTTTCAAAGATTGATCTTCGTTCCGGATATCATCAGTTGAAGATTAAAACTGATGACATTCCAAAGATGGCTTTCAGAACTCGGTACGGGAATTATGAATTCCTAGTCATGTCTTTTGGATTGACTAATGATCCTGCTGCCTTCATGAATATGATGAACCGAGTATTCAAGGAATATTTTGATCACTTTGTGGTCGTCTTTATTGATGACATCCTCATATATTCCAAAAGCCGTGAAGATCATGAGCAACACTTGAGGTTGATACACCAAAAGCTTCGTGAAAACAAGCTTTATGCCAAGTTGAAGAAATGCGAGTTCTGGCTTGAGAAAGTAGCATTCCTTGGGCACGTAGTATCAAGTCATGGAATATATACCCGGTAAAGATTGAAGCTATTCAAAGCTGGGAGCAACCTAAATCAGTGACCGAAGTACGTAGCTTTCTCGGCTTAGCTGGTTATTATCGGAGATTCGTAGAAGGGTTTTCTCAAATCGCTACTCCATTAAATCAGCTGACTCGAAAAAATACAAAATTCGGTTGGAGCGTGGAATGTGAGAAGAGTTTTCAAGAACTCAAGAGGAGACTCATTTCAGCTCCCGTTCTGACAATACCATCTGGCTTGGAGGGATTTGTCATCTACAGTGATGCTTTGGGAAAAGGGTCAGGATTTGTTCTCATGCAACATGGGAAAGTCATAGCCTATGCCTCTCGGCAACTTAAAGAATATGAGAGGAATTATCCTACTCATGATCTAGGGTTGGCAGCAATTGTTTTTGCACTAAAGATTTGGAGGCATTACTTGTATAGGGAGAAAGTGGAGATCTTTACGGATCATAAAAGTCTCAAATATTTCTTCACTCAAAATGAACTCAACATGCGACCATGACGTTTGTGATGCCCCCAAAATAGGTATACATCACCCATCTTGAGTCGCCAAATACATGGTACATAAATTAAATACAAACTTAATTATACAACTGTCGTGTACAATACGACAAAACATAGTTGAGAATTTAAACAAGAATATTGCCTTCTAGACAATATCCACTCTCAATGGAGTTCTCATTACAATTATTATCACTCTATTTCACAGAATAGTGAGGACTACTAAAGCCACTTATCCTGGACCATCACTCCATTTCCCGACTTGTCCCAGCTATATTCTCATTTCCTGAAGAGAACAATGAAAGAAAAGGGTGAGCTCAACTAGCCCAGTAAGAAATATTATGACTAAGATAATGCAGAATAAATTATCCTTAGCCTTCAACAGTATAACAACTGATAGAATACAATAGACAACAAGTTTTAGATCAACAACTGCAGCGGAATAAGCAATCCGTTAGAAGAGTCAAGTAGAACATAATGTCTACTATCTCTTTTAGATTAAAATTCCATCATTAATATTTCATTCCTGTAATACTCAACAACAGTTCTTTATTATACCCAAGATATAGAGAACTTTCATCACCTGTCTTCACCTGAACCACCAAAGATGTTAGTTAAATTCACAATTCATATTCATAATAATGTGAATCAACAATTTCTCCTTGCCACAAAGGCTTAATAGAACGTTTACTCAATATCCTTACCCCAAAGGCTAAAGATATTCAAATTTAATAACAATGATCATACCAATCAGTTGTCTATCTTTGCACTACGGGCCAAAGATATTTAACTATAAAACCAATGGTCATGATCATACCAATCAATTGTCTGTCAGTGCACTACGGCCAAAGACATTCAACTGTTAACTAATGGTCATGATCCTGCTAATCACATCATGGATTTTCGTCCGCCATGCGGTAATCCACATTGATAGATCATTTCCACAATTTAATAAGAAATGAATACGAAGGATCATTAACCATGTATGTGGTAATCCACATAGATAGGTTATTCCAACAGAATAATAAATAATGGAATAACAGAAGAATTCACCATTCATGTGATAGACTGCACAGACAATTTCTAATTAATTTCAAAAATCAATTTCTAATTAATTCGTTAAGAAATTAGCTACCTCAAGTTTAACTCCAGAAATTCCTAAATCTTGGCAGGATCTTACACATATTAACGTGAGCTTCCCGTTTAAATTTCATGGTCATCGGAGTTATAGAACTCCGGTTATAGCGTTTTTCGTCGAAAAAATCTAAATATTGAAATAGTCATAACTTGCTCATTTTAAGTCGGAATGAGCTCATTTTTGGACAGGAGGTACTTTACACCATATATTTCTATGTCCCAAAAGGCCGAAATGTTTCTCAAAAATTAAGTGGCCGAAACAGCCCTTACAAATTTTTGGGCAATAGTTTTTTCTCCTTTTTCATTTTTTCGTGCTTTGTTAAAAATAGTCATTACAAAAATCTACAAATCCTCTTTTAGTGATTCCACTTGGAGATGTTAGAAAACTTATCATAATATCCTCCCAAATTTTTCCATAATTTTTGAATGTCCAAAAAATTACGAAACTGCAAATGGAATTTCGTCCGCCATGCGGTAATCCACGTTGACATATCATTTCCACAATTTAATAAGAAATGAATATGAAGGATCATTCACCATGCATGTGGTAATTCACATAGACAGGTTATTCCAACAGAATAATAAAGAATGAAATAACTGAATAATTCACCATGCATGCGATAGACCGCACAAACAGGTTATTTTCAAGAGTCTCAATGTCAGAGGACTTTATAGGTATATCAGTGGTAGACCTTTGGGGTTCTTCTTCCATTCGAGCCTTTAGCTTCCTCTTGCCCTTGCTTTTTCTGACCAGGGCAGAGGGTTCTTCCTTATTAGTTTCTTCTTCATATTCTTCAGTCTCCTTGAGCACAGACATATTTCCAGGAATTCCTGACTCCTTTGCATCAGTTGTCCCACCACTGGACTCAGACATCATTCGTACATTTTTAGATGGATTTCTTTTCCAGTTCTCGAACAGTTGCTGGGTCATTCATCTATTTGGATTGATTGATTCTCCTTCATCATCCCCTATCTTATCGCCCAAAGCAGACTATAGGATGATACTGATAAATCGCCCGTAGAGCATCTTCCCAGATCTCTTTGACTTCTTCGAGATGAGAATCTACTTTTCAATCCATTCAAGCAGCAGGGCTCCATAGTTAAGCTGTATCCCACAACTGATGGCTATCATGAGCTTGAGCTTTACTTCGTTTATAGAATCGTGGCCTGAGCTCTTGCATCATATGCATATTCCAACAATGTTTGCCAAAAATTCGTACCTCTGAGGAAACTCCTTTTTCTTGTATCCTTTAACAGTGGGGAATTTCTTGTGATGCATCCTTTTAAGTCCTTCATGGAAATCTATGCCATCTATGAACGAAAACCCTTTAGATTTGAAACCTAGGGCTAGGTTGATGTCCTCGGCCTTCAGCTTCATTTCCACGTCCTTGACCCTTGTCATGATGACGTCGTTCTTGAACACACCATTTTTGTAGAATTCTTTTATCAGCTTAGGGTAGATTATCGTGCTCGTACCCAGAGCCTCTTCGAGACCAGTCTTCTTTATTAATTACAAAGTTTTATGAAATTTGGCTCCAGCTATTTTTGAAAGTATTATGCATACAAGCCAATCATGTATGATGATAAAGCATATACTGTGTAATCAATCTTATTTATTTATTAATAAAAGAATTATTTATTAAAGGCATTTATTATCTACATGGTGCTGTTTTAATAATATGTGGTAAACCCATAGTTTTAAGCAATGCTTTTAGAATCATGATGAGATCATGCTAATGAGATCTAAATTCTTAGATAGCTTAAAACTAAAATATTTCCAATCAATGGATTACTAAAAAGGGGATTAGTGAATCCGGATAGATTGGTACGTACGTTGCTTGCTCATTGGATGAGGATGATTGATCTCATGATCATTTGTGTGGAGACACTAAAGCAAGTATGTAGGTGCTTATTAGAGAATAAGTTCACTGAACGTGACTCGCTAAAGAATACCTAATGGAGTTTTACATGCATGTCAATAGGAATTCATGTAGTGATAGTAGTACAAATGATCCTTAGACTTGAGATCGTCATAGTATCTTATATATAATTAATTACACTTTGACTTATTCCTTAAGACTCTTAGAGTATATCAAAGGGTATGCTTGGGTGTAATAAGTTATATATGAAGATAATGAATGATCAATAAAGAATCTACCACTTCTAGTAAAAGAAGAGAAATGTCCTATGTGATTCGATAAATGACAACCCAGGAATCCTTGGCCAAGGTGGAATGAAATTAGAAAGTAGTTTCTAATTTGCATTCATTAGGAGTTGTGCATTTAGGAATCGAAATACATATAATTAAATAAAATAAGACTTGACAGTAATTCCATGTCTTATATTTAATTGGGACATTGTATGGTGGAAAGATTGAATTGTACGCTAACTATTTACTCAAAGGTTCTTTTATGATTAATGTTGAAATCTATATTATCTGGAAAGTCGTTGATCGCTAGGGAGGCTTATCCCTATTGTAGAATAAATATTATTTATTTAAATAAATTATTCGTTTAATTTATTTATTTAAATGAGATTGGAATTGTTCTAATTGATTTATTCACAACCGGTTTAATATGGAGAACCTAAAGGGTCACACCATAAAAGGAAGAATAATTATTTAAGAAGTTAATGGCATAATCGTAATAATATATTAAGTATATTTAATTTAATCTATGGTGATAGAATAAATTAAATAGCTTAATATTTATTGTTTAATATTTTAGAAATATTAAATATAAATTAATAAGAGGAGTCTTATTAATATTATTACAATTATTATTATTTTAATTTCTAAAAGAGTTTAGGAATTAATTTAATATAAGTACTCTCATTTATTCCTAATAGGATTAGGAGGGAAAATTAGTTAAAGGAGTTTAATTAATTATCCCTAATAGGATTAGGGAGCCCATTTAATTAAAAGAGTTTAATTAAATAAAAATACCTTATTTTAATTAAAATAGGGTTACCTAATATCTTTATAAGAGGAGTCTTATATCAGATATCATATATACGTAATTCCTAGAGTTGGAGAGTACGCCTCCTTTTCTATACAGATAGGAAAAACTAGGGTTTGAGCCAATACCCCTTCTTCTTGAAAATTCTTCTTCCTTGGTGGATCACCTCTAGAGGCCACACACTTGGGTGGCTTACATTGATCAAATGAAGGAATCTACCCGGAGATTCAAGGAGATCGCGGAGAAGTAGGAGGTGAACTCGTACCTGAGGAAGCTCATTTCTACAAGGGTATGATTTCATAATTTCTTATTCTTCGCTTAATTAATAATATGCATAAAGAATGATCCGGGTAAATGGTTTGTGGAAAAAAATTTTAAAATCTGATTTTATTACGCTTCCGCTATTTTGCAATTTGATTGCTACTTTGATTTTCACAAATCCCAACAATTTTGAACTCATCGAAACAGAGTCTGTAGCCTGAGATGACGTTAGAGACTACCATTGATTTCTTTGTAAGGAGTATGCTTGATTGAGCTTTCTTTGAGAGTTAGGGTTTCTGCTTGTAGAGAGAAAAAAAGAGAGATATATTTTTAAACTTCTGATTTCAAAAAGGCATTTTCAAACTGTACTTGTAACTTCCCTCTCTCCATTTTGCTTAGTGGGGTAGGTGTTAGATTCTGGTTGTCTTTACAAATTTGACTGAGGAGGATTATAATGATTTACCCTTAACATCTGACGTGTCCTTTGGGAGGACTACGATTGTTGAGGTATCCTTTGTGATTATTTTGTTTGTTCTATAATTATCGTGTCTGCTCAGCAATCTTCGAGTCTGAATGTTGATCGTTAAGTCTGTACTGTGATCGTTATCTTTCATGTCATTATATCTCTACAATCGTGGACTTCCCTTAATCATGTCCATGATTTCGAACAAAGTCTTTGTATCTGTATGGTTAGCACAAACTAGAGCATATATTTCATGGTTGTAAATTAAGCATGCCTAGCTCACTCATTAGCTAACTTATTTCATGGAATATATTTCATTGCACATGATCCCTAATGAAATGATACCTTATTTCTATATGCTTAGTCCTATAATACATGACATGATTATGAGTAATTGTTATGGCACTTGTGTTATCACAGTGAACAAGTATGGATTTGAATTCAAACTCATAGTCTGTTAGCTGATTTTTTATCCATAAGATCTGAGCACAGCAACTTCCACTAGTAATGTATTCAGCTTCTGCAGTTGAAGTAGATACGGAGTTTTGCTTCTTGCTGAACCAGGACACAAGTCTGCTTCCTAGTAACTGACAGGTGCCACCGGTACTCTTTCTATCTATTTTGCAGCCTGCAAAATCATCATTTGTGTAGCCTGTTAGTTCAAATGAGGACTCCTTAGGATACCAAAGCCCTAAGTGAGGTGTACCGTTGAGATACCTGAAAATCCTCTTTACAATAGTTAAATCTAATTTTTTTAAGATTAGCCTAAAATCTAGCACATATGCGTGTTGCAAACATTATGACTAGTCTACTGGTAGTTAGATATAAAAGAGAGCCTATCATACCTCGGTATTGAGTTATACCAATACTTTTACCTTTTTCATCTTTGTCAAGCTTGGTTGCAGGAGCAATTGGGGTTTTCATGGGAGAGGCTGATTCCATGCCACAATTCTTAATTAAATCTTTCAAGTACTTGGCTTGGTTTATGAAGATTCCTTCATCAGTTTTCTTTACTTGCAGTCCAAGGAAATAATTCAACTCAGCCATCATCCTCGTTTCAAACTTGCTCTGCATAAGCTTGGAGAATCTCTTGCATAACTTTTCATCAGTAGATCCAAAAATAATGTCATCAACGTATATTTGAACTAATAACACTTTGTCTTTATGCTTTCTAAGAAATAGTGTGGTATCTACTCTACCTATAGTGAACCTATTTTTAATAAAAAAGTTAGTTAGTGTTTCATACCATGCTCTAGGTGCTTGTTTAAGACCATATATGGCTTTGTCTAGTCTATTGACATAATTAGAGAGCGATCGATTGATGAAACCTGGAGGTTTCTCTATATAGACTTCTTCTTGAAGTTCACCATTCAAGAATGCACTTTTGACATTCATCTGAAAGACCTTGAATTTCATGTGAGCAGCAAAGGCAAGGAATATTCTGATGGTTTCTAGTCTGGAAACAGGTGCAAATGTCTCATCATAGTCAATGCCTTCTTCTTGAGAGTAGCCTTTAACCACTAGTCTTGCCTAATTCCAGGTTATTACTCCATCTTCTTCCATCTTGTTTCTGAAGACCCACTTGGTTCCAATGACAGGAAGACTTTTTGTTCTTGGTACCAATCTCCGTACTTTGCTTCTTTCAAACTGATTAAGTTCTTCCTGCATAGCTTTTATCCAGTTGGAGTCTTCCAAAGCATCCTCTATCTTTTTAGGTTCCATTTGTGACAGGAAGCTTAGATATAAAAATTCATTTTAGGTGGTAGCTCTTGTTTTGACTCTTGCACTCGGATCTCCAATGATTAAGTCTTGAGTGTGATCTCTTGCCCATCTGCTTCTTGTTGGGACATCTGTCCTGAGGTCTTTAAGATCTATATTTACTTCTTGGTGTGGAGGTTCGTTGTCTTGCATAGGCCTCTCTACGATCTTATTTCCTTGCTCAACGATTTCACTATCTGGAACTACGACTGTAGTGTTGAGCTTGACGACCTCGTTCGTGTCTGAACTGTCGGTCGTAGTGTCTTGCAGCACTGTTTTGTCTAAGTCTGTCTCATCAAAGATGATGTGCATCGAGACTTCAACGCTTAGTTTCTTCTTGTTGAACACTCTGTAGGCCTTACTGTCTGTGGCATATCCAAGAAAGATTCCTTCGTCTAACTTGGGATGAAACTTTGTGTGACAACCGAGATTTTATAATTTAATTTTTAATATTTATTGGATTGAATAAATATTTTTTTCGATGAATTAATTATTATATTTAATAATTAATTGATGAAGTTGTGGTAGATTAATTTAATTATATGTGTTGTATTTATTACATTAATGTGGAAAATTTTTATTATTCAAAGTATGTAATTATGTGAGCTTATTGTATTAAAAGAAATATTGAATAAGCCTAATAGTATTTTAATTAATTTAATTATTAATTAGAGATTTAATAATTTGACATTATTATTAAAGGAGAAATTTAATTATGTGACTATGTGAATTAATGAGAAATTATTATATTTTATTTAAAGTAAATTAAATAAGATATTGATTTATTTTATAAAGGAGTGTGCCATTATTTAAACTATATGATAAGGTTTTATTAAATTAATAGTTTTTGAAACCTATTATAACTAGCCAAACATGGCACTAAGGGAGATTGGGAGCAGTTACCCATGATAGGTAACTGACCTCCACAACGCGTAAGTCTTCCTTATTTAGTATACGTCTTCTCTTTTATTTTTATTATTGCCTAAGTCTAGAAAAGTAGAAACAGAGCGAGATTGAGAATTTTTGAGGGAGAATTGTTAAGTGAATTGTGATTGAAGAAGGTTGAGAAGGAATTCATCTCCTATTAATTCACTCTACGCTTGGGTAATCTCTTCAACTCAATTTCTATTTTACGTCATTAGTTTTTTTTTATGAAAATGGCTTTCATTCACTCTGTAAAGTCTCTGTTAATTATTAAGGGTACGATTATGTGATTATATGTATTAATATAACATCATAACATGTTTTAATATATATTGTACATGATTCCATATCATCAGTTTCATAATATTATAACGTATGTTATGGCTTAAAAATTTACAGAGTGTGTTATATGGCCATGTGGCCTTATACGTGATTTTAATATGTCAAACATAAATTGTTCTGTAAAATTTCCACTTGTATATGATTATTCATGCTAAAACAAACAAAACAAAACTTGAATGGTTAGATTTGGTCTTATAACGAATCCGTAGTGTTAGATTTTATGTTTTTGTTCAAAACCTTCAAGAACTTCAAGAACAGTGGAATTTCATGTTTGATTTCTGAAAATTATGTGTTTAAACTTGTTAAAAACATGCTAGAAGGGTTGAGTATTAGTTAATTGTGCATTACAATGTTTGGGTATGTCTAAATTCGTGCAAAAATATGTTAATTGGGTGTTTTGGCCATGTTCTGCAATTTTTCACGAATTGCAGTTCAGTTTCTGCTTCGCCACACCGCGACGCCGACTGTAGACATATTACCCCCGCCGCAGCGTCGGCCACGCCGCAGCGCGTTTGTCCAGGCCGCAGTGCCGAGAATGAACTACAAGGTGGCGCCGCAGTGCCACTCTACAGTTTGTCCAAGAATAAGCATTTTAATGGTTTAATGTTAGGGACTATAATAGTAACCTAATCAAATGAACATAAGAAAGTATTAGTCATATGATGAGATATTAAAATAAGTTTTTATCAAGTCAAGAAGACATCTATATGTTAATTGAATCGTTGATTATGTAATTAACTTGTTGTTCGTGTAGTATAATATTATGTGAAAACAAGTATGTTAATTTGACTAAGTATAGTCATGAATTCGAGTTAAACAAAAAGAATGAATTTGTGATGTTTAGTACGTTATAATTAACTGGTATTGTGAACGTAAATGATATGTAGGATTTAAATCAAGGAACGAGTTTAATTAAAAGTGTAATCTACGCACGAGGCAAGTTTCCTAACCCTACTTGTTATCGTTATATAAATTGATTAATTCACCTTTCTACATTGAGTAAGTTCTCATTATTATTGACCAAGTCTGTTTTGTTATAAATCTTTCAAGCATGACGTTGTTATACAATACTTATTCTATTGTATACCTCTTGAGATTGTTATTCAAATTAAATTATCAGTTATTGTTAAACCTGGTTAGACTAGCAAACCCATAATAATTTAATTAGTCCATAGTTGATGAGCGTTCTAAATTTCAGAACCCTTGATGATTTATTCAAACCAAGCTTCCTTTGGTGCGGACTCGAATGTCAAACTGAGATGAACAACCCTGTAAAGGGGAATACTTATGCGTTAGCGTTAAGATATTGTGCACAGTATGGTACTAAGGGTTGATCCCCCTAAGTACGAGAAGAAGAGTCCATAGTCTTATGACTGTTAAATGTTTCAAGTATAACACTTGACAACCTAGGACATAGTTCAAGGTCTTATGACCCTCAGAATTTCTTTTGATTTATGTTATTCATTCTTGATTCAAAAGTTGAGCTTTTATATCAGAAGTTGTTAAATCATTCGCGTGTTATTATTCAATTGTTGTATTGTTATACTTGTGGGCAATCGTGATCACTCTTGCGTAATAATAATATTGCAGTTAAGAACGAAAGAGCAGACGAGCCTTCCACTAGTAAAGGCAAGGGCAAGATTAACAAGTAATGAAGACTGATTATTTATGTGGTTATGTAATAATATTTAGACTTGATGTTACGTAAGACTTATTACTTGTTTATTATTCGGCACAGATGTTTTAAGGTTAGAGCAACCTGGGATTTTATTTATTTTGTAGTTGATGTAACCCCATAAGGGGAGATTTATTTATTATTCTATCTATTGCATGGTTTGCATTTATTTATGGGTAGATAGATAGATGATGTTTGTATAGTGAACACCAAATCCTATGGAAATAGAAGTACCAGATTTGGGGGTGTCACAGGTTGGCATCAAAGATGTAGGTTATGAACCTTAGGTGGGGGAACAACTTTAGGTAATGGCCTTGTAGGAGATCGAGAACATAGTGGTGGTAAACTCTTATCAAGTTCTAAGAAATGAATTTCTAAATTCATTGAAGATAATAAAAGACTTTATGTGCTTATGTCTTAAATTATGTGTTCATTAGCACGGATTAGTAACTAAAACTTAAAATTTTGTTGTCAGGATGTCGGATGTTGGAGGAGCTAGTCGAACTGGGGAGGAGGAACCCCGAGTACCTACAGAGGAGGAGCCCCGAGACATTCATGTTGTCAGGGAATAGTTGGTACCGAGAGAGCCATCTCCGTTGATCACTGTTGTTGGTCGGGAGCATGAGCCTGATACTAATCCAGAGGAGGATTCTGATGAGGAAAAGGAGTTCCCACCGAAATCCATTGATGCTGAGATGTATGATGCACTTTATGATCATAACATAGAGTTGCAGGACACTATTCAGGAGCTGAGGGAGAGGACTGTTATGCAGCAGAGTACCATCGAGCAGAAGGATGAGGAAATTGTGACTCTTCACACACGTTTGGGAAACGTGGAGTGGGATTTGGTTCACGAGAAGGGTCAAACTGAGGATAAGACTGAAGAAATAGAGAAGTTAAAGAAAGATCTAAAAGAGAGCTCAGAAAGATTGGCTTTAGCAGAGGAGGGCTGGGTAAGAGAGTCGCGTTGTGCTGATCTCGCAGAAGAGGATTGTCGTGCAAAGAAGGTTAAGCTTAGGGAGATGTAATCTACACTTCACAATGCAATGGATGCGGCCTAGGATCGATTTATGAAGTATCCAATCCAGTTTGAAGGTCTACCATCGTATATGCTTGATCGTAGGACGATGTCCTGCATTATGGAAGAGGAACGTGGCAAGGCTATCCAGTGCCTTAATAGGAAGTGATAGTATTAGTTTAATTATGTGAAAACTATTTGGTAGTTAATGATGTAAATTCCGATGTGTTATAAACAAAGGAATATTTTGATGTTTTAAATCCTGTAGATTCTTTATCTCGGGATAGTTGATGTAAATAGCAGTGATGTTATCTTATGATGTTAAAACTTTTGAATTTGAATGAAAATGGAGTTTATTTGAATTGATGTGTTAAGTGAATTATGATTAAATGTTTTAGTTAAGCCCTGAATGTTTAAGGGAATGAATAAGGACCTAATAAGCATATGTTCTTAACAGAAATATTCCGCCTAGAAGAAGACAAAACCGTCAACAAGCACAAGAAGAACCAATTAATAACAACGACGCCAATACTAACCTTGTTCAGCAATTGGTGAACCTACTAGTCGAAGAAATTAACAATCAACCTCAAGCTCCACCAAACACCTCGTTCAAGGATTTCAAGGCAATGGGACCGCCAGAGTTTAAATGCACCATAAACCCAATCGAAGCTCAGACCTAGGTGATGGAGATGAAGAAGGTGTTTGATGTCGCTAGAGTAAGGGAACACCAGAAAACCGCGTATGCAACATTTATGTTGAAGTCTGAAGCCAGTTATTGGTGGCAGGCAAACAAATGACGGGGAGGTGAAGGTTTAATAACCTGGGAGAGGTTCAAAGAGATTTTTTTTGAGATGTACTTTCTGACCAGTTCACAAAATCAGATGGAGGTTCAGTTTCTAGAGTTGAAACAGGAGAGTATGTCAGTAGTTGATTATGCGGCAAGGTTCAACGAGTTGGCTAGGTTCGTCATATACCAAGTACATACCGATGAGAGGAAGGCAAAATGTTTTGAGCAGGGACTGAAGCCCTGGTTGTATAGAAAAGTGTCAATGTTCCAATTGAACACTTTTGCTGGAGTGTTAAAAAAGGCCATACTCGCTGAGGGTGGAAGCGATGCGGTAACTAAATATAATCAAGATCAGAAGAAGAAAAAGAGTGAGAATGAAGGTAATAAAAAGACTGGTGGGAGTATCACTGGGGGTAACCATAATCAGAAGAGGAAGTGATCTGATAACTCATCAGCTGGAAGTCAACAAGGAGGGCAGAAGAAGAAGATCGAAGCGTTCCCAACCTGCGGAAAAACTCATTTGGGAGTTTTCCTTTAAGGGAAACGAGTGTGCTATAATTGTGGTCAGGAAGGCTACATAGCACCTAACTGTACATGATGAAGTGCAGTCTCGCGATGTGGTGTCAGGTATCATTCTGATCAATAAAGTTAATGCTTATGCATTATTTGATTCGGGTGCTACTTGCTCATTTATATCCGATGACTTTGCTAAGAACTTAGAATTGCTTAAGGATGAGTTAGAATACCCCATGAACATATAAATTGTGAATAGAGAAATAATCTTTGTTAAGTATAAACATAAAAACTGTAGAGTGGATATTAAGGGTAATATCATGAACGTAGATCTTATCTCTATTCGACTTTGAGAATTTAACGTTATTTTAGGTATGGACTGGCTATCCAATTGTGGGGCGGTAATTGACTGCCAGAAGAAGCGTATTAACCTCATAACTCCGTCAAAGGTTGTGTTTTATGGTAGTAAGACGCCTAGACAAGCGAGTTGTCTAACGATGATGCAGGCCAGGAGGTTGTTAAGGCAAGGCTGTGTAGGATATCTAGCTTACATAGTCGATAGTCATAAAGAGAATTCAAAAATAGATAAGATACCAGTAGTGAGAGATTTTGCAAACGTGTTTCTGGATGATTTGCCAGGACTTCCTCTAGATAGGGCAGTTGAATTTGTGATCGATTTGGCTTCAGGAATGGATCCAATATCGAAGGCACCGTACCGAATGGCACCGGTAGAGATGAAGGAACTGATGGTCCAACTACAAGAATTACTGGACAAGAAGTATATCCAAATAAATATATCACCATGGGGAGCGTCGGTTTTATTTGTGAAGAAAAAGGATGGAACAATGCGACTCTGCATAGACTACAGAGAACTGAATAAGGTCACGATTAAGAATATATATCCATTACCGCGAATCGATGACTTGTTCGATTAGTTAAAGGGAGCAAGATACTTTTCAAAGATAGATTTGAGGAGTGGTTATCTTGAACTGAAGTTGAGACCAGAGGATGTACTGAAGACAACATTCAGAACACGATACGGTCACTACAAATTTTTGGTAATGTCATTTGGTCTAACAAATGCTCCTACAGCATTTATGGGCTTAATGAATGGAGTGTTCAAACCGTTTTTGGACAAATTCGTAGTGGTATTTATAGATGACATTTTGGTATATTCGAAAACCAAGGAAGAACATGAAGAACATTTAAGGGTGACATTAGAGACGAATTAATAGCAATTAATTACTCATTTATCCTATTAATTACCCGACTGGTCAGTAAAACTTCCAGACATCAATTAATATTGGAATAAATGTCGATTTCCACTAACACTAATAATTCCAATACAATAGAACTATCAATTTCATCTTTAATCAACACGAACTTATTCATCATTAATATTATAACTCACAATATTTAACAACCAGGTCGTTCCTAGGAAAGAGGGGGCTTTCCAATAAGGATTTCTCCTTATTGGCGCACAATTAGATGACGAAAACTCTCCTTGATAGAACTTCTAGACATTATAAATATTGAAATTTAATAATATAAATAACTTTGTCGTCTCAATTATTGATTTAATAATACAACATATTATGCAGATGATACTGTGACAATAATCGAATATATAAATGAGAGATATGATGCAGCAATTACTGTAGCAATAATTGAGTATAACTGAGTGACTTCTCACATAAGCATCAATAACCAATACCGTGTGCTACTATGCAACCACGCGTATTACTGTACTTTTACTACCGTGTAGTTCAACAGTTTTAACGGTAACACTTACGCCGTTATTTTTATAAAAAGATAATTATGTCGTTTTCTAACTACGACAATACTTCCGTGGTGGGGTCCACCAACGATTGTGTCATCGTACGAATATTCCCTGTTAAAATGAATATTCCCTGACCAATCGAATATTATATAACCACTTGCTTACTTTGCAAAATTTATAAATATTATCCACAACTATAACATTATATCAAATCCACACCATAATATTCAAAAATATATTTTGAGAAAATTATTCTTTATTCATAAAAGGTTGGGTCTTACAGAGATTCACAAAGTTTAGGGGCTTGATTAAGCGGGGGGAAAGTTTTAGGCACCCCCGACTAACGTGAAAACACGGTTATCACGTCTTTTCAATTCCCTAATTTATCTGAAGTGTGTGTGTGTGTGTGTGTGTGTTAATTGGGCCTAAGTGCATTATTTGGAAGTAATGTTATGCCTCGTTTGCACCTATATACAAAAGGTTTGATTTGTATAAAAATTTTAATTGTAAGCAATATATAGCAATGATGTTTAGAAAATAGGTTTTCTACTCTTATGCTCACATAGTAATTGAGGCCTTTGATACTTCCATTTTATTTCGTATTTGGTTTTATTTTATTTTATTTTCGAGATGCAAAGCATCTTTGACAAAATAATATACATAGTAGTGTTGGGCTCTTTATGGGCATGAAAGCCATCTAAGGATGTCCAAACACCATCAGTAATTTACAAGATGGTTGTACAGCTGAAAAGGCTCCATCATGGGAACCAAATCTACATCCATCAACTGGATCTTCGATCCCGTGGCTCTTAGGCTCACATGATTGTTTAATATTTACAAAAAATAAAACTATAAAGAAAACTAGATTTAAATATATCTTAGTCATTCTAGCTCAACGGCTTCAGTTTTGCAACTTTTGAACCGGTTAAAAGTTAGATATGGCTAGATTTAGATAAATCTAGTCCATAAATTACATATTATGGATTTACATTGAATGAACAGCTAGAACAGATATTTAAATGCAGTAGAGAGTTAATATATATATATTTATATATATATTAACAGTCATGCTTGGATTCTAAATTCAGGTTCTACTGTTCGGTTTAAGTTTATATATATTTAAAGAGAAAAAAACCCATGGATTGACGATCCGGGCATAACTAATTGGTAAGAGTATATATATATATATATATATATATATATATATATAAAAGCAGTATAAAGCTTCAAATCTGAAAAAATCTTACAGTGCACTGCAAAGAAGGCTTCAGATCGCTTTTAGAGATTGAAAACTTGATTTCCACCGATTAAAATTTGATATGTCGTAGAATATATGTATACAAGTGTTTAGAAAGAAGAAGAATAAAGTTTGGAACACTATAGAAGGGGTTAAGAGCTGAAATGGACAGAGTTTTCTCTCTTTTTCCCTTTTTTTCATTTTGGCTGATCGGGGGGTCTATTTATTAAACAAAGTGGTCGCGGGTCTACCTGTGGCTGCCCGGATGGGCCCGGGCCCTGTGGGTCCTATTGTCTCAAACTACGTACACTCGGGCCAACGCGTTGTCCCATCGAACCTTCATAACTTTCAATCCAAAAATCTGATAGAGGCGTGCTATACCTTTCAAGAAATCCCTTGACGAGAGCTACACAATGACATGGGTTTTGAAATTTTCTGAATCCAGAAAGATGGGACCATGACCAGATCTTCGATTCTCCACAGGCCATCCATTGAGTTGTCTTGTGCTGTTTTCACTTGGGATTGATGTTATAGTTAGGTGTGACTTCTTTTTGATTGATTTGGGTTAAATTGATGTTGAGTTGGCAAAATTACTATTTTTCCCTTCTCAGGTTGGTTTCGGGCTTGTTGCACTTGTAGTCATCTTTTCTCAGGGTTTTCTCTAAGGTTGGTTTGATGTTTCCTAGGATTGTTTTTGGGGTTGGATTTGATCTCCTGGGATTGTCACTAGGTATAGACTTGATCTCCCAAGGTTGTCTCCAGGGTTGGACTTGGTCTCCCTTGTTATCTCTGGGCTTGAATTTGACCTCCTTGTGCTGTCTTTGGGGTTTGATTTGATCTCCCGGGGTTTGGATTTGTTCTCCTGGGGTTGTCATTGGAAGATAAAAGACGATTCTGCCCTCATACATGGTTAGTAACAGGAATACAAAATTTCGAGTGTCTACTCCTATCTTTCGGATTAAATTGTATTTTGAATATTTTATTCATTCCATATGGTATTAGAAGTATATTTTTTTAACATGTTGATATTCTTTAAAATTATGCCAATAAACATTTATGCTACGTTTGGATAGAAAGAATTAAGGTAGGAATAGAATGACTCATTTTTATGGAATGAAAAAGCTTGTATTTGGTTGTTCTATGTGGCAAAAAGGGTCCAACTCACTCATAAAAAAGTGAGCTTTGAGCTTGTATTTTTAAGCCCAATAAAACATGTGACTTTTTGGCCTAACCCAAAGCAGTCCAACCCGTGGGTGGTGCAACCTAGCACAACTCATTCCTTAACAAAAATGTAAAACAAATTTATTTCACTAACTTTGTTCATTATAACACTACTCCAAAGTTAGGAGTCAAATCCAATTTTTTTAGAAACTTTGAAGTATGTAAACAAAGAAAAAAATACAAGTTCTAGTTCGGTTCTTCTCGACTTTCAATCTCACTCTCTTTTATCTCCCACCCATATTACTCAAATCAATTGTATCTAATTTTTTAATTCAATGTTTTTGTTGAAAGGCTACCTCCATCTCTTTCAAAATGATTGAATTGAAATTGCATGATACAACAGTTTTAACTATATATTCATTACTTGTGAATCTAAAGATATTATTATATTTTATCATTAATGTGGACACTCGAAATTTTGCATTCCTTTTACTAATCATGCAGAAGGGCAAATCGTCTTTAATCTTTCAGAGATAACCCTGGAAGTCAAATCACCAAATCAAGCCCCGGCAGTAAGACCCCGAATTTTATGAAATGAAAGTATTCAATTTTCTAATAATTATTATTCTATTTAATAAATGGTTAAATGTATAAAAGGTTAAAGTTAAGGGTGATATTTGAAAATTTTGCAAAGTAAGCAAGTTGATATAAAATATTCGTTGTGTCGTGGAATATTCGATTGGTCGAGGAATATTCGTTTTAACAGGGAATATTCGTACGACGGTACAATCATTGGTGGACCCCACAATGGAAGTATTGTCGTAGTTAGAAAACGACAGAAATATCTTTTTATAAAAATAACGACGAAAGTTTTACCGTTAAAACTGTTGAACTACCCGGTAGTAAAATACAGTAATGCGCGTGGCTGCATAGTAGCACACGGTATTGATTATTGATGCTTACGTGAGAAGTCACTCAGTTTACTCAATTATTTCTACAGTAATTGTTGCATAGTATCTCACGTTATTTGATTCAATTATTGTCAAAGTATCATTTTCATAATATTTTATATTATTAAATCAATAATTGAGACGACAAAATTATTCATATTATTATTTGCAATATTGACAATGTCTACAAGTTCTGTGAAGGAGAGGTTTTGTGACGCCCCCAAAATAGGTATACATCACCCATCTCGAGTCACCAAATACATGGTAGAAAATAAAAATACAAACTTAATTATACAACCGTCGTGTAATATACAACAAAACATAACTCAGAGTTTAAACAGGAATGTTGCCTTCTAGACAATATCCACACTCAAATAGAGTCTTCATTACATTTATTGTCACACTATTTTATAGAATAGTGAGGACTACTAATACACCATCTCGGACCATCACTCCGTTCCCTGACTAGTCCCGGTTACGTTCTCATTTCCTGAAGAGAACAATGAAAGCAAAAGGGTGAGCTCAACTAGCCCAGTAAGAAATATTATGACTAAGATAATGCAAAATAAATTATCATTAGTCTTCAACAATGTTAAACTGATAAAATACAATAGACATCAAGCTTAACTGCAGTGGACTAAGCAATCCATTAGAAGAGTCAAGTAGAGCATGATATCTACTATATTCTATAATTTAAAATGTTTTCATCAATTTTTATCGCTAAGACTCAGCTTAAAAAATAAACCATATCATCAAGTCATCCCTGCACTATGGGCCAAGTATATTCATTAAATAATCAATGGTCATGAATATGACCTTGTCAGAACATCGGGAAGGTTCGGTGTCATTAACCATTGGTCTTGAGTGCATCAAAATGTCCAGATTTGTTTAGGGGTATAATTCGTCAGAAAGATATCCCCAACAAGAATATCAGGAATGTCTGATAGTGTTAACCATTGGCTACAACTCCAGTATAGCATCGGGAAAGATCTGGTGATGTAAGTCACTGAAAACTACTTAAACAAAAGTCAGAATATTTGACAGTATAAATTGTTGGCGACAACTCCAGCATAGCATCGAGAAGGGATCGGTGATGTAAGTTATTGAAAACTACTTCAATTAAGGTCAGAATGATTAACAGTGTAAACCGTTGGTGAAAACTCCAGCGTAGCATCGGGAAGGGTCCGGTGATGTAAGACTTTGAAAACTACTTTAACGAAGGTTAGAATGATTGACAGTGTAAACCGTTGGTGACAACTCCAGCGTAGCATCGGGAAGGGTTCTGTGATGTAAGTCGTTGAAAACTACTTCAACGAAGGTTAGAATGATTGACAGTGTAAATCATTGGCGACAACTCTAGCGTAGCATCGGGAAGGGTCTGGTGATGTAAGTCGTTGAAAATTACTTCAACGAAGGTTAAACTAATTGACAATTTAAACCATTAGCAACAACTCCAGTGTAGCATCAGGAAGGGTCCGGTGATGTAAGTCGTTGAAAACTACTTCAACGAAAGTCATAATGATTGACAGTGTAAATCGTTAGTGACAACTCCAGCGTAGCAACGGGAAGGGTCCGATGATGTAAGCTGTTGAAAACTACTTCAATGAAGGTTAGAATAATTGACAATACAAACCGTTCGAGATAACTCCAGCGTAGCATCGGGAAAGATCCGGTGATATAAGCCATTGAAAACTACTTCAACAAAGGTCTAAATGATTGATAGTGTAAACCGTTGACGATAACTCCAACGTAGTATCTGGAAGGGTCCGGTGATGTAAGCCGTTGAAAAATACTTCAATGAAGGTTATAATGATTGACAGTGTAAACCGTTGGTGACAACTCCAGCGTAGCATCGGGAAGGGTCTGGTGATGGAAGCCGTTGAAAACTACTTCAACGAAGGTCAGAATGATTGACAGTGTAAACCGTTAGCGACAACTCCACCGTATCATCGAGAAGGGTTCGATGATGTAAGTCGTTGAAAACTACTTCAACGAAGGTTAGAATGATTGACAATACAAACCGTTGGCGACAACTCCAGCGTATTATCGGGAAAGATCCGGTGATGTAAGCCGTTGAAAATTACTTCATCGAAGGTCAGAATGACTGACAATACAAACCGTTGGCAACAACTCCAACGTAGCATCGGGAAAGATCCGATGATGTAAGCCATTAAAAACAATTTCAACGAAGGTCAGAATGACAAACAGTGCAAACTGTTGGCAACAACTCCCGTTTAGCATCAGGAAAGATCTGATGATGAAAATTATGGAAAACTATCTTCCTCAGGAAGGATCAATGATGGAATCTGTTATCTAAATACCCAGCTGAGACACCACGAAGGTTCGGTGATTTTCAAACTGTTGCAAACTACTGTTCAAATAGGCATCCAGGAAATTCGGTGATAGTCAACCTTCACAAAAACTACTGTTCGAGTAGGTGTTGTGAAGATATTTTGGAAGC
Organism: Panax japonicus; assembly: GCA_020205505.1. NCBI lineage: Eukaryota > Viridiplantae > Streptophyta > Magnoliopsida > Apiales > Araliaceae > Panax > Panax japonicus. The sequence goes on along the minus strand of CM035110.1, from coordinate 10,736,567 downwards.
AAGCAATAAAAGTTTCATCTCCATCAGAACTATCAACATCAACTTGATAGAATTCCAAGGCGATGGTGACATTCCCATCAAAGCATCGGGAAAAATCTGATGATGTAAACCGGTGAAAACTATCATCAAAATAAACAACAATAATCCCCAGAGAGTTACTCGTCAAAAAGAGGAATATCCCCGGCAAAGGTAAAGTCAGAAAACACATCTGAAAACAAAGAACATTGGTGACAAATTCCAACGTCGAATTCAGAAAGATCCATTGATAACAATCATAGAAGATTTCCCAAGCAGGGATCTTGAGAGCATCTCTACAACATCATGTCGAATTAGTCTCAATGGAGCTAACGGACATGTTAAACCATTGGCTTCAATCCAATGTAGCATCGGTAAAGATCCGGTGATGAAATGTAAGACTCCAGTTTTTATAAATAAAGATAAATTTTCATAATTATTATTTTTGAATATTATGGAATAAATTTGATAAAATATATAGTTGTGGGTAATATTTATAAATTTTGCAAAGTACGCAAGTTGTTATAAAATATTCGTTTGGTCGGGGAATATTCTTTTTGTCGGGAAATATTCGTACGACGGCACAATCATTGGTGGACCCCACAACGGAAGTATTGTTGTAGTTAGAAAACGACAAAATTATCTTTCTATAAAATAACGGCGGAGGTGTTACCGTTAAAACTGTTGAACTACTCGGTAGTAAAAGTACAGTAATACGCGTTGTTGCATAGTAGCACACGGTATTGATTATTGATGCTTACGTGAGAAGTCATTCAGCTATACTCAATTATTGCTACAGTAATTGCTGCATCATATCTCTTATATTATTGATTCAATTACTATCGCAGTATCATCTGTATAATATGTTATATTATCTAAACAATAATTGAGACGACAAGTTATAAATGATTAATAATTGTTGAAAGATTAAATGTGTTGATTAAAAAAAATAAAATGATTTCTGGTAATTTTTATTCAATCCTTGATGTATATAAAGAGTCTATTATTAGACGTTTGTGGTAAGTTTAATTATTTATGGGGGGCCATATGTCATCATCTAAGAGTCTCTTTCATAAATAGTAATTACTTTCATAAATAGTAATTACTTTCGTAAATAGTAATTACTTTCGTAAATAGTAATTACCTTCGTAAATAGTAATTACCTTCGTAAATAGTAATTACCTTCGTAAATAGTAATTACCTTCTTCAATAGTAATTACCTTCATCAATAGTAATTACCTTCGTAAATAGTAAATACTTTCGTAAATAGTAATAAATCTTCTATAAATAGAGGCCTAGGGCTTCATTATTTTTCACGAATTCGTTCAAGCTATAGAGAGAGAAAGTATAGAGAGAGTAATAGAGAAAGAAGAAGAGTATTCGGTTACTACACTACTGCAGTATTCAATCTCCTAATACGGTAAGGGGTGTTATTCTTTCTTCTTGAAGAGAACTTATGTTATTCCATTCTTTGTTATTCTGTTGGAATAACCTGTAAAAGTGGCATACCCTATACATGACCTATATACGCGGTGTACCCTATAATTGGTGAAATCCTTATGTTATTCCATTTCTTATTATTCTGTCGGAATAACCTGTATACGCGGTTTACCCTATACTTGGTGACATTCTTCTATTATTCTGTTGGAACATCCTGTCTGTGTGTTTTACACCGGACCTGGTTCCGTCTTTATTATTCTGTTGGAATATCCTATCTGTGTGTTTTACACCGGACCTGGTTCCGTCTTTATTATTCTGTTGGAATATCCTATCTGTGTGTTTTACACCGGATCTGGTTCCGTCTTTATTATTATTCTGTTGGAATATCCTATCTGTGTGTTTTACACCGGATCTGGTTCCGTCTTTATTATTCTGTTGGAACATCCTGTCGGTGTGAATTTCACCTGACCTGGTTCCGTTATTTATTATTCTGTTGGAATAACCTGCCTGTGCGGTCTATCGCATGCATGGTGATTTCTTTTGTTATTTCATTCTTTATTATACTCAGTTGGTTAAAACTTTAACTTCTATACTCCATGAAATTAGTAGAATATCCTTGATATTTGCGCTTCATCCAGTATCCTTTCATGAAAATATTCTTCTGATCATTCTTGAATTTTACATCACAAAACAGTATCGTGTTGACAATTTGGACGTTAATAATTTCTGGATAAAATAATTCTTGAACTTGTTTTATTGAATGATTATATCGTTGTCATCATCCTCATGTTTATATTTTGTTGAAAGTCATCTGTGGCCTGTAGTGTATAGATGGACTTGGTATGATTATGACCAGGGATTATTCGGTGTAATCATGACCGTAATATTACAAGTGAGGTAAAAATTAAAAAATCCTCATTGGCCCGTAGTGCATTGATGGACAGTTGTTGGCATGATCATGACCACTAATGAATACACAAATATTCTTGGCCGTAGTGCATGAATAATTGTGGTCGTGATACTAAAGAATATCCTTGGCCGTAGTGCGGGGGTGATTCGATGATGTGGAATATTTATTAAGCTGAGTCTCAGCCATAACGATGATGAAAAACCTTTTAAATCATAAAAGATAGTATTTTTTTATTTTCTACTTGACTCTTTTAATGGATTGCTGGTTCCGCTGCAGTTAAACTTGATGTTTATTATATTTTATCAGTTTAACACTGTTGAAGGCTAATGATAATTTATTCTGCATTATCTTAGTCATAATATTTCTTACTGGGCTAGTTGAGCTCACCCTTTCTTTCACTGTTCTCTTCAGGAAATGAGAATATAGCTGGGACGAGTCGGGGAGCGGAGTGATGGACCAGAGAATAGTATTAGTAGTCCTCATTATTCTGTTAAATAGTGTGACAATAATTGTATTGAGGACTCTTTTTGAGTTTGTATGATCTCTAGTAGACAATTATTGTATTCAAACTCACAGTTGTATTTTGTCGTATTATGCACGACAGTGGTATTAGTAAGTTGTATTTGAATTCTGTACCATGTATCTGACGACTCAAGATGGGTGATGTATACCTAATTTTGGGGGCGTCACATGAAAGCTTGATAAACTACCATTCGAGTAGACATCAAGGTAATTCAGTGGAGACCATCATTGACAACTCCATCCCCAACAAGAATGGCTAGAGCAGTCAGTGGTAGAATACAGTTGGAGGTAATTCCACACCAAAACATTCAGAGCACATAACATCATACTATACTACATTGCATGACATCATTTAGTCTTGTTGTATTTTAAGTGTCTAGTAATCTTTATCTAGTTCATGTCATTACATTGCATAAACATGATAAAGAGGAGCATCTATAGACACTTGAAATTTTTCATTCTTGTTACTAACCATGCAGGAGGACAGAATCGTCTTTTATCTTCCAAAGACAACCTTGAAAGTTAAATCACCAAATCAAGCCCAGGGGATAATCACGGAAGATCAAATCAAGCCTCGGTGACAACCCCGAGAGATCAAATCAAGCCCCGTCAATAACCCCTGGAGACAAGACAAACCCCGACGACAACCCCAAGAGATCAAGCTAAACCCTGGTGACAACCCCGGGAGATCAAGCGAAACCTTGGTGAAAACCCCAGGAGATCAAGCCAAGACCCGGTGATAATCCCGAGAAACCACAAACTAACCTCAGAGACAATCTTAAGGACTGAAAAAAGTCAACAACAGTCCAATCTTGAAGACAACCCTAAGAAAAGACAGCTACAACTGCATCAAGCCTGAAACTAACTTGGGAGGGAAAAAATAGTAATTTTTCTAACTCAACATCAATCAACTCAAATCATTGCCATAAAGGTCATGCAGAACCATAACGTAAATCCCGAGTGAAAAATAGCACAAGGCAGCTCAATGGATGGACTGCAAAGACTCAAAGATTGGATCATGGACCCATCTTCCAGGATTCAGAAAAGGTCAAATCCAATGTAATTTTTTAGCTCTCGAAAAGGGCTTTCCGTAAAGGTATAGCACACTTCCATCAGATTCATAAATTGAAAGTTATAAAGGTTCGAGCAAACAACGCGTTGGTCTGAGTGCATGTACTTCGAGATAACGGGACCCACAGGATCGGGCCTGTGATGCCCCGAAAATAGTTCCACACGACCCATTCTGAGTCGCCAGATATCATACTATAAAAATCAAATACAAACTTTATTTATTCAACTGTTGAACTATCGTGCAGAATACGACCACAGTTAAACCGTGAGTTTTAATAAAACTATATGTAACTCTCATGGTGCCTTGACCACAGCCTTACAATGGTACCTTACATAAAAGTACAGTCAATAACTGTTTTAGAAATTAAAATCTTTAGGAAGTGCTCAAGGAAACCTTCATACATGGGAGGTCATGCGTCTAGGTAATGATAGATATCATATATCCACAGAATTATTCTTGGTTGACCCAATAGTCCCCAAAGAAAAACAAGAAGATTGCTATCATCTTCTTTCCAATAGAGAGTCTTCTCTTGACATATAATTATCTCTGTTGTCTCCAAGTGAGAATTATATTTCAAATAAACTCCAAGATTATATAGGTAGTGATCGTAGATATACTCAGCAAGTGGATGTGCACAACCATGTCTTATGATAACACGAGGTTGTATGTTATTAGACATCTTGTATGATAGTGGGAAAACACCCTTCCAAAGTTGGGTTCACCTCACCCTATTCGGTTCACCAAAATTAAATATCAAATGACATATACAATACGACACACTTATCTAAAGTTCTCAATAAAATTATTCTCATACTATTTAGGGAGAACCTCAATAGCTATAGACCACCGTTCTATTCCCCTGTTACCCCTGCTCGACCCAGCTACTTTCTTATTACCTGAAAGGAATTGTGAAGCAAAGGGTGAGCACAAATAGCCCAGTAAAGAATATCATAACTAAAGATAATTAAATTATCAATAGCCTTCGTTAATAATAAATCAGAGATTTAGAACATATGGTAGATGATAAAACTTTTCAACCATAGTTGCAGCGGAATGAGCAATCCATTAGAAGAGTCAAAAAGACCATCTGGTCTATTATCTTCTCCGTGTTAAAAGTCCACCAATAATATTTTATCACTGTGAAATCAATCAACAATTCCTGTCCACAATCATATGAATACCTCATAATCATAATTGTGATTCTAAATTCCTCTTCGCACCCAGGACGAAGATAATTTTCATCACCTATCTTCACCTGAAACATCAAAATCATGGTTAAACCAAATCACAATTCTTGCTCACAATCATACTAATAAATTCATCTTTGCACTACAACCAAAGATATTCATTAACAATTCATCTTTGCACTACTGGCCAAAGACATACAACTGTATTTTAAAAGAGTCAAGTAGAACATGATATCTACTATCTTTTACGAATTAAAAGTGTATAATCAATATTTTATCGCTGAGACTCAGCTTAATAAATAATTCACATCATCGAATCATTCCTGTACTACGGCCAAGGATATTCATGTAATCATCAATGGTCATGATTATACCGAATAATCCCTAGTTATAATCATACCAATAACTGTCCATCAATGCACTATAGGCCAATGAGGACTTTTACCACATCATCTATAACATTACGGGTCATAATTATACCGAATGATCCCTGGTAATAATCATACCAATAAACAGTTCATCTATGCACATAAGCCAAAGAAACTCATCAATCAATAGTTCATCTCTGCACATAAGTCAAAGATATACAACTGTAAAACCAATAATCAACAGTCCATCTTTGCACGTAAGCCAAAGATATACAACTATAAAACCAATAATCAGCAGTTCATCTTTGCACGTAAGCCAAAAATGACTTTCATCATAATATAAGCATGAGGATGATGACAATGATATAAGCATTAATCAAACAAAAACAAGGATAAATATTAAAGACTTTAAATTTATCCAAATATTATCAATCACTTAATAAACTCATAATCTAATATTATTAATATTATAACAATATTTTAATCACTTCTTAAATTTATAAACAATTTATTTCAATTGTTTACAATTTACCAAATAATACATTTAATCATTCAAAAATGTCATACTCATAAGATTTCATCACCAATGATCAAATCCCTTATCAAAAATCTGGATATACCCTATATAAGATTCTCAAGCTATAAAATCCTATTTTCCAAATTTGTTACTTCATATAACATATTTAATTCATTTACTCATAACTAGTTTATTTTCATGAAAAATACCAAATTAGTCCCAAAAATATTTCTTTTCTGTGATTTAATAGAATATAGTCCCATATTGAACATATATTTTTCTCGGAATTTTTAAAATTCATTTACTATTTTTCATATGGCCAAAACTGCCGAATATTTAGACATTTATCATAAATTATACTTTTGTCCAAAAATTTTGAAATTTACAGGGTATACTCCTGTTATATACATGTACTCCCAATAAAACTTTAACTAATTTTGGAGTTAACCACAAGGAGTTATAAGAGTTTACTTTTAAAATAGTCTTTTCTCATAAAATCCATAACTCTTAATCTATACCTGCAAAAATCGCCATCTTTGGACACAATATAGAAAACTCATCAAATTATTATTTCAAATTTTTTCAGAATTTTTGAGGGTCAGAAAAATTACGAAACTGCAAATAGATTTTCACCAGCAATGCGGTAATACACGTAGACAGATCGTTTCTATAATTTAATAAGGAATGAATACAAAGAATCATTCACCATTCATGCGGTAATCCACATAGACATGTTATTCCAACAGAATAATAAAGGATGGAATAACAGAAGAATTCACCATGCATGCGATAGACAGCACAGACAGGTTATTCCCAACAGAATAATAAAGAATGGAACCAGGTCATGCGTAATTCGCACAGACAGGATATTCCAACAGAATAATAAAGAATGGAATAACAACAGAATTCACCAGGCATGCGATAGACCACACAGACAGGTTATTCCAACAGAATAATAAAGAATAGAACCAGGTCATGCATAATCCGCACAGACAGGATATTCCAACAGAATAATAAAGAATGGAATAATAGAAGAATTTCACCATGTAGGCAGTACTTCGCATAGACAGGTTATTCCAACATAATAATAAAGAATGGAATAACAATAGCTCTCTTCGTGAATACGAAAGAAATAATACCCCTTACTATAATAATAATAATATCCCTTACCTTAGAAGAAAACTAGATACTGGAATAGTGAGGTAGCAGACTTCTCTTCTTCTTTCTCTCTATAATTTCTCTTTATAATAATTGCTCTATAGCTTTAGTGAATTGGTGAGAAATGAAGAATGAATGAGCTTCTATTTATAAGAAAATATAGCTTTGATAATTACACATTTTGGGGCTCAAAATATTACAGTACAATACCCTCTACTTTTCTTTCATTTTTAATATAGTCCTGCAAGTATTATCAAACTTACACCACCTCCCCTAATAGTAAATCATGTTAATTAATAGCAATTAATTACTCATTTATTCGATTAATTACTCGATTGGTCAATATAACCTCCAGACATCAATTATTATCGAAATAAATGTCGATTTCTACTAACACTAACAATCTCAACACAATGGAAATATATTTCTCAAAATTTTCATTTTTGAAATTTCAAAGTTTGACTTTTTTTTGAAAAAGTCAACTGTTAACTTTTTTGACCAAAAAGTCAACCCCAGTAAATTTTATGATTATAGTCTATTTCTACTAATTTCATTGTTCCGGACTCAAGTATCACGTTCGCGTCTCCAAATTCAACTCCAAACTCAACTTCGATTTTTAATAACATTCATTATAACTCACAATATTTAACAATCAGGTCGTTCCCAGGAAAGAGGGGGCTTTCCGATAAGGATTTTTCCTTATTAGCGCGCAATTAGGTGACCAAACCTCTCCTTGATAGAACTTCTAGACATTGTCAATATTGCAAATAATAATATGAATAACTCTGTCGTCTCAATTATTGATTTAATAATATATAACATATTATGCAGATGATACTGTGACAATAATTAAATCAATAATATGAGAGATATGATGCAGCAATTATTGTAGCAATAATTGAGTATAACTGAGTGACTTCTTACGTAAGCATCAATAATCAATACCGTGTGCTACTATGCAACCACACGTATTATTGTACTTTTACTACTGAGTAGTTCAACAGTTTTAACGGTAACACTTTCGCCGTTATTTTTATAAAAATATAATTCCGTCGTTTTCTAACTACGACAATACTTCCGTTGTGGGGTCTACCAATGATTGTACCGTCATACGGATATTCCCTGACAAAAAGAATATTCCCCGACCAAACGAATATTTTATAACAACTTGCATACTTTTCAAAATTTATAAATACTACCCACAACTATAACATTATATCAAATCCACACCATAATATAAAAAAATTCGAGAAACTTAAATCTTTATTCATAAAATTTGGGGTCTCACACCTTTGTTCGTAGGACATGTTCTTTCCTATCCAATATCTTGATAGGTACCTCCTCGTATGTTAAATCTTCTGCTATCTCGTCTGGTTCTATCGTAATAATTTGGTTTGGATCTTTTACATATTTACGAAGCATAGATATGTGAAAAATATTATGAACACGAGACATGCTTGGAGGTATAGGCCACATTTCATATTTGGTCAAGAATCTCAAATGGACCAACAAATCGTGGATTGAGCTTTCCTCTCTTCCCAAATCTTGTAACTCCCTTCCATGGAGCAATACGTAATAGTACATGATCTCCTATATTAAATTCCACGTCCTTTCGATGAAGATCAACATAACTCTTTTGTCGATCTTGTGAGGTCTTTATACGTTGCCGGATCATTTGAATCTTTTCTGTAGTCATGCGTACCAATTCCAGTCCCAACAAAGTTATTTCACCCACCTCATCCCAGCATACTGGAGAACGACACTTTCGTCCATACAACGCTTCGAATGGAGCCATGCCTATACTTGCTTGATAACTGTTGTTGTAGGAGAATTCTACCAGTGACAAGTACTTATCCCAACTTCCTTTGAAATCTAGGACACAGAGTCTTAATAGATCTTCAAGGTTTTGAATAGTCCTTTTCGATTGCCCGTCCGTTTGAGGATGGTATGCCGAACTGAATCGTAAATCCGTGCCCATAACTTTCTGCAAGCTAACCCAAAATCGTGAAGTAAATCTTGAGTCACGATCCGAAACTATGGATACTGGCATTTCATGCAATCTCACAATCTTATTTACGTACATACGAGAAAGACTTTTAAGGGAATAAGTCTCACGTATAGCAAGAAATGAGCAGACTTAGTTAATCTATCAATAATAACCCAAATCGTATCTATGCCTTGAGAAACTTTTGGAAGACCTGTAACAAAATCCATGGTAATGTGTTCCTACTTCCATTTCGAAATCTCAAGTGGTTGCAATGGACCCTTTGGCACTTGATGCTCCGCCTTTACACGTTGACAGGTTAAACACCTCGAGATAAACTCCGCGATCTATTTCTTCATATTGCTCCACCAAAATGTATGTCGAAGATCGTGATACATTTTGGTACTCCCAGGATGGATTGCAAATGGTGTGTTGTGTGCCTCCATCATGATTCTATGCTTCAAGTCAAAATCGTTAGGAACGCAAAGTCTGGAGTTGACTCGAAGTATTCCTTCTTCATCGATTCTTGCTTCCGGAATAGCACCTTCTTGCACTTTCTTCTTCATACGCATCAGCTCCATGTCTGTAGTTTGAGCAGCTTTAACTTTATCAATTAAAGTCGGTTCTACTCGTATGTTTGATATCATCACTTGGGTACTTGGAGCCTTTAACTCTATCTTCATCCTTTGTAAGTCGTATAAAATGGGTCTTTGTGTTAACAACATCGCACTCATACCCGCATACGATCTTCTACTCAATGCGTCAGCTACAACGTTTGCTTTTCTAGGATGATATTGAATGTTATGGTCGTAATCTTTCAACAGCTCGAGCCAATGTCATTGCCACATGTTGAGTTCCTTTTGGGTGAAGAAATATTTGAGACTTTTATGATCCGTATAAATCTCCACTTTCTCCCCATACAGGTAGTGTCTCCAGATTTTCAACGTAAAATGACTGCTGCCAACTCCAGATCATGAGTAGGATAATTCCTCTCATATTCTTTGAGTTATCGCGAGGCATAGGCTATGACTTTCCCATGTTACATGAAAACACATCCTAACCCTTTGTCTGAAGCATCGCTGTAGATAACAAATCCATCCGAACCAGATGGTATTGTCAGAACAGGTGCCGAAATGAGTCTCCTCTTGAGCTCTTAGAAAATCTTCTCGCATTCTTCGCTCCATACGAATTTTGTATCTTTCCGAGTCAGCTGAGTTAACGGAGTAGCAATTCGAGAAAATCCTTCCACGAATCTCCGATAATAACCAGCTAAGCCCAAAAAGCTACGCACTTCGGTCACCGACTTTGGTTGCTCCTAACTTTAGATTGCTTCAATCTTTGTCGGGTCAACAGATACTCCATGTTTTGACACCACGTGCCCAAGGAATGCTACTTCCTTAAGCCGGAACTCGCATTTCTTCAGCTTAGCATATAGCTTGTTGTCACGAAGTCTTTGAAGTACCAGTTCAAATGGTGCTCATGATCTTCACGGCTTTTGGAATAGATGAGGATGTCATCAATAAAGACAACAACGAACTGATCCAAATATTCCTTGAATATACGGTTCATCATATCCATGAAAGCAGCAGGAGCATTAGTCAATCCAAAAGACATAACTAAGAATTCATAATGCCCGTACCGAGTTCTGAAGGCAGTCTTCAGAATATCCTCAGTTTTAATCTTCAGCTGATGATATCCAGAATGAAGATCGATCTTTGAAAAGAATTGTGCTCCTTGCAACTGGTCAAATAGGTCATCAATGCGAGGTAGGGGATACCTATTCTTGATGGTGACATGGTTTAATTCCTTGTAGTCAATACAAAGTCGCATACTCCCGTCTTTCTTCTTTACAAATAAAACAGGAGCACCCCAAGGAGATGTACTAGGACGAATGAAACCGATATCTAACAATTTTTGTAGTTGGACTTTTAACTCCTGAAGTTCAATAGGAGCCATTCGATATGAGGTTTTAGAAATGGGCTTTGTACCCGGTTCAAGATCAATAAAGAATTCAACTTCATGTTCTGGGGGTAGACCAAGAAGTTCTTCAGGAAATACATCAGGAAATTCACTAACAACAGAAATATTATTCAAATCTGACGTGTTTTTTCTTCAAGTCCTTAATATGGGCTAAGAAAGCTTGACATCCGTTTTTAAATAAACGAATAGCTTTATGGCTTGATATGACAGTGACTGATTTTAGTGGTTTAGTTGCTTGAATTTGTATAACATGTTGGTTAGGAATATGAAAACTAATAACCTTACGAAAACAATCAATTTTGGCATGATGAGTAGTTAACCAATCAATCCCTAAAATTACATCAAATGCAAGTATCTTTAAAGAGATAAGATCAACAGGTAATGTGATTGTGCCCACATGGATAAAGCAAGATTTATAAACACTGGATGTGATAAAGGTTTCTCCTAACGGAGTCTCCACAAATAAGTCAAAGTCTAATTTCTCCGGAGTCAAGTTTAAACGTTGAGCACAAGCAGGAGAGATAAAAGAATGGGTAGAACTGATATCTAGTAAGGTATAAACTTCGCAAGAGTTTATGATAAGCTTACCCGTGATCACCTCGTTTGGGTTTCTCGCATTTTGGCCAGTCACGACAAACGCCCTCCCTTGAACCACCGACTTTGTTTTGTCCTTATTCACCTTTGGTGCTGCCGTCCCAGTTGGACATGACTTCGCTACCAGACAAAATCAGGCTATATGACCGTCTTTTCCACAATTGAAACACACATTGGAAGGCTGTGAACAGTTTGGACTTATGTGTCCCTCCTCTCTGCATTTATAGCATCTAATTAGCGGTCGTTCTCCTCCCATAGAATTTGTTATTGGTGCTGGTCCTGCTGTTGATGTCTTCCCATCATTGTTGAATCTCCTCTTTTTGAAATTTCCACTTGACCCACCTCTCCTATTATCATGCCCACGATTACCACCCGAGTGGTTACCGCCTTTGTCCGTATTTTTCCCTCCACGCTGGTTATCATCGCTCCGATGACTGCTGTCACCGGTATGACCCTGGTCGTGGTCCCTTGGTTGAACATACTCACTATCTCGCTCTAATAATTGAGCCTTGTTGACAATATGTAAATATATAGAAAATTTGTGAGAGATAAGGTATTGACGAATCTCGGGTTTTAGACCTCTCAGAAACATTCGCGTCATACATTCCTCATTCTTTACCAAATGAGGTGCAAACCTGGATAACTCTGTGAACTTCGCCTCATACTGGGACACTCTCATGTTGTTCTGTTCTAATCTAATAAACTCTACCTCCTTCATATGCCGAATACTTTCACGAAAGTACTTATCATTGAACAGTTTCTGAAATCTTTCCCAAGATATGTTGAGTGTGGCTGGTTGGGTACGCTTTACAGATTTCCACCACTAATCTGTCTCACCACGGAACAAAAAGGTGGCGAATGGAACCTTTTGTTCTTCCGTGCATCCCAAGACATCAAATATCTTGGTAATTTGCTTGACCTATGTTTCCGCCTTAATCGGATCCGGCTTTCCCCAGAAATATGGTGGTCTCAACTCCTTGAACTACTTGGCCGTGACAAACCGCGCGTTGCTATCATTTCCACCCGTATTTTGTACACGAGTCTCCCTCGTCTGATTTTGCATGAACTGCAAAAAGCTTCTAAACATTCCATCATTCATCGTTTGTTCCATAGTGTTGTTTATAGGAGGAATATTGCCTTCCTGTTGCACGTTCTCTTGGTTGGTGATTGAAGGTTGTTCCACAGTCTCATACACTCCATTGTTAACGTTCTCAGCTGCCATTCTTAAAAACTGCCATAAAACAAGGGTTTAAAAAAAATTAACATATCACATAATATCCCTATTTTATGACCGACCAATAAATAAGCTTAGGTAGGACACACTAGCGAATGATTTACTCGTCTCTCGCATCCTAGTTCTATTCCCCGATCTCCACCAGAGACCATATCCCTAAGCTCTGATACTAACTGTGATGCCCCCAAAATAGGTATACATCACTCATTCCGAGTCGCCAAATACATGGTACAGAAAACAACTACAACTTTATTAATACAATTGTCGTGCAAAATACGACAACACATACTGTGAGTTTTAAATACAATATTGTCTTCTAGACAATATTCACACCCAAATAAAGTCCTCATTACAATTATTGATGCACAATTTTATAAAAATAGTGAGGACTGCTAAAACAACTGTCTAGGACCATCACTCTATACCCCGACTGGTTCCTGCTATGTTCTCGCTTCCTGAGAAGAAAAATGGAACAAAAAAGAAAAGGGTGAGCTCAACTAGCCTAGTAAAGAATATTATGACTAAGATAATATACAACAAATTATCCTTAGTCTTCAACAGGAAAAAATCTGATAGAATATAATAGACAACAAATTTTAGATCAACAACTGCAGCGGAAACAATAATTTATTAGAAGAGTTAAGTAGAGAATGAAATCTATTATCATCTATGAATTTAAAAGTCCATCATCAATATTTTATCCCTGTAACATCAATCAATATACATCTTGAATCAAATATTCATCTTTGCACTACGGGCCAAATATATTCATTTGTATCACCAGTTGGTCATGTTCATCTCAACACATGTTCATCTTTGCACTACGGGCCAAAGATATTCATCAGGTAATCATTCATCTTTGCACTACAGGCCAAAGATATTCATCAAGTATCACCATTAAGGACTGAGTATGATGAAAAATATTTTAGAGAACGAATCCAGTGAGACAGAAGGACAAATATTAGGGAATCGTATTTCGGTTTATCCAAATTCAATAATACTCCATAATAACCAATTACAAAGTAGAATTCAAAAATAAAGATCAAAACATGGATACAATCAAAGATAGTAACCATAAAAGACATTTGGGACGAAAAAGAAAATTTTTTATTTTTCGGTGAATAGTGTCGTATACGTGACTAGTAATCCCGACACAAAAAGGTAGAAATTCCACAGTAAAATTTATATCAATATTTCGGCATAATGATATTGAAGAAAATAATATCATTTACGAAGAAAAATAACATCATTTACCTCAAAATAACAGTATTTCTGATCGGAATATCAGATATAAAGCCGAAGGAAACTTGCACTGAATAACAACTCTCAAATTATCTAAATACTCACAAAATACGCTCGATAATATAGAGAGGGAGAAAACTTGTTTCTGGTGTTATTTTCAATTCTAACCTAAACGCCTATTTATAGGAAAATGCTAGAATGCCATAGGAGACTAAATAATAAAATAATAATATTTTAAAACCAATTTCTACGCATGCTTCATTTGAGTTGTTGAGCAGCCAACTTGGAAGCAAAATAGCAGCCCTCATGCTTTTGAAAAACAAAAGTTGGTCCCACCCAATTTTAATAAAAAATATTTATTTCTAAAACTTCAATAATTCATATAAAATAGTCCCTTTATCAGAAAAATACAAATTTTATGTCCATTCCATATGAAATTGAATTCTCTACAACTTTGTAGTTTTAAGTTTTTCCAAATTCCAAACCGAAAAATATCTGAAATCCACAAACGGATGATTTTCAACACCTCAAAAAATTTATAACAAATCATACGTTAATTTTTAACGGTTCAAAATTTGTGGACATATACTCAATTTATATATGTATAACATATCCAAAAATCAAAATGATCCAACGGTCGGATTAAAATTATAACTCACGCAATAGAGCTTTAAGAACACTGATTTGATTTTTAATACCTCAATTCTGACAATAATACTGATAAACACCTCAACATTAATTCCTTCAATTATATCCACATAAAAAAATAAATATTTTTTTATCATATAAATCAATAAATAACTATTCACAAATAATATTACAGAATCACAATAATGACAATTAGGCCGTTCTCAGGAAAGAGAGGGCTTTTCGATAAGGATTTCTCCTTACTGACACGCAATTAGGTGACCAAACCTCTCCTTGACAGAACTTTATAGACATTGCCAATAATTCTATCTAATAATATTATTCAAATAATATGAATTATTGATCTGATAATATAAAATATTGTGTAGTGACAATTATTGAAACAACAATAATATAAAATATCAACGCAACAATTATTGAATCAATAAAATAAAATATTGAACAGTAATTAATATAATAATTATTGAGTAGTGCCTTCTTACATAAGAATCAATAATTCAAAAATACTATGCAATACCGTGTGCTACTGTGCAACCACGCGTATTATTGTATTTTAACCGCCAGATATTCCAACAGTGTTAACGATAACAACTACGCCGTTATTTATAAAAACTCAAACTTGTCATTTTTTTCATTCGACAGTTATTTCGTTATGGGGCCCACAATTGGTTGCGCTGTCGTACGAATATTCCCCGACAACAAGAATATTCCACGACCAAACGAATATTTTTCGACAACAATGAATATTTTATAACCACTTGCTTAATTTATAAAATTTGCACATTTCACCCATAACCAAAGTATTATCTCAAATTATCACCTTATTATTTCAAGATAATAAATAGAGGAAATTCATTTTTATTTATAATAAGTTGATGTTTTACATGATATATGTCATTACAAGTATTTTGCACATAAATTCATTTATTAATAAATACTTTTTGCATAATATCTGCTTAAAAAGAAGCATATCATATATTATAAAAGGTATTTAAACTTTTATATATGAACTCAAAGTTATATCGTTTTTACATAGAAACACATTCTTTATTTATGAAAAAAAATTAAAACCTTTATAAATCTAGACTAAGTTATATATTTTCTTACTTAGAAGCACTTTTCATATAAAATATAAAAGTTACATAAACTTTATAATCGAGCTTAAATTTATATTTGCTTACACATAAACATATTCCATACAAATATAAAAGTCCTTGATTTTTTATAAATCTCTGATCTTTAATTGTTATCTGCTTATTTGAGAAATATAAAATATAAAAGTTATTTAAACTTTTAAATATATGTACTGAATTTTATGTGCTGATCTCATAAGAAAATTTTCTATTAATTATTTGTAAAGAGAAAAATAGTAGAGTTAGTTTATTTTATGTACATGTGAGTTGTTGTCCGAGATAGTTAGTTGTGGATAGTTGTAAGTTTATATTTAAAACTTTGTAAATGCTTCTCCGTCTATTGAATGATAATTTATTACTGTGAGTAATAAGATCTCAAACCCTGGAGAGGAGCTTGAGATTGGACGTAGCAACATATACGGTGTGTGTTATGAACCAGATAAATTTATGTGCATTGTGTGGTTGAATTTTTACTGGCGTACATATTAATTTCTAACACTGCAAATTAATTAACTAAGAATTCAAAAAAGTCTAAGATAAATTTTTAAACAGTAATAATCTATTCAATCCTCCTTCCAGATTATTATTGGACTTTCACTAATTTTTGAAAGTTTTTTTGTCATCGTAACAACATTCGTTATTTTGAAAAATCACACCTACAATTTTGAAGAATCACACCGTGTTTTCTCTCTCCCTCTTTTTCTTTGTGTTTGTCTCCAACGAATTTGCTGGTCAAATTTGTTCTTTTTGCCTCCTTCCTCCTCACGTGACCCACGTGCGTGACTAGGATGCAATTTTTCTTCCAATTTCGATTTCTGATGAGTCTCAACTACAAATGTCATTATCCATTTATGATCAATTAGCCGAATAAGACTTTTTCGTCATGTTCGTTAGTCAAGTTTAATGATTTTACATAAATATTCAAGCATAACTCGTAATTTTTTTCTAGTACAAGTATTACTTTGTTACTCCCTCCTATCCAGATTAAATGACGTTTTAGAGTTAAGCACACTTATTAAGAAATAACACAAAATATCTTTTGTATCCCTAATTAATTATTTCTCTCTCCACAAAGATGAAGGCAATTAATGGGTTATTAGAACTTTGGTTGTATATGTAGTAAAATGGTTCATGAAACTGCATTTACTAAGCATATTAAATAGATGGGTAAATTAGAAAAAAAATAGTGCAATATTGCATAGAAATTCTAAAACAACACTTATATAGAATAAAATTAAACTTCCTAAAACGTCATTTATTTAGAATAGGAGGGAGTACTTTTTTTAGTTGGGATAAGAACTTGTAAGTCGGGTTCTTGTACATACACCAAAAGTTAATTTTTAAACATGAAAGAAATAAGAGGGAAAGTGGAAAGACTATTTTGTCCCTCACTTACCACGTTGATTTGGCATATTTGGCCACATGAATTTTTTTTCTACATCATTACATCTCACACACATTAAGGGTGACATTGATCACCTATAAAATGGGATAAGGTCCAAAAATACCCCTGATGTGTTATACGGATGTCTCACTTCCACCCTAAACTAATTTTTTTCCAAATGTATCCTTAACGTTACGAATTTCAGTTCACATTTGCCCCTCTCACTAACGGACATGCCACATACACTAACCTTACTGACATCTCATCTAAATTTGCTGATAAGACGTGAACACCTCAGCTACTTTTGCTGACAAGACATGAACACCTCTCCTTCCTCTATTCTCTCTCCTCTTTTCTTTCTTACCTAATCTCTTTCCTCTATTCTCTCTCCTTCGTCTTCCTCTATTCTCTCTAATCTTCGTCTTCCTCTATTCTAATCTCCATGGTTCGCACCTTCCTCCTCTCATCCGACACCATCACTACTGCTTCCCGTGACTCCATTGGTAACTCCTCCACTTCCTCTTCCGACTACCGATCACATCCTCCTCCTCGACTTTCGCGACCACAGATCTTAATCGGTGGGGTTTTGATTTGGGTTTTTTTTATTGTTAATGAAAAAAATGGAGGAAGGAGATGAGAGAGAGGGGAAAGAGGAAGAAAACCCGATTCAGCCACAAATGAAACTCTTCTAGAATCCAAAAATTTCTCAATTTTTGAATAAAAATTGTTGTTATCATTTGACCCATCAGTTGTTGAATAGAAGTGAGAATAACAAGAACATAGCCAACAAATAAAATCAGAACAAAAACAGACCCGTCGACTTTGGAAAAAATAAAATAAACAGTAGTTGAAAATACACCAACAATGAAATCTTTATATATTTAGGAAAATTTCAAGAATTTAATTGAGTGAGTAATGGATTAGGTAACCCTTTCAACTAGTGTATTGCATTTACAGTAGATCTATAAAAACAAAGAGAGAGAGAAAAGTAAACAATTTGTCATCATGAACATTAAGGTCAAAACCACCCAGAAGTATAAAATTACAAAAAACAGAGCATAAGATTGACTCAACAAACTATAATTGAATTCACAGAAATAAATATGAGAGAAGAGGAAAAGGGTTGGTGAAAAAAGTAGTCCGGAGCCCGGATGCCAGAGTAAATCTTGGCAGAGATGGCTCCTTTTTCCGAAGAGAGAGAGGAGATGATAGAGATTTGAATTTGTTTTTGCAGTTGACAGACTACTTTTGTTGAAGAAGCCAACAGCCAAATCAGCAAAAATGATCCACGTGTTAACAGAGTTGGTCCAAGTGGCAGGTCAGTTGACATCAGGAGTACGAGTGACCTATTTTTTCTACCGTTAAGAGTACGTTTGAAAAAAAAATTAGTTTAGAGGGGAAGTGGGACATCCGTGTAAACATCAGGAGTTATTTTGAACCTTATCCCCCTATGAAATTGTACACAGACGAGTATTAAAAAAAATGTATAAGCATTAAATTGAAACCAAACTAAGAGTAAAATGACTAAAAGGGTCTTTTTGCCTTTTGAGGACATAGGGAGTACGAGTAATTAGCTACTGTTTAACATGGAATCGTCTTCCATTAAAAAACAACCCAAACACTGCCTCTTTCTTCCTCTCTCTAACTGTATGTATTGATCCTCGCGCCGGCACTCCACAAAAACCTGTAAAACTCGACAGACTCAGTGAGTGATGGGCGGCGAGTTTCGATACCAGATCGGACAAATCGCGTACATCAAGCTCATCCTGCATGCCGTTAAGCACAAGGCATCCGCCGTCAACGGTGTTCTCCTCGGCCGCGTCTCCGGTACCGACGCCAACTCCGTCGTCGAAATTACTGACTCTGTTCCTCTGTTCCATTCTCAGATCGGTCTCCTTCCTCCCCTCGAGATCGCCCTACTCATGGTCTGTCCCTTTTTAATTCCTCAAGCTAATACTCTGTTTGGATCTTATTAGGGTTTTATTTTTATTTTTTCTAATTCAATTTTATTATTTAATTTTGATTAATTGGAGCAGATAGAGGAGTATTATGGTGCTCAAGGGTTGAGTATTGTTGGTTACTTTCACGCTAATGAGAGATTTGATGACATAGAGTTAGCTAATGCTGCTAAGAATATCGGCGATCACATATACAAATACCTCCCCCAAGCAGCTTTGCTTCTGGTAGGACTTGAATTTCCTCTATTTTATTGGTTATATATGTATGAACGTACTTATATTTGTAATTTAAGTTTTTTTAATTGTTTTAATGAGTTTGATTCTTTTAATTTCAGTTAGATAACAAAAAGCTTGGAGCTTTATCAAAGGGGAAAGATATGAGTCCTGTGATGCAGGTGAGTTTTGGCTACAGTGCGTACAGAAAAATCATATTTTTCTCCTCTTGGTTTTAATTTGAAGTTTTTTTTCCACTGGTTTGGGATGTGATGATTGAATTTCGGTTGAGCTAATGTTGATTAGGAAACTGTTAAAACAAAAATTATTGTCTTGGTTTCTTCAAGAATATATAATCAAATAATTCACTCCATTTTGGCATTTACTATGTTTTATTGAGTGAAAGCTTATTCTTTTCCAGAATTATATGCTAAGAGGAGCCAACAATGAATCAAACATTCTCACTATAAGAAAGTTAAATCTGTTTAAGCACTCATAGAGTAGGTTTTTATGCTTATCTATTAGAAAAGAAAAAGAAAGAAAAGGGTGTTTGTCTCTTTCATGATGAGCCCTGCTACTCAAACTGACTTGGATTTGTCTCTTTCTTCATGTGCACAAATTTAATAGCCTCAAACTTCATGGGTGCTTTGTCTATGTCTAGTTTGGGTAATAGTCAGTTGGTAAAAGTTGGACTATAAATTTATGTCCTTATATAATTTGCACTTTTCGGCCTTCTTGTGAAGTTCTGTCATATTTAAATCTACCAAAAAAAAATGGACAAACGATAAAGCGTTTATATTTTAATTAAACATTAGCTTGAAGTTAGTCGCGTAAAATTGGAGATTGAAATATAGCCAAATGAGTGAATGGTTAAGAATTATATAAAAAACAACATGGGTTAACGGTCAAGCATGTTGAAATTCCATGATCCTAAGACTATGAGTTGGAATCCCCCCTTTCTTCCCTTCAAACATGCCCATACTTGACATTTCCTTATCATATACAACAACTTTGATATGTAATGGGGACCAGGGTTTTGGGATGAAGGATAAATATCACACAAATAATATCATACAAAAATCAATCAATTCTAATTATTTAATGTATCAAAATAATGAAGTACATCACTATTTATAATACTCCTAGACAACTTTCTTAACCTAAGTTGAACTCTAATATGATAACTACAAATTAAAGAAACTGAACAATTTCTAATTCATGGGTTTCCAAAGCCTCCTATATTGTTCTAACTAACTTTTACGGGATCATCCTACATCAGTTTTCCTTTGTTGAAAAAAAAACTCTAACCCGTCGAGTTAGGAACATCAACACAAGAACAATCACGTCGGATCACCAAGGAAGTCTTTGCAATCTTCAAATTTGGCATGTCGAGAGCACAAATAAAAGTGAATTTGGTATTGCCTTTGATAATCAAATAGATATTAGCACGAGCATGTATCTTTAAGCGTGCCAATGGAAAATGTAACAAAACACCTCTAGGTAACCCGCAACTTTGTATTGGTAATCCATGCAACATCATACGACTCCGGGTGAGGCTCAATTTTTAACCCAAGTTTCTTAACTGCTTCCTTAGAGATAACATCTGTACAACTACAAGTATCAATCACAAATGAGCACACCTGTCCCGCACATGACACTCGTTTGAAAAATTCGTCCACGATGGATTTTAGGATCATCCTTATGTTTCTGAGCAACAAGTAAAGGTCGAAGAACACCTAAACATTCTTTCAAATGAGCATTAACTTCCAAATCTTGTTCATCGGGCTCATATTCGACGTCTAACGACTTGCACTCTTTGTCAACAATAGCAAGTTGCCTAGAGGTAGAAGAAGCAACATATTCATCTTCGGTGAAGGTCACTCAAAAGACATGTTTGGCACCTTGCCGTATGGTTATTGCTAGCATTAGAAGAACTTGGGGTACGATTAGGCCTGCTAGTAGTAGAAGGGCTTGTTGACGATCTTTCCACCGACATATTTAAAATAGGCTCCACAAAAGTATGCTCTCTTTGAGTTTGGACTTGTATTGGAGGCCTAACAGAATTTCTTTTCAAATTATCCTCTATTTGGATGACAACTTGAACAACATCATCCAAGAGCAAAAGTTTACCTGAGTCTATTTCCTTGTACCAACTCAGTTAACTGCAAATATGCTTATAATTCGAAGGTACAAAACGTCGTGTCAATGCAGCTTTCATATCTTCCCATCTTCTCGCAATTGTATATAAATTTCGCTAATGTTGATCCCACCAAATACGAGTTCCTTTCAACTTCGCTTCAACATAGAAAAGTTTCCTTTCATCGGATAATTCATACCAACGAAAAAAACTTCAAGCTGTGAATCCAATCGAAGAATGTTTCGGGACCATTATCGCCATTAAAATATCCAACATCTAATTTTGCTCCTCTATCACTGCATTCATCCTAGGATTTGGAACATGGGGATTAACTCGTGGATTAGGGTCATGTTGTCGTAGTCTCAAATGATTAAGATCCAGAATGGGGTTTTTAAAATTCTTATGAGCATCTTCTTGTCCCTTATCTACGCGTTCCGTGAGTACATCAATTTTTGCTGTAAGTGTTGTAATAAAAGCTTGAAAAGTTGTTGTATTTGCAGCAAGGGTTGTGATTGAATCTTCAATCCTTTTAAGACGCTCATCTTGTTATAACATATAAGCATCAAGCTTGGCGTTGATTTCTCCGGCATTTACCATGGTTCCTGTAAATAAAAATATAGACCTTTTTTTTGGAACTTTCTCTAGGGGCTTAAGTGCATAAAGTATAAAGAAACAGCGATTGAACTGAAACTAATGAAACTTTAGTGGCTGGAATTGAAGAAGATGAAAGTATAGGGATTGATATGTAAAATTTTCAGGGGTATTTTAAAATTTAAGAAAATTTGGTGGACTAAACTTGAAAGCTATAAAAACTATGGGATATCTAACTGTAATTTGTCAGGAGATATTTATTTTCCCATATCTCTGATCTCTTTGTACTCTCTTCTGCTTCACGTAAGTCCAAGGAGAGCAACAAGCTTGAGGAGGCTAAAGGCTTAGAATTTTCTCGACCAAAAATGAGGATGGTGGTGACGTGATGTCGCGGCGGTTATAGTGGCAAGGGATGACGGCAAGAAGCGACGATGGTGGCACTGTTATTTTTTTTAACTTCCCTTTTTTTTCCTCGCCTATGTAGGCTACGATTTGGGCTGTGTTTGGCTAGGTTTCTGGCTGAAATTAGGGCTATGATTGGTATATGTATATTGTACTGGGGTTGATTCTGGCTGTGTTTGGGTGAGGTTTGGTTTTCTTGTGCTGGTTAATGTTTTGGTGAGAAGCAAATTACAAAATGAGTCTATGATGGCTGGACAATAAATTTAGGTTTAGTTGAAGTCGCGATTTGGAGACTGGGCAATTTATATGACAATTATTTTGGGACGGTTGAGGATGGATGTGTGCGAGGCTCTGATACCAAAATAATGAGGATAGGGGTTTTGGGATGAAGAATAAATATCACAGATTATCACACAAAAATCAATCAATTCTAATTATTTAATGTATCAAAATAATGAAGTACATCACTATTTATAATACTCTTAGACAACTTTCCTAACCTAACTTGGACTCTAATAAGATAACTACAAATTAAATAAGATAATTGCAAATTAAAGAAACTAAATAACTTATAATTAATGGGTTTCCAAAGCCTCTTATATTGTTCTAACCAACTTTCACGGGCTCGTCCTACATCAATATGTCATTCTACAGTTGAAAATAGGATTAGGAGATACTATCTGCCATCTAATAAACTAAATTC
This sequence comes from Panax japonicus, assembly GCA_020205505.1. NCBI lineage: Eukaryota > Viridiplantae > Streptophyta > Magnoliopsida > Apiales > Araliaceae > Panax > Panax japonicus. The sequence goes on along the minus strand of CM035110.1, from coordinate 10,713,175 downwards.
CCACAAATAATACTGGTAAACTTTTCTCAGGTGAAATATATAGAGGAATTACTAAGAAGCCGAAAATTTAAACATGTGTAGCTTTGTCTTCCTTGTAATGCCGCTATTTATTAGCAAATCTCATGAGCTGCACGTTACTACACATAGCTTATTGGATCTGTGTGCAAATGCATTGTGTGATTTGTAATTAGTGATCCACATTGTTTATGCCTGTGGGCTGTGAGCTTAGAATGGCTGCTAGAAAATTGAGTAATTACTGATTCAGCTTCTATCATATTGTTAAACTACTGTTGTTGCTTCTATAACTATTCTGCCCCCTTTCATATATTACCTGCATACATAGGGTTTCCAATATTCAAATAATCTCCACATGTTGTATTGATGTGCGTTTGAGAATTCATTTCTTGGTTTAAAGAAAGTCAATACAGTAAAACCTCTATTTAGTAATAGACTTGGGACTAAACTATTTGTATTCTAATTGAGAGGTTATTACTAAATAGAGGTATTGGTACAAAATATTTTTCGAACACCCAAAAATATCCACAAAAATATAGATTTTATAACAAAAATTAAAGAAAACATAAATTATTTAGATTTTCAAACTTGGAAAATGTAGTCTTTTATAGGAAATGTGGTCTTTTATAGGAAAATATGGTCTTTTATAGGAAATGTAGTCTTTTATAGGAAAATGTAATCCTTTATAGGAAATATAGTCTTTTATAGAAAACTGTAGTTCTTTATAGGAAATGTAGTCTTTTATAAAAAATGTAGTATTTTAAAATTAATATCTTCTTTCTCATATATATATATATATATATATGAAAATATATATGAAATTGTTACTATATAAATGTTTAGTTTCTTAATACGGGATTTAAAAAGAGTATAACATATTACAATTTAGAGGTTATTCCTATTTATATCTGACCCAAATTGAGACCAAATTTTTTTATAATATTGTAGAGGTTGTTCTTATATAGAGTATTTCTAAATAGGGGTTTTACTGTAGTTTACACGTAGGAGTTTCCTAATTTTTTAAACAAATTTATTGAACTCTGTTCTGCAAGATGCCAGGCATTGGAGGCCTGACCTAGAGATATTGAAAGAGAATAGAGAGGAGAAAGAATTCAGAGTTTAGAGAGGAAGAAGGATAGAATTTAGGTTGAGTCTAGATAAGAATTAGAGATGCAGAGGAGAGAAATGAGAAAGAGAGAGAGATTGTGAGCTAACATGCTTCTCAGTGTTCAAATATCATTCAATGTTCAATAGTTGTTAAGTCCTTAACTAGTCAAACTAGTTGTTGAGTCGATGATGAAGGGGCAAGTCGAGGGCATTACTTGGTTAATGTCTCTAAGTCGCTCGACTTGGAAAGAAAGTTGTCGCCTTGTGTCAACTAGTCGATGACTTGACCGACTTCCTCCATGTTGCCCGACTTAGAGACCTAACTGACATGCTGGGATTTTAAAAAAATAAAGAAAGAAAAGACCCATTTACCCAATAACGACCTCATACCCAAGACCCATTAACCATTACGTATAAAGTCCTAACCCTAAAACTAAAGAGTTGTTACCTTACTTTATTGCTATTTGCTACTTATTTGAATTGTAATAAACAATGAGTTGCTTTAGTAGTTTCTTTTTCTTTAATATCAAATGACTTTGGTTGTGGCAATATTAATATATTTGTGTTTCCAATAGTATTTGATAGTGTTAAATATTATGAAATAATAATGTCACATGTACACACACACACATAAATTTACATGTATAAATTGTACATAGGTAATGACTTGTCGACTTATGGACGACTAATTGCTTAAGCTCCCAGCCACCAATTCGACTCGACTTTATTACTTGACAACTATGATGCTTAAGAAATGAAAATACAGATTCTTGAACTTGTTTATAGAACTACACTTGCTTAAAAAGAAAGTTTAAACTAATCCACGTTCTCCCTTAACCTACACGTTTATAACCGACTCCTACTAACTAACATACACACGTACTAATATCTGACACAAATGTGATGTTTCTATTCGTAGCTTGTTCAGTTATTTTATATCTAAGAAAATTCAAGTGAAATATGCATTGTTGCATTCTGTGTGGTGTTTCACCTAGTCTGTCCTTGCTTGTTGTAGTAGGTCTCACTATACACACACCATACCTAACTGACTGGAGGGTCTCACACTCATTTATTCCTACCTGTTTATTTTGCAAATCTGAATGGTTTCCGTCAATGAGTGAAATATTGAGCAAGTCAAAAACACGTTAGTTTCATTGTCAACTTGTCATTCAAATTAACCTTGTTTGATTGTTATCATTCAAATTAACCTTGTTGGATTTTATCTTCTCATTACTCAGCTTTACACGAGGGATGCATCTCGGAGTTGGAAGTTATTTGGGTCTGATGAAAGCAGCCACTTAACAATGAAGGAGCCATCAGCAAATATAGTTCTATTCGACTATATTTCAACTAGAAAATGGGAGGACATTATAGATTTTGATGATCACCTTGACGACATTAGCAAGTAAGAGCCATGAATCAGTTCTACCCCTCTGCCCCACAACTCAATTATGTATTCCCTCTTTTTAAAATTAGATATGCATTTTTTAAAAAAACGATTTTAAGGATTTTTTTTGTCAAATATATGATATATCATTGACATTAATTATAAATGTGGTAGTGATGGCATGTTAATATTCAATCTACTTTAGAATACAAGTAAGAGTCCAGTTATATATTGCGCAAGAGTTTTGTCGAAATGCGATTGCGACGTATATCACGATTGGATAGGATTATAAAATTTGTCCACTGCCTCAAAAACATCATAAAAATATTACCAAATAAATTTATCCATGTAACTTGCAATAACAAAGTCGACATGTAAAGTCGCAATATATATCATATTCTTACAAGTAATGACATGTTAGTATCCTTAATTTTGTTCAAAAAAAAAACTAATTTCCAATTTTTGAATGAAGGCAATATGATTTTTTTCAATGAATTATTAATATTCGTATATACATTTAGAAACAAAGAAATATTTCTCTTGTCATATTAACTTGGCGCCATCAACATTTTTCTTTTCTGCAGGGATTGGCTGAACACGGAACTATTCAAGTAGACGATTGAAATTAGTTTTGGCGAACTTGACAAGTGCAATAGCAGCAGTTTCCCCTATGCGTTTGATGTTAGGATTTACGGAAAGCCCATCATCCCCAATCCCCAATCCCCAATCCAAGTTATAAACTGTAATGGAAGTTAACCTTTTCTCTAGATTTTGTTCTCGTGGGCAAACTTCTGATGATGATGATGTACTATTATTTGACTAATTGTTTTTTTACCATTTTTTGTTTGAAAGGATTATTCTTGGATAAAATTATTAATTTCATGTGTCTTGTTTGTTTTTAAATTTAGACTTGAGATTATTAGTCCGAGGATTATAAAATGGCTTAAGATGGAGGATTATTTAATACTTCCTCTGTCCCAAATTAATTGTTCATTTTTGATTTTTTAAAATTAAATTGACCATTTTTAAAACTAATCTTTTTACTATTTTTGCTAAAATATAGGTGAAGAGATTATAACCAAAAGAAAGTATATACAATTTATTACCAACTCTAATTTTTATAATTTTAGAAATATATTTATATATGCTTAATTATTAATTCTAAAAATAGTCAATTTGACTTAAAAAGTCAAAATTGAGCAATTAATTTGGGACAGAGGGAGTATTATGTTCAATAAGGTATTATAATTTTCACCATTGGGATTAAAAAAATTTAAACAAAATTATTCTCAACTTTTTTCTAAAATGATCATAATATCCTATTATATCCAATAAGTTTAGTATTGGTAAACAACTTATTGATCAACAGTTTATTATTAGTTACCAACTTATTATTTAAATAGTTTATTGGTTAACAACTTATTATTTAAATAATTTATCGGTAAACAATTTATTGGCAAAATAATTTATTATTTAAATAGTTTATTAGTAAAATAACTTATAATTTAAATAGTTTATTGGTAAATAACTTATTATTATTGGTAAACAGCTTATATTTAATTACTTGGCTTATTAGAGTTTGGTACTTAATTACTTTGTTAGAGTTTGGTATTTAACTACTTTGCTTAATGATAATAGTGCAAATTAAGATGGCAGAAAAAGAGCTTTTATATTTGTTCTCAGCTTTAGCACTCAAATGACGGGAAACACAACCGTACAGAGCTCATATATGACTCATATAATTCTAAACAATATCTTAATTATGGGATTATTTTTTTATTCTTGTTTTCAGCTTGAAAAACGCATCGAGACACTTGTTCTACCAGTAGAGCTATTACATCAATTCAATTCTTAAGCAAAAAAAAAAATTGATGTATAAATAAGTTTAAATTATAGTTTAAATATATTATTATTGGTAAGGGTATAAATATAATAGTCCAAACCATATATTTTTTTATCCAATTCTTTAATTAATCGTAAAAAAAACAAACCCTAATAATTTTAATCCTAAGATTAATAATTTTAGAATTATAATCTCGAGAATATAATTTTTGCAAACAAACAGACCCTAAAATTATTATTGTCATGTCTGTTGTCTCTTGCATGTAATTTAATTGAAATGTTATTGTTTTTGAATGAAGTAGAAAAAGCAGAGGATACCATTAGAAAAGCATACAGGATGACTTGGTGAGACAAATAAATGTAGTTCTATCATATTTGTCAATGGAAATTGATATTTTCGTAAATAAAATTTAATATTTTTACAATACAACTCGTTTATTATTTATATGAAAGAGATCTTGTGGAATTATTATTTTTGTTGATAGAAAATTAACAATTTTCTTCTTAATTTGTTTTCATAAACTTGTTCCCAAGTGTTGCTCTTTTGACCTTTATTTTTATTTTTTTTCTTTGGTAAATACCTCTTTTACCTAATCAGTGCTACAAAATAATTTTACCATATGAATTGGTCGGAGTTTAAATCATTAATATGAACGTATTTACTTGAAACAAATTATTGAAATGTTTAATTATTATTTTAAAATAATTAAAAACACAAAAGAATAAATTAATAAAAAAAAACTACATGCATAAAGATTAAGAATAAATGCAACTTACATATCTTACGATTCAATCACCAAGCAACTCATCATGATACCCAAAACCAAAGCATTTAATATTAGCAAAGTTCAAAAATTAATTGTTTTCTAAAGGTTTGTGGATTAGAGATTTCTCGAGTGACTATCTCAATTAGTCACTCGTCCAATTATCATGTTCCATCGATGTAGTGTTCAATCACACAAGCTTGATAACACATGTATTACATTATATTTATATATTTTTTTAGGAGAGCAGATCCTCTGTCCTCATTTTTCATGTCTCATTTGTGTCCTCCACTTAAATTTTGACACATAACCTCTTACTTAACATCAATTAACTCAAAAATTAAAGAAAAGAACATGTGTCAAAATTTAAGTAGGGAACAAGAAAAATGGGGACAGCGGATCTGCTCTCATTTTTTAGATATCATTATACTCATTTTCGTTCTACAATTTGTGTAAACATAAATCCTATTGTATTCATTGAGATCTGTTGACTTTGTATACCGTTCCGTTGTAAATAAACGATCTTATCATAGATCCGTTGTGGTCTTGAAATTATATAATAATGGAAACAGCAACCCTAGTCGCCATCTTTATATCTGGTTTACTTGTAAGTTTTACCGGGTACGCCTTATATACCGCTTTTGGGCAACCTTCTCTACGCTATAGTAGAGTATCTTTTTTCTATCTAAACTATATCAACATAGCCCACTAGAAAACGCATCCTCTTATCCATTCTTGGTGTAATACTCGCTCATAAATGATTAAGATTCATATCGAATTTAAATTATCTAAAAGTACTACTAATAACTCCCTCCGTCCCAGGATAAAAGTCATGGTGGATTTTTCACGTATATTAAGAAGATGAATGAAATGACAAATTGCCCATAATAATGTCATTAATTAATTTCAATGTAGGTGAGAGAGTGACTTTCTAGCTATTCAATTCAAAATATTCTCCATCAATACTTGTTAAATATGGAGAGAGAATTAGAATAAGAAAAGTATGAGATATTTAATGTTACGGACATAATAGAAAAAATGTGTAAAAGTTTGATTATTAAAGGAAAATGGACATTTAACATGAGACTACCCAAAAAAGTAATAAGGACTTTTATCATGGGACGGAGGGAGTATAAGCCTTATTATTTTTAAAATTTAAATGAATCATATCAATTTTAAATTTGAAAATATCTTAAATTGACTTTTAGAAAGTCAGTAACGATCTTATAATTCAAAGCGGAGGGAGTATTATGTACTCCCTCCTCTGTTCCCAAAAGGATGAACAAAGTACAATTTGTACATATATTAAGAAAAATAAAAATAGAGAAAAAAGAGTAAAAAAGTTTCAAATTTATACTTAGCGGTCCTACAAGATTATATAAAATGATAAATATTTTAAATCTTTTTTATATTAATAGACCCCACTAAATAATATATTTACTCTCCACTTTATATACTTTATCTTATCTTTTTGAAGAAAAAAAAATTCGTTCATACTCATATTCATGGTGAACTTGCTTTCGGACCAGGTTGTATGGTACTTATAGTGAAGTCACATGACACTTGATACACCAGTAGTATAGTCATTTCAATTTCTCAACGTAATAAACCCATTCAATGCATTAAGTTTATGAATTTGAGAAATTATTGTAGTAAATGAATGCATTCAGTTTTTGAATTTCAGAAGTTATTGTAAATGAATTTATGACACGTAAAATTAGAAGAAGAAAAAAACATGGGTTATTGAGTTACCAAAAACAAAAAACTTTGAATTGTTTCGGGGCTGTTTGATAAAAACTGAATGAATCTGAATCTGAATCTGAATGAGCTGAATCTGAATCTGAATCTGAATCTAAATGAGCTGAATCTGAATAAAAAAAGTTGTTTGATAATTGATATGTCTGCAACATCTGAATAACAGTTTTTTACTATTTTAACCCTCTATATTATGCTGAACAAATATATAATTTTTTTGATAATATATATTATTTAAATTAACTTTTATCATAATAAATTAATTATAATACTATTATAAGGCAAAAGTAATTATAAAAAAAATAAATATATTACCTATTTATATTTCACTGTACCATATATTTATATTTCATTTACCCATCTCTCTTCCTGTCTCCTCGATCACTTTTTGTTCCCTGCAAGAATCAATTTCTCTCTCTGCACAAAAATTACTACTCAAAAGCCGCACAACCAAAATCTCAAAGAAAAAACAGCTCCGATTTCGTAAATCTCTCTCTCTTAATTTCTACCAAAAAGGTGAAGAATCCATTGTAAAGTGGTGAAGATCGGAAAAGGAATTCTTGCTTCGGATCGGAAACGGGAAAGAAACTATTGTTCAAGATTTTTTCTACTACTGCTTCGGATCGGAACAATTTCGGTTAGCCCTTTTCTCTCTCTTACACACAATTTCATTTTTTGTGTTTTATATGGGTTTGTTTTTGATGGATGTGTTTGTTTACTGACTATGATAATCGGATTAATGGTTTTGGTGGAGTTTTAATGGATTAGAATGTGTTCAAATTCTGTACAGCTTTGAGGGGGTTGAGTTCATTCACGATCTTGTTGGTTTTCTGAGTTGTGGGTTTGGGGGTAACATCTGTAAAAATCCATTCAGACGACTAGCTTGTTTATTCAGTCGAAAAATTGTGGCTTATTCGGTCAGAAGAAATTGGACCATTCAGATCTTAAAAAATGATAATCAAACAGACTGAATGGCTGAATCACTCAGATTCAATGCCATTCAGCCTTATTCAGACTAAAACAAGCAGGGCCTTTGACTATCAAAAACGAGTTAACAACAATGTTGAAATTAAGAACGGAATTTTAAACTTTTCGGTATTCACGCCCAAGTATCAATAAAGTAACCAATGACGATACAAACGGCAAATACGCTGACCACGAACTCCGATCATGAGAGTATAAATACACTTTAATTATATACCCCTTCCGTTGCTAAAAGATTGTCGTTTTACAAGAAAAAATTTGTTTCAAAATGTTTGTCATTTATAATTTTCGAAGAGAATAATTTTTTTTTCTTTCTATATTACCCCTACCTTCTCTCATAGTCCCAAAAAATTCTCACCCATATATTAATAATTTTCAACTTCTCGTAAAGGGAAAGTGATGGAATTTCAAAAAAAAATTACTTGGTAAATGATACTTTCTTAATTCATATGCAAAAACCTTAAACGACAATTTTTTAGGAACGGAGGTAGTATTATTTATAGACACTCGACATTTTGTATTCATACAGGAGGACATAATCGACTTTTTTCTCTCAGAAATAACCTTGAGAGTCAAAAATATCAAATCAAACCCCAGAGACAACCTCGAGAGATCAAGTCAAACCCCGCAAACAACTCCAGGAGATCAAATCAAGCTCCGGTGACAATTTCGGGAGATCAAATCCAAACTCCGAAGACAACCCCGGGAGATCAAGACTAACCCCAACGACAACCCCGGGAGATCAAACAATCTTCAGAGACAACCCTGAGAACTGTCAAAAGTCAACGGTAGTACAATCACGGAGACAACCTTGAGAAAAGACAACTACAACTGCATCAAGCCCAAAACCAATCCGGGAGGGGCAAAATAGTAATTTTGCTAACTCAAAATCAATTCAGCCCAAATCACTGCAAAAAAAGTCATGTAGAACCATAACATCAATCTCGAGTGAAAACAACACAAGGCAGCTCAACAGATAGGCTGTGAAGATTTGAAGATCTGGTCGTGGACCCATCTTCCCGGATTCGAAAAATATCAAATCCCATATTATTGTGTAACTCTCGTCAAGGGCTTTCCGGAAAGGTATAGCACACCTCCATTGAATTCCAGGATTGAAAGTTATGAAGGTTCGAGTAGAAAGCGCGTTGGCTAGAGGGCACGTACTTCGAGACAATGGGACCCACGGGACCCGGGCCCACCCGCGGCTACTTTCGTCTATAAATAGACCCCCCCCCATCAGCCAAAAAAAAAGAGATAAAACTATGTCCATTTCAGCTCTTAATCCCTCTTATAGTGTTTCAAATTTCAATATTCTTCATTCTAAACACTTGTATACATACATACTACGACATATCAAATTTTAACTGGTGAAAACTGAGTTTTCAAGCTCCAAAAGCGATATGAAGCTTTCTTTACAGCACATTGTAAGATTTTTTTTTTTCAGATTTGAAGCGTTATACAACTTTAATATATATATATATATATATATATATATATATATAGGGTCCGGATCCTGTCCGGACTCCCGGACAGGTGTAAAATCCGGACCTTTTTTTTTTTTTTTTTTTTTTGCTTTTTTTTTTTTGAAACAACTAAAAAAAAAAAAAAAAAATTTATGGAATTGGAATTTTTACATTATACAGTGTTTTGGGCGTGATTTGGATGCCTATAACAAAACATGTCTGTACAGTCTGGGCAGACTGTACATACATTGGTTGGTGTGGGTGTTAAAAACACACCCAAAACACTTTATTTTGGAAAAATTTCACTTCCATAAATTTTTTTTTTTTTTTTTTTAGTTGTTCTACAAAAAAAAAAAAAAAAAAAAAAAAAAAATTTCAGGTCCGGATTTTCTCCCGTCCGGGAGTCCGGACCTGATCTTTATTCTATATATATATATATATATATATATATATATATATATATATATATATATATATATATATATATATATATATATATCTTGCGACGGACCGGGCGACGATTCCGTCCGTCGCTATATATAGAACAGTCGTCTTAGCTTTTAGCGACGGACCGAATCGTAGCTCGGTCCGTCGCTAAAGGGGGTATGCAAGGTATGTTAGCTAAAGGGGTGAGCTTAAGATCCGGATCGTGTGTATATATATATATATATATATATATATATATATATATATATATATATATATATATATATTGTGACGCCCCCAAAATTAGGTATACATCACCCATCTTGGGTCGTCAGATACATGGTACATAATTCAAATACAACTTACTATTACGACTGTCGTGTACAATACGACAAAACATAACTGTGAGTTTGAATACAATTATTGTCTACTAGAGATTATACAAACTCAAAAAGAGTCCTCATTACAATTATTAATACACTATTTCACAGAATAGTGAGGACTGCTAATGATATCCTTTGGACCGTCACTCCGTTCCCCGACTAGTCCCTGCTATGTTCTCATTTCATGAAGAGAACAGTGAAAGAAAGGGTGAGCTCAACTAGCCCAGTAAGAAATATTATGACTAAGATAATGCAGAATAAATTATCATTAGCCTCCAACAATGTTAAACTGATAAAATATAATAGACATCAAGTTTAACTGCAGCGGAACAAGCAATCTATTAAAAGAGTCAAGTAGAGAATAGAATATACTATCTTTTATGATTTAAAAAGTTTTTCATCACTTTTATCGCTGAGACTCAGCTCAATAAATAATCCACATCATTAAATCATCCTTGCACTACAGGCCAAGGATATTCTTTAGTATCACGACCACAAATTATCCATGCACTACGGGCCAAAGATAATCGTGTTTTCATCAACGGTCCTGATCATGCCATAAAACAATTCATCTTTGCACTACGGCCAAAGAGAATCCATAGCCATAATCATACCAAAAACTGTCCATCAATGCACTACGGGCCAATGAGGACTTTTTCCACAATATTTGTAATATTACGGTCATGATTATACCGAATAATCCCTGGTCATAATCATACCAAGTCCATCTATGCACTACAGGCCACAGATGACTTTCAACATAACATAAACATGAGGATGATGACAATGATATAAAAATTCAATAAAACAAGTTCAAGAACTAATTTGTTCAGGAACTACTAACGTCCAAATTGTGAACATGATACTGCTTTGTAGAGTAAAATTCAAGAATGATCAGAAGAATATTTCCATGAAAAATACTGGATGAAGCACAAATATCAAGGATATTCCACTAATTTCATGGAGTATAGAAGTTAAAATTTTAATCAACTGAGTATAATACCGAATGGAATAACAAAAGAAATCACCATGCATGCGGTACTTCGCATCGACAGGTTATTCCAACAGAATAATAATAACGGAACCAGGTCAGGCAAAATTTGCACCGACAGGATGCTCCAACAAAATAATAAAGACGAAACCAGGTCCGGTATAAAACACACAGACAGGATGTTTCAACGGAATAATAATAAAGACGGAACCAGGTCCGGTGTAAAACACACAGACAGGATGTTCCAACGTAATAATAATAAAGACGGAACCAGGTCCGGTGTAAAACACACAGACAGGATGTTCAAACAGAATAATAGAAGAATGTCACCAAGTATAGGGTAGACCGCGTATACAGGTTATTCCAACAGAACAATAAAGAAATGGAATAACAGAAGTTCTCTTCTTGAATACAAAAGAATAATATCCCTTACCGTAATAGAAACTGGATATAGGAAAAGAAAAGTTAAGTAGCAAAAAGCTTTTCTTCTATATTTCTATAGTTTCTCTCTCTAGAGTTTAGTGAATTCGTAAGAAAATAATGAAGGAATGAGCTTCTATTTATAGGAAAATGGAATGCATAGTAACTAATCCATGAACGGTCCAGATTGATTTACTTTAATCTGACGGTCCATATTTAAAGAAAAATCTTTTAAATAAAATATAATATATTCTATTTATATAAAAAGATTTTTACTATGCAAACCCTATGCAACATTATGCAAAACACTATGCAACACTATGCAAAACACTATGAAACACTATGCATAATAAAATATAATATATTCTATTTATAGAATAACTTTAATAAAGTATTCTGTTTTATATAAAAAGATGTTTCTGTTTTATTACGTTAATAATACAAATAAAACAAAACGTCATCATCGCTATAATAATTCATATTATTAATCGACAATAATTGAATCAAACTGAACGACTTCTCACATAAATATCAATAATCAATACCGTGTGCTACTATGCAACAATGCGTATTACTGTACTTTTACTACCCAGTAGTTCAACAGTATCAACGGTAAAACTTCCGCCGTTATTTTCAATAAAATATTTTTGTCGTTTTCTCAATCCGACAATAATTTCGTTGTGGGGTCCACCAATAATTGTACCGTCGTACGAATATTTTCCGACACAAAGAATATTCCCTGACTAATCGAATATAATATAACAACTTGCATACTTTGCAAAATTTATAAATACTACCCACAGCTATAATATTATCTCAAATTCACACCATAATATTAAAAAATTATTTCGAGAAAATTAATTCTTTATTCATAAAATCTGGGGTTTCACATATATTATCTATTTATTGCGTTTAAATATATGTTTTAACTGATCATTCAATGTAAATTCATAATAAGTAAATCCGTGGACTAGATTTATCTAAATCTAGTCATATCTAACTTTTAACCAGTTCAAAAGTTGTAAAACTAGAACCGTTGAGCTAGAATGACTAAGATTTATTTAAATCTAGTTTTTTTTTCTAGTTTTTTTGTAAATATTAAGCAACCATGTGAGTCTAAGAGCCACGAGATCTAAGATCCAGCTGACGAATTTAGATCTGGTTCCCATGATAGACCTTTTTCAGCTGTACAACTAGTTTATAAATCTTATTTATGGTGTTTGGACATCCTTAGATGATTTTCATGCTCATAAAGAGTCCGACACTTATATGTATATTATTTTGTCGAAGATACTTCGCATCTCAAAAATTAAATCAAATCAAGCCGAATATGGAATAAAATAGAAGTATCAATGGTCTCAATTACTATGTGAGCATAAGGGTTTGAAAATCTATTTTCAAAACATCATTTCTGCACATATTGTTTAAAATTGAACTTTTATACAAATCAAACCCTTTGTAGATAGGTGCAAATGAGGCATAACATTATTTCCAAATAATGCACTTAGGTCCAATTAACACATATTTTTTAAATAAATTAGAGAATTAAAAAGACAAGGTAACCGTGTTTTCACGAAAGTCAGGGGGTGCGTTACACCTTCCCCCGCTTAATCAAGCCCCCGAACTCTATGAATTTCAATTTTCAAGACTTGTTAAACAGAGTCCAACAATTAGGCCTTTGTGTAAACCTTTTCAAATTCGGTTGAGTTGGTATAACCATTTTAAAACTACTAACTATTTTAATTTTATTTAAGTTTGTAATAGAATTATATATTAACATTTATATTGACAAAATTTGTTTGAAATTCTAATTCGGATAGAATTATGAAACTCATGTCCTAATAACTTTTAATTTAGTTATGACAATTAGTTAGGAATGAATACATTATATTTTTTTAACTAATGTTAAAGTTATTATGTTTCAAATTCACATAGAGTATATTATTAATACAATTAATCAAATTCACATTCACATGGAGTAACATAATTTAACATTATAGAATCATAATTCACATGGAGTATATTATTGACATGGAGTATATAATAACTTTAATAACTAATGTTAAAGTTATTATTGTAGGTAACTGTTATTTTTACAAGTTTTTGTTGTAGGGAACTGTTATTTTTCATAAGTAAAATTTGATATTTTCATCAGTTTTCTCTCACATTTTTGTGACCCATTTATTATTCATGTGAGAGACATCTTGTGAAACTATCACTTTTATTTGTGAAAATATCAATTCCTTTGTTTATTTGTTATGCAACTTTGAATCACAAAAATGTGAATCTAGAGTTTATTTTTTGAATTATAAAATAAATATATACAAAAAGAAAGGCATTCGATACCAGAGGTACTTATCAAAGGACAGACCATGATGCTAAAAGAAATTGGATTTAGCTCCCCACCATTAGCTCCCCACCATTACAAATTCCTTCTAATTTCATTCAATATACCAATTATTTGATCTCAATAATTTTGTTAGTAATTATCAAAATATGATAATAGATAGTTAATAATATTAAGATCAATCTTACAAAGAGTTAGAATCATAAAAAATATTTTCACCATTAAATGTTTAAAAGAATTTTCAACAATGAAAATTTCACATATTAACCAAATTGTGATAAAGTATCAGATTATTTTCATTTTTGGAACAACTATACTATTCAATATAATATATTAGTTGACCGCCTTTGGCATCACTATCCCAGCTGGACTTGACTTCACTACATGATAAAATCGGGCTAAGTGACCTTCTCTTTCGCAATTGAAACACACTTATGATTGCTGCCTACAGTTTGGACGGATGTGTCCCTCCTATCCGCATTTGAAACATACGACTGGTGGTCGTTCTTCTTCCTTTGAAATGGGTGTTGATGCTGCTGTCTTTCCATCATTATTGAACCTCCTCTTCTTGAAATTTCTACTTCTATTATCTTGGCCATGATTACCACCGAAGTGGTTACCATTCTTGGCATGATAATTTCCTCCACGATGGTTATCATTGTTCTGATGGCCGCTGCCACCGGTATGATTATTATCGTGTTGCTGGTCATTACCTTTTGGTTATGCTGACTCATTATCGTGCTCCAATAATTGAGCCATATTCACAACATCTGGATATAAACAAATTTTGTGAGAAATGAGGTATTGACGTGTCTCAGGTTTCAAACCTCTTAGAAACATTCGCGTCATTCGCTCCATTGTTAACATTTTCAGCTGCCATTTTCAAACACTGCCACAAAACAAGGGTTAATTGACATATCACATATTATCCCTATACTCTGACCGACCAATTAAATATCAAATAAACTTAGATAGGTCATACTAACGAAGGAATTCCCATCTCTCCCCTTCTAGTTCTTGTCTCACATCTCAGCTAGGGATCATATCCCTAAGCTTTGATACCAACTGTGATACCCCCAAAAATAGGTATACATCACCCATCTTGAGTCGCCAAATACATGGTACAGAATACAAATACAATCTTTAATATACAACAAGAGAGCTGTGAGTTTTAATACAAATATTATCTTCTGGACAATATCCACTCTCAGAATAAGTCCTCATTACATTTATTATCACACTATTTAACAGAATAGTGAGGACTACTAACGCTATCATCTGGACTGTCAATCCGTTCCCCGACTCGTCCCAGCTATATTCTCATTTCCTGAAGAGAATAGTGAAGGAAAGGGTGAGCTCAACTAGCCTAGTAAGAAATATTATGACTAAGATAATGCAGAATAAATTATCATTAGTCTTCAACAATGTTAAACTGATAAAATACAATATACATCAAGTTTAACTGCAGTGGAACAAGCAATCCATTAAAAGAGTCAAGTAGAGAATAAAATCTACTATCTTTTATGATTTAAAAAGTTTTTCATCACTTTTATCGCTGAGACTCAGCTTAATAAATAATCCATATCATTAAATCATCCCTGCACTACAGGCCAAGGATATTATTTAGTATCACGACCACGAATTATCCGTGCACTACGGGCCAAAGATAATCGTGTTTTCATCAACGGTCCTGATCATGCCATAAAACAATTCATCTTTGCTCCCTTGGCCAAAGAGAATCCATAGCCATAATCATACCAAAAATTGTCCATCAATGCACTACGGGCCAATGAGGACTTTTCCCACATCATTTGTAACATTACGATCATGATTATACCGAATAAACCCTGGTCATAATCATACCAAGTCCATCTATGCACTACAGGCCACAGATGACTTTCAACAAAATATAAACATGAGGATGATGACAATGATGTAAGAATTCAATAAAACAAATTTAAGAATTAAATTATTCAGGAACTAATAACGTCCAAATTGTCAACATGATACTTCTTTGTAGAGTAAAATTCAAGAATGCTCAGAAGAATATTTTCATGAAAAGATACTAGATGAAGCGCAAATATCAAGGATATTCCACTAATTTCATGGAGTATAGAAGTCAAAACTTTAATCAACTGAGTATAATAAAGAATGGAATAAAATAAGAAATCACCATGCATGCGGTACTTCGCATAGACAGGTTATTCCAACAGAATAATAAATAACGGAACCAAGTCAGGCGTAATACGCACCGACATGATATTCCAACAGAATAATAAAAAATGGAATAACAACAGAAATCACCATGCATGCGGTACTTCGCATAGACATGTTATTCCAACAAAAAAATAAATAACGGAATCAGGTCCGGCGTAAAATGCACAGATAGGATATTCCAACAAAATAATAAAGATGGAACTAAGTCCGGCTTAAAACGCACAGACAGGATATTTCAATAGAATAATAAAGACGGAACCAGGTCCGGCATATAACGCACAGACAGGATGTTCCAACAGAATAATAACGAATGGAATAACAACAGAAATCACCAAGTATAGCACGTATACAGGTTATTCTAACAGAATAATAAAGAATGGAATAACAGAAATTCTCTTCATGAATATGAAAAAAAAATACCCTTTACCTTAGAAGAAATTGGATATAGGAGTAGTGAAGTAGCAGAATACTTTTCTTCTTTCTCTCTATAGTTTCTCTCTCTAGAGTTTCAGTGAATTCGTAAGAAATAATAAAGGAGTGAGCTTCTATTTATAGGAGAATGGACTGAATAGTAACTAATTCATGAACGGTCCAGATTGATTTACTTTTAAACGGATGGTCCATATTGATTTACTATGCAGTATTAATAAAATATTCTAATAAAACAAAATCTTTTAAATAAATTATAATATATTCTATTTATAGTCTAATAAAACAAATAACTTTATAAAAGTATTCTGTTTTATATAAAAAGATTTTACTATGCAAAATACTATGCAGGCACTATGCAAACACTATGCATAATAAATTATAATATATTCTAATTATTGTCAAATAAAACAAATAACTTTATAAAAGTATTCTGTTTTATATAAAAAGTTTTTCTGTTTTATTACATTAATAATACTAATAAAACAAAATTTATATATATATATATATATATATATATATATATATAAACTTTCGTGACTTCTTAAAAAGACACCTCAATATATTTAACAATATTTATCATCATTATTATAATTCACAATATTAATCAACCAGGTCGTACCCAAGAAAGAGGGGGCTTTCTAATAAGGATTTCTCCCTATTGACGCGCAATTAGGTGACCAAACCTCTCCTTCAGAACTTCTAAACATCGTTAATATTACAAATAATAATATTAATAACTCTGTTATCTCAATTATTGATTTAATAATATATAAAATATCGATAATAATTGAATCAAATAACGTGAGATACTATGCAACAATTACTGTAGCAATAATTGAACAAAATTGAGTGACTTCTCACGTAAGCATCAATAATCAATACCGTGTGCTACTATGCAACCACGCGTATTACTGTACTTTCACTACCGAGTAGTTCAATAGTTTTAACGGTAAAATTTTTGCCGTTATTTTCATAAAAATATTTTTATTATTTTCTCAATCCGATAATAATTCTGTTATGGGGTCCACCAATGATTGTGCCGTCATACGAATATTCCATATTAAAATGAATATTCTCTGACCAATCGAATATTATATAACAACTTGCATACTTTGTAAAATTTATCAATATTACCCACAACTATAACATTATATCAAATCCACACCATAATTTTGAAAAAAATATTTCGAGAAATTTAAATCTTTATTCATAAAATTTGGGGTCTCACATTAAATGTCTTAAATACCCATTCTTCTTCCTTTTTGTTGGATTGTAAGAGCAGGTCGAATCATTTTGTTCTTCCCATTTCAGCTATTTGAGCTCCATCGCAGACGAAATTGAAAGCTACTTCTTAAGCTCCAAAAACCGTAGCACATAGTGAGAGAAGGAAAAGGAATCCGGCTGGTAAAGGAGAAAGAATTGAGCAACAACCATTTGCAATTTCTGAAGGTAAGTTTTTAAATCCCCTTCCATTCCTTTTTCATTCCATCCTTGTTAAGAAAAGGACTTTCATAGCTGAATGGCTCGATCTGAACTTGAAGGATTGTTTGTCCTTTTAGTTGCTATGTTGCTGCTTGTAAATTTAGTTCACTAGTATGCTACTGTTATGTATAAAAATTAGGCACAAGGAGATAGGTATAGCTGTGGAGTAATAAGGATGTCGTGTTGCCCCCAAAACAGGTATACATTACCCATCTTGAGTCGCCAAATACATGGTACATAATACAAAAACAAACTTAATTATACAACCGTCGTGTAATATACGACAAAACATAGCTGAGAGTTTAAAAAGGAATGTTGCCTTCTAGACAATATCCACTCTCAAATAGAGTCCTTATTACATTTATTATCACACTATTTTATAGAATAGTGAGGACTACTAAAACACCATCTCGGACCATCACTCCGTTCCCTGACTAGTTCCGGCTACGTTCGCATTTCTTGAAGAGAACAATGAAAGCAAAAGGGTGAGCTCAACTAGCCCAGTAAGAAATATTATGACTATGATAATGCAGAATAAATTATCATTAGTCTTCAATAATGTTAAACTGATAAAATACAATAGACATCAAGTTTAATTACAGCGGAATAAGCAATCCATTAGAAGAGTCAAGTAGAGCATGATATCAACTATCTTCTACGATTTAAAATGTTTTCATCAATTTTTATCGCTGAGACTCAGCTTAATAAATAAACCATATCATCGAGTCATCCTTGCACTACGGGCCAAGGATATTCATTAAATCATCAATGGTCATAACTATATCAAATAATCCCTGGTCATAATTGTAGCGCCCCCAAATCCGGGTATCTTACAACCCAACAGATGGTGCTATACTGTACAAACATTCATACATTCATTCAATTGAAAGTCTCAAAGAACGAACATAACTTATATATATTTAGTTTAATATTTACATTTCCCAGGTTCTAAACCGATTACAAAGGTTCTCTTGTCATAATATTCATTACATTACAACAATAGACCTATACTATTACATGACAGCTTAACAATCTGCCTTAGCTTTTCCTTTATTCTTATTTGATCCTTCAGGACGTTCAGCCTTAGCTGCATTCATATAATTTAAGCAAGAATGAGCATGACTAGCTCAGCAAGTATAACAATTTCAATAACAACAAGCTTGATACATATGAATCGTATATCTTCGATAACTGAACAATAGCTATGAAGTACTATTGATGATTCAAAATAGTAATTCATCTTTACTTTCAAAATGTTTCACAATGAATAAATTCAGTAAAACATTCACCCCGGTCAAAGACCTTGAGCATTCATTCTTTCTTTGAAAAGGACAACCCGGACCTAAGTCCGTAAGCCCGATATTACTTACGAGCACTTCTAGGTGATCAGCCTATTGTACTCTGTATTGATCAATACTACATCCATTAAACGTATGTACGTTTAATCATTTGGCAACCTCGCGTGCCTGTCGTTTTACCGACAAAACATTTGTTTAACAATTCAGTCTTCTTTTGAAAACTATAAGTAGTTGACAAAAGATACTAGCATTTGATAACAGATGAACAGATTATCAATAATCCACTCAATATGTTAAGTCTAGCCAAAGAAACTGGCTTTAACTTCATTATACTTCAATTCATGCGAAAGGATACATGAACATCATAAACTTGTTCAGATTGCACTGAAACAAGAGTTAGAATACTTGCCTTTAGCGTCTGCTACTGTGTATTTTACTTTACGTTCAAGCCTTTCAAGTCTCTACAATATATGATCACATAATGCCTTACATTAGTTCACATATAATCAAGTATGTATCTGAATATATCTTACCCTTTATTTCAATCTAATTATAGATTAAATTTCATTCTTATGCGTTTCGACTTATCGTTTGCTTTACATTCATTCGACTTGGTTATATTTAACCATTATTCATTACTTTTAAGTCTTAACAATGTCCCAACAATGTTACTTTAAGTTGTTTATGGTAGGTTTAGTTCAATCTCCTACCATCCCCTTCCTTTCCCTTCATTTTTATTCTTTACTGTCTAAGTTCTGTGTCTGGCGCCGCGGCGCGGACATTACTCTTACAACTCGCGCTGCGGCGCGAGTTAGCAGTACCTGAGCTCCAGACCTCGCGCTGCGGCGCGGTCAAATGGCTTAGGGTTGGCGCCGCGGCGCCAACTCTGTGCACCAGAAAATTTTTCTAACTTTTAATTTTTGTGAACTTCCCGGACGCATAACTTCTTCGTTTTAAGTCCGAATTGGCTCGTTCAAAAGCCTACGGTTCACAAATTACGTAATCTACGTATTCATGCAAGAATTTTATCTATTTGATTTCGTTTGCTAAAAATTCACCTATTGGCTCATTTTTAACGAAAACGATAAACGTTCGCGAACGTTAAACGCTCGTTTCTTCGTTCTAAGTCGGAATTCGTCCATTTTCGAGTCCACAACTCTTAAATGACAAACATGACTTGTCTCCATTAGAAAATACAATTTTCCAACTCAAACTCAAAATTTGACTTCCATTCCGGGAAATTTACGAATTCGACGATTATCGTCTAATCGTACGATTTCCGGCAAATCTTCCTTCTTATGGTTTGTTCAATATTACAAATGAATTTCATTCATAAGGTGAACATCTTAACATCTTTATACCAACTATTTATACTCATGGTTGGATTTTAACTTATCTCATTGTAAGCTTATACTTGATAACTTTCAAACTACTTATGAACTTATCATTCATAACTTATGACAATTAAAATTCTTAATCATCATCCATACATGTTTTCATCATATATCTTTAATTATGTATTCTTGATACATATTTTCTTACAAGATGATGTATATACATATACTTTCATTAATAAACCTATCACAAGTTCATCATGCATTCACATAAGTTTACAACTTATGCTATCTTAAATGACTTATTACCAACTTATGTGGCTTAAGTTCATTTCTTATACATACTTCTTTCTTTTTATTATCATTCATGTTCCTTAATCCAACCTTTTCTTATCAACCTATCATGAATAGAGATAGAAGATAATTAGAGAAGGAGTCTTACATTTGAAGTCTTTAATAAGTAGTTTCTTCTTCTTCTTGACTTATGGAATAACTTACTTGCAACTTAATCTTCCTAACAATTAAGCACTTTGAGAGAGAGTGTTTGGATTATTTGAACAACTATTAAATGACTTGCCAACCTTCACTATTTATAGAATTCCTAAGGTTAGGGCAATTTAGTCAATTCCATCATCCCACCTCCTTTTGCACCTCCTTACTATTCATTACTTGACCAACACCACTCATATCCTTTGCTTGGCCAATACTCTTATTACTTGATCATTACTTATCTTGGTCATTACTCATATTACTTGGTTACCACACATTAACCACATTAATATGGTTTTGCTCCATGGATCACCCAACTATTGGGCTTCTAACTTGACTTAGTTATCTTAACCTTTGGGCTTTACATTAATAAACCTTAACTTGTTTATTAATTATCATTGGGCCTTAACATTTAATTTACTTGGGCTTGTACCAATTGTTAACCAATCTTCCAAGTCCATTAGCATTACTTAATACATATACATATTGTTTATGTATTATTCTCGTATTATCATTCGTATACAACTTTGTTATATACGATATTCCATTCTTCTTACAAACTCGTATAATACTTCATATTATACTCGTTTTCTTTCCTCGTATAATGCTTGCGTATCATACGATTAATACTTCCTTATTAATACTTCGCTTTCCTTAATATTCTTGAATTAAGTCCGCAAGCGAAATATTACGTTTTCCATAACTAGATTATTATTACATAATCCATCTTACTTTAATATTCTACCATTACGTATTTCTCGGAAATTCAAAAATAAATCCCGAGCAAATACCGATGAATAGTGTTTTTCGGAAAATTTCTCGGAAAACTTTTATTTTCGTCTTGGAAATTCAAACACCTTAAATCCTTCACATAACTCAAATACTACGATATTTCAATATCAAAAGGTTACAAAACGACAACCATCTTGATATACCACATAATATGATTTTATTATTATTTAATTTAATAAAATCATCTTACATTAAAATTCGAATTTCTCGGTTGTTACAATAATCATACCAAAAATTATCCATCAATGCACTACAGGCCACTGAGGACCTTTACCACATCATTTATAACATTACAGGTCATAATTATACCGAATAATCTCTGGTCATAATCATACCAAGTCCATCTATGCACGAAAGCCAAAGATGACTTTCATCACAATATAAGCATGAGGATGATGACAATGACATAATAATTCAATAAAAAAAGTTCAAGGATAAATTTTAAAGATTTAAAATTTTAGTTTATCCAAAAATTAATAATGTCCAAATTGTCAACATGATACTTCTTTATGGAGTAAAATTCAAGAATGCTCAGAAGAATATTTCCATGAAAAGATACTGGATGAAGCGCAAATATCCAGGATATTCTACTAATTTCATGGAGTATAGAAGCCAAAACTTTAACCAACTGAGTATAATAGAATATATGAAACTGCAAATGGATTTTCGCCCGCCATGCGGTAATCCACGTAGACAGATCATTTCCACAATTTAATAAGAAATGAATACGAAGGATCATTCACCTTGCATGCGGTAATCCACATAGGCAGGTTATTCCAACAGAATAATAAAGAATGGAATAACAGAAGAATTCACCAGGCATGCGTAATCCGCACAGACAGTTTATTCCAACAGAATAATAAACAATGGAACCAGGTCATGCGTAAACCGCACAGATAGGATATTCCAACAGAATAATAAAGAATAGAACCAGGTCATGCGTAAACCACACAGACATGATATTCCAACAGAATAATAAAGAATGAAATAACAACAGAATTAACCAGGCATGCAATAGACCGCACAGACAGGTTATTCCAACATAATAATAAAGAATAGAATAACAGAAGAATTTCACCATATATGCGGTACATCGCATAGACAGGTTATTCCAACATAATAATAAAGAATGGAATAACAGCTATTACGAGTATTGAAAGAAAATAATTCTCTTCATTAATACGAAAGAATAATACCCCTTACCTTAGAAAGAAAAGTATTCCGACTGGTAGGGCGAGGATATTCTTGAAGAAAACTTATATTATTTTCTACGCTCAAAGCTTCTTAAAACTCTGAAGAAATACGCTCACGATTATAGAAGAAGAATTCTCTGAATTTTTGGTGTGTTTTCAATTCTAACTAAGCATCCTATTTATAGGAGAATGGAAAGGATACTATGCAATAAAATATAATATATTTTATTTATAATATATATATATATATTATTTAAAATATAATAAAATAAATAACTTTATAAATGTATTTTGTTTTATATAAAAAGATTTTACTATGCAAATACTATGCAGACACTATGCAAACACTATGCATAATAAAATATAATATATTCTATTTATAATCTAATAAAACAAATAACTTTATAAAAGTATTCTGTTTTATATAAAAAGATTTTACTATGCAAACACTATGCATAATAAAATATAATATATTCTATTTATAATCTAATAAAATAAATAACTTTATAAAAGTATTCTGTTTTATATAAAAAGATTTTACTATGCAAATACTATGCATGCATTATGCATAATAAAATATATTATATTCTATTTATAATCAAATAAAACAAAACTTTATAAAAAGTATTTTGTTTTATATAAAAAACTTTCTGTTTTATTACATTTATAATAATAATAAAACAAAATTTATCATCATTATTATAATTCACACTATTAATCGACCAGGTCGTTCCCAGGAAAGAGAAGGCTTTCCAAAAGGATTTCCCCCTATTGGCGCGCAATTAGATGACCAAACCTCTCCTTGACAGAACTTCTAGACATCGTTAATATTGCAAATAATAATATTAATAACTTTGTTATCTCAATTATTGATTTAATAATATATAAAATATTGACAATAATTGAATCATATAACGTGAGATACTATGCAGCAATTACTGTAGCAATAATTGAACAAAACTGAGTGACTTCTCACGTAAGTATCAATAATCAATACTGTGTGCTACTATGCAACCACGCGTATTACTGTACTTTTACTACCGAGCAGTTCAACAGTTTTAACGGTAAAACTTTCGCCGTTATTTTCATAAAAATATTTTTGTCGTTTTCTCAATCCGACAATAATTTCGTTGTGGGGTCCACCAATGATTGTACCGACGTACGGATATTTCCCGACAAAAAGAATATTCTCCGACCAATCGCATATTATACAACAACTTGCATACTTTTCAAAATTTATAAATATTATCCACAACTATAATATTATCTCAAATCCACACCATAATTTTGGAAAAAAATCGAGAAAATTAAATCTTTATTTGTAAAATTTAGGATTTTACAATCTCCCCTCCTTATGAAATTTCGCCCTCGAAATTTACGTACGTACCTGGTATGCCGAACAAATGAGAACACTTCGTCAGATTCTAACTCTTGAGGTATAACATTTGAGCATAAAACATATTTTAAGATTTTAACAGGTACATTTTCATACGTTAAATTATCCGCTATCTCGTCCGGTTCTAAATTAATAATATGGTTCGGGTCATCCACATATTTACGTAACATCGATACGTTAAAAATATTATGAACACGCGATATACTTGGCGGTAAAACGAGTTTATAAGCCATAGTTCCTACTCGATCGAGGATTTCAAATGGGCCAATTAAATCGAGGGTTGAGATAACGTCTTCTTGAACCTTCTTCTTCACATTCATCAGATTCAGGTGTGTAGCTTGTGTGGCTTTAACTTTATCGATTAAAGTCAATTCTACTCGTATATTCGTTATCTTCATGTGGGTCTCTAAAGTCTTTAACTCTATCTTCATCATTTGTAAGCTATACGAAATGGGTTTTTGTATTAACAACATCGCACTCGTAAACGCATACGATCTTCTACTCGACGCGTCAGCTACCACGTTCACTCTTCTATAATGATATTGAATGGTATAGTTATAATCTTCAACAGCTCGAGCCAACGTCTTTGGCGCATTATACGTTCATTTTAGTTGAAGAAATATTTAAGAGTTTTAGAAATGTGTTTTGTACCGGGGTCAATACAAAATTTGATTTCACGCTTTGGGGTAGGCCAAGAAGTTTTCAGGAATACGTCAAGAAATTTATTAACGATAGAAATATCATTCAAAACTGTGACCCTCATCCAAGACTTGGATAGCACGTAGCATTGATGATACCTATCAACTTGCCACCGTTATTCACGACGTCCCCTACGAAAAGTTTGTCTTAGGTGCATTCCACACAAGGAAGTCACCAACGAAAGGTTCGGGGCTCTTTACTTATGGCTTGATATGACAATGATTGACTCTAGTGGTTTGGTTACTTGAATTCGTATAACAGGTTGGTTAGGAATATAAAAGCTAACAACCTTACGAAAATAATCAATTTTAGCACGATGAGTAGTTAACCAATCGATTCCTAAAATCACATCAAGGGCAAGTATTTTCAAAGAGATAAGATCGGAAAGTAACGTGAAAGTGTAGATTTGAATCAACAAGATTTATACATAGTGGAGGTAACGAAGGTTTCTCCCAACGGAGTTTCAACAGATAAATCAAAGTCTAATCTCTCTGGAGTCAAATTTAAACGTTGAGCGCAAGAAAGAGAGATAAAAGAATGGGTAGAATCGGTATCTAATAAGGTATAGATTTCACAAGAATTTATGATTAACTTACCCATGACAACTTCATTCGAGTTCCTCGACAAACGCTCTCACTTAAACTACCAGCTTTGACTTGTCTGAGACATCCTTTGGCATCACTATCTCAGCTGGACTTGACTT
Source organism: Panax japonicus (assembly GCA_020205505.1). Taxonomy (NCBI): domain Eukaryota; kingdom Viridiplantae; phylum Streptophyta; class Magnoliopsida; order Apiales; family Araliaceae; genus Panax; species Panax japonicus. Next base: position 10,687,256 of record CM035110.1, on the reverse strand, counting down.
CACTACACGACAAAATTGAGCTAGGTGACCTTCTCTTCCGCAATTGAAACATGCTTTGGATTGTTATGTACAGTTTGGACGGATGTGTCCCTCATGTCCGCATTTAAAACATACGACCGGTGGTCGTTCTTCTTCCTTTGAAACGGGTGCTGGTACTGCTGTCTTTCCATCATTATTGAACCTTCTCTTCTTGAAATTTTCACTTCTATTATCTTGGCCATGATTACCACCGAAGTGGTTACCATTCTTGGCATGATAATTTACCCCCACGATGGTTATCATTGTTCCGATAGTCATTGCCACCGGTACGATTATTATCGTGTTGTTGGTCGTTGCCTTTTGGTTGTGCTGACTCATTATCGCGTTCTAATAACTGAGCCCTATTCATAATATCTGAATATAAATAAAGTTTGTGAGAAATGAGGTATTGACGTATTTCGGGTTTCAAACCTCGCAGAAACATTCGCGTTATTCTATCCTCATTATTGACCAAATGGGATGCAAACCGGGATAACTCCGCAAACTTAGCCTCGTACTGCAACACGGTCATATTGTTTTGATCCAGCTTGATGAATTCTACCTCCTTCATGTGACGAATACTTTCAGGAAAGTAATTGTCGTTGAACAATTCTTGAAACTTCTCCCAAGACATCTTGAGTGCATCAGGCAGGGTATGTTTTACAGATTCCCACCAATGATCTGCTTCTTCACGCAACATAAAGGTGGCGAATAGAACCTTTTTTGCTCCTCTGAGCATTCCAAGACATCAAATATCTTGGTGATCTTCTTTATCCACGTCTCTGCCTTAAGTGGTTCTGGCTTTCCCAAGAACTTCGGTGGTCCCAGCTCCTTGAACTGCTTGACAGTGACCGTTCAAGAGTTGTCAGTGTTTCCGCCTGCATTTTGGACAGGAGCCGTTTTTGCCTGATATTGCATGAATTGCATAAAGCCTCTGAATATTCCATCGTTCATCATTTGGTCAGTGTTGTTGTTTGTATGAGGATTGTCGCCTTCTTGATGCACATTATCCTGATTATTGATCTGTGGATACTCAACGGTCTCATGTGCTCCATTGCTATTCTCAACATTCTCAGATGTCATTTTTAAATACTGCCACAAAACAAGGGTTAATTAACATATAACATATTATCCCTATACCCTGACCGACCAATTAAATACCAAATAAACTTAGGTAGGTCATACTAGCGAAGGAATTCCCCGTCTCTCCCCTCCTAGTTCTTGTCTCACATCTTAGCCAGGGATCATATCCCTAAGCTTTGATACCAACTGTGACGCCCCCAAAACAAGTATACATCACCCATCTGGAGTCTCAAATACATGGTACAGAATACAAATACAAACTTAATTATACAAACGTCGTGTAATATACGACAAAACATAGCTGAGAGTTTAAACAGGAATGTTGCCTTCTAGACAATATCCACTATCAAATAGAGTCCTCATTACATTTATTGTCACACTATTTTATAGAATAGTGAGGACAACTAATACACCAGTATCACTCCGTTCCCCGACTAGTCCCGGTTACGTTCTCATTTCCTGAAGAGAACAATGAAAGCAAAAGGGTGAGCTCAACTAGCCCAGTAAGAAATATTATGACTAAGATAATGCAGAATAAATTATCATTAGTCTTCAAAAATGTTAAACTAATAAATACAATAGACATCAAGTTTAACTGCAGCGGAATAAGCAATTCATTAGAAGAGTCGGGTAGAGCATGATATCTACTATCTTCTATGATTTAAAATATTTTTATCAATTTTTATCGCTGAGGCTCAGCTTAATAAATAAACCACATCATCGAGTCATCCCTGCAATACGGGACAAGGATATTCATTAAATCATCAATGGTCATGACTATACCGAATAATCCCTGGTTATAATCATACCAAAAACTGTCCATCAACGCACTACAGGCCACTAAGGACCTTTACCACATCATTTATAACATTACAGGTAATGATTATACCGAATAATTCATGGTCATAATCATACCAATCCATCTATGAACGTAAGCCAAAGATGATTTTCATCACAATATAAGCATGAGGATGATGACAATGACAATGACATAATAATTCAATAAAACAAATTCAAGGATAAATTCTAAAGATTTAAAATTTTAGTTTATCCAAAAATCAATAATGTCCAAATTGTCAACATGATACTTCTTTGTGGAGTAAAATTCAAGAATGCTCATAAGAATATTCCATGAAAAGATAATGGATGAAGCGCAAATATCCAGGATATTCTACTAATTTCATGGAGTATAGAATCCAAAACTTTAACCAACTGAGTATAATAGAATATATGAAATTGCAAATGGATTTGCGCCCGCCATGCGGTAATCCACATAGACAGATCATTTCCACAATTTAATAAGGAATGAATACGAAGGATCATTCACCATGCATGCGGTAATCCACATAGACATGTTATTCCAACAGAATAATAAAGAATGGAATAACAGAAGAATTCACCAGGCATGCATAATCCGCACAGACAGGTTATTCCAACAGAATAATAAACAATGGAACCAGGTCATGCATAAATCGCACAGACAGGATATTCCAACAGAATAATAAAGAATGGAACCAGGTCATGCGTAAACCGCATAGACATGATATTCTAACAAAATAATAAAGAATGGAACCAGGTCATGCGTAAACCGCACAGACAGGATATTCCAACAGAATAATAAAGAATGAAATAACAACAGAATTCACCATGCATGCGATAGACCGCACAGATAGGTTATTCCAACATAATAAAGAATGGAATAACAGAAAAATTTCACCGTGTATGCGGTACTTCTCATAGACAGATTATTCCAACATAATAATAAAGAATAGAATAACAGCTCTTACGAGTATTGAAAGAAAATAATTCTCTTCATGAATACGAAAGAATAATACCCCTTACCATAGAAAGAAAAGTATTTCGACTGGTAGGGCGAGGATATTCTTGAAGAAAACTTATACTATTTTCTACGCTCAAAACTTCTTAAACTCTAAAGAAATACGCTCAAGATTATAGAAAAAGAATTTTCTGAATTTCTGGTGTGTTTTCAATTCTAACTAAGCATCCTATTTATAGGAGAATGAAAAGGATACTATGCAATAAAATATAATATATCTTATTTATAATATATATATATATATATATATATTATTTAAAATCTAATAAAATAAATAACTTTATAAAAATATTATGTTTCATATAAAAAGATTTTACTATGCAAATACTATGTAGACACTATGCAAACAATATGCATAATAAAATATAATATATTCTATTTATAATCTAATAAAACAAATAATTTTATAAAAGTATTCTGTTTTATATAAAAAAAAATTTACTATGCAAACACTATATAGGCACTATGCAAATACTATGCATAATAAAATAAAATATATTCTATTTATAATCTAATAAAACAAATAACTTTACAAAAGTATTATGTTTTATATAAAAAAAATTTACTATGCAAACACTATATATGCACTATGCAAACACTATGCATAATAAAATAAAATATATTCTATTTATAATCTAATAAAATAAATAACTTTATAAAAGTATTCTGTTTTATATAAAAAAAATTTACTATGCAAACACATGCAAGCACTATGCATAATAAAATATATTATATTCTATTTATAATCAAATAAAACAAAACTTTATAAAAAGTATTCTGTTTTATATAATAAGCTTTCTGCTTTATTACATGTATAATAATAATAAAACAAAATCCATCATCATTATTATAATTCACACTATTAATCGACCAGGTAGTTCCCAGGAAAGAGGGGGCTTTTCAATAAGAATTTCTCCCTATTGACGCGCAATTAGGTGACCAAACCTCTCCTTGACAGAACTTCTAGACATCGTTAATATTGCAAATAATAATATTTATAACTTTGTTATCTCAATTATTGATTTAATAATATATAAAATATTGACAATAATTGAATCAAATAACGTGAGATACTATGTAACAATTATTGTAGCAATAATTGAACAAAACTGAGTGACTTCTCACGTAAGCATCAATAATCAATACCGTGTGTTATTATGCAACCACACGTATTACTGTACTTTTAGTACCGAGTAGTTCAACAGTTTTAACGGTAAAACTTCCACCGTTATTTTCATAAAAATATTTTTGTCGCTTTCTCAATCCGACAATAATTTCGTTGTGGGGTCCATCAATGATTGTACCGTCGTACGGATATTCACCGACAAAAAGAATATTCCCCGACCAATCGAATATTATAAAACAACTTGCATACTTTTCAAAATTTATAAATATTACCCACAACTATAACATTATCTCAAATCCACACCATAATTTTGAAAAAAAAATTCGAGAAAAGTAAATCTTTATTCGTAAAATTTGGGATTTTACAGATGTTGTTATGGGTTATTATTGTAAACAATGGTTATAAAATTAGTAACCTAAAACTATGCCTATCAACTATTTGATAAAAGTTCTAAAAGAACTATTTTGACTGAAAACTATATATTAGACCAAAGTAAAGCTTGGGCTCGACTTGTTTATCATATGTGGTGTTAATTAGACCACAGTAATTGTTATAGCATTTATTAGATTATAGCAAAAAGCAAATTAACCATGGAAATAATATATATACATTTATGGTCTACTCTTTGATATTACTCTTCGTGTTGTTTATGTGAATCATGAGTCATGTCTTCGTCAAGCAATGATGTAGGAAGGATGAATGGTGAGTTGCGCTACATACCTAAGCGATGTAAATGTGGGAAAAAAGCAAGTGTAAGAATTGTTGACTCGAACAAACCATCGAAGGGAAGATTATATTTTGTATGCGATGAGTGTGAGTTTTGGGCATGGTGCTTGCCTTCTACAACAAACTCAAGTGGAATAGTCAGTGGCCCCAATGAAGACAATGACAAAATGGGGACATTGGTGAGTGGAACAAAATACAAGTGTTCGTGTGAGCTGAATAACATACCAAGTAGGATGATAGTTGTTGAAAGTAATGTGAAGATGATAATTGTTGTTGGACTTGTGTTGTATTTCATGTCAGTTATGATGTATTTTATTAGTAACAAATGAATGTATAAACTAATGGTAGTTTATGAGACCTACCAACTATGATGTAATGTTTAATGTTCAATGTCTAATGGTAATGTTTAATGTTCAATGTTTAATGGTAATGTTTAATTTCAATGTTTAATGGAATGTATAAACTGTCAATGTATAAATTGTATAACACGGTGTGAAATATTGCAAAGCTGATTCAAACAGTTAACTGACAAAAAATTATGCCCAAAAATTACCCATTCAAACATTAAAGAGTTACATTCCAAGTCTGTTACATAATATCCTACTATAAAATATAGTCCAAAAATTTGTCATTGAAACATTGTCCAAAAACTATCTATTTGACAAAGTATACACAATCACACTTGTCAAAAACAGTTAACTGACAAAAATTATACATTCAAACATTAAAGCCTTAATCCCCTCAATCCTCCTTTTTTTGGTGATTTGCCTATCTAGCCCTAGATATCACCACGATCGCTCGTTCTCTAGCCCTAGAAATCTATCTGAAATGAAATGAAAGAAAATCCACTTCGCCTCTGTCGTTTTCAAATATATATATGAAGGGTAATTAAGTCTTTAGCCAAATAAAGTAACAGAGTTAAGATGGAAAATATTTTTTTACTTCACCTCAAAACGTCGAGAGTTTAAATGTAGGTTTACTGACTACAGGTGGTTAAGTGGGAACCCACTTAAACCACAGGTGGTCATCTGAACTTAACCCTTTAAAATAAATACATTTATACTTGTTTGTACCCAAACTTAGTCATGGGGTATAATTTTTATTTTGTTAAAATAGAATAAAGTTTTAAAAAGTAAAATTTTCACATCACTTTTTAATATTTCAACATGAAAAATATCGTTATAAATAAGATCTATAGCGATAATTTTCATGTGGAAATATCAATTTCCTAAAATTTTAAGTGCAACTGTCAGACTTCAAAATTAAAGTCCTAAAATGAGGCATTGAATTGTCTAATTCAATTTATTATAAATATTTAATTGAATTATTAAATATTTATAAACATAAAATCATATTTAATTTTTTTTTATTTACTCTAGAAAAGAGCTGAAAAAATACAAATGAATTAAGAATACAATATGAGTGTCAAAATTCCTTTTTATATTGCATATTATTTTTGTATGTAATTGAATTTTTTGTTTGAATTGCAATTTACAATTCTTATCAAGTGATGAAATTATATAGTTTAGAACAAAATCAATACTAAAATAAAAGCTTTGACAAATGAGAGGGAGTTGGGTTAAAGCGATAATTACATTTATAATTAATAAATGGAAAAATATAATATACATTTACATGCAACTTTAATTTAAAAATGGGTATGAAGTGCATTGTATGAGAAATTGAGATTTTGCTGAAGATGCGTTGTTCCTTTTTCTGATCGGATGAGAAATACGTGTAAACGACTTTATACAATATAAGTAATTAATTAACTACATTATTATTATTTTTTATAAACACTAAAATACTATTTATTTATTTATTTTATTGGTTAAGAAATTAAGCAGGCAATGGCAATTACATTGACAAAATATAATAATTGGTAACCTTTAAGATCATTGTTATCAATCCATAGATTTCACATATGATAATTAAGATGATTATCTATGGATCTCACACATAGTCAAGTAAGTCTTACCCTTGTAGCTTTGATCAGTCCCAAAAAAAAATTTAAAAAAAATTAATCATCAGAAATCTCAATCTTAATCATCAAGTTAAAGACTGACAACTGAATCGGGTCAACAAAACAACTAACCGAACCGAATAAACTATTCGGTTATAACCGAACCCAATATGCTATTTGATGATAACCAATATCCAAAATTTACATAATTTTGCTATCCGAAAAACCAACATAATTAAGCAATAACCAAATTTACTATTCGGTTATATCGGTTATTAACCGAAATTAAATTTCATTTTTACCAAATAAAAAAATAGTAATCAGAAAATATCTGATTAAGATATAACTAAAAGACTAGTTTGATAAATGAACCAATATCTGATTCAAAAATATATAACTTTAAAATTCAGGCAAATGAGCCTCAACACTTGACTATAGAGTATTATAGTGATTCTTGTCATCAAAGATTCAAACTGTGTCTGTATGTTACTTTTGATAGTGCCCCGCACTTCAAATAATCTTCTAATTCTTGAAAAAGTGTTCCACTTCATGAACCCATTAAACAGAGACAAGTCTACCTTCGACGTGTTCGCGGTTCATTTCATGAAAGATGAGATCTGAGACTTGAGATACGGTGATGAGATAAGTTTTGAGATACAGAGATGAGATAAATGCAGGGGGGAAGAGGAGCGGGTGGCCAGGGGCGGAGGGACGCGGAATCGCATAGACTAGAGGCTGGAGATGGAGGAGAGACGCGACTTGCGAAGCAGGAGTGGGGCTGACTGACTGGAGAAGCAACGCGATGCAAAACTAGGGACTAGGGCCATTTAGCTGTGAGAGGAGAGTCGACAGAGACTAAGTAATGACTAATGAGTACCGAGTGAGTTGCAAGTCTTTAACTCTCGAGTAAAGAGAGTAAAGTGTTGTCTTTTTTTTTTATTTAATCTATTTGATCATTGGATTAACAGAACACAGTAAACATATCCAAACCTGAAAATCGGATAGTAAAATAGTTATAACTAAATTGTAAAAAATAACCGAAATAATCCAATTAAAAAAAATTCAATTATTCAATTTTATCCATTTTTTGCTCAGCCCCTAAAAGCAACCCATCCTAGATTGTTTAGCAAACATTGACACTAGTAGATACCTTGTCCCAATAAACTCTATATTACCTAACAAATTTCAAAGTAATATAAAAGTTGAAATAAAATATATTCATCAGTATGTTTCAGTTAAATTAACAAACACCTAGACTATGTTTGTTTGCAAGTATTATAATCCCAATATTTTAATCATGAGATTATAATTTCAAGATTATCAATCCACAAACAAACACAAGGCCTAGTGCTTCGTGTTCAAGGCCTCTACATTGTTAAACTCGTTCACATGTTCTCAAATATATCAAGAAAGAGAATCATAAACAACTGCAGTTACAAAAAACCTTTAGAACAAACAAAATTGAATCAATCAAACAGCTGAAGATGTACATACTTTGCTATTTTTCAATCATTCTTGACGTACTTGTTTCTCAACAATAAAGGCAAACATAACATTGTAACCACCAAAGACCACATCTATTAGCAGCACGAGTTTGCAAATGATCTCATTATGAAAATAAATATAAATTATAATTTTAATGGGACTTTGTGGTCTAAAAAAATATTGATAATATACACAACTAACAAGCTTTGCCTGCTCCAAGAAATGTCAAGCTGTCAGACTTGTCCTACTGAAAAATAAATTTATTTCTTAAAATCATGGGAACACACCCGCTATTGAGAATTACGAGCAACGGGTAAAAACAAGCAGAATAAGAAATTTCAAGCTGTTGGGACTTCTACTAAAAATCATGAGAACGCAACCCCTAGCAAAGAAAATCATCATGACTACCAATCATCAATATTTGCCCAAAACAACTAAACAGCAAAACACGGATCATATGCAAACTTCAAGTGAATTCAAAACAAATGAGAAACAACTGCTCCGACACATCCCTGTTGCAGTTGAAACTAAAAGACTGGCACCGCAGTAGAATAATCAGTTATCACCATTGTATGCCAAAAGTTCATACGCTAATAGTGAAAGTAACACCACACATGAATCATATGCAAACATCAAGTGAATTCAAGACAAATGACAAACAGCTGCTCCAAATCATCCCTGTAGCAGTTGAAATTACAAGAATGATAATGCAGTTGAAACTACAAGAGTGATAATCCAGTTGAAACTACAAGAGTGATAATGCAGTTGAATAATCAACTATCCCCGTGTATTCCAAAAGTTCCATATGATAATAATGAAAGTAACTCTACACCCCTACTCACTCTAGATGGAGTAACATTTATCTCTTAGCAACGAGATTTTCTAATCTATAATCGGACAAAATATTAAACTGGTATCTAATCTATATGTTCATAGATATCTACTATTTTACCTGGCAAAGTTTTGCAGTCAGAAGCACCTACAAAGCCTTAAAAACGGTTCTGCTAAGATTTTACCAAGACATCTAAATAACACTAGGGAGGTTTGCAAAAAAAAAAGTGCAAATTTCCTGAACCAAAATAAGCCATACGATAATATAAGAGATTTAGAATAAATCCCCATCTTAGATCAACTTAAGGATAACAATAATAAGATCCAAATAGAAATGCTATAGAAATGCAGAGAAACTAGATGCATCATATTACAGACCAAGAACCTAAAACTTAAAACTATGGAAGTAACCAACAAACCACAATAGCTATATAGTCTACATAAAAAGCTAACGAATATTCATCTAGAACAGCACAGCCAGTCACTAAATATGAAACCATAAGTCTAAAAGGTTCTTCTAGGAAATACAATAAAGATGACAGTCTATCTCCTCGTATCTCTCAATGCTTGCTCACATGCAATAAGTAGGAGACACCTCTAGTGCTGAGAAAGTGCCTAGCAATGCAAGAAACTACCGGAACCTGAGTTGAACTCCTATGGCAAAGCTCAACCAAATGCATCAAATATGCTGTCTACCTTGCATAAGGATGGTATCGACTACTGCCACTATAGCCTCCCCTCCCATAAAGCCCGCCTGTTCCACCATAACTACCACCAGGACCAGATTCATAAGCACCACCATAGCCTGCACCACCACCATAACTCCCATAGCCTTCGCCTCTGCCATAGCCACCTAAACCACTGCCACCATAACCCCCACTAAACCCACCACCGTAGGCTCCAAAGCGGCTAGAATAACCAAGGGAAGATTCACCTCGATAACCTCCTAGGGTACTGCTGCTGAAGTCTCCATAGCCACCAAATTCACTACCACCACTACCATACCCACCATATCCACCAACAAGCCTGCCAATACCTCCTGGTGTCCTATAGGGACCTGGCCCATAGCCATCAAAACCCCCGTAGGAGCTGCCAAATCGACCAAACTCATCACTGAAAGAACGGGCCCTAGACTTGCTAGCATAAGCAGGAGCAGGTAGTTGGTTAGAGGCTTTCTTTGGTTCTGCTTTCTTGATTTCCACCTACAACAAAGGAGTTTAGTTAACCTAATTTCTGCTGCATAAACTAGTATAAGAGCCTTTTCCCTGGAAAAATCTACACCTGTAACAATCTCAGCCTAGCATTAGATAAAAGACCCAACAAAATGCTAAGTATGATTCAACATTGAGGTAATCATAGAAAATACAAATCCTAACAAAAAACCACACCCCTTAAAAATATATTGAATGCTATGTGATGCAAAAGCTCTGAGAAACATGTATCTATTTACATGATTATTTTTTGGGGACCATGCAACTAATCTCACCTGGGTACCCGCCATATCAATCATTTTTCCATTAGACAACAATTCATCAACAACTTCATCACTGTCAAATATTACAAATCCAAAACCCCGAGAACGGTTGGTTTCATGATCACATATAATCTGGTGTTCAACCACATTTCCATATTTTGAGAAGAAATTCTTGATTTCATCTGAAAATTAATAAATACTCGTGAATAGAGAGTAAAGAAGTCCCAAAATTAAAGAAGTCCCAAATTAAATACATACAACTTTTAGCTATATGCATAAATAGGGCAGAGAAAGACGTACCTTCACTAACCGTTGACGGTATACCCCCAACAAATATCTTCTTTGTTTTAAAATCCTTTGATTGAGCAGACCCTTTAGGAATGGTTCTTTTGATCTCAACCTGCAAAATTATCACAAATTAAGCTCCAAAACTATATATAGAAGAAGAATATTAATATGACAAAAAGAACTACAGGTATCCATACCCTCACTGAATCAAATAATTTATCAACACAATCACCACAATAGCCATCTAAAATTTTAAGAAAATTCTAACCTGTTTACCATTGAAGATATGGCTGTCCTCAATAACCTGGTCCACAACTGAAGGATCAGCATATGTGATAAATCCAAAACCCCTAGGCTGTCCAGTATGACGATCTTTCATTATCACCGAGTCCGTAATCTCTCCATATTTTCCAAAGTGTTTCGTGAAAGCATCTGTAGTAATATTAATTACAAAATTTAAATAAATACTTAAAATAAATCAGCAACTACACATAACCTACTAGCAAACTTAATTAATTACTTGTATAACTAAATCAATTTAAATCACAAGGCTTAATGTAATCCAGATACAAAGTAATACAGAAACAAATATCAACAACAGGATACATTATGGGGAACAAAATTACACCAGTATCACCCTATCCAGAAAAAATTACAGATGACAGGAAAGAGCAAGTCTACAGAGCAAGAAACCACTGAACTAATCCAACAAATAAGTAAACATATAAATAACCACAAAAAATAACCCTAACCCTGACCAACCCAGACACAAATGAGCATATATTGCATATGCAAATCACCTCCTATAATTCAAAAAATCAAATTATAAACGTATATCCAGAAAAAGTTTTTAACCATCAAATCGCCCTAATGAAGGCATATAATATATATACATATATATGAGAAAGCAGAGAGAGATAAAGATCTGACTGTAATGTGTATCTTTTGGTAATCCTCCGATGAAGATCTTCCTGTAAAGAAAAAAGTAAAGAAAAATCAGAAATTTACCCCAAAAAGAAGAAAAAGAAGGAATCGAAACAATACATGGACGGGTAAGAGAATCGAACCCAGGACTCGCTCCATCGCCTAATCGAGGGTTATCGGTCTTCGACTTGGAATCCATTATCTAAAATTGTTAAATTCCTTTGAATAACTTTACACAGGGAGAACGAGGGGTAAAGAAAAATCTAGGGTTTGTTCCGGACGATATGGTTAGAGAGAGAAGTTGGGATTTTGCGTGAAATATATAGACAAACGGATATTAATATCTAAAATGAGCCACAAATACTCTCTCCTTTCGCGAAAAAGAAAAATAATACCCCCTACATTCTTTCTTTAATACATAGTCCTTTTAAATTTGTGCATAAAAATTAAAAAAATAATTAAAAAATATTAATTATAGTATTAATTATCTATAATATCATTGAATGAATTTTAATACGTATGCTATTTATATTTACACATAATATGAAAAATCAAAGACATACCTTTTAAATCCTGATTGAGCCTTTGATGCGAAAAATCTCCTGCCATTCTTTTAACCCAACAGCGTCTCCGAACTACGATCGAGAACGGAGCACTAATTCACAGTACGTAACAGTTAGAGTTTTTTGAACTTGATATTGGGAGCGGTGTTTGGCAATTGAAGTGTTGTTGCGAATTGATCAATAGAGGATGACTATTTAACAAGGAAGTGGTTGAGCCACTTCCCAACTCTCTTCCCACGTCTAGTCACCCCACGTTCAAAATCACGAACGTCTCTATTAATTAACCCAAATGGGTCGGACCCTCCATGGGCGCCCCAATTGGATATCCATATTCCAACATCTCCCACTCTCCGATGGCGGGGACGATGTAATCCTTATATCTGCCAAAAACAGCTCAAACCAAAACATATAAAACCTTTAACTGCCGAACCGTGCGACCGCTGAGTTCACCTGCAATGCAGGATCTCTATATCAAATCGGTTAGGGCCAACATAGAGACATCTGCCCTTTCAAAGAAATAATACGGGAGCTTTCACGTCAAACTTAATTAGTTCACGTAGAGGCTACAACCCACAAACTCAGAGTACCCCCACACATTTGAATTTTCACTAGGTTAAGCATCTCTAACCCCTCAGAGAGCCTTACTTAACCACCTTTGGGCCCAATTCCATTTCGTATCTCACTTATTACTATATCGCTATCAAAAACGCTATAGTTGTCGACAATAAGTGCAAAACGAGGTGAAATCAAATTGTCTTCCCTTTGCCCTAATACTACTCAGAAATGAATCAACTGCTTTCCCAGAATCGGTCCTTATAGTCTCATCAATCCTGACCTTAGGAATCGAAATCAAAGTAGCAACATTAATCCATGTCTTTGAAGTATAGTCAAAGATCACAAAGAGCACTTGATGTAGGAACAAAAATTTGTCCTACAAGACTCACACGGTGAGGAAGCATAGATTCATTCTCTCACCTCTTTTACATGGTCGCTATGCACATGTAACTCGCTCACAACATGTTATTCTATAGCCTTGTTGTGCGGACCTTAGAACATTTCAAATTGCTCGCTTATCTAAGTGCCATATTTGAAACTTCGCATTCGGTTATCATGTTACGATGAACAATCTCATCTACATGAGCATATATCCTATGGTCGTGCCGTACGGATCTTAGTTCAGTCGCTTCATAAGCGCCTAACTCGAATTTTTCAGATTGCTCGCTTATCTAAGCGCCAAACCTAAAATTTCGTATCCGGCTATCAGTACAGATTAATATAGATAGTGGGGCATACTATATTTGGTTAATCCAAGTTAACCTCATCTTAGCTCATGCCAAGGCGACATTATGTTCATTTTGCTCACTACTAAGCGCCAATTTATTGCTATCAAAAGCATCAATAGCTCGCTACTCAAAGTGCCAATAAATGAATTGTCTCAACCTTGCTTTCTTTTCAAAGCGCCAAGGGTGATTGCTCGTGTGAGTGAGCCAATCAACCTGTTGACATATATTTAATGTGTGTGCATATCCAATATGCATAATAAACTGTGTGAACATCTTAAATTTATCATATGCGCTAAAATAACCAAACACAAGTGGAAATAAATGAAACTCGCATAAATGATAAATATCTCGAAATAACAATGAATATCTCTAATACAAGCCAAATAATGAGTGATATACAAGGAAATAATAGAAAGTACATCAAATCCTACGAAGCCTTAATGAACTAACATGCCTACAAAAAGCATCTTTAGGAATTGGCTTCGTCAAAGGATCAGCTACTATAAGACCAGTGGGCATGTACTCCAATATCACCTCATTATTTGCTATGATATCTCTGATGAAGTTCATCCTCAAGTCGATGTGCTTCGTCCGACCGTGATACTTGAAGTCCTTAGTGTAATCTAGGGCCGCCGTGCTATCATAGTAAATCGTCATAGGATCTAAAGCATGAGAGATGACAGCAAGATCCTCGAAGAATCTCCTCAGCCACATGGCTTCCTGAACAGCTAACGTAGAAGCCACAAACTCCGACTCCATCGTAGAAAGAGCAACGCAAGTCTATTTCTTGCTACACCAAGTGATGGCACCACCATGTAACAAGAATGCATATCCTAAGGTCGACTTACGCATCCCCTGGTTACCTCCCCAACTGGCATCGGAGTAACCAATTAATCGCAGGTCCGGTCCTCCATAGCATAACATGTAGTCCAAACTACCTTTCAAATATCGCAAGATCCTCTTGATTTCCTTCCAATGAGCAATCCCAGGGTTTGATTGATATCGATCGAGATAACCGACTGCATATGCTATATCAGGCCGAGTACACATAACTGCATACATTAGCTTTCCTATAGCATTGGCATACGAATAATGGGACATCTTCTTAATTTCCTCGGGAGAAGTAGGGCATTGTTCGGTTCCAATGGCGTCGCATTTAGCGATAGGAGTGTCTATGGGTTTGCAGTTGTTCATCTGGAATTGCTCAAGAACCTTCTTAAGATAAGTCTCTTGAGACAAACCAAGAAGCTTCCTTGAGCGATCTCTAAAGATCTTAACTCCGAGAACATAAGCTGCTTCCCCCATGTCCTTCATCTCAAAGTTAGAGGACAACCACCCTTTGGTGGTGACAATCATCTCCTTATCGTTCCCAGCTAGAAGGATATCATCGACATACATAGATAAGATAAGGAATTTATCTTTGGACCGTTTGATATATACACAATGGCCTTCCTCGATCATCGTAAACCCATCACTAATGATAGCTCAATGGAACCTCAGATACCATTGTTTGGACGCCTGTTTCAAACCATAGATAGAACGTTTGAGCTTGCATACTTTGCGCTCTTGTCCTTCCATGACGAAACCCTCTGCCTGATCCATTATATCTCCTTAGCTAAATCTCCATTAAGAAAAGTTATCTTAACGTCCATTTGATATAACTCCAAATCTAAATGCGCGACAATCGCTAAGATGAGGCGAATTGAGGCAAATCTCACAACTGGTGAGAAGGTTTTCTCGTAATCATTTCTCTCTTGTTGGGTGTAGCCCTTGGCTACAAGACGAGCTTTGTACCTTGCAATGGAACCATCCGCTTTGCGTTTGACTTTAAGAACCCATTTGTTCCCAATAGCCTTTCTGTGAAATCCTGAATTTTATGAAATGAAGGTATTCAATTATTTTATTTAGTAAATGGTTAAATTGATAAAAGGCTAAAGTTAAGGGTGCTATTTGAATTTTTTTTTAAAGTTAGCAAGTTGTCATAAAATAATCGGTGGTAAAACTACAGTAATACGCGTGGTTGCATAGTAGCACATGATATTGATTATTGATGCTTACGTGAGAAGTCACTCGGGTTTATTCAATTATTGTTACAATATTTAATATTATTAAATCAATAATTGAGATGATAAGTTATTCATATTATTATTTGCATAATTAACAACGTCTAGAAGTTCTGTCAAGGAGAGGTTTGGTCACCTAATTGCGCGCCAATAAGGAGAAATCCTTATCGGAAAGCCCCCTCTTTCCTGGGAACGATCTGGTTGTTAATATTGTGAGTTATAATAATAATGAATAAATGTTATTAAAAATTGAATTTGAGTTCGGAGTTGAATTTGGAGACGCGGACGTGGTATTTGAGTCCGGAATGATGAAATTAGTAAAAAAAGACTATAAACACAAAATTTGTCGGGGTTAACTTTTTGGTCAAAAAGTCAACAGTTGACTTTTTTATAAAAAGACAAACTTTAAAATTTTAAAAATGAAATTATTGATAAAAATATTTCCATTGTGTTAGGATTGTTAGTGTTAGTGGAAATCGACAGTTATTTTGATAATAATTAATGTCTGGAGATTCTTTTCTGTCCAAATTATTTTTGGTACATGAATATTATTCTTGAATTTTACTCCACAAAGCAATATCATGTTGACAATTTGGATATTTTTAAACTCCGAATAAATTTAAAGTCTTTAATATTTATCCTTGATTTCGTTTGATTAATGCTTATATCATTGTCATCATTCTCATGCTTATATTGTAATGAAAGTCATCTTTGGCTTACGTGCATAGATGGACTGTTGATTATTGGTTTTATTGGTTGTATATCTTTGGCTTACGTGCAAAGATGGACTGTTGATTATAAGTTTTATAGTTGTATATCTTTGGTTTACGTACAAAGATGGACATGTGTATGACATGATCATAACCACTGGTGATAATAACGAATATATTTGGCCCGTAGTGCATGGATAATTTGATGATGTGATTGGCAGGATCATGACCATTAGTTAACAGTTGAATGTCTTTGGACGTAGTGCACTGACAGACAATTGATTGGTATGATCATGACCATTGGTTTTATAGTTGAATATCTTTGGCCCGTAGTGCAAAAGTAGACAACTGATTGGTATGATCATTGTTATTACACTTGAATATCTTTAGCCTTTGGGGTAAGGATATTGAATAAACGTTATATTAAGCCTTTGTGGCAAGGAGAAACTGTTGATTTACATGATTGTAAATATGAATAGTGGTTTTAACTATAATCTTTGGTGGTTCAGGTGAAGACAGGTGATGAGAGTTTTTTTTGTCTTGGGTATAACAAAGAACTGTTGATGAGTATTACAAGAATAAAATATTAACGATGGACTTTTAATCTAGAGGAGATAGTAGACATTATGTTCTACTTGTGTGACACCCCCAAAATAGGTCCATTCCATCCAACTCATTCTGAGTTCAAAAATACTTCATAAATAATCATACTGAAGTAAAATTCAAGAATGATCAAAACATGGATACAATCAAAACTAGTATCCAAAATAGATATTTTGGACAAAAAGAAGAAATTTCATTTTTCGGTGAATAATGTCGTATTCGTGAATAGTGCCGTATACGTGAATAGTAACTCCGACACCAAAAGATAGAAATTTCACAAAAAACATCATCACGCTTCGTGAATAGTACTCGTGAATAGTAACTCATGAATAGTAACTCATGAACAGTAACCCCGAAATGAAAAAGTTCCAAATTTGATAAAAAGTTCCAACCAACATTTCAGCATAATGATATTGAAGAAATAATATCATTTGAGAAGAAAATAACATCCCTTACCTCGACAGACAATACTTCTAGTTGAAACACCGGATATAGGCTATGATTTAAACTTGCACCGTATAGCAATACTCAAAGTATACTCAAAATACTCACAAGAATACGCTCGATAATATAGAGAGAGAAAACTTCAGTTTCTGGTGTGATTTTCAATTCTAACCTAAGCACCTATTTATAGGAAATTGTTTAGAACACCAAAGCAGAAAATTTAATATAATAATAATATATATAATCAAAATTCTCTACGCACACAAATCTGGTCCAAACTTCAGCCACACATGTTAAATGACTTTCAAAAATGAAAAAAATGTTTTTCTTAAAAAAATATTTTAAACTTCCAAAAATCAATTATTTCGGAGCTTCGGAACTTCAATAATTCATAATAAATAGCCCTTTTGCTAGAAAATTCGAATCTCGCGAGTTTTTATAGGAAATTCAATTCTCTACAACTTTGCAGAAGAAAGTTTTTCCAAATTCCAAACAGAAATTTACTGAAATCCACAAACGGGCGATTTTACAGGCTATAATCAAATTTTCAGTCAAGAAATAGGTCTACCGACACACAAAATCTGTTTTTAATATTTATTGCAATAAAAATACTCTTTCTCCTCATAAACTCATATATCCCACATTCATCGTAAAAATATTACCATTATTATATTATTAAAAATATAATAATATATTTAAATGAATTATTTTATCAGAAAAAGATAAAATATTAATTTTTAACAATTGTCACATTAAAAATTTTCTCCATCTATATCCACATAAAATCAGTATTTTCCTCATCATATGAACCAATAATTAATTATTCATAAATAATATTACAGAATCACAATATTGACAATCAGGCAGTTCCCAGAAAAGAGGGGGCTTTCCAATAAGAATTTCTCCTTACTGGCGCGCAATTAGGTGACCAAACCTCTCCTTAGACAGAACTTTCTAGACATTGCCAATAATGTTATCTAATAATATTATTCAGATAATATGAATTATTACTTCGATAATGAAAAATAATGTGTAGTGACAATTATTGAAACAACAGTAATATAAAATATCAATGCAGCAATTATTGAATCAATAACATAAAATACTGAACAGTAATTACTGTAACCATTATTGAGTAATGCATTCTTACGTAAGAATCAATAATTGGTGTAATACCGTGTGCTACTGTGCAACAACGCGTATTACTGTGTTTTAACCACCGGGTATTCCAACAGTATTAACGGTAACAACTACGCCATTTTTTATAAACAACTTATACTTGTCGTTTTCTTCATCCAATCGCTTTCCGTTATGGGGCCCATAAAAGACTGCACCGTCGTACGAATATTCCCCGACAGTACGAATATTCCATGACCAAACGAATATTCCTCGACAAAAATGAATATTTTATAACCACCTGCTTATTTAAAATATTTGCGCATTTTACCCATAACTAACCACATTAATCAAATTCACCCTTACTATTATAAATAAAGGAAATTCCTTTTTATTTAAAAATTTTCGGGGTCTTACAACTTGACTCTTCTAATGGATTGCTTATTCCGCTGCAGTTAAACTTGATATTTTTTGTATTTTATCAGTTTAACACTATTGAAGGCTAAGGATAATTTATTCTGCATTATCTTAGTCATAATATTTCTTACTGAGCTAGTTGAGCTCACCCCTTTCTTTCACTGTTCTCTTCAGAAAATGAGAATATAGCTGAGACAAGTCAGGAAATGGAGTGATGGTCCAGGATAAGTGGCTTTAGTAGTCCTCACGATTATGTGAAATAGTGTGATAATAATTGTAATGAGGACTCCATTGAGAGTGGATATTGTCTATAAGACAATATTCTTGTTTACAATCTTAGATTATGTTGTCGTATATTACCCGACAGTTGTATAATTAAGTTTGTATTTGTATTCTGTACCATGTATCTGATAACCCAAGATGGGTGATGTATACCTGTTTTGGGGGTGTCACAGTTGGTATCAAAGATTAGAGATATGATCCCTGACTGAGATGTGAGACAAGAACTAGGAGGGGAGAGACGGAGAATTCTTTCACTAGTATGATTTACCTAAGTTTATTTGGTATTTAATTGGTCGGTCAGAGTATAGGGATAATATGTGATATGTCAATTAACCCTTATTTTGAAACTATATTCTAGAATGATATCTGAAATACATGAGATGAGAAATGGGAAAATCATGATATAGAGGAAACAACCGGGAAGGTACAATCCGAATAGAAAGCAAGGTATTCTCATCTCTTCGAACTACCAGGTACGTAAATTTCGAGGGCAAAATTTCATAAGGAGGGGAGATTGTGAGATCCCGAATTTTATGAAATGAAAGTATTCAATTATTTTATTTAGTAAATAGTTAAATTGATAAAAGACTAAAGTTAAGGGTGATATTTAAAAAAAAAATTAAAGTAATTAAGTTATCATAAAATAATCGATGGTAAAAGTACATCAATACGCGTGATTGTATTGTAGCACATGATATTGATTGTTGATGCTTACGTGAGAAGTCACTCGGTTTTATTCAATTATTGTTACAATATTTAATATTATTAAATCAATAATTGAGATGATAAGTTATTCATATTATTATTTGCATAATTAAAAATGTCTGGAAGTTCTGTTAAGGAGAGGTTTGGTCACCTAATTGCGCGCCAATATGGAAAAATCCTTATCGAAAAGCCCCCTCTTTCTTGAGAACGATCTGGTTGTTAATATTGTGAGTTATAATAATAATGAATAAATGTTATTAAAAATCGAATTTGAGTTCGGAGTTAAATTTGGAGACGCGGACGTGATATTTAAGTCCGGAATGATGAAATTAGTAAAAATAGACTGTAAACATAAAATTTGGTGGGGTTGACTTTTTGGTCAAAAAGTCAACAGTTTACTTTTTCAAAAAAATCAAACTTCAAAATTTTAAAATTGAAATTGTTGATAAAAATATTTCCAATGTGTTAGGATTGTTAGTGTTAGTGGAAATTGACAGTTATTTCGATAATAATTAATGTTTGGAGGTTATATTGACCAATCGGGTAATTAATCGGATAAATGAGCAATTAATTGCTATTGATTCACATGATTATAACTATTTATTCACATGTGTGTACTATTGATTCACATTCATTTACTATTAGGGGAGTTGGTGCAAGATTGATAATACTTGCATGACTAAGTTAAAAATGGAGGTATAGATGGAGGTACTATACTGTAATTCGTATTTTCACATGATTATAACTATTGATTCACATTATTTACTATTAGGGGAGATGGTGCAAGTTTGATAATACTTGCATGACTAAATTAAAAATGAAGAAAAAGAGGGAGGTATTATACTGTAATATTTCGAGCTCCAAAACGTGCAATTATTGAAACTATATTTTCCTATAAATTGTGACGCCCCCAAAATAGGTATACATCACCTATTCTGAGTCGCCAAATACATGGTACAGAATTAAAATACAACTTAATTATACAACTGTTGTGTAAAATACGACAAAACATAAACTGGGAGTTTTAATACGAATATTGTCTTCTAGACAATATCCAAACTCAAATTCAATTTTATTACAATTATTATCACACTATTTCATATAATAGTGAGGACTACTAATGTTATTCTCTGGACCATCACTTCGTTCCCCGACTAGTCCCTGCTATGTTCTCATTTCCTAAAGAGAACAATGAAAGTAAAAGGGTGAGCTCAACTAGCCTAGTAAGAAATATTATGACTAAGATAATGTAGAATAAATTATCCTTAGCCTTCAATAGTGTTAAACTGATACAATATAACATACATCAAGTTTAACTGCAGCGGAATAAGTAATCCATTAAAAGAATCAAGTAGAGAATAAAATCTACTATCTTCTATGATTTAAAAGGTTTTTCATCACTTTTATCGTTGAGACTCAGCTTAATAAATAATCCACATCATCAAATCATCCCTGCACTACAGGCCAATGATATTCTTTAGTATCATGACCACGAATTATCCATGCACTACGGGCCAAAGATAATCGTGTTTCCATCAACTGTAACACCCCCAAAATAGGTATACAACATCCAATCTGAGTCGCCAAATACATGGTATAGAAACAACTATAACTTTATTAATACAATTGTCGTGCAAAATACGACAACACATAAATTGTGAGTTTAAAAACAAATATTGTCTTCTAGACAATATCAACACTCAAATAAGTCCTCATTACAATTATTGACACACTATTTTACAAAATAGTGAGAACTACTAAAATGACATTCTAGAACCTTCATTCCATACCCTGACAAGTACTCGCTACATTCTCGCCTCTTGAGAAAAAAAATAGAACAAAAAGGAAAAAGGGTGAGCTCAACTAGCCCAGTAAAGAATATTATGACTAAGATAACATAGAACAAATTATCGTCCTCAACAGGAAAAAAATCTGATAGAATACAATAGACAACAAGTTTTAAATCAATATTCGCAGCGGAAATAATAATTCATTAAAAGAGTTACGTAGAGAATGAAATCTACTTTCTTCTATGCATTTAAAAGTTTTTCATCAATATTTTATCCCTATAACATCAATCAATAAACATCTTGCATCAAATATTCATCTTTGCACTACAGGCCAAAGATATTCATTAGTTGGTCATGTTTATCTCAACACCTGTACATTTTTGCACTACGGGCCAAAGATATTTAACAAAAAATCATTAATCTTTGCACTACAAGCCAAAGATATTCAGTAATATCATCATTTAGAACTGAGGATAATAAAAAATATTTTAAAAAAAATGAATCCAGTGAAATAAAAAGAACAAATATTAAGGATTCGTACTTTAAACAATCCAAATTCAAAAATACTTCGTAAATAATCATAGTGAAGTAAAATTCAAGAATGATAAAAACATGGATACAATCAAAGCTAGTATCCATAATAGATATTTTGGACAAAAACAAAAATTTAATCTATTTGTGAATAGTGTCGTATTCGTGAATAGTGTCGTATTAGTGAATAGTGCCATATATGTGAATAGTAACACCGACACTAAAAGATAAGAATTTCACAAGAAAAATCTTACCAATATCCTGGCATAATGATATTAGAAGAAATAATATCATTTTAAAAAAATAACATCCCTTACCTCGAAAATATAGTACTTCTAACTGGAATACTGGATATAGTGCTGAAGGGATCTTGCACCGTATAGCAACACGCAAGGTATCAAAATACTCACAAGAATACGCTCGACAATATAGAGAGAGAAAGAGAGAAAAAACTTGTTTCTGGTGTGATTTTCAATTCTAGCTAAAGCACCTTATTTATAGAAAAATGCTTAGAACACCAAAGCAGAAAATTTATTAAAATATTTATATACTTATATAAATTTTCCTTAGCCCACTTTTTTGGTCAAGACATCAGCCATACAAGTGACAAAATCACCAAAAATGTTTTTCTAAATAAAAATATTTAAAACTCCAAAAATCGATTTAGACCTGATATACCGGAACTTCAATAATTCACAATAAATAGCCCTTTTATCAGAAAAATTCGAATTTTATGTTTATTTCATATGAAATTTAATTCTCTACAACTTTGTAAGTTTAAGTTTTTCCAAATTCCAAGCAGAAATTGACCGAAATCTACATACGAACGATTTTACAGGCTATAATCAAATTTCAGTCAAGAAATGGGGTCCACAAACATGAAAAACATGTTTTAAATATTTTTAGTAACAAAAATACTCTTTCTCCTCATTTATTCATATATCCCACATTCATTGTAAAAATATCACCATTATTATATTATTAAAATATAATAATATATTTAAATAAATTATTTTATCAGAAAAGATAAAATATCAATTTTTAACAATTGTCACATTAAAATTTTTCTCCATCTATATCCACATAAAATGAATATTTTCCTTATCATGTAAATCAATAATTAATTATCCACAAATAATATTACAAAATCACAATACTGAGAACCAGGCCGTTCCTATGAAATAGGGGGCTTTCTAATAAGGATTTCTCCTTACTAGCGTATAATTAAGTGAACAAACATCTCTTTAGACAGAAATTTCTAGACATTGCCAATAATGCTATCTAATAATATTATTCAAATAATATGAATTATTGATTCGATAAAGGAAAATACTGTGTAATGACAATTATTGAAACAACAATAATATAAAATATCAACGCAAAAATTATTGAATCAATAAAATATTGAAAAGTAATTACTGTAACAATTATTGAGTAGTGTCTTCTTATGTAAGAATTAATAATTGATGCAATACCGTGTTCTACTGTGTTTTAACCACCGGGTGTTCCAATAGTATTAACGGTAACAACTACGCCGTTATTTATAAATAACTTATACTTGTCGTTTTTTTCATTCAATCGCTTTTCGTTATGGGGCCCACACAAGGTTACGTCGTCATACGAATATTCCCCGATAGTAAGAATATTCCACGACCAAACGAATATTTTCCGACAATAATGAATATTTTATAACCACTTGCTTATTTGAAATATTTGCGCATTTTAACCATAACTAACCACATTAATCAAATCAACCCTTACTATTTTCAAAATAATAAATAGAGGAAAATCAATTTCATTAATAATAAGTTGGGGTCTTACATCAACGGTCCTGATCATGCCATAAAATAATTCATCTTTGCACCTTTGGTCGAAGAGAATCCATAGTCATAATCATACCAAAAACTGTCCATCAATGCACTACGGGCCAATGAGGACTTTTTTCACATCATATGTAACATTACGGTCATGATTATACCGAATAATCCGTGGTCATAATCATACCAAGTCCATCTATGCACTACAGGCCACAGATGACTTTCAACATAATATAAACATGAGGATGATGACAATGACATAATAATTTAATAAAACAAGTTCAAGAATTAATTTATTGAGGAACCAATAACGTCCAAATTGTCAACATGATACTTCTTTGTAGAGTGAAATTCAAGAATACTCAGAAGAATATTTCCATGAAAAGATACTAGATAAAGCGCAAACATCAAGGATATTTCACTAATTTCATGAAGTATAGAAGCTAAAATTTTAACCAAATGAGTATCATAAAATATATGAAACTACAATGGATTTTCACCCACCATGCAATAATCCACGTAGACAGATCATTTCCACAATTTAATAAGAAATGAATATGAAGGATTATTCACTATGCATGTGGTAATCCACATCGACAGGATATTCCAACAGAATAATAAAAAATAGAATAACATAAGAATTCACCATGCATGTGATAGATCGCACAGACAGGTTATTCCAACAGAATAATAAATAATGGAATCAGGTCATGCGTAAACGCACAGACAAAATATTCCAACAGAATAATAAATAATGGAACCAGGTCATGCGTAAACACACAGACGGGATATTCTAACAGAATAATAAAGAATGGAATAACAAAAGGCTTCACCAGGCATGCGATAGACCGCACAGACAGGTTATTCCAACAAAATCATAAAGAATGGAATAACAGAAGAATTTCACCATGTATGCGGTACTTCGCATAGACAGGTTATTCCAACATAATGATAAAGAATAGAATAACAGAAGAATTTCACCAAGTATAGGGTAGTCCGCGTATACAGGTTATTCCAACAGGATAATAAAGAATGGAATAACATAAGTTCTCTTCATGAAGACGAAAGAAATCATACCCTTTACCATAGAAGAAACTGGATATAGGAGTAGTAAAGTAACAAAATACTTTTTTTCTTTCTCTCTATAGTTTATCTCTCTAGAGTTTCAGTGAATTCGTAAGAAATAATGAAGGAATGAGCTTCTATTTATAGGAGAATGGACCGAATAGTAACTAATTCATGAACGGCCCAGATTTATTTACTTTTAAACGGACGGTCCATATTGATTTACTATGCAGTATTAATAAAATATTATAATAAAACAAAATCTTTTAAATAAAATATAATATATTCTATTTATAATCTAATAAAACGAATAACTTTATAAAAGTATTCTGTTTTATATAAAAATATTTTACTATGCAAATACTATGCAGGCATTATGCAAACACTATGCATAATAGAATATTATATATTCTATTTATAGTTTAATAAAACAAATAACTTTAAAAAAGTATTCTGTTTTATATAGAAAGATTTTACTCTGCAAATACTATGCAGGCACTATGCAAATACTATGCATATTAGAATATTATATATTCTATTTATAGTCTAATAAAACAAATAACTTTATAAAAGTATTATGTTTTATATAAAAAGTTTTCTGTTTTATTACATTTATAATAATAATAAAACAAAACTTATCACCTTTATTATAATTCACAATATTAATCGACCAGGTCGTTCACAGGAAAGAGGGGGCTTTTCAATAAGGATTTCTCCTTATTGGCGCGCAATTAGGTGACCAAAACTCTCCTTGACAGAACTTCTAGACATCGTTAATATTGCAAATAATAATATTAATAACTTTGTCGTCTCAATTATTGATTTAATAATATATAAAATATCGACAATAATTGAATCAAATAACGTGAGATACTATGCAACAATTATTGTAGCAATAATTGAATAAAACTGAGTGACTTCTCACGTAAGCATCAATAATCAATACCGTGTACTACTATGTACACACACGTAATACTGTACTTTTACTACCGAGTAGTTCAACAGTTTTAATGGTAAAACTTTCGCCGTTGTTTTCATAAAAATATTTTTGTCGTTTTCTCAATCCTACAATAATTCAGTTGTAGGGTCCACCAATGATTGTACCGTTGTACGAATATTTCCTGTTTAAAACCAATATTCTCCAACCAATCGAATATTATATAACAACTTGCGTACTTTGCAAAATTTATAAATATTACCCACAACTATAAACTTATATCAAATTCATTCCATAAAATTCAAAAAAATATTTCGAGAAATTTAAAACTTTATTCATAAAATCCGGGGTCTCACAATCTCCCCTCCTTATGAAATTTCGCCCTCAAAATTTACGTACGTACCTGATATGCCGAAGAGGTGAGGATACCTTGAATTCATTTCAGATTCTAACTTTTGAGGTATAACCTTTGAGTGTTGAATACGATCTTTCTTATCCAAGATTTTAATAGGTATCTCCTCATACGTTAAATCTTCTGCTATCTCGTCTAGTTCTAATTTAATAATGTGGTTCGGGTCGTCCACATATTTATGTAACATTGATACGTGAAAAACGTTATGAACACGCGACATACTTGGCGGTAAAACGAGTCTATAAGCCACAGTTCCTACTCGATCGAGGATTTCAAATGGGCCAATTAAATTGAGGGTTGAGATTTTCTCTCTTCAGCAACTCTTGCTTTTAAAATAACGTCTTCTTGAATCTTCTTCTTCGTATTCATCAACTCCGGTTCTGTAGCTTTAGCAGCTTTAACATTATCGACTAAAGTCAGTTCTAATCATATATTCATTATCTTCACGTAGGTTCGTATATTCACACTCGTAAATGCATACGATCTTCTACTCAACGCGTCAGCTACCACGTTCGTTTTTCCACGATGGTATTGAATGGTACGATCGTAATCTTCAATAGCTCAAGCTAACGCCTTTGGCGCATGTTACGTTTGTTTTAGTTGAAGAAATATTTAAGGGTTTTAGAAATGGGGTTTTGTACCGGGGTCAATAAAAAATTCGATTTCACGCTCTGGGGTAGGCAAAGAAGTCTTCTGGAATACGTCAAGAAATTTATTAACGATAGAAATATCATTCAAAACTGTGACCCTCATCCAAGACTTGGATAACACGTCACATTGATACCTATCAACTTGCCACTGTTATTCACGATGTTACCTACGGAAAGTCTGGCTTCGGTGCATTCCACACAAGGAAGTCACCAGCGAAAGGCTCGGGGCTCTTTACTTATGGCTTGATATAACAGTGGTTGACTTTAGTGGTTTGGTTGCTTGAATTTGTATAGCAGGTTGGTTAGGAATATGAAAGCTAACAACCTTACGAAAATAATCAATTTTAGAATGATGAGTAGTTAACCAATCGATTCCTAAAATCACACCAAAGGAAAGTATTTTCAAAGAGACAAGATCGACATGTAACATAAAAGTGTCAATTTGAATCAAACAAGATTTATAAACAGTAGAGGTAACGAAGGTTTCTCCTAACAGAGTTTCAACAGATAAGTCAAAGTCTAATTTCTCCGGAGTTAAATTTAAACGTTGAGCGCAAATAGGAGAAATAAAAGAGTGGGTAGAACCGGTATCGAATAAGGTATAGACTTCGTAAGAGTTTATGATTAACTTACCCGTAATAACCTTGTTCGGGTTCCTCAATAAGCGCTCTCACTTAAACTATCGGCTTTGACTTGTCTGGGACATCCTTTGGCGTCACTATCCCAGCTGGACTTGACTTCACCATACGACAAAATCTAGCTAGGTGACCTTCTCTTCCGCAATAAAAACACGATTTGGGTTGCTGCGTATAATTTGGACGGATGTGTCCCTCCTGTCCGCATTTGAAACATACGACCAGTGGTCGTCCTTCTTCCCTTGAAATGGGTGCTGGTGCCGACGTCTTCACGTCATTGTTGAACCTTCTCTTCTTGAAATTTTCACTTTTATTATCTTGGCCATGATTACCACCGAAGTGGTTACCATTCTTGGCATGAGAATTTCCCCCACGATGGTTATCATTGTTCCGATGACCGTTGCCACCGGTATGATAATTATCGTGTTGTTGGTCGTTATCCTTTGGTTGGGCTGGCTCATTATCGCGCTCCAATAACTGAGCCCTATTCACTACATCTGAATACAAACACAATTTATGAGAAATGAGGTATTGACGTATTTTGGGTTTCAAACCTCTTAAAAACATTCGCGTCATTCACTCCTCATTATCGACTAAATGGGATGCAAACCAGAATAACTCCACAAATTTAGCCTCGCATTACGACACACTCATATTGTTTTGCTCCAACTTGATAAACTCCACCTCCTTCATGTGACGAATACTTTTAGAAAAGTATTTGTCGTTGAACAGCTCTTAAAACTTCTCCCAAGACATCTTGAGTGCGTCAGGCTGGGTACGTTTTATAGATTCCCACCAGTAATCTGCCTCTTCACGCAACATAAAGGTGGCAAAGGGAACCTTTTTCTGGCTTTCCCAAAAACTCCGATGGTCCCAGCTCCTTGAACTACTTAGCGTTGATCGACTGTGGGTTGCCATTATTTACACCTATATTTTAAACAGGAGTCTCTCTTACCTGATGTTGCATGAATTGAATAAAGCCTCTGAACATCCCATCGTTCATCATTTGATCGGTGTTATTGTTTACCTGAGGATTATTGTCTTCCTGTTGCACATTATCCTGGGTATTGATCGTTGGTGACTCAACGGTCTCATGTGCTTCATTGTTTATCTCGATATTTTCAGATGCCATTTTCAAACACTGCCACAAAACAAGGGTTAATTAACATATCACATATTATTCCTATACTCTGACCTACCAATTAAATGCCAAATAAACTTAGGTAGGTCATACTAGAGAAGAAATTTCCCGTCTCTCCCCTCCTAGTTCTTGTCTCACATCTCAGCCAGGGATCATATCCCTAAGCTTTGATACCAACTGTGATGCCTCCAAAATAGATATACATCACCTATTCTGAGTCACCAAATACATGGTACAGATTTAAATACAACTTAATTATACAACTATCGTGTAAAAAACGACAAAACATAAACTGAGAGTTTGAATACGAATATTGTCTTCTAGATAATATCCACACTCAAATTCAATCTTATTACAATTATTATCACACTACTTCATAGAATAGTGAGGACTACTAATGCTATCCTCTGGACCGTCACTCCGTTCCCCGACTAGTCCATGCTACGTTCTCATTTCCTAAAGAGAACAATGAAAGCAAAAGTCTGATCTAACCTAGCCTAGTAAAAAATATTATGACTAAGATAATGCAGAATAAATTATCCTTAGCCTTTAATAGTGTTAAACTGATACAATATAACAAACATCAAGTTTAACTGCAGCGGAACAAACAATCCATTAAAAGATTCAACTAGAGAATAAAATCTACTATCTTCTATGATTTAAAAGCTTTTTCATCACTTTTATCGCTGAGACTCAGCTTAATAAATAATCCACATCATCAAATCATCCCTGCACTACAGGCCAAGGATATTTTTTAGTATCACGACCACGAATTATTCATGCACTACGGGCCAAAGATAATCTTGTTTCCATCAACGGTCCTGATCATGCCATAAAATAATTCATCTTTGCACCCTTGGCCGAAGAGAATCCATAGCCATAATCATACCAAAAAATGTCCATCAGTGTACTACGGGCCAATAAGGACTTTTCCCCATCATTTGTAACATTACAGTCATGATTATACCGAATAATTCGTGGTCATAATCATACCAAGTCCATCATTACACTATAGGGCACAGATGACTTTCAACGTAATATAAACATGAGGATGATGACAATGACATAATAATTCAATAAAACAAGTTCAAGAATTAATTTATCGAGGAACCAATAACGTCCAAATTGTCAACGTGATACTTCTTTATAAAAATTCAAGAATGCTCAGAAGAATATTTCCATGAAAAGATACTAGATGAAGCGCAAACATCAAGGATATTCCACTAATTTCATGGAGTATAGAAGAAATTTTTTTAACCAAAAGAGTATCATAGAATATATAAAAATGCAATGAATTTTCACCCGTCATGCGATAGTCCACGTAGACAGATCATTTCCATAATTTAATAAGAAATGAATACGAAGGGTCATTCACCATGCATGTGGTAATCCACATAGACAAATTATTCTAACAGAAAAATAAAAAACGGAATAACATAAGAATTCACCATGCATGTGATAGACCGCACAGACAGGTTATTCCAACAGAATAATAAATAATGGAACCAGGTCATGCGTAAATGCACAAACAGAATATACCAACAGAATAATAAATAATGGAACCAGGTCATGCGTAAACGTACAGAGAGAATATTCTAACAGAATAATAAAGAATGGAATAACAAAAGGCTTCACCAGGCATGCGATAGACCGCACAGACAGGTTATTCCAACAGAATCATAAAGAATTGAATAACAGAATAATTTTACCATGTATGCGGTACTTCGCATAGACAGGTTATTCCAACATAATGATAAAGAATGGAATAACAGAAGAATTTCACCAAGTATAGGGTAGTCCGCGTAAACAGGTTATTCCAATAGAATAATAAAGAATGGAATAACAGAAGTTCTCTTCATGAAGACGAAAGAAATAATACCCCTTACCTTAGAAGAAACTGGATATAGGAGTAGTGAAGTAGCAGAATACTTTTCTTCTTTCTCTCTATAGTTTCTCTCTCTAGAGTTTCAATGAATTCGTAAGAAATAATGAAGGAATGAGCTTCTATTTATAGGAGAATGGACTGAATAGTAACTAATTCATGAACGGTCCGGATTGATTTACTTTTAAATGGACGGTCCATATTGATTTACTATGCAGTATTAGTAAAATATTATAATTAAACAAAATCTTTTAAATAAAATATAATATATTCTATTTATAATCTAATAAAACGAATAACTTTATAAAAGTATTCTATTTTATATAAAAAGATTTTTCTATGCAAACACTATACAGACACTATGTAAAATAGAATATTATATATTCTATTTATAGTCTAATAAAATAAATAACTTTATAAAAGTATTCTGTTTTATATAAAAAGATTTTACTATGCAAACACTATGCATGCACTATACATATTAGAATATTATATATTCTATTTATAGTCTAATAAAATAAATAACTTTATAAAAGTATTCTATTTTATATAAAAAAATTCTGTTTTATTACATTAATAATAATAAAACAAAACTTATCACCTTTATTATAATTTATAATATTAATCGATCAGGTCGTTCCCACGAAAGAGGGGGTTTTCCAATAAGGATTTCTCTCTATTGGCGCGCAATTAGGTGACCAAACCCCTCCTTGACAGAACATCTAGACATCGTTAATATTGCAAATAATAATATTAATAACTTTGTCGTCTCAATTATTGATTTAATAATATATAAAATATCGACAATAATTGAATCAAATAACGTGAGATACTATGCAGCAATTACTGTAGTAATAATTGAACAAAACTGAGTGACTTCTCACGTAAGCATCAATAATCAATACCGTATGCTACTATGCAACCACGCGTATTACTGTACTTTTACTACTGAGTAGTTCAACAATTTTAACGGTAAAACTTCCGCCGTTATTTTCATAAAAATATTTTTGTCGTTTTCTCAATTCGATAATAATTCTGTTGTGGGGTCCACCAATGATTGTACCGTTGTACGAATATTCCCTGTTTAAAATGAATATTCCCCGACCAATTGAATATTATATAACAACTTGCAAAATTTATAAATATTACCCACAACTATAACATTATATCAAATTCATTCCATAATATTCAAAAAAATATTTCGAGAAATTTAAATATTTATTCATAAAATCTGGGGTCTCACATAAATAGAAGCTCATTCTTCCTTCATTTTTCACCAATTCACTAAAGCTATAGAGCAATTATTATAGAGATAAATTATAGAGAGAAAGAAGAAAAGAAGTCTGATACCTCACTATTCCACTATCCAGTCTTCTTTTGAGGTAAGCGGTATTATTTGTTTCGTATTCATGAAAAGAGCTTCTGTTATTCCATTCTTTATTATTATGTTGGAATAACCTGTCTATGCGAAGTACCGCATACATGGTAAAATTCTTCTATTATTCCATTCTTTATTATTATGTTGGAATAACCTGTCTATGCGAAGTACTGCATACATGGTGAAATTCTTTTGTTATTCTATTCTTTATTATTCTGTTGGAATATCTCATCTGTGCGGATTACGCTAGACCTGGTTACATTCTTTTTTATTCTGTTGGAATAACCTGTCTGTGCGGTCTATCGCATGCATGGTGAATTCTGTTGTTATTCTATTCTTTATTGTTCTGTTAGAATATCCTGACTATGCGAATTACACATGACCTGGTTCTGTTCTTTATTATTCTGTTGGAATATCCTGTCTGTGCGTATTACGCATGACCTGGTTCCATTATTTATTATTCTGTTGGAATAACCTGTCTGTGCGGTCTATCGCATGCCTGGTGAATTCTTCTGTTATTCCATTCTTTATTATTCTGTTGGAATAACCTGTCTATGTGAATTACCGCATGCATGGTGAATGATCCTTCGTATTCATTCTTTATTAAATTGTGAAAATGATCTGTCTATGTGGATTACCGCATGGCAAGTGAAAATCCATTTGCAGTTTCGTATATTCTATTATACTCGTATGAAATACCATTTCTTTTGTACTCGTCATGAAATATCATTTTAATTGGTATTTTTCTGTTACGTGTTACTATTCACGAGTTACTATCCAATCGGTTACTATTCACTCTAGTATTATTCACTCGGGTATTCGGGGCACTTCGTGTAAGAGTACTATTCATGGGTTACTATTCACCCAAATATTATTCACTCGGATATTTGGGGTACTTTTCATGTCGGGGTACTATTCCCGAAGTACTATTCATAGGATACTATTTATGGGGTACTTTTTACAAAAAAATATATTTCTTTTCTGTCCAAATTATTTTTGGTACATGAATATTATTCTTGAATTTTACTCCACAAAGCAGTATCATGTTAATAATTTGGATATTTTTAAACTCCGGATAAATATAAATTCTTTAATATTTATCCTTGATTTCGTTTGATTAATGCTTATATCATTGCCATCATCCTCATGCTTATATTGTGATGAAAGTCATCTTTGGCTTACGTGCATAGATGGACTGTTGATTATTGGTTTTATTGGTTGTATATCTTTGGCTTACGTGCAAAGATGGACTGTTGATTATTGGTTTATAGTTGTATATCTTTGGCTTACGTGCAAAGATGGATAGGTGTATGACATGATCATAACCATTGATGATAATAACGAATATCCTTGGCCCGTAGTGCATGGATAATTTGATGATGTGATTGGCAGGATCATGACCATTAGTTAACAGTTGAATGCCTTTGGCCGTAGTGCACTGACAGACAATTGATTGGTATGATCATGACCATTGGTTTTATAGTTGAATATCTTTGGCCCATAGTGCAAAGGTAGACAACTGATTGGTATGATCATTGTTATTACACTTGAATATCTTTAGCCTTTGGGGTAAGGATATTGAGTAAACGTTCTATTAATCCTTTGTGGCAAGGAGAAATTGTTGATTTACATGATTGTAAATATGAATTGTGGCTTTAACTATAATATTTGGTGGTTCAGGTGAAGACAGGCGACGAGAGTTTTTTTTGTCTTGGGTATAACAACGAACTGTTGATGAGTATTACAGGAATAAAATATTAACGATGGACTTTTAATCTAGAGGAGATAACAAACATTATGTTCTACTTGACTCTTCTAATGGATTGCTTATTCCGCTGCAGTTAAACTTGATGTTTATTGTATTTTATCAGTTTAACACTGTTGAAGGCTAAGGATAATTTATTCTGCATTATCTTAGTCATAATATTTCTTACTGGGCTAGTTGAGCTCACCTCTTTCTTTCACTGTTCTCTTCAGGAAATGAGAATATAGCTAGGACGAGTCGGGAAATAGAGTGATGGTCCAGGATAAGTGGCTTTAGTAGTCCTTACTATTCTGTGAAATAGTGTGATAATAATTGTAATGAGGACTCCATTAAGAGTGGATATTGTCTAGAAGGCAATATTCTTGTTTACACTCTCAGATTATGTTGTCGTATATTAACCGACAATTGTATAATTAAGTTTGTATTTGTATTTTGTACCATATATCTGGCGACCCAAGATGGGTGATGTATACCTATTTTGGGGGCGTCACACTTTCACCCTGGTGGAAGGTCAACCAAGTCCCAGACTTGATTAGTCCTCATGGACTCCATCTCTTCTTCCATTGCAATCATCCACTTATCTCTCATAGCAGATGATAGAGCATCTCGAAAAGATCGAGGTTCCTCATCATCTTGCGCATCAGCTACAAAGGCATTCCCCTCAATCTCAAAAAGACGACGTGGAATGTTATCCCTTTGACTTTTACGCATTTGAGGAACATGAGACTCTTCATTTAATGGATTAGAACTGCTCGAAGGCATGTCACTCCCACTTTCTATAGGAGCCTGAGGAATAACATCTTCGGCTTCTACTGTATGAGTTGGGGCGCCTAAATCTTCCTTCATCTCATAAAGGTTCATCTCCTTGCTCACATCACCTCTATTAGGGAAATCCATCTCAAAGAAATCCGCATCTCGTGACTCTATCTCAGATACAGTCCCATCAGACTACTCTCCTACAAACACATTGTCACGCCCCCAAAATAGGTATACACCACACCCATTCTGAGTCGCCAAATACATGGTACAAAAAGTAAAATACAACTTCAATAATACAATTGTCGTGCAAAATACGACAACACATACTGTGAGTTTAAATACAAATATTGTCTTTTAGACAATATCCAGACTTAAATAATTCCTCATTACAATCAATTTTGGCATGATGAGTAGTTAACCAGTCAATCCCTAAAATCACGTCAAATACAAGTATCTTTAAAGAGATAAGATCAATAGGTAATGTGATTGTGCCCACTTAGATCAAACAAGATTTATAAATAGTGGATATGATAAAAGTTTCTCCTAACGGAGTCTCCACAGATAAGTCAAAGTCTAATTTCTTTGGAGTCAAGTTTAAACGTTGAGCACAAGCAGGAGAGATAAAAGAATGGCTAGAACCGGTATCTAATAAGGTATAGATTTTGTAAGAATTTATAATTAACTAACCCGTGATACATTCGTTCGGGTTCTTCGCGTTTTGGACAGTCACGACAAACGCTCTTCCAGAAATCACCGACTTTATTTTTTCCGTATACGCCTTTGGTGCCACCGTCCCAGCTGGACTTGATTTTGCTACTGGACAAAATTGAGCTATGTGACCGTCTTTTTCACAACTAAAACATACCTTGGAAGGCTGTGAACAGTTTGGACTTATATGTCTCTCCTCTCCGCATCTGTAGCATCTAACTGGCGGTCGTTCTCCTCCCCTAGAATTTGTTGCTGGTGTTGGTGCTGCTGCCGACGTCTTCTCGCCATCGTTAAATCTTCTCTTCTTGAAATTTCCACTTGAATTATTTCTTCTATTATCTTGGCCATGATTACCACCGAAGTGGTTACCATTTCTGGCATGATAATTTCCTCAACGATGGTTATCATTGTTTCGATGATCGCTGCCACTTGTACGATTATCATTGAGTTGTTGGTCGTTATTCTTCGATTGAGCTGACTCATTATCGCGCTCCAATAATTGAGCCCTATTCACAATATCTGAATATAAACAATGTTTGGGAGAAATGAGGTATTGACGTATTTCGGGTTTCAAACCTCGCAGAAACATTCGCGTCATTCTCTCCTTATTATCAACCAAATGGGATATAAACAACTCTCTCTAGAACCTTCATTCCATACCCCGACTCGTACTCGCTATATTCTCGCCTCCTGAGAATAAAAATGGAACAAAAAGGAAAAGGGTGAGCTCAACTAGCCCAGTAAAGAATATTATGACTAAGATAATATACAAGAAATTATCATTAGTCTTCAACATGGAAAAATCTAATAGAATACAATAGACAACAAGTTTTAAATCAATATTTGCAGCGGAAATAATAATTCATTAGAAGAGTTAAGTAGAGAATGCAAACTACTATCTTCTATGTATGAATTTAAAAGTTCATCGTCTATCTTTTATCCCTGTAACATCAATCAATATATATCTGGAATCAAATATTCATCTTTGCACTACAGGCCAAAGATATTCATCAGTTGGTCATGTTCATCTAAACACATGTTCATATTTGCACTACGGGCCAAAGATATTCACCAGAAATCATTAATCTTTGCACTACAGGCCAAAGATATTCAATAATATCATCATTTAAGACTGAGGATGATGAAAAATATTTTTAAAGAAACGAATCCAGTGAAACAAAATGACAAGGATTAAGGATTCGTACTTTATTTTAACCATGTCCAAAAATACCTCAAAAATAATCATATTGGTGTAAAATTCAAGAATGATCAAAATATGGATACAATCAAAGTTAGTATCCACAATAGATATTTTAGACGAAAAGAAAAATTTTTATTTTTAGATGAATAGTGCCGTATTCGTGAATAGTGCCGTATTCGTGAATAGTGTCGTATACGTGAATAGTGTCGTATATGTGAATAGTAACTCTGACACAAAAAGTTCCAAATTTGATTAAAAGTTCAGATCAATACTTCGGCATAATGATATTAGAAGAAATAATATCATTTTAAAAAAATAATATCCCTTACTTCGAAAGACAATACTTCTAGTTGAAACACCGGATATAGGCTATGACTTGAACTTGCACCGTATAGCAATACTCAAAGTATACTCAAAACACTCACAAGAATACGCTCGATAATATAAAGAGAGAAAACTTCAGTTTCTGGTGTTATTTTCAATTCAAACCTAAGTACCCTATTTATAGGAAAATGCTTAGAACACCAAAGTAGAAAATTTAATATAATAATATTATTATTATTTCTACAACTTCCTACGTACCAAGAATCTGAATTTAGCTATCAAAACACATGCAAGACCCACACTAAAATCACCAAAAATATTTTTCATATTAAAAATATTTTAAACTTCCAAAAATCAATTATTTCGGAGCTTCGGAACTTCAATAATTCATAATAAATAGCCCTTTTATCAGAAAAATCGAATCTCGCAACTTTTTTTATAGGAAATTCAATTCTCTACAACTTTACAGAAGGAAGTTTTTCTAAATTCCAAACAAAAATTGACTGAAATCCTCAAGCATGAGATTTTACAGGCTATAATCAAATTTCGGTCAATAATTGTGTCCACCAACACACAAAATATGTGTTAAACATTTAATGCCACAAAAATACTCTTCCTGCTCATATACTCATATATCCCACATTCATTATAAAAATATCACCGTTAATATATTATTAAAATAATATATTTAAATGAATTATTTTATCAGAAAAAGATAAAATATTAATTTTCAACAATGGTCACATTAAAAATTTTCTCCATCTATCTATATTCATATAAAATCAATATTTTCCTCATCATATAAATCAATAATTAATTATTCACAAATAATATTACAGAATCACAGTACTGGCAACTAGGCCGTTCCCAAGAAAGAGGTGGCTTTCCAATAAGGATCTCTCCTTACTGGCGCGCAATTAGGTGACCAAACCTCTCCTTAGACAGAACTTTCTAGACATTGCCAATAATGTTTTCTAATAATATTATTCAGATAATATGAATTATTGCTTCGATAATGGAAAATACTGTGTAATGACAATTTATTGAAACAACAGTAATATAAAATATCAATGCAGCAATTATTGAATCAATAAAATAAAATACTGAATAATAATTATTGTAATCATTATTGAGTAGTGCCTTCTTACGTAAGAACCAATAATTGGTGCAATACCGTGTGCTACTGTGTTTTAACCACCGAGTATTTTAACAGTATTAATGGTAACAACTACGCCGTTATTTTTAAACAACTTATATTTGTCATTTTCTTCATCCAATCGCTTTCCGTTATTGGGCCCACACATGGCTGCGCCGTCATACGAATATTTCCCGACAGTACGAATATTCCACGACCAAACGAATATTCCCCGACAACAATGAATATTTTATAACCACTTACTTATTTTGAAATATTTGCGTATTTTACCCATAACTATCCACATTAATCAAATCAACCCTTACTATTTCAAAATAATAAATAGAGAAAATTAAATTTCATTAATAATAAGTTGGGATCTTACAACCTCCCCTCCTTATAAAATTTCGTCCTCGAAATTGACGTACGTACTTGTGTTTCGAATAGGTGAGGATACCTCGCTTTCATTTCCGTTTCTAATTCCCAGGTCATTTCCTCTATAGCATGATTCATCCACAGAACTTTAACTTCTGGTATGACCTTTATACGTAGGACATGCTCCTTCCTATCCAAAATCTTGACAGGTACCTCTTCGTACGTTAAGTCTTCGACTATCTCGTCCGGTTCTAACTCTGTAACGTGCTTCGGGTCTTTCACATATTTACGAAGTATAGATATGTGAAACACATTATGAACACGAGACATACTAGGAGGTAACGCGAGTCTATAGGCTACATTTCCTACTCGGTCAAGAATTTGAAATGGACCAATAAATCGTGGATTGAGCTTTCCTCTCTTTCCAAATATTGTAACTCCCTTCCATGGAGCAACTCGCAATAATACGTGATCCCCAATACTAAATTCCACGTCCTTTCGATGAAGATCCGCATAACTCTTTTGTCGATCTTGTGCCGTTTGTATACGTTGTCGAATCATTTGGATCTTTTCGATAGTCATACGTACTAACTCGGGTTCCAACAATGTTGATTCACCCACCTCATCCCAACATATTGGAGAGCGACATTTTCGTCCATATAATGCTTCAAATGGAGCCACACCTATACTTGCCTAATAACTGTTGTTGTAGGAGAATTCCACCAATGGTAAATACTTATCCCAACTGCCCTTGAAGTAGAGGACACAAAGTCTTAATAAATCTTCAAGAGTTTGAATAGTCCTCTCTGATTGTCCGTCCGTTTGAGGATGGTATGTCAAATTGAATCGTAAATCCTTGCTCATAGCTTTTTGCAAGCTAACCCAAAATCTTGAAGTGAATCTTGGGTCACGATCCAAAACTATGGATACTGGCACGCCATGCAACCTCACAATCTCATTTACATATATACTAGCAAGACGTTCAAGGGAATAAGTCTCCCGTATCGGCAATAAATGAACAGAATTGGTTAATCTATCAACAATAACCCAAATAGCATTTATGCCTTGAGAAACCGTAGAAAGACCCGTAATGAAATCCATGGTAATGTGTTCCCACTTCAATTTCGGAATCTCAAGTGGTTGCAATGGACCCTTAGGTACTAGATGCTCCGCCTTTACACGTTGACAAGTTAAACACATCGAGATAAACTTTGCAATCTCTCTCTTCATATTGTTCCACCAAAATGTATGTCGAAGATCACGATACATTTTAGTACTTCTAGGATGGATTGCAAATGGTGTATTGTGTGCATCCATCATAATCTTGTACTTCAAATCAGAGTCGTTAGGAACAAAAAGTCTAGAGTGGACTGGAAGTATTCCTTCTTCATCAATTCTCACTTCTGGAGTAGCTCCTTCGTGTACTTTCTTCTTCATACGCATCAACTCCGGATCGGTGGCTTGAGCAACCTTAACTTTTTCTATTAAAGTTGGCTCTATGCGTATACTTGACATCATCGCACTCGTTCCTGCATATGATCTTCTACTCAACGCGTTAGCTACCACGTTCGTTTTTCCAAGATGGTATTGAATAGTGTGGTCGTAGTCTTTCAATAGCTCGAGCCAACGTCGCTGCCGCATGTTGAGTTCTTTTTTAGAGAAGAAATATTTAAGGCTTTTATGGTCTGAATATATCTCCACTTTCTCCCCATATAGATAGTGCCTCCAGATCTTTAGCGCGAAAACGACTGCTGTCAACTCTAGATCATTATCTCTACATGTTGGGTGTTATGCCAAACCTGACAGGCAATTCGATGGTTCCCGACACATGCATCGAATCTCCACTGAACCCGTACAGAGGGCCTTCTCCACCCAACTCCATCTTTTTACCTTCTAAATCCATCCTTTGATAGGCGTGAATGTACAATATGTCGACCGAGAACCCGTTGTCTATTATCATCCTTCTCATGTCTACTGGCCCGACTTGAGCTGTTACTACCAACGCCCCGTCATGCGGTTCTATAAGGTCTGTGGGATAGTCTTCGTCATAGAAAGAGATAGATGTTCCTGGGAATGGCTGATCCTTCCCTGACGAAGATCCCGCGACTGATAATACTGCATCGAGGTGCCCACTTCTTTTCTTTCCAATTACATGCCCTACAGAACAGCCTGAAATCACATCAATAACTCCTCAGGCTGGCTGGTTCTGTTTTGGCAGTACATCCCAAGTCAGTCCTCTGTCTTCTTCCCTCTGTGCCCCCGCATTCTCCCGACCTACCACATACTGCACTAGCTGGCTGTTCTGGAAATTTTTCTCTATCAGGTCCTTCAGATCATTACACATCTCCGTCGTATGACCAGGACACTGATGATATTCACAAAACTTATCTCGACCCCTCTTGCCAGGCTTCAGATGCATCGAGCAAGGCACATAAAATGAGGGGGGTGTAAACTTTGCTTCCTCCAGTATCTTCGCCCGTTCTTTATTGAGGGGGGGTGTAAACTTTGTTGACACTTCAATTTGGAAAGGGTGGTCGACCACTGCCCGATCCCCCACCATTGTAGTTCTTCTTTCCATAATTATCCATCCTCCCCTGGTTGTTGTCTGAACGATGATAATTCTATTTGTCCCGATCCTTGGATTTGTCGTAGGATTGAGAGTGTTATTTAAAATTTCTCATAGCCTCCTCTATGGCAATGAATCCTTCGGCCCGATTGAAAGCTTTGATCAGGTCGGCAGGAGGGTTGATCACTAGATCCTTCATTAATTTCTTCGACCTTCTAATGTCCAAACCCATTGTGAAAAATCCCAGAGCCTGGGGGGAGTTCAGCTCTGCCACCAATCCCACTGCCTCTCGAAACCTCTTGACGTATTGACCAAGGCTTTCATCGGATCGTTGTCTCATCTGCATGAGGGAAGCAGTGATATTCCCTCTTTTTCTGTTACTCCTGAACCGAGCATGAAAATTTTCTCGAAGGTCATTCCATGAACTGATTGATCTGCTGCCAAAGTTCCCATCCAATCTCGGGCGCTTTTCTTCAAAGTCGTAGCGAACATATAGCATTTGGCAGAATCTGAATGCCCGTAGTAAGTCATCAGCCGATCATACCTATAAGAGTGATCGTACGGGTCCCCCAATCCGTCATAAGTCTCTATTGGAGGCATTTTCTTCCTCAGGTCGGCCGTAACCTGATTGATTTCGGGGGAGAATGGTGAACTGGGGCAACTCTGAGGTGTTCCTATTGGTCTTTTTGCCGCCAGTAGCTTTTTCAACTCCGTAACCCTTCGAGCGAGGGGATCTGACTTCTCTTTACGAAGGGACGATCTGTGCATGTCCCTCTCATATTCAAGAGACGCGACCCTCCTCCTCTGCCCCTATCTGTCCTGGTATTCAAACTTTATGTCTACCAAACAACTCCTCCTTCGGCTTTAGGCTTCCCGATAGCGACTCCTGGGTCAGCTCTTTTCTCTTCCTGCCTCCTCCCAACAAGGTGACCGGGATCGGCTTCGATGTCTTCGCCTCTTGGATAAAGCTTCCTGCTCTCCTACCATTTTAGCCATCTTCTCCTCTTACTGAAGGCGTAGTGCCATCATGGCATCTTGATTTTGCTGCATCTTTTTCTGCAGAATGAATTGACGCTAATCTTGGCTGCCCCCAGCCCGATCTTTCTCTCTCCTATCGTATGCCCGAGACTGCTTGTCGTCGACATGACTGACGGGGATAGGGGTATGTTGACAGGTCAAAAACAGCCGTCGCTAGACAGATTGGGTGTGTCCAGCATCGTCTTTATGATCTTTAGAACCCAACTTGTCCTTCACCGACCCCCTCACCTGAGTTGTGTGGTGGGTTTTTGCTTTTTCCTGGTTTAAACACTGTTATCCCTGATCGTATTGGCTTTCTATCAGAAAAGTAACTCAGTGATTGTTGATGCACTAAGGCCCTCCTTCTAGCGCTAATGTTAACGCCAAGTTTCACCGGCGCGTCCAATCACCAAATCCACGCACTGAATCCTGCACAATAACAGATCACACGCAAAGCCTGATGACTTGTGCCACCGGGGGATAGCTCTAGTGTGAAAATAAGTGTCGTTC
The DNA here is from genome assembly GCA_020205505.1 of Panax japonicus. Taxonomy (NCBI): domain Eukaryota; kingdom Viridiplantae; phylum Streptophyta; class Magnoliopsida; order Apiales; family Araliaceae; genus Panax; species Panax japonicus. The sequence goes on along the minus strand of CM035110.1, from coordinate 10,644,717 downwards.
ACAAGGTTTAACAATGGATGCTTTAGTGTTTAGTGCTCAAAAGTGTATTACATGTTAAACTGAAGTTTAGCCTTGTATTTATAGCCATTCTCACTGCCTTAGAATCCACTTTCGATTCGGATTAAGACTCCTAAATATGGCAGTTACCATTATTTGGGTCCAACACAATCTCCTTGAAAGGTGCAAGTTGGAACCAATCCAACTATTACCTTTGGAGTTACCTTATACAAATATGATTAGGACTAGATTCCTTAACCATTTAAACCCCTTTATGACTCCGGACTCTATACGAGGGCTAACCCACTGTATAGGCCCAATCCAACTGAACTCATATGCACTGATCTGGGTTCCGGCCCAATGGACTCAGAGGTCCAACCCCGAATGCCATAAATTCGAATGGAACTCCAGCCCAGAGGACTCGGATGCCCGAACCCGATCACTATAAGCTAGAACAGGACTCCGGCCCAGAGGACTCGGATCCCCGAGCTCGAACACCTTCAACATCCATGTTGGCTTCGGCCCAATAGGCTTAACATCTCCTTCTGGTGTCAGGCCTTCAGCCCACATGAAGGTCGGTGAAATGCTCCCGAACATTTGTCGAGTACATAATTTTCTCTTTTTTATATTAAATTCTTCTTGCGATAAATATATATATATATATATATATATATATATATATATATATATATATTGTTATAAAACTTTAACAAAGTATTGAAAGATACTCTTATAATTGCTGCATAAATTTAGAGATAATAAGTAAGAAAAAGAGAGAGAAACTTTCAGAGAAAATCTTATTAATTCCTTCAGCATTCCCTTTATATAGGAAATGCAGAGGAGTCACGGGGGAGGGGAAGGAATTCGCGGGAGAAGAAGGAAAGGGGGAGAGAGCTCATGGGAAGTTCCCTCACATTAAGGGAAAGGGGGGGGGGGGATTGCCTCCTGAGTAGGTAATCATTCATAACACTTCTCCTGATTTCCTACGATAGAATATTATGTCTCATTAAAAACCTTGTTAAGAAAACCCAGTGAGAAAAACTTAACGAAGGGAAAAGAGTACATATTTTTTACATAAATATTTTTTAATTGACTGCCTCGTTAAAACCTTGTCAGGAAAAACCCATTGGGATAAAAACCAAGACTAAGGAAAAAGAGTACAGTCTTCCCCTCAAAAGGAATTCATTATTCCTTGATGAAATGTTGTCATAAGTCTTTCAGTCGACATATTTCGATCCTTTTCTGAAGTTTTGCAAACGATGCATTTGGTAGCGACTTTGTGAATAAGTCAGCTAGATTATCATATGATTGAATTTGATGCACATCTTTATCACCCTTCTTTTATAACTCATGTGTGAAGAAGAATTTATGTGAAATGTGTTTTGTTCTATCTCCCTTGATGTACCCTCCTCTAAGTTAAGCAATACATGTAGCGTTATCCTCATACAGAATTGTAGGAATGTCTTTGATTGATGGTAATCCACATGATTTTTGAATATGCTAAATAATTGATCTCAACCAAATACACTCTCTGCTTGCTTCATGTATAGCAAGAATCTCTGAGTGATTTGAAGATGTAGTTGTCATGGTTTGCTTTGTGGATTTCAAGGATATAGTCGTATCACAATATGTAAATGCATAACCTATTTGTGTCCATTGTGTGGATCTGATAAATATCCTGCATCGGCATATCCAACCAATCACGATGTTAAATCCCTCGGATAAAATAACCCAAGATCTATACTTCCACGGAGATATCTCAAAATGTGTTTGATCCCATCCCAATGTCTATTAGTCGGAGAAGAACTGTATCTTGGTAAGAAGTTGACATCAAAAGTAATATCAGGTCGTGTACAGTTTACAAGATATATAAGAGTACCTATTACACTTAGGTATGGAACTTCAGGTCCAAGAATTTCTTCCATTGTTTTTAAGTATGGAACTTCAGGTCCAAGAACTTCTTCCCCACTTTCTAAAGGCCGAAATGGATCTTTATCAACTTATAAAGATCGACCAACCATCGGGGTAGTCAAAGGATGAGCTTTATCCATATGAAAACGACTGAGAATCTTTTTAGAATATGTGGATTGATGAAAAAAAAATTCAGATGCTAAATGGTCCACTTGTATTCCCAAACAAAATTTTGTCTTTCCAAGATCTTTCATTTCAAATTCATCTTTTAAATAAGTAGCAGTTCTTCAGGAGTACCTACAAAATTCAAATCATCCACATATATAGCAATGATGGAAATTTCACTTTGTGATTTCTTAATAAAAACACATGGACATACATGATCATTTATATATTCATCTTTTATCAAATAATCACTAAGTCGATTATACCATATACGACCAGACTGTTTCAACCCATACAATGAGCGTTGTAACTTGATTGAATATATGTGACTGGGCCTTTGTGATTCAGCCATTTTCAATCCTTCAGGGATTCTCATGTAAATCTCACAATCAAGTGAGCCATATAGGTATGTTGTTACAATATTCATCAGACTTGTTTCCAAACCTTCCATGGTTGCCATACCTATCAGAAAGCAAAAAGTGACTCCATCCATTATGTACTGGAGAGTTTGTATCCTGATAATCAATACCAGGTTTTTGTGAAAACCCTTGAGCTATAAGTCGGGCTTTGTATCTCATAATTTCATTTTTTTATTTCGCTTTCGTACAAATACCCATTTATTTCCAACCGGGAATACACCCAACAGTGTTTGAACTACTGGTCCAAATACTTCTCTTTTCAATAGAGATTTTATTTCCAACCGGGATTACACCCAACGGTGTTTGAACTACTGGTCCAAATACTTCTCTTTTCAATAGAGATTGTAGCTCAGTTTGAATAGCATCTTTCCATTTTGGCCAATCTTTTCTTTTCCAACATTCTTCCACGTTTTTTGGTTCAGGATCCATGTCAGGAATCAAAGTAATATCTAATGCTATAAAGAAAGCAAATATATCATCAATCACGACTTTGCTTCGATCTCATATTTTCTCATCATGTATATAATTTATTGAGATCTCTTGGTGTTCATCTCTTATCCCTTCACTGAGATTTTGAACCTCTTCTGGGGCTATTCTCACTCTTGAAATATGTGCTACTTCTAGAGCGGGTATTCCTTCTGGGAATCCCTTATTTATTTTTGATTTTCGTGGTACAATATCTTTTGCACCAACCGGTCTTCCACACTTCTGGCATGGTTTAGATTCTTCTATTACCTTATTTGTCAATTCTCCAGGAATTAATTTTTCAATAGGTATTTCTATCCTTGCTGGAGTATTCACTGCAGGTGTATGTGACTCTAGCATCATTAAATGCATCTGGTATTTGATTTGCAATATTTTGTAAATAAATAATTCTTTGAACTTTAATTTCACATTTTCCTGTACGAGGATCAAGTGGATTTAATTATGATGCATTCCATGATATGTTAGAGGTTTTTCTTATTTAAAACTTTTCCTCCTCCTAAAGGTGGAAATACAAAATCATCAAAATGACAATCTACATAACATGTAGTAAAAACATCTCCAGTTAAAGGCTCAAGATATCTGATAATAGAAGGAGAATCAAAACCAACATAAATACCTATTCTTTGTTGGGCTCCCATTTTAGTTCTTTGTGGAGGTGCAATTGGAACATATATTGCACTTCCAAAAACTCGAAAGTGTGATATGTTGGGTATCTGTCCAATAACTAACTGTAGAGGAGAAAATTTATAAAGAGTCATTGGTCTTACTCGAATGATGGTTGCAGCATGAAGAATTGCATGACCCCAAACTAGGGTAGGTAAGTTAGCCCTTAACATTGATGGTCGTGCAATTAATTGAAGTCTTTTTATCAAAGATTCAGCTAAACTATTTTGTGTACGAATATGAGGAACAAAATGCTCAATGGAGATTCCAATAGTCATACAAAAATTATTAAAAGTCATTGATGAAAATTCAGCTGCGTTATCAAGTCGAATTGACTTAATTGGATTATCCGAGAACTGAGCCCGTAACTTGATTATTTGAGTAAGAAGTTTTGATGAGGTAAAATTTTGAGAAGAGAGAAGACAAATATGAGACCCTCTAGTTGAAGTATCTATTAAAACCATGAAATATCGAAATGGGCCAGACAATGGGTGAATAGGTCTACAAATGTCTCCTTGAATTCTCTGTAGGAATTTTGGGGATTCTTTATAAACTTTTACTTGTGATGGTCGAACAATTAATTTTCTTCGAGAACACGCAGCGCAAGGAAATTCACTACTAGGAAAAACCTTCTTATTTTTGAGAGAAAGACCAATAGAATTTTCTATAATACGACGCATCATAGAAGTACCTGGATGACCGAGTCTTTCACGCCAAAGCATAAAGGATTTGAGATGTAGGATTTTTGAAATCATAACAGTATGAGACTCAATTGCTCTAATTTTCATAGTATATAATCCCGAAGAAATTGAATGAAATTTTTCTAAGATATTCTATTTTTCAAAAATAGTAGAAGTGATGAGAAGATATTCATTAAAGATGGTCTGACACATATAAAAATATAAATAAGAAAAGTTACATTTCATATATAATTTTATTCATGAGAAACACATACCACATATAGAATGAAAACAAATAATATTATACATGCAGGGTGTTTAATTTAAACAATAATTAAACGATATCCCAAAAGATACTTTGAGAAGGTTCAGTAATATCAACAACCTTTTCCTCATTGTTGGTCATTGGTGGAACATCAACAATATCCAATTAATGATTAACAAAGTTTATTTCTGCCTTCATTACTTTGTTCTTTTGAGACTCCTAGAATAAATTAACCAGATGCCTCGATGTACGACAGGTACGCGACCAATGCCCATTCATCCCACACCTAAAACAAACATCTAGTTTGTTCTTTATCTGTGTTGCATTTCCTTTATTTTTACCCGACTCAAACACTTGCCACTTCTAGTGGCCTGAATTATCGCGGTTCTGGAATTTGTTGTTATGATGTCCTCGTTTATTCTTTCGTTCCCAAGGCTTCTTATTATATGGTCATCTATTGTCACGTTTATTCTACTAGAATGAAGTGTTGTTAATATCCGGCAATGGGGTAGCACCCGTTGGCCGTACTTGATGGTTTTTCAACAACAATTTATTATATTTTTCTGCAACAAGGAGGATAGACAATAAGTCACTGAACTTTGTGAACTTACTCTATCTATATTGTTATGACAGAATCATGTTGGTGGGATGAAAAGTAGGGGTGTAAACGGTATTAAACGGATACGGATACAGGTATATCCGTATCCGTATCCGAAAAACTAATTCGCTATCCGTATCCGTATCCGGTATTCGGCGGATTTTAAAAATATTATCCGTATCCGGTATTCGGAAAAATATTCGAATACGGATAATATTCGTTACCGTTTATTTTATCCGAATAGACAAATTATTCGGATATCTGAATATCCGAATTCGTTTATCAGTAACCTAATATAAAATTCATTCAAAATACTTACGAAAAAAAATTTAAAGTTTAAATCATACATATTAATTAAACACAATTTAATATTTAAACCATATATATTAATTAAACATCCTAATCATAAAGGGAGAAACATGCTAATTGACGTTTTGGGTGATAATAAAAAGATTCAATAATGTAACCGATACTTTGTTTGATGGATCAAATTGAAATTAAAATCTCAATATTATTCTTTCAAATTTTATTAAATAATAAAAAAAAGAAATAAATTAATATTTAATAAATGAATAGTAATATTTATGGGAGATTTATTTATTATTTATCCTCAATAAATAAATTACATGGTTATAAGAAATTATTTGATTTCATTATATTTATGGAGAGTGTGAGTTATAATATATGTATGCCAACTAGTTAATCTAACTTGATTCAAAATTGACATTAAACTTATTTTACATATTTGGACTTCTAGTTTCTAAATAATTAGGCAAATGAAAGTGATAAATACTCTCTCCATCCAAAAATTCATAAACGTGAATTAATTTATTTAACTCTCCCTTCTAGATTAATTTTAAATTAATTCAGACCTAACACATTTTCACAATAAAATTATATTGTCCATTGCTCCCGCCTCTCGACCGTTGTCCTTAAACGTGTGTGTATATATATATATATAAATATATATTAATAGCTTATATAAGTGATTAATTAATGAATGTAAGTTATTAATATATATGTGTGTATTGTGTATATATATATATATATATATATATATGTAAGTTATTAATTAATTAATGCAAGTTATTAATATATATGTGTGTATATATATAATAACTTATATATATATATATATATATATATATTAATAAATCATAACTTAGATTCATTAATTAATCACTTTAACTTATATTCATTAATATATGTATATATATTCATTAACTTATATTCATTAATTAATAACTTACATATACATTTATATATATATATATATATATATATATATATATATATATATATATATATATATATATACACACACACACACATGTATATATTAATAACTTATATAAATAAATGTAAGTGAATAATCAGTGAATGTAAGTTATTAATAAATACATATATTATATATATATATATATATATATTAAATTATTAACAACTTATATAGTTAAATTATTAATTAATAACTTAATTAATGTAAATATTAAGTGTGTGTGTGTGTATATATATATATAAGTTATTCGGATACGGATTCCAGATATCGAAATTCGGATATCCGTATCCGCCGGATATATTTACGGACGGATGTTAATCGAATACGAATACGCCTATATCCGTATTCGTATCCGTTTATTTACGGATACCTTTAAACCGAATACGGATATATCCGTTTTTTCCCGAATACGAATAATATCCGCTTTTTTCGAATACGGATGCGGACGAATACGAATTTTCCGGTTACTATTTACAGCCCTAATGAAAAGTTGAGAGCGTTTTTTCTAACATTTGGGTTTCAGAAACTGAATCTCCACATAAAGCCAAAGTAGAGGTTATTTTATAAACATTGGAACTATATTCCGTAATTGATTTGTAATCTTATAGCCTTAAATTAAGTCACTCAAATTTGGCATTAAGGAGAACAACCAATTTTTGGTGGTCAAATCTTTTCTTCAGTTGTGTCCATAAAGACAAAGGATCTTTGACTGCTAAATATTCAGTCTTTAATCCTTCATCAATATGGTGACGAAAAAAAATTATGGCTTTTGCATTTTGTGCCGAAGTTGCTGTATTTCCTGATTCAATGGTCTTTTCTAACTCATTTGAACTAAGGTGCAATTCTGCATCAAGTGCCCAAGCCAAATAGTTGTCTCCAAATATTTTCAAAATAGAAAAATTTATTTTTTGCCAAGTTTGTCATCTATTCTGGGTTAAAACATAATTTTATTATTTATTAAAACAATAAATAATTGCATGTATGATATAAAAAAAATAAACTATGCCACAACCTCAAGTGGTGATAAAATACAAATATAAATAATCTTATATTTACGTTATTAGCATATTATTTTAGTAAAAAGAATATGGAATCGTTAATGTATATATATGTATTATAGTTCAACAAAATCTATATATACAAAAATGCAAATGGATCTTCACCCGGCATGCGGTAGTTCATATAGACAGGTTATTCCAACAGAATAATAAATAATGAAATAACAGAAGAATTTTACCATGCATGCGGTAGTTCGCGTAGACATGTTATTCCAACAGAATAATAAAGAATAGAATAACAGAAGAATTTCACCAGGTATACGGTATGCCGCATATACAGGTTATTCTAACAGAATAATAAAGAATGAAATAACAGAAAAATTTCATCAGGTATGCGGTATTCCGTATATACAGGTTATTCCCACAATTTAATAAGTGGTGAAAAAAGTTTCCACCAAGTCTTGTAAGATCAACAAGGATAGATGGTACCGTTGTAAATAACATAATTTAATGGTAAAAAGGTTCTCACCAAGTCTTGTAAGATCAACAAGGATAAATGGTACCTCTGTAAATAACATAATTTAAAAATAGACAATAAAACATAAATATAACTTGACAGTTAAAGAATATAATAGGCGACAAAGACAGACCAATTGTAAGAATAACATTATACTATTGGTGGCATAGCCAAACCGGTAATATAATAATAAATTGCAAGAATTTAAAGGCAATTATAAGAATAAAATTATATTATTGGTGACATAGCCAAACCGGTAATATAATAATAAATTGCAAGAATTTAATTTTACCGTCTCAATTGGTTAGAGTTTCGTGCTGATAACGTGTTATAAAACTTTAACAAAGTACAGAAAGATACTCTTATAATTGCTGCATAAATTTAAAGAGAATATGTAAGAAAAAGAGAGAAACTTTCAGAGAAAATCTTATTAATTCCTTTAGTATCATTCCCTTTATATAGAAAATACAGAGGAGCCACAGGGTAGGGGAAGGAATTCACGGGAGAAGGAGAAGAAGGAGAGGGGAAGAGAGCTCACAGGAGGTTCCCTCACATTAAGGGAAAGGGGAAGAATTGCCTCCTGAGTAGGTAATCATTCATAACATATATATATACTAGCTGGGTCCCGTGCCTCCGGCACTGTATGGACAATATGATTTATCTCAAATTTTGAACGACCAAAATAATTTATTGAGTGAGCGGGAAATTTAAAGTCATTTGTATTTTATTAAATTATTATTAGATTATTAGATAGATAGATGTATTTTATTAGATAGTTGTATGAACGGTGAGATTTATCCCAAACTTTGGACGACCCGGATGATTTATTGAGTGAGCGGGAAATTCAAAATTATTTGTATTTTATTAGATATATATATATATATAATGAATTAATAAAAATAAAACATACAAGAATAAATGATTAATTTGTCTACCCGCAACATAACAAAAGTTATAATGGTTTTTCTTTTTTACCCTTCCCATTAGAGGCGAGCAAAATAAATTGAAAACCAAAATAATCGTAAAACACTGGAAAACCAAATTGCAAAAAGCGTAACGAATGAAAAATTCAATAAATCGAAATTGAAAAAAAAAATTCAAACCGCACATTTGGTTACAATTAAGAACTATGTCGTTTTTCACCTTCTAAATTAATATATAGATTTTTCATCAAAATTTTAATGGATAAATTTTTTTGACTTTTAATGGTGAAGATATTTTTTATGATTCTAATTTTTTATATATTTGATATTAAATATCATCAACTATTTATAAACATATTTTGATCATTATTAATAAAATTATTAAGATCAAATAATTTGTGTATTTGGAGAAAATATGTAATAGAGGGAAGTCAAATCCCAAAATTTTTTATTTTAAAAGATAATTTCTAAGCATTTAAATGTATTCTAATTGATTATAAGGTTAAAACATTGAAATAAAATGTATTATGATTTGTAAGCTGATAACATTTGTGAGGTATTTATTACTTTTCCATTCCCTTCTTGGGTCCTTTTACTTGATGATCAGATCAAAAAAAGTCCCCTTGTTATTGATGATAATATGCAACAAGAAGCAGCCTTTCAACTTTAATATATATATATATATATATATAGGATTTCTTTCTCGTGCGAACTAAACTGACGGACTAAAGACGAATTGGGTTAAAAACCACGCGGTTTGAGCGTACAGGTCAATTTTGGAAAAAACACGCGGGTTTCACTACTTTGCCTCTGATGACTAAAACCAGAGCTCAAATCATACTGATACTCCTTTCTCTCTTCAACCTCTTCCCTCCCTTTCACACACGATAAAGTAGCAGACGGAATCCCTCATCGGAAGGTCTCTGCGACGAAGCAGAGGAAAACGGATCGGAAGGTAAAGCTCCATAACTTTTTTTTCAGGCATTTGAAAATCTAGGGTTTGTTCTTTAAAAATCCGTCTTTTTCCGGCGGTTTCTCGTCGTGGCTGCTGGTTCCGTTGGTCGCGCACGAATTTCTTTACTTTCTCGTGGCCTAATTTTTTTAATCGTTGCCTAATTCGTACAAACTCAGAATCTGGATGTACGGATTTGTTTACTTTGATTTTGTTTCTGTTTGTTTTTAATATAAATATCTCATTTGTTGGCGATATTCACCTCATAGATCTTCTTTTCTATTTCTGGATTACCTTTAATGGCTTTATTAATTTTGAATATGATTTTGGTAGCTTTGGGTTTGCTTCAGTGTTCTTTTTAAAATATTAGTTTTTCCCACAGTTTTTAAATTATTTTTTCCCCATTTGGATTTAAATTCATTGTCTAAAATTTCTAATTTTAAATTATAATTTGGAATCAAACTGGTTTTCTATTTAGTCTGTAGTTGTTTAATTTATGTTCATCTGTTAATGATGTGAAGATTCTACTGATTCAAGAATTTACAGTTTTATAGCTCTGTGATTACAGTTCTCCCTGGATTGACAAAAATTCTCTCAACAGAAATTTTCCATATTGTAATTTTCATCTCTCTGTGCATGCACATAAAATGTTCTCGACTTGTTTGACACTTGTTACTTGATACATCATTTGGGAAAAGATGATCAGTATAGACTTTACTTCAATGGGTTTGCTAACAATTTGTATTTTTTGTTTAATTAAGGGATGGTGTTTGCACTCAAGCTGGTTTGTTCAACACTGTTACACTGACATACTATATAAAATTCTATGTAAAGCTTTCCAAAGTCCTTGTTCCCCTTCATGCTGACACTCGTCTACCCTTTAGTATATTTTGCAGAACTTAAAAGCCTGTGAGCCTTTGAACAATAGTTTTAAATTGTAGCACCTTATTTGTAGCCCATATTTGTTCACCCTCCTCTTATATTTTAACTTTTAGATGCTGAAAATTTGTTTGTCAAAGGCTTTATCAGAAATCTGTGCTAAAGGACATCATACGTTCTTGTGTTTGTAAGGGATATTTTTTCCAAATGGAAATGATTGTTCGGGCTTCAAGAAAAGGGTACCATATTGAAGAGGTAGCATTACACTTGTACTTTGTCAATTAACGGTCATGATAATACAAACATGTTATCTGATTTCTAGCTTCTTCAGAGCTGGTAGAACTTTTATCAAAACAAATTAATCTCACCTTGATTATTGTTAGTTTATTCTGGCCATAGATTTCCAACTTTGATTTTATTGTTGTTCATAGGTTCTCATCACCTTCGTTGACAGAGTGTATGGGAGTTCAAAGCTCGACGGATCAGAAATAGTGGAGTATTTTAAGGGTCTTGTATATCTTCTGGTTACGACTTGAAATGGAAGGAAAGGCTATTCCCTGTAATTCAACTTTCATAGGAGGCATCATTTTTGTATACTTACAAATAACTGCAACTCTTGATCTGGTTGACAACAAATGCGGATGAGTTGAGATTTGTCAAATTAAGGATGAGCTTTAAATTCAGCAGTAGGCATGGACAGAAGCACAAGGCTGTTTACTGATATTTGGTTCCTGTTTTTGAGCCTTATTTTCCTTTGGTTGTTTGAGATGTATGGGTTCCATTGTGGATTTTTGGGCTAATGAAGATATATTATGGGTGGTTCCTTTTATTATGTGGAGCCTTTTTACTTGTATTCTGGGTGCTTTATATACTTGTAAGTGGTTTCACCACTTACTGGCACTTCTAATGAAATTATTTACTTATAAAAATCAATTTATAATGTTCTTTTAAAAAATTTATCCTCTTGAACTTTTGAGGATTCATTGGAGTGAATTAGTTTTTTCAATGCTATTACGGATGGACTTTTCATCTTATTTTTGACAAGAATTACATTGCTAAACCAGATTGCATTAGATATATAGACTTGTCAAAAAAGAGAGATTTGATATATGAAATATTCTCCTCACCATTTTCTATATCATCTTTGTGAATTAGTATCATTAGATATACCAGATTGCATTAGATATATATTGCACTTTTTGGAACTGGTATCATGATTCCAGGAAGGTGCATATGAGCTCACTTGCATCCTCATAAAGCAAATAACATACATGCCTCAAGAGCTCACTTGTAGCCAATAAAAGTAATCAAGATGTCCGCGATTCTAAGAATCCTTATATCAAAACAGGTTCTTACATCAAACAGGTCCTTAAAAAAGAGTGAATACATCACATCACATAGTGACTCCCTTGTGTAATCCGTAAGAAAATAAACAACTACATTTACATAGTGATTCCCTTGATATGACCATCTGGACCAATCTTGTCAATCTTACTAGTATGATCTTCTGTTGTTGTATCCATGTTCTTTATGTCTTTATCCATAGGTTTCTCTCCAGTCGTTGCATCATTTGCATCATTTATTGATGACGATTCCCCACCAAGTTTAGATTCTCGGAGCCGGTCAAGTTTTTTGTGGTATGGATTGTTGAGATACTTTTTGGACTTGAAAACTCCTGGATCAGCTCCGGTACACCATCTATAGAGCCCAAAGGCACATGCAATCTGGAAAGAATTGAATTGTCCCACAACTTATTTATCAGAACAAAAATGCATTAAAATCTGGAATAAGAAATAGTGAAATACCATAATAACAAATCCAAAGGACAAATAATCAACTTTTTATTCTTTTTTTTCTTATCAACTACTTTCATAGTTCTCTACAAGTATTTCCCTTAAGCTATCTTTCTCATTTGAATAACTCTTACACAAGAAAGAAAATGAAATTGCACTGAACACCAAGCAAGCACGATAGAATCAGGAATAAAACAAATCATACATTATCCATGACAAGTTCCATGGTCTAAATAGGTATAACTGGTTGTGTACAATACATATTCCACAAAATTACCTCAACAATGTGGTAATACATTTAACTAATAAGAAAATTTATTTTCCACAAGGAACAAAATAAAATCTTAAAAGAACTAAATAAGTGACTCATTGATTCAGTAGAGTTCAGTTAAGAAATCCGAAAGAAAGAAAGGAAAAATATATTCATTGTAAATTTGACTAATAATACCTTTTTAATTAACATAAACACACTTAATAGATGTATTAGATGTTTTCAATAATAATTTTGTTTCATAGTTTATACATTATAAATTATTAATTTTTTGTGTAATACATTATACTGAATGAACCAAAGGAACAAGATACTGAACATTACAGTCAAAAACACTACTGGTTCAAAGAGAGGATTTCTTGACACAAAAACATTACATGAGGAAAATAGTTGGATCAATGGAAGTCAAACACGCAAGTTTTCAAATTCCTCCTCAGAATTAAATCCTAAGGTCTTATTATCATCTGCTTGGTCACCTAATTCACAATACCTACAAAGCTCGCCTCCTGTTATGAAGAAAGAATCAATGCTGCACCAACAGACCTCTAACAATATAGCAGTAGTGGTAGAATTGCAACAGAATCACAAGGTAGGACCAAGAAAAACACAGAACAAAGAGAAAGAGGATAAAATAGTACACCCAAGAGAACAAGGATAAATCAAACATAGGGAAGAAGGGATCAAAAATTAGATAAAATTTGGGGGAAAATCATAAAGAACAAACCCTAGATTTCTTTCGCGACAAAATTTTTTTTAGAAAGCATCACCTTCTGTTGGCCGAATCGACAGAGAGGGATTTCGATTTCGCTGACCATACGAGAAAGAATCGTTGACCTTACGAGAGAGAATCAACGCTTTCGATTTCGCTGACCTTACGAGAGAGAATCGATTGCTTCATGGCAGAGAGGGAGAGAGAGGGATCTCAAATGGACGCTTCATGGCAGAGAGGGATCTCAAATGGACGCGAATGGCAGAGAGAATCAGTACGAATTGGGAGAGTAAGAGAGAGGGTTTTTCGACCCGGAATTTTTGACCCTCGAATTTTTTTTTGGTTTCTCCGCGTGTTTTTACTTGGTCCGTTTTTGGTACGTTTCTTTGATCCGTTTTTGAAAGAAACCGTATATATATATATATATATATATATATATATATATATATATATATATATATATATACACACACACACACGGTCCGGATCAAGTGTATACCAATTATTTTACTCACCCGTGCTCACCCCCCTTTAGGCGACGGTTTCGTTCATACAACCGTCGTCTATACTTTTAGCGACGCTATATGTTGTCCGTCGCTAAAAGTATAGACGACGGTTGTATGACCGAAACAGTCGCCTAAAGGAGGGTGAGCACGGGTGAGTAAGATAAGGGGTATGCACTTGATCCTTGCTATATATATATATATATATATATATATATATATATATATATATATATATATATATATATATATATAATTCGCTTCTCCAGCGAATTAGAGGGAACGAACTGGCTATAGCGACGGATTTTTTCGTCGCTATAGCATAGAAAATCGGTTATTTATGCTATAACAATAGAAAAAACTGTCGATATAATCGCTCTTAGTTCGCTCTTTCCAATTCGCTGGAGAGAGTCGGGCAATATATATATATATATATATATATATATATATATATATATATATATATATATATATATATATAGAACAAGGATCCTGTCCGGGAGTCCGGACAGGTCCTAAAATCCGGACCAATTTTTTTTTTTTTGTTTTTTTTTGGAACAACTAAAAAAAAAAATTATGGAACTGAAATTTTTTCATAATACAGTGTTTTGGGTGTGTTTTTAATACCTATACCAACCAATGTATGTACAGTCTGCCCAGACTGTACAGAAATGTTTTGGTATAGGCATCCAAATCACGCCCAAAACAGTGTATTGTGGAAAAATTTCAGTTCCATAATTATTTTTTTTAGTTGTTTCAAAAAAAAAAAGCAAAAAAAAAAAAAAAGGTCCGGATTTTGTTAAAATCCGGGAGTCCGGACCTGATCCGTCCATTTCTTTTCTTTTCTGTCCATTTTAAAACTCAGAAACAGAGCGTTAGCGACGGACCGGGCGACGATACGGTCCGTCGCTATATATAAAACCATCGTCTTAGCTTTTAGCGACGGACAACATATTGCGATGGACCAAATCGTCGCTAAAGGAGGGCATGCAAGGTATGTTAGATAAGGGGTTAGTTTAAGATCTGGACCGTATATATATATACACACATTTTTTTCCTATATATATATATATATATTACTTTCCTCAAATCTTTTAAAAAAATTCCATTTGGAAAATAAAAACCGATTCTTTTCATCTTGAAGGTTGGTTGAAAAGAAGTTTCTTAGATTTAACTTAACACATCCATGTAAAAAGAATGACTGGTTTGAAATACAAGTATATAATTAAAAAACTGGTCATTTCAACAAGGAAAAAGAAAGAGTATACATCTTGTCTTGAGAATTTAACAAACTAATACAAAATAAAAACATTAGCAAATGATTTATATCTACCAAAGGCTTGAACAACCAAGTAAAATTGTTTTTAAATGTTCAACAAAAAACAAAACAACTAACAAATTGGGACTCAAAATATTTGGCAAATCAATTAAGTGACAACTGAGCTTAAGCTGGACATCTCTCTACAGATGGTTGAGGTTCCCAAGCATTCGGTTCATGTCTCCATTATACTTTGACCACATTGCAGAAGCTCATCAACTCGGTTCTCAGGTAGAATTAACCTCGGTTTCAATGGTAAAAAGGTTGGTCCTGAACGGAGCCAACTCGGACTAATACATCAATTAACTGCAGTCAATTTATCGGTAATTTTTATCCTTTCCTTTTCTGATAAAACGTTGAACAAGCTATAACAACACATTTCTGTATTAGTCAATATGTTTGTTAATTAATACAGGTAAAACTATAGCAACCCGAAAAAATAGAATCCAAACTAAGATCCTCCTCTTAGCAGCATTTGCTTTCTGCAAAGCGATAATTACTTTTAACAACTCAAATTCACCAACTTCATCCAACCCTTTCAGCCTTCTTTGCAGCTTTCTTTTCACCGAAAGGCTTCCCCTTTGATTTTGCTCTCATAGCTTGTCTCTTCTCTTCCCTGCACAAATGTCAAAAAATATAAGCCTTTCAATATACTTGCTCGCACTATAGTTTGTTTAAACAATTATTAGGAGTGACATCTCCCAAACTTGAGAAACCCGATATTATGGCCTAACTCATTCGCAAATACACCATAATTAGGGGGTAATACACGATTTCATTCTTTTCGATAGAACTATAGCTAGTCAAGTTCAAAGCAATTCTGTATCACATGAAAGTTGAAATGCATTGGAAAAAAAGCCGGGTACCTTTCTTTTGAGATTTTCTCTCTATAAAAGCTTTTACTGTGCTTCCTTTTTTTATCTGTCCTCCCATGTTCAGGAACACCATTCTTCAAACGCGCCTTTTCTTTATCAGTGCTTTCATCTTTTTTGTGCTGCTGCTTCAATTTTTTTACGATTTTCTTTATGCTGATGCTTTCAATTGGCTCTTCCTCCAAGTCTTTCAATGGTTCTTCTGATGGTTCTTCAATTGGTTCTTCTGATGGTTCAGAGGGAGCTACCTTGGAATTGCTCATTTTCTTCAACTGAAAGATAGGAAAAAAGTAAATTTACTCAGATTACTTGTTCATGATTAGAAGGCCCAATTGAACACACGCCTCTTTTCTGCATGGCAAGCCAAATATCCAAACAGTTTAAGACCCCCCCCCCCCGGGCTGACGTTCCACTGAAGCATCAGGAACTTCAAGCAAAACTCTATTATCCCCAACCAACCTCTGGCTTGTATGTTTTTTGGTGCGAGAAATTAGGGATTATTTTTTATGCTGGAGAGAAGCATGACTATATTCCACAATCCACAGAAAATTTTACGTGCAAAATTTCACCTGGCAATTGCATATCTTTTCAATACACAAACAATATTTATTTAATTCAGACTCCAACACACGAATAATATTATATTATTTAACTCAGAATATTATGTCTTAACAGAATTCAACTGCATTACGAGTACTGATCAAGTGAGGAACCTCGCCATGAAAATGAAATATACCTTCGCAACAAAGAATCCATCCATGTTGTGAACATGGGGATAGAAACGCCTCGTCTTTTCTAAAGATGTATGAAATCGCTGCTCCCTGTATCGAATAAACCTGGTATTGAGTAGTATTAGTACTTGTAAAAATACAATGTTGGTCAGTAACTTCAAAAATTTAAATTTAACAATACCCTGGACGCCCAAAGTCAAGTCCACATGGCACAAGTTTTACATCTCTCTTCTTGAGCGCATAATCTATTACAGCTTCATTCTGCAAAATGCAACTTTAAGTAGAAAAGATGCAAGGGAATTACTGAAAATCTAAAAGATGGACACAAACAAACCTCAGGAATCATTATAGAGCATGTAGAGTAAACTACGTAACCCCCCGACTTTGAATTTGCATCACACATGTCGATTGCTGCAAGGATCAGCTCCTACAGAGGAAAAGAGAATCTCTTAAATTAAGCTATGAGTAATTAAACCATCTCCAATTAGAACTTTAATCAACAGAAGTAAGCCCTCACTCAATGCTAACAAATTCTACCAATCAAACAGGTCCTTCAGAAAATTAAATCAATAGTGCCTCCAAGAAATAAGTCATGAAAATAAAAAACAAAAAAAATCTCTCGAGTATGTTCCTAACTAATTCAACAAACAAACTTTATCAAGCCATTCTCTGTGAACAACAAAGATTCCCAGAGGTCAGAAAGAGTTATACAATGGGTCTTATGTTTGAAGGAAATTTGAAGGGGTTGTAACCTCCCTGCCCCTCTTAAAAAATCATATATGGCAACTTCTTATACTATACACGAAGAGCAACATATGATCCGGAAAGAACAAAAGGACAACGGTGAGAATCCTATGCCTTTTTAAATCATGAGGGAGAAACCCATGTCTGGACACTATTTTTAAGAGAAACCTATTGCATAACAAATTCTTCTGACTTCTTTTAGTCTCTTTGTAGACTATGCAGAAAACTCTCTTCAAAAAATCTCAAGAGCTCCAACATCTAAAAGTACACGAATGCGAAGTTTCTGATTTCTGCAACTGTCCTTGTCTCGAAACCTGCTTCAATTTGACTTCTCTCTAACTTAAATGCAGCCTGTACTCATCTAAGTGAACTTAAAAGGTTAAACTCCTTGAATGAACAATATCAGAATCTCAAACACAAGTAGCAAATCAAAGATTCAAGCTGTTTATTTTTGTAAAACTATAAACACCACCATCCAATATGCCTTAGATTCTTTGAATATCACTTCATTATAAGATAGTACATACTTTCTGCAGATGAGCGCAAGTCTGTATATCTTTAAGACTTTTAGAGGTTTTGACAGATTCATCTTTCGATATAACCTGTAAATTATATTAAATTTGTCAGATTGAAAAAAGAGAAAATAACAAACTGAAGCCAAAGAAGAGCATATATCAAACCAGATCACTTACCCCAGTTCCGCTGCAAGGGGCATCCAACAAAACCCTATCAGCAGTGTTTTGGCCCAAAAATTTCGGCAGCTAAAATTGAATTGGGAAAAGGAAATTAAAATTATATATATAAAAAAAGAAATGGGACATGTTGAATAGAATTGACAACAATCATATATGTAAATTATGTAACGCAGTATAATACGTATGTGCATTGATGTAAAAGTAATCCAATATGCATTTTTAAAACAGTGGATGCAATAATAAAAAGAAAAATCTCAAATCATACAAATGTCATTGTAGAAGAAATTATGTAAATGTAGATGATATTCTGGAGTTAGTACCATCGAATGAAACATGGATATCTTTTAGCATCATATTTACCAAAATAATTACAAAAACGAGCATTATATATATATATATATATATATATATATATATATATATACAGAACCGATCAAGTGAGAGCTTCCTTACTTTGTTAAAATGCGGACTTTTTTTTTTTGTTTTTTTTTGGTTTTTTTTTAAACTAAAAAAAATATTTATTATTTTATGGAACTGATATTTTTCCATAATATAATGTTTTGGACGTGTTTTGAATACCTATACCAAAAAGTGGTGGTACAGTCTGCCCAGACTGTACATACATATTTTGTTATACGTACCCAAATCACATCCAAAACACTGTATTATGAAAAAATTTCAGTTCCATAAAATATTAAACTTTTTTTTTTAGTTATTAAAAAAAAACCAAAAAAACCAAAAAAAAAATCCGCATTTTAACAAAGTAAGGGAGTCCTTACCTGATCCTGACCCTATATATATATATATATATATATATATATATATAAAGTAATTATATTCATCAACCAAAGACGTCTTCTTTACCCAAAAGCATTTGGTCAGCAACATTAACAGCAGAAAAAATTATGAGCTAAAATATTGTCGATTTAAGATAAAATAACAAAATCAATGAACTTCATAATTATTACAATATCAAGTAAGGACACCATAAAAAAATTATAACCTCTCTCCCATCATAGTTGCAAACTATGGTGTTTGTCACTCCCATGCGAGTTAAATTTGCCGTGAGTGACTTGAGTCTCTGGTCCTTCATCTCATTCGCAAAAATTACACCTGGAAACACTTGCATTAGTATACTACAGAGGAATAAACACACAATGCTTGTTAAATAGAAAACGAAAAATATAATTTTTTTAAACAAAAAGGAAAAGCAACAAAAATCCACAAGATTTTGAAAATCTTGATAATACAACCAGTGTGTGACAGACACACTAACGTGCCAATTTGAATAGATGAATAGTGAGATACCTAGAATTGAAAATGTAGAAGTTAAAACACGACATTAATAGAACAATCCACGAAAATACTTTTGAAATATTGCATCAATTAGAACCAAGGAGGTTGACTTAATAGTGGTTGCAAACAAAGGTGAGCAGACACCCCAACATATTTGCTAAGGCAAAATCTCAGGAGATAGGCCTCAAAATAAATTGAATTAACAATTGGTAATATCAATGTTCTAAAAATTGCTACAAGGATCTAGTGGCATATGAGGCAACATCTAGGCGGTATTTTGAATATATACACACTCACACACACAAAGTTTCTAATATTCAAACAAACAATAAGTTATCAATTAAGTTAATGATCGGTCGTGTATTACGTGAATTAATACACTTGGAACATCAATGACTCAAAAAGGATGTTCAAAATTGTCGTTGAATTGCTTTTATTTGTAATGAAATATGCAATTTCTTTCAAGCTCCAATGAAAATACAAACTGTATAAAGCATACATTGAATGTAAAGATTCTAAACTTTTTACATATGTACATGAAAAATTATGTTATTTAGATGGTGGAACTATATTGTTTCTACAGTTGCTCATGAAAATTACTCTTAATTCTTTTAAATATAATAGGAAAAAAATCTTACCCGCCAAGGCCATTTGAGGGATGATTCCACCTAAGTGGGAGCTATGCAATTTTTAGAACACTGGGTAATATAAAATCAACTTTGCAGTAATATACTTTCTTTGTACATTACCACAGACAATTGCTATTTTATGTTACAGTAAGAAGGTTTCTATAATTCAAACACAAAGAAAATCGTGAATTGACACATCCAAACATAAAGATAATAAACACCTCTTTACATCCAGAAAAATGACTACTTTTCCAGGACGAATCCAATTGTGAAGAATGATAAGGATTGGCTGAACAAGACAAGGAACAAAACCATGTCATGCATAAACGAGAGAATGAAACACAGTAAATGAGGCTTTCCCTTAGAAACACAAAAACAATTACAACAACACACTCAGCATCCAGAAGCTAGCAATACTACTTACCACTATTCTTCATAAGTGCAGCGACATAAGTTGTTTTACCACCAGGAGCAGCTCTGCACAAGTATAATGTCCTGTTAAAATTGAAAAAAATGTACAAGAAATGCAGAGACAACTACCAAATAATAGACCTATGTATTTTGTTTCACAAAACTCCAAGAAACGTAGAACGAATCGAAGAGACGGGCAAAGCCTCCTCCTATAAAAAAATACAGCACATGTAATACAAAGACTTGACTTAAGCTATGGACATTTCTATACGCTCAAAAGGTCTTCTATTCAGTTTATTGGTTCCAAACATTACATAATAGAGTTATATCACAAAGATTGTTGCCTTTTTGACACCTTTCATTTAAGGAACAACTCCACAACAAATCTCTCACTGACCTTGGCATTATTCAGCCAAAAACAAAAACATGTAATAAAACAAATTCCACTACTCACTCACATCTGGACAATGCAATGTACACTCTACTCTCCCCATCTCCTTAGTCCTTCCACATAAAAAAGTAATTTACATTTGATTGTTTCTACTCCTTGAGGAGTCACCTGTAAAACCCACTTCCTTTGTTGACTGGCCTGACCAGGTCCCAGGCAAAGAAGATCATTTCTTCAGGCACCAAACTTGTCCAAATAGATATCCAAGGAAACTAAGACCTCAGATGTATTACTAAAATAGGAAGGAAAAAAAATCACAGAGAAAGCATTGTTCACCTCATCAATGTCATCATATATCCCACTGCACCTTTCTATTGAGCTCTCTCATCATCCAAACCACAACTAGTCTCCCAATTTGATTTACTTTATATAGGCATTCAAAATTCTATGGAAGGACTTGGTATTAAAATCCACTTCCTTTAACCAAAGAGCCTTGGATTTTTGTTTCCAACACAACTACCATAAAAAAAGTCTACAAGCTTCTCCTTTAAAACCTAAAATCTTATATACCTTCCCCTTTACCAAGCCGTACTAATCATTTTTTTCTTTTTGATAAGCCAAGCCCTCATCTTCACATCAAGAAGTCGAAAATATGCTTCATTGATCAAGCTTCTAGCATTCACTATGTTCTTTCTTCCATGTCCTTAAGTCAGCAATAAAAACTTCAAAGATGCATTAATGTCTTGCAAATGTATTTTGTCATATATGATTAACTTATTACTGTAGGTGTGCCAGACCACCCAGACCAACAACAGTACAGGGGTGTTCAATTGACATTATATAACAAAGAGGCTTCTAATTTGTTCTGTACTTAGACCCAATATTAAATAAAAGTGCAATAACTGCTTGATTCCCCACAATGCTGTAACCATTTTTTTTCGGTTCAAAAGGCTAAATTATTAAATAAGCCTGTGCATACAAGATGTAATCATGCACATGATGAGAGGAAGAAGAATAAAAAGCAAAGGAGAAAAATAAAAATGCCAAGGAAAGCTGCTCAATCAGCATAGAGAAGAAACAAGAAATACTATTGATATGCAAAAATAATTTGAGCATATAGTACAATTACTTACGCCATATCAACAATTCGTTCCTTCTCCTGAGGAGCAAGGGCCATCACAGGCAAAAATGAGCTTGCACTTTGCAGCTGTTGACAACATAAATGTTAAAAATCACATGACTGGACAAATTAAAAAATAATAATAGTTTTTTCAAATAAGTATATAATAAGGCAATGATTTCTAACTAAAATATCAAGTTACCATATAATAACCAGCCATGTATTCAGGAGTAGCACCAATGGGCACTTGTGAGTCGTAAACAACTAAGCCAACCTGCAGGTTTATGTAGAAAATAATTTGAAATTCTTGATAATTAAAACATAATGATGTTAAAGCTGTGATAAGGATATTAATAACTCTTACTTTTGACCACTTGCTTAAGGGATCTAAGTTGACACCCCTGTTCAACAAAATGCCAGCCAAATCCCTTCTCCGTGCCTGAATTATTACATAGAGAGAGAAGTAACTGATTAGCAAAATGCAGTAATTAATTAGTTGAAACATCCAAATCCTAAGATGCCACCTTTAAAGTGTTTGTACGAAGACAAATAGGTCGCTGCTTCTCAAAGGCTTCAATAAGTTCCATGAGTTCAACAACTGGAAACATCTGTAAGAAATGCAAACTGAGAGTCAAAGCACCATGAAGGAAAAAATAAGCATACCATTACAACTAATAACATGGAGATGATTTCAACAATATTAGATACTACCTCCACCAAGACCTCAATCAGGTAATCATTGTAACCATAGTATGAAGCCAAGCCCATCTTAAGTTGTTGGATGTAATCCTTACGTGTTGCCCCCTCTTGGCGCAAAGACTTAAAATTTGAAAGCACTCGAACAACTGAAAAATTGAATAGCAATATACATGAACAACTATGAAATGAAAGATTGGCTTAACATTGATTGGGAACATAAACAGACATATGACTCACTCTCTTTTATCCTGCGCTGGAGCCTTGGAAGATCGGGGGGTCCTTGTGCCTCTTCCTCAAGTTCCTAAGTTATTACAGACAAATCTAGCTTAAGCATTATAACAAGAGCCTAAACATCAAATAATAGAAACATAAACCAAATGAACTACAAGGCTAGAAGTGTTGATAAAGATAAACCTCTGTGGTTAGCAATCTGAATTCATCAGCTTCTTCTTTGATGTTTAGCTGCAATTCCGCTGCTGCCTCTTTTTCTACTCTCGCCTGTTCTTCATCAATAGCTTTAGACTTCTTCTCGATATCAGATTCATCTGACTCAGAATCTATATCTGAACCTTTGCCTGCAAACAAAGAATAATAATTCTTAATCAAAACAAGATTTTTGGAAATGGTTGCAGGGAGCTAACTAATGCACCCTGAGGAACTGTACCTTCTTCATCCTCACTTTCATCAAGAAAATCATCTGTGAATGGATCATCCCCATCAGAAGACATATCCGAACCAGAATCTACTCCTTCCTCAGCAACTGCTCTATGTTCTTCATTACTTCTATCAGAATCACTGCTAATATCATCTTTTTTGGGGTACTCAGCAGATAAAGGCTCTTTCTTTTGCTTCTTTCTGGCAGGAGGTTTTTGTGACTTGGTACCCTTTTTCTTACTAAGTGAAGTAGCGGCCATAGAAGCTACTACAAAAGAAGTAAAGAAACAACAAATTACGGGTATACTTCAAAAACAAACTTCAGAAAAAACTACACCCATAAACGATTTTTGTTGGTACACCTGCATAACTAGTGTTCTTTCTATTAAACCCAGAATGAAAATTACTTCAAAGTCTGCGATACAAACACACAGACACTAACATAAATATTAGTCAAATATTATGCATACATCTCTTTGCCGCAATATATCAAACATGTGCAAGGGCATTGCCTAGAAAAACATAAAAGCACACCCCTAAACTAATTAAGGGAAAATGAATTAATACTCACTAGCAGTTTAGTTTTCCTTAAAGAAACGAAGGAGAAGAGGCTGCAGCTGCGAGGTCTCAAAATTGCAGGTCAGAAAGTAGAGGGTTTTAAAGTTTTATATAATTCTCTAATTTTTATGTTTAGTATAAGTACAGAGTATTTTGGGCTATATTTGTTGTTTTTAAAGCCTCGTCCAAATACCTGTTGTTATGGCCAATACTGGGCTCCTATTTTTAGTTTGCAGACTTGTAGTTGGGCCTTATTTTATTTTCCCAAGCTTAAATTTAGTTTATGTATGAAGAATTATTTTTTTCCCAACAGATTTCAATTATCTAAAATATTTTATATGCTAATTATTGCACAGCTTCCTATGTTTCACAAGTCAAGTAGTAATAACAATTGGTTTGTTTCCTTTGGATGCAGTAAATAACGTTAACTTAAATTTAAAAAGATTTTTTGAATCTAATGGATTAAAAATTTGTTTGAGTTTTCATTTTTTTTTGAAAAAATAATTAAATATTAAATATAATAAATATATTATGAAGATTGAAGAATATTGTTATTTTCTCATTTTTAATAACTATTGTTATTTAGTCTCATTACTTATTATCTATTAAATATACTAAATTGCAGTACATAACTGCTCATTCTCATATAATTCAACACATGTCCTGCCTAATTAATGTTTCTTAAGACCCTTAACAAAACTGCTCAGCTAACATAACAAATGAGGTTGAAAACAAACCCTAAATCATTCCCCTAATTCTCCTAAATCTAGAATCAACAATTCAAATATGGCATCGCATCCGACACTCCCGTCCCTACCCTCTCTCGGCGCAACGCTATCTGCGGCAAATTCCCTAAAGACGGCAAAGAAGAAGCAGACCCAAAGGATGACTTTGTCTCCAACATCGACAAATCAGGCACCGAATGAACATCTTGATCCGTACAATTCAGAGCATTCAAAAATTAATCCTCAAACTTGACTGAATTTTCTAACAGGGACCCAATAGAGGAAAGTGATTCGGGCTTTGACGAGATATCATATACTGTGACCTATCTCTAGGGGTGATCATTCGGTTATAACCGAACCGAATAAGCTATTCGGTTATAACCGAAAACCGAAATAATGTTGATTTTGCTATCCGAACTAATAACCGAAATTTAACAATAACCGAATTACCGAATTGTAATTTCGGTAATTCGGGAAAAAACCGAATTACTGTTATTATTATTATTATTATTATTATTATTATTATTATTATTATTATTATTATTATTATTATTATTATTACTATTATTATTACTATTATTATTACTGTTATTATTATTATTATTATTATTATTATTATTACTATTATTATTACTATTATTATTACTGTTATTATTATTATTATTATTATTACTATTATTATTATTATTATTACTGTTATTATTATTATTATTATTATTATTACTATTATTATTATTATTATTATTATTACTATTATTATTATTATTATTATTATTGTTATTATTATTATATTATAAAATTAATTTTTTAATAAGTAATGTTCGGTTATTCGGATACCCGAATAACCTGTTTTTTCAAACCGAAACCGAAACCGAATAGTGAATAATAATTCGGATATAACCGAAATTGTAAAAAAAACCGAAAAACCGAAATAATTCGGTTAAAAAAATTCGGTTCGGTTCGGTTTTTCGGTTTTAACCGATTTGTGCTCACTCCTACCTATCTCCTTCTTTTTGACCTAATCTCCTTTACTTCCACCTTCGGTTTACAGTGGTTGCTCCAATCTTTGGAATTAGATCGATTTGTAAGCCTTATTTTTATTTATGTGTACATTTATGGCCAAATATCGCATTTCGGGATTATATGAGCAAAATAGTGAATTCGATACGTACCAAGAATTTGATTGTGTCATGATTTGTGAAATTGTTTGGATAAATTGGTGCATTATTGAGTGCATCTGATGAATAAAGAATGGGAGAAGATATAATGAAATTCTGCCGGTCGAAAATGCATGCATATTGGGTTCAAAAATCAGTAGTGTTAGGGCCATTGCCAAAGACTGCTACCAGAAAGGTACAAAAGCATTTACTGCGGGCTAAAACAAAGGAGATGGGACCATTAAAGAAAAGTAAGTTATAATAGCAAGGATTGCAATATTACTGAAGAATAATGAATAATAACAGTAATGTTGGTTCTATCTTTTCCTCGCTCCTATTTAAACCAGTTATTGTACCAAATGACTAAGCTTCACATTTGGTGCACATACAAACAATGTACCATCCCCGAAAGAGAAAAAATAAGAAGGGTGATAAATAGTGTTACAATTTGATCACTTTAATATATGCACTTAATATTATCTTCTATAGCCAGTAGTTTTCAATTTTTGAAATTTATGTGCAGCTTAATATTTCTATTTGAAGTTAAACCCTGACAATTTTATTATTATTTCTCCTGAAATTTTTATTATAGTCTATTTGAATCTTTTTAGGTAAATTTATGATCTGCATTCACACAGCCATCTCGATCGAGGCAAATTCCAATTGCAAAGACAAGAAAAATTCGATAAACACTCAACACTACCCCCTAAAAATTTGTTTAGTTTTTATTACTCCTTCAAATTTTGAACCATCAACTCGAAATTTTGTTAATACATGTACTGAGTAGAGTTTATGTATATTCATTTGTTTTTCTGTGTATATATTCATGTCTTCTCTCAAACAAAAACTTTTAAATAAGAGTATAATAGGTTTGTCTTTTACTCTTTGGATGACAGTATTTGAAATTATATGTAAGTCTATTTCGTATGTATTTTACTCTAATTTTTTTCGATTTTATTTAATATTGGAGCTAAATTCCTTTATGTTCTGTTAGTTTTCAATCCGAAAAACACGTAAATTTTTAGCTAAATGTGAGACTTTTTTGTTCTCGGGCAAAACTAATTCATAAATAAGAGTTGTGGAAAGCTGATTATTTATTTCGTTGATAGTTTATGTTATGTTGAAATCAACTATTAAGTATGCCTAAACTCTTATGTCTTTGTATTGCCCAGATTCCTGTTGCAAAATCCTCTTCTTCTCCATCTATAATTTCTGTTATGGGAGATCATAAGGAATTGGAAAATGATGAGAAGGTTACAGTAGCTCTGTATTACGAGACTCTGTGCCCGTACTGCTCAAATCTGATAGTGAATTATCTGTCTAAGAAATTTAATGAAGGATTCTATGACATCATTGACTTCAAGCTCACTCCCTACGGCAACGCCAAGATTCACAACAACACCATCGTTTGTCAGGTCTTTTTTTGTTGACTTTCCTAACCTTTTCTAATATTTTGCTTGACTCTGTTAATTTACATTTCTATATTTCTCGTGTTTGTAGATTAAATTTGGATCCATTTGGTACTTCGTTTGATATTCTGAATTTTATGAAGTAACATAGGTTCATAAAAAGTTCCAATAATACTAAGAGAACATAGGTTCATAAAAAGTTCCAATAATACTAAGAGTATAATAGGTAACTATAATCAATATTTTAGCATAATGATAAAAGTTCCAATAATACTTAATGTTTTGACTGATATTGACTATTGAGAGTATGGGAAAAATAAATAAAATGGAAAACTAAGAGAACAATACTTATTTTCTTTAACAATCCATTGTATTGGGATTTTTTTTATTTTTATTTTTTCTGAAATACATACAAAAAGTTATACTTTTAAGAGATTTTTTAAACCTTCACATACCCTTTTCTTCTCTTTTTGTTATAGATTGTAAAAAGTTAGGTTGAGGGGACCCTTTCTTTGTAGTAAACAAAATACAAAAGTAGTAAAGGATAGGAAAAATAAATCAGTTGGCTCCACTTTGGTCATGAAAATTGAAGAAAAGAAAAGAAAAGAAAAGAAAAGAAAAGGGAAGAATAGAAAAAATGATTTGTCCACAAGTTGAGGTCACTTACTTTGTCACTAGACTAAAAGAAATATTTACATACTCAAAGTGTTAGTTCATGCTCCTTTTCTCTTTCATTCTTCAAGTGCCAGATATGCCAGAACTAACTCCTTATGAACCGTTGACTTCCAGCGACTTCCAATGATAACTTCCAGTTATTTATTATTCGCATTCCCACCTTTATCTTACCTTCTATTCTTCACTTTCTCCCAGTTCTTCAATTCTTCCCCGTTTGCTTCATTTTCTTCAATGCAAGTTTCAATTGGGTTGTACACTTGTACTACGAAACCCTTTGCCCCTTCAGTGCCAAAATTATTATTGATGACTTAGATAAGATTTTCCACAATGGAACGATTGACTTCGTTAATGCAATCTCATGCCTCTGAGCAGTGACAAACTTAGAAGCAACAACACCTTCTTGTCAGGTCCCTCTCATCATTATTTTCACTTCCTTTTTCTTCTTTTAGTTACGTATAATTTGTTAGCTACCAATTATCGATCATATAGAACATTATTTATTTGGACTGACACAAAACATTATTTATTTGTCCAAGGGATTATTTATTTGGGTTGATAGTTAATGCTATGTTGAAATCAACTATTAAGTATGTCTAAACTCTTATATCTTACTATTGCCCAGATTCCTGTTGTAAATATTTATAAGATTCCAACGATTTCTAAAAAGATCATTTAAGTGCTAATTTTTGTTTGTTTGGATATATTGAGTAAAATAATGAATTCTATCCGTACCAAAAATTTGATTGCGTCATGTTTTGTGAAATTTATTGGATGAATTGGTGCATTATTGCTATTTCAGTTCATATATTGTTATCTTTCTAAATTTTAGCTAATGTTTAGTTTTAATGTTTTTGGTGAATGCTTCTAGAATGACCTTTTCAGAGTTGGGGTATTTTTATGTGGCTCTACCTGATGCCATAATCAGATGGGTAAATAATTAGATTTACAGATTTGTGATGGCTACTTTAAACCAGACCCTTGGATAGGTCTTAATTATGAAATTGAAATTATGATCCTTGAACTGAAACTTTGGATTGTACTAATTCATAATTACCTTAAATTTTTAAGTATTGGATTATTATTAAATTTTCAATATGAAATAGTGATTGCATTTCTAAATATGGAACGACCTTTTTAGTAAGGGGAACGACCTTTTCAACATTACTTCTTTTTTTTTTTATAGATTTCGTGAGATATAATTACACACAGAGGGACAAAAAAGAATCAATCACATTTAAGCACATTGGAAGGAAATCCATACAAGGCAAAGTCACTGTAATGTAGCCTTAGAACATATATGTGTGTGTGCTCTGTCTGGTGCTACAGTAGGGGACCGACCTGACTCATTAGCAGGCCTACTTTAGTGCTTGCCTAGTTGACAGAGTGGTTGCAGTATTGGCTTACAGCTGGCCATGCGGGTATCTTTTAGATGTATATGACGTTATAGGGTTAATAGTATTGTTTGTGTCACCCTTTTTCACTTCAATGTAATATATTACACTGTTTTTTCCTCTACTCTCTGTCTTTTCTCTATAACTCTTTTTGAACAACTAACATATAGTACATATAAATGTGAAAATATGATAATTGATGATAGATGGCCATTAAAATCAATTCGGGACTAAAGATTTGGGTCTGACCTATTTTTTTCTTTCCTTGTCCCCTTACTTTTTGTTTGTAATATTTTTCTGACTGTCTACACAAATTTAGGTTTGCAGGGTTTTTTCTTTCTTGCTTTGTATTTTTAGATTTTAGACTTTAGCATAAAATCGAAATTATTAATTCATGCATTAAATATACCTAGAAAAAATAAAGAAATTACTTAAAGGCCTCAAACAATTGTTACAAAAAATACCTTGGAACAAATCAGAAGATGTAATGCACAAACTGGTAAACTCTCAACACTACCCCCTACAATGTATATTCATTTGTTTTTCTGTGTATATATATTCATGTATATCCATTGAAAAATTATAAAATAAGAGTATAACAGAGTTTGTCTTTTACCGTTTGGATGACAATATTTGAAATTTTATAACGTCCATTTCGTATGTGTTTTACTCTAATTCTTTTTCGATTTTATTTAATATAGGAGCTAAATTCCTTTATGTTCTATTAGTGTTCAATTAGACAAAAAAATTAATTTTTAGTTAAATGCGAGACTTTTTTGTTCCCGGGCAAAACTATTTCCTATATAAGAGTTGTGGAAAGATGATTATTTATTTGGTTGATAGTTTATGCAATGTTGAAATCAACTATTAAGTATGTCTAAATTCTTATATCTTACTATTGCACAGATTCCTATTGCAAATATTTATAAGATTGCAGTGAATGTTAAAAAGATCCTTTAAGTGCTAATTTTTGTTTTTGAGGATATATTGAGTAAAATATTGAATTCAATCTGTACCAAGAATTTGACTGCGTCATGTTTTGTGAAATTGATTGGATGAATTGATGCATTATTGTTATTTCAGTTTAGTTACTGTTAGCTTTCTAAATTTTAGCTTAGTGTTTAGTTTTAATATTTTTGGTGAATGCTTCTACAATGAGCTTTTTTGAGTTTGGGTATTTTTATGTGGCTCTGCCTGATGCCATAGTCATCGTTTATTTAAGTTTTTGACACGTGTTATACTGCATCAACATATGTGAGTTCAATAGATAAATGTATATCATCATGGAGCTGTAATGATGTCAACAAGACTACGTTTTTTTGTCATTAATTAATAAACTTTAAAGTTTAATTTTACAAAACTTAGTGAATTGCTATGTCTCACAAATTCGTTATAATGTTTTGCAGGAAACTGTTGAACTGTCCACTCAAGAATCTAAATCAAATAGAGGGCGGAGTACACCAAAGCCATAAATTTCTTTGGGTGATCTCTTAGATTTACAAATCACACGGCCGTTTCTATAAAATCACTACCTATCTAAACATACTTGGCAAAGTTAAATTTTTGTTGCCATGCTACTTGCATTATTTTAGGTGCATCATGGATTTTATTCTACTTATCACAACACAACTTTGCACCCTACAATCCTAAATATTGTTGAAAGTGCAAAGGAGTTATATGGAGACCTTCATATTATGGTGAAATTGCATTCAATGGGAAGGGTTATTGCTTCATTTTGTGGACTATATCTCACGATGTTTATATTTATGGCTTCTTCATCTATTGCATTCTATTATCTGGATTGTGACTTTGCATGATTTGTTAATTGCTAGCATCCGGTAAATCATTTTCATCATCATTAATAGTTTTTTTTGGCATTATGGTAATACTGTGAGTCCCTCTACAATTGCTAAAAATGGATAAAAAACTAATGAGGCAATGCATTCGTTCTTTAACTATAACATTGTGTTATGTATGACACAGTACTATATTATTATATTTTTATACATTGTAATTGTTTGAGATGAAGATCCAAAATAATTATTAATGCTCATGCTTTTCAGTTTCCGCATGTAACATGTAATTTCCACATGCATGTATGTATGTATGTATATATATATATATATATATATATAATCCATGGCAACCGGTTGCCATGGTCACTATTCTAACAACCCATTTTACAGCCATTGATCAATTAATTGGAAGGCTTAGATTGAAAATTAATTCACCTCAGCCGCTACAACATGTTGTGCCCGAAAAACATGTTCTAACGGTTTTTATTTTAATATAAGGGTCCCACGTGATCAAACTAAATGAATTTGTCAAATTTTATAAACAAAAAGAATTTTTATTTTTTTAATACACCAATTGCTACATGTTGTAGCGGCTTTGTCTTTTCTTTTCTTTTTTATCATTTCCCCCATTATATACATGACTCAGCTTATTTGGTAACAAGCATGACAGACTTAAAAAAAATATTGAGTTGACCGCTACAAGCTGTGTCAGCTTGCATTATTAAAAAAAATTGCTAACTTTACGGACTGATTAAGGAATCTGAGAATTATTCTCACTGCTGAAAAAAAATTTTATGTCCTAAATTCGCCCGTACCTGCAAAAGTTGCAGAGACAGCCTCTGAGGAAGAGATTACTAATTTTAAAAAGTGGCAAGATGGTGCATCAGTTTCTCAATACATCATGATTGCATCTATGAGTAATGAGCTTCAGTATCAACATAAAACTATGGATGCTCCTACTATATTGCTGCACCTGCAAGATCTGTATGGTGAACAAAGTAGGACTGCTAGATATGAAATATCTAAAGAGCTCTTCCGATCTCGAATGACCGAGGGTACTACTGTTGAGACTCATGTCTTAAAGATGATCAATCTAATTAAACGTCCTGGATAACTTGGGTTCGTCATGGATGGGGAGTTGAGTCAAGATTTAGTTTTGCAATCACTCCCGGACACCTTCTCATAATTTTTTGTGAATTTTCAAATGAATAAGTTAAATGTCAACTTGCCTGAATTACTTAACATGTTGAAAACTGCTGAAGGTCATTTCCCATCTAAGAAGGACCATGTCTTAATAGTGGATGATTCTTCCAAGAAAAGGAAGATGCCTAAAGTATCTTTTGAAAAGAAGAAATCCAAGAAGGCTAAGGGTAAGGCGACAGTGAAGGATCAAAAGAAACCTGATCCAGCTAGCAAAGGAATTTGCTTCCATTGCAACAAGCCGGGTCACTGAAAGAAGAATTGCAAGGAATATCTTGTGGAGCGTGTGACGCCCCCAAAATACGTCTACACAACCCATTCTGAGTCGCCAAATATATAGTACATAATTCAAATACAAACTTTATTTATACAACTATTAATTATCGTGTAAAATACAATAAAACATAAGCTGTGAGTTTTAATACAAATATTGTCTCATAGACAATATCCAAACTCAAATGAAGTCCTCATTATAATTATTGTCACACTATTTTACAAAATAGTGAGGACTACTATAATTAGGACTGAGCAAAAAATGGATATAACCAAATAATCGAAGCGAATCGAATTTTTTTAACCGAAATTTCTTGATAATTAGGTTATTTTTTGTAATTTGGTTATATCCAAATTCTTATTCGGTATTCGGTATTTGGTTCCGATTATTAAAATCATCCTATTCGGTTATCCGAATAAGCGAACATATTTGATAAGTGGTATTTTTACCTACTTATTGAATACCAATTCATGCGAATTGTGCCCAACTCAAGTACATTTTATTGTGTTTTAGTTGCATTTCATGTTATTTTGCATTGCATTTACTTAAAACTCCTTTTGGTGAATAAGTGCAGGAATTAGCTTAATTTTGGTGGTATTAGAGGATACAAGGCTAATGGATGCATGAAGGCAAGGCATAAACAGGGGAATGCATGGCATAGAGGTGTAATGGAGCAAGGAGATCAAGCATGAATGAAAAAGTAGTAGCAGCAGCAGCATGACAGAACCAGAAACAAAGTGCAGACTATGAGCCGCGTGACATGATGAGTTAGGAAACGCGTGCCCACGCGAGTACCCAGGCCAGATAATGATGACTTACTGTAAGTTACGTGGCCGCGAGCAGGACAAGTGCAGGAGACGCGCGCCCGCGTGAGATGCCGGTTGGACAGGGCAGGACATTCTGTAAGTCTCGCACTCGCGCGAGACATATGTTAGAGAAGCGCGCGGCCGCGCGCGATGCTTATGATGTGATTTTATTTTATTTTAATTTTAATTAAATGATGTGTAATTGGTTTTAAAAATGATTCTGACTGGTGTCAGACGTACACTTGATAATTTTTAGCGTATTTTCATCATAGTAACTAGGGTTTACACCTTGGGAGAGATTCCAACGTAGAACGAAGCCAAAACGTCTACTTCTCCAATTCTTCTTTGGAATTCTCTGTCATTGTGGATTTTCATTGTTAACTACTGGATTTCTATGAGGATTTAAGCGTTTATCATTGGTTTTTATTCAGCGATTGGGTTTGATCGTTCTATCTTTCTTATTTCAATTGTTGTTTATTGATCATGTTTAGCGTTGATCCCATAATGGCTTTTGGTTCAGTCATGAACTAAACTCCATTATGGGATTTTAACGGATTTTAATATGTAGTCGGTTGCATATTTAAATGCTAGGGTTGTTTTGCATATCATATGGAATGTCTGTCATGCTTGTTTTACATGCATGAATGCTTGATCACCATTCATCTCAGTATTTGTATGGAATTGACAATGAACATACATGTATGGATTGTAGTCATGATAGCATGCGAATATGGGGTTGTTGTATATGGCTTGCGTATTTTGTTAACCAAATAGACATATATTGTTTCACCGTATGAGCTAGAATAAGGGCTTGAGCTTAAAATCAATATAATTGTAATTTCACATAGACATATAGTGATTTTGGTTGTATTGGTAATTACATGGAGTCTAACATCTGTAGATGCTGTGTAAGTAGGTTATAGTGTATTGAAAAATGGTTATAACTCTATTTGTGCTCTTGGCTATTTTCCTGTGATATGTGAACACTTCTTGCATGATAGTGGCGATTAGATGAAATATTAAATGAAGTTAGGGTCCTATTACTTCCAGATTATATCTATTTCATTTGTATTATTATTTTTAGTTTGTATTCACAATTAGTCTAATTCAACACTTTTAGTCATTAGTCTAAGCCAATAAATACAGTGAGTTAATTGATGCATAATAGTTTAAATTTAACAACTTTCTCTGTGGGATCGATACTCTACTTACTCTGTATTACTTGTTGACACATGTATGCTTGCATGAGTTAGAGCTCTTTTATTAGGATTATAAAAGAGGCAACAATATTCATTAAAAAAAGGGAATTTAATATTTGTAAGATGGGATTGTAAGTCAAATAAGATTTTAAATTTGGACGGGCCAATTCCTAATTCCATGGCCCATGTTGGGGAAAGATAGATCCACAATTCCATCTCAGTTTCATGCCCAATTCCTAATTCCATGGCCATATATCCACAATTTTTTGGGGGGGAAAAGCAGATCTCATATCCCTAATTCCATCTCACTATCTTAGTTCCTCTCTACGACGTGTGTTTGCATCTTCTTCACCACTCTCGATCTCTCATCTCTCCTCTGGTTCCTTCGCCCCTTCCTTCTCTTCCTCGGTTCCTCTCGCTTTTTCTCTGCACTAATCACAAGCACTGAACCCTCATATCTCAGATTTCACCATTAGTATCCCCCAATTTCAGCCCCAAAATATCGATGATGAAGGCTTATAATATCCGCCGCTTCGATAAATCCACTCTTGTCTCTTGCAGTACGGACAAACGATGGATTTGGAGTGCCTTAGAGGGCTCAATGTGGGTAAAAATCATAAATCTGTTATTGGTTCCTCTTCTTATTTTCTGTTTTAAACAGGCTCTCTCCGTAGAGACTGACTGAAATTGGATTTGCTTGTAATATTTTAATGTTATGGTGTTTTCTGTTCAAATTAGTTCACATTTGTTACTAAGATGTATGAAACCATGAATTAAATGGCTTCTAAGAAGCAGTTGCCTCTTTCTTTGTTAAAGTTTTGGTGTAGAAATATCCTTCTGTATCTAATTGATTTGTTATCCCAGCCCAGATTTTGTTAGTTGCTTTTGTTTTTGTGGAATCTTTTTTGGGTGTTATTTTTGATAGTAGTGTTCGGTTATTACCCGAAATACCGAATTTATAATTCGGTATTCGGTTATTACCAAAATTCAGTTAATAGTTCGGGTATTGAAAATAGGAATATTTCGATATTCGGTTATAACCGAATAGCTTATTCGGTTCGGTTATAACCGAATGATCAGTCCTAACTATAATAACAATCTTGGACCTTTACTCCACACCTGACTAGTCTCAGCTACATTTTCGCCTCCTGAGAAGAACAATGGAACCAAAAGAAAAAGGGTGAGCTCAACCAGCTCAGTAAAGAATATTATGACTAAGATAATGAAGAACAAATTATCCTTAGTCCTTAACAGTGAAAAATTTGATAGAATACAATAGACAACAAGTTTTAGATCAACAACTGCAGCGGAACAAACAATCCATTAGAAGAGTCAAGTATAGCATGATGTCTATTATCTTCTATGATTAAAAAAATCCATCATCAATATCTTATCTCTGTAACACCAATCAATAAATGTTTCAAATCAACAAATTATCCATGCACTACGGGCCAAAGATATCCGTTTGTATCATCAATGGTTATGATCATGCCAAACACATGTCCAACTATGCACTACGGGCCAAAGAGTACTTTCACCACAATATTTATTTGTAACATTACAGGTCATGATTATACCGATACACAATATCTGGTCATAATCATACCAATCAATAGTCCATCTTTGCACTACGAGACAACGATGACTTTTATCACAATATAAACATGATGATAACAATGATATAAAGAATCAATCAAGTGAGATCAATGATAAATATTAGAGATTTATAATTCAATTTATCCAGAGTTCATGAATGTCTAAATTGTCAACATGATCACCAATTGTGGAATAAATTCAAAAATTATATTCATATATCAAAAATTATTTGGACAAAAAAAACCAATTTTATCATGAATAGTACCACATAAATAGTACCCCGAATGAAAATATTAAAATTTAATAAGAAAGTTCAGACCAATATTCTAATGAAACGATACTAGATGAAGCACAAAATTCAAGGATATTCTACTAATTTCAGGGATTATAGAAGCAATACTTATCAAAATAAGTGTAGATTTAGGAATATGAAACGAAATAATATCACTTACATACTATAGAGTATGGAAGAAAATAATATTCCTTACGAATATTTAACGAAAATAATATCCCTTACGAATATTTAACGAAAATAATATCCCCTATCTTAGTAGGAGAGTAAATCAGACTCGTATAGCGGAGATATTCTTGAAGAAATATTTCACTATTGGCTACACTCAAAGTATACTTATACTAGAAAGAAATACGCACAATATTAAAGAAGAAGAATTATCTGATTCTGGTGTGATTTTCATTTTTTAACTGAGCATCCTATTTATAGGAGAATGGAAGGACACTATTTAAGAAAATAATCATGGATGAACAGAAGAAAAATTTCGTGGGAGAATTTGGAAATTTTTTTGATATTTACTATTCATCACTGTGCAATAAAATATTCTAATAAAATAAAAACTTTATATATAATATAATATATTTTAATTATAATCTAATAAAACAAATAAATTTATATATATTATAAAAAGTATTATATTTTATATAAAAAGTTTTCTGTTTTAGTACTATTATAATAATAATAAAACAAAACTGAGACAACTTTCTATCGGCGATTTTTAAAAATAAGTAAGTAGATATCCATGTAATAAGCCAAACTTACAACAAATACTTCATGACAAACCCCTCTATTTATATCAATAATTGAATAAATATTTACCACAAATCATTTATCTTCAATAAGCACATTTTTAATCTTTCAATACTTATTTATCATTAATATTATAACTCATAATATTGACAACCGGATCATTCCTAGAAAAGATGGGGCTTCTGTTAAAGATTTCTCCTTATTGGCGCGTAATTAAATAACCTAACCCCTTTCCTCGACATAACTTTCTAAACATTGTCAATAATACAAATAATAATATGAATAACTGTGTCGTCTTAATTATTGATTTAATAATATAAAATATTGTGTAGATGATACTGTGACAATAATTGAATCAATAATATGAGATACTATGCAACAACTACTATTGTAATAATTGAATAAAACTGAGTGACTTCTTACGTAAGCATCAATAATCAGAGATATTGTACAATACCGCGTGCTACTGTTCAGCCACGTGTATTACTGTACTTTTATCACTAGGTATTTCAACAGTTTAACGGTAAAAGATTTTTTTGTTATTTTTTTATAAAAGGTTATTTCTGTCACTTTCTATATCCGACAGTTATTCCATTGTGGGTTCCACTAATGATTTTGTCGTCGTACGAATATTCCCCGATAAAAAGAATATTTTCCGACTAAACGAATATTTTATGACAACTTACTTACTTTGCAAAATTTACACATATCACCCATAACTATAACATTATATCAAATCACACCTTATTATTCAAAATAATATTTAGAGAAAATTAAATATTTATTCATAAAAAGTTGGGGTCTTACGACCTCCCCTTCTTATAAAATTTTGTCGTCAAAATTGATGTACGTACCTGGTATGTCGAAGAGGTGAGGATACCTTATTTTTATTTTAGATTCTAACTCCCAGGTCATTTTCTCAATATCATAGTTTCTCCATAAAACTTTAACTTGAGGTATAACCTTTGAGCGTAGAATATGTTCTTTCTTTTCTAATATGTTGACAGGTACATCCTTATACGTTAAATCTTCCTCTATCTCATCTTGTTCTAATTTAATAATGTTTTTTGGGTCTTTCACATATTTATGTAACATAGATATGTGAAAAATGTTATGAACACGAGACATACTTGGCGATAAGGCAAGTCTATAGGCCACAGTTTTTACTCGATCGAGGATTTTAAATGAACAAATGAATCGAGGGTTGAGTTTTTCTCACTTTGTCGATTCTTGCTTCTTGAGTAACACCTTCTTGCACCTTCTTCTTCATATTCAACAGCTTTGGGTCTGTATCTTGAACAACTTTAACTTTATTGATTAAAGTCAATTTTACTCGTATATTTGTCATCTTAACGTGGGTACCTAATGTTTTTAACTCTATCTCCATCCTTTGTAAGTCATACAAAATGGATCTTTGCGTTAACAATATCGCACTCTTACCTGCATATGATCTACTCAACGCGTCAGCTACCATGTTCGCTTTTTTAGGATGGTATTGAATGGTATGGTTGTAATATTTCAATAGCTCGAGCCAACGTCTTTGGCGCATGTTAAGTTCGTTCTGGGTGAAGAAATATTTGAGACTTTTGGAGTATATTAGGATATCATCAATAAAGACAACCACAAAATGATCTAAATATTTTTTGAATATTAGGTTCATCATGTCCATGAAGGCAGTGTGGGCATTAGTCAATCCAAAAGACATGACTAGAAATTCGTAATGCCAATTTCGAGTTTTAAAAGCAGTCTTTGGAATGTCATCAGTTTTAATCATTAAATGATGATATCCGGAACGAAGATCGATCTTTGAGAAGAATTTAACACCTTGCAACTTGTTAAATAGGTCATCAATGCGAGGTAACGGGTACCTATTTTTGATGATGACATGATTCAACTCTCGATAGTCAATGAAAAGTTGCATACTCCCATCTTTCTTCTTTACAAATAAAATGGGACCACCCAATGAGATGTACTAGGACGAATGAAACCAATGTCTAACAACTCCTGTAGTTGAGTTTTTAACTCCTGAAATTTAATAGGATCCATTCGATATGGGGTTTTCAAAATGGGTTTTGTACTGGGTTCAAGGTCAATACAAAATTTAATTTCACGCTCCGGGGGTAGGCCAGGAAGTTCTTCGGGGAATACATTAGAAAATTTATTAACAATAGAAATATCATTCAAATCTGACGTATTTTTGTTTAATTCTGTGACATGGGCTAAGAAAGCTTAACATCCATTTTTCAATGGCTTTATGGCTTGATATGACAGTGATTGGCTTTAGTGGTCTGTTTGCTTGAATTCGCATAATAGGTTGGCTAGGAATATGAATACTAATAACCTTACGAAAATAATCAATTTAACATGATGAGTAGTTAACAAATCAATCCCTAAAATCACATCAAATGCAAGTATTTTTAAAGAGATGAGATTAACAGGTAATGTGAAAGTGTCGATTTGAATCAAACAAGATTTATAAATTGTGGATGTAATGAAGGTTTCTCCCAACGGAGTTTCAACAGATAAGTCAAAGTCTAATTTCTCTGGAGTCAAATTTAAACGTTGAGCACAAACAGGTGAAATAAAAGAATGGGTAGAACCTGTATCTAATAAGGTATAGACTTCGCAAGAGTTTATACTTAGTTTACACGTGATAACTTCATTCAATTTCCTCGCTTTTTTAGAAGTTATGACAAATGCTCTTCCTTGAACCATCGACTTTAACTTGTCCGGGACAGCCTTTGGTGTCACCATCACAGCTGGACTTGACTTCGCTGCATGAAAAAATCGAGCTAAGTGACCTTTCTTTCTGTAATTGTAACACACGTTGGGTTGCTGCGTACATTTTGGACTGACGTGTCCCTCTTGTCTGCATTTGTAGCATACGGCCGATGGTTGTTCTCCTTCCTTAGAAACGAGTGTTGGTGCTGCTGCCGATGTCTTTCCATTGTCATTGTTGAATCTTATCTTCTTAAAGTTGTTCCCACTTAGTTCACCTCTCTTATTATCTTGACCATGATTACCACCAAAGTGGTTACCATTTCTGACATGATAATTTCCTCCACAACAGTTATCATTGTTCCGATAGTCGTTGCCACCGATA
Organism: Panax japonicus; assembly: GCA_020205505.1. Lineage (NCBI taxonomy): Eukaryota > Viridiplantae > Streptophyta > Magnoliopsida > Apiales > Araliaceae > Panax > Panax japonicus. Next base: position 10,604,221 of record CM035110.1, on the reverse strand, counting down.
CGATTATTATCGTGTAATTGGTCGTTGTCTTTTGGTTGAAAAGTCTCATTATCTCACTCCAATAATTGAACCATATTCACAACATCTGAATACAAACAAAGTTTATGATAAATGAGGTATTAACGAATTTCTGGTTTCAAACCTCTCAAAAACATTCATTTCATTCATTCCTTATTATCCACCAAATGGGATGCAAACCAGGATAACTCCGCAAACTTGGCCTCGTATTACGATACAGTCATATAGTTCTGTTCCAGTTTGATGAATTCCACCTCCTTCATATGACGAATACTTTCTGGAAAGTACTTTTCGTTGAACACTTCCTGAAACTTCTCCAAAGACATCTTAAGTGCAGAAAGATGAGTACGTTTTACGGATTTCCATCAGTAATCGACCTTTCCACGCAACATAAAAGGTGGCGAAGGGAACCTTTTGCTCCTCTGTGAATCCTAAGACATCAAATATCTCGGTGATCTGCTTAATCCATGCTTCTGCCTTAAGTGACTTGGGCTTTCCCAAGAACTCCAACAGTCCCAACTTCTTGAATTGCTTAGCAGTGACTAGCCGTGAGTTACCATTGTTTCCACCTACATTTTGAACAAGAGTCTCTCTCGTTTGGTGTTGCATGAATTGTAAAAAGTTCATAAATATCCCATCGTTTATCATTTGGTCGGTGTTATTGTTTACATGAGGATTATTGCATTCTTGATGCATATTATCCTGGTTATTAATTGGCGGTGACTCAATGGTCGCATGTTCTCCCTTGCTTATCTCAAAAATTTTAGATGTCATTCTCAAATACTGCCACAAAACAAGGGTTAATTAAAGAAATTGACATGCCACATATTATCTGTGACGCCCCTAAAATAGGTATACATCACTCATCTTAAGTCGCCAAATACATGGTACAAAATACAAATAAAAATTTAATTATACAACTGTCGTGTAAAATACGAAAAAACATATTTTGTGAGTTTTAATATAAATATTGTCATCTAGACAATATCGACACTCAATAGAGTCCTCATTACATTTATTATCACACTATTTAATAGAATAGTGAGGACTACTATGACACCATCTCGGACCATCACTCCGTTCCCCGACTAGTCCCGGCTACGTTCTCATTTCTTGAGGAGAACAATGAAAGCAAAAGGGTGAGCTCAACTAGCCCAGTAAGAAATATTATGACTAAGATAATGCAGGATAAATTATCATTAGCCTTCAACAATGTTAAACTGATAAAATACAATAGACATCAAGTTTAACTACAGCGGAATAAGCAATCCATTAGAAAAGTCAAGTAGAGCATGATATCTATTATCTTCTACAATTTAAAATATTTTCATCAATTTTTATCGCTGAGACTCACCTAAATAAATAAATCACGTCATCGAATCATCCCTGCACTACGGGCCAATGATATTCATTAAATAATCAATGGTCATGACTATACCGAATAATTCCTGGTCATAATCATACCAAAAACTATCCATCAATGCACTACAGGCCACTGAGGACTTTTACCACATCGTTTATAACATTACAGGTCATGATTATACTGAATGATCCTTGGTCATAATCATACCAAGTCCTTCTCTGCACGTAAGACAAAGATATACAACTATAAAACCAATAATCAACAGTCCATCTTTGCACGTAAGCCAAAGATATACAATTCAATAATCAACAGTCCATCTTTGCACGTAAGCCAGAGATAACTTTCATCCCCATATAAGCATGAGGATGATAACAATGATATAAGTATTAATCAAACGAAAACAAGGATAAATATTAAAGACTTTAAATTTATCCAAATATTATCAACCACTTAATAAACTCATAATTTAATATTATTAATATTATAACAATATTTTAATCACTTCTTAAACTTATAAATAATTTATTTCAATTATTTACACTTTACCAAATAATACATTTAATCATTCAAAAAATGCCATACTCATAAGATTTCATCACCAATGATGAAATCCCTCATCAAAAATCTGCATATACCCTATATAGGATTCCCAAGCCATAAAATCCTATTTTCCAATTTTGTTACTTCACATAACATATTTAATTCATTTACTCATAACTAGTTCATTTTCATGAAAAATACCAAATCAGTCCCAAAAATATTTTTTTTCTGGGATTTAGCAGAATATAGTCCCATATTGAACATATATTTTTTTCGGAATTTTTAAAATTCATTTACTATTTTCATATGGCCAAAACTGCCGAATATTTAGACATTTATCATAAATTGTACTTTTGTCCAAAAATTCCAAAATTTACAGGGTATACTCTTGTTATATACATGTACTCTCAATAAAAATTTCACCAATTTTGGAATTAACAACAAGGAGTTATAAGAGTTTACTTTTAAAATAGTCTTTTCTCATAAAATCCATAACTCTTAATCTATATATCCAAAAATCGCCATCTTTGGACACAATATAGAAAACTCATCAAATTATCATTTCAATTTTTTCCAGAATTTTTTAGGGTAAGAAAAATTATGAAACTGCAAATGAATTTTCACCCGTCATGCAGTAATCCACGTAGACAAATCATTTTCACAATTTAATAAGGAATGAGTACAAAGGATCATTCACCATGCATGTGGTAATCCACATAAATAGGGTATTCCAACAGAATAATAGAGAATGGAATAATAGAAGAATTCACCACATATGCGATAGACCGCACAAACAGGTTATTCCCAACAGAATAATAAAGAATGGAACCAGGTTATGCGTAATTCGCACAGACAAGATATTCCATCAGAATAATAAAGAATGGAATAACAACAGAATTCACCATGCATGCGATAGACCACATAGACAGGTTATTCTAACAGAATAACAATGAATGGAACTAGGTCATACGTAATACGCATTGACGGGATATTCCGACAGAATAATAAAGAATGGAACCAGGTCATGCGTAATCTGCACAAACAGGATATTCCGACAGAATGTAAAAGAATGAAATAATAGAAGAATTTTACCATGTATGCGGTACTTTGCATAGACAGGTTATTCCAACATAATAATAAGAAATGGAATAACAGAAGCTCTCTTCATGAATACAAAAGAAATAATACCCCTTACTTTAGAATAAAGCTGGATACTGGAATAGAGAGGTAGCAGACTTTTCTTCTTCTTTTTCTCTATAATAATTGCTCTATAGCTTTAGTGAATTGGTGAGAAATGAAAGAAGAATGAGCTTCCATTTATAGGAAAATATAGTTTCGATAATTACATATTTTGGGGCTCGAAATATTACAGTACAATACCTTCAAAAAAAATTTCATTTTTAATTTAGTCCTGCAAGTATTATCAAACTTGCACCACCTCCCTTAATAGTAAGTCATGTGAATCAATAGTAAATCATGTGAATCAATAGTTCTAGACATGTGAAAATACGAATTACAGTATAGTACCTTCATCTATACCTCCATTTTTAACTTAGTCATGCAAATATTATCAATATTGCACCAACTCCCCTAATAGTAAATGAATGTGACTCAATAGTACACACATGCGAACAAATAGTTATATAAGCATGTGAATTAATAGCAATTAATTGCTTATTTATCCAATTAATTACTCAATTTATCAATATAACCCCCAGACATCAATTATCATTGGAATAGATGTCGATGTCGATTTCCACTAACACTAATAATCCCAACACAATGGAACTATCAATTTCATCTTTAATCAAACACGAACTTATTCATCATTAATATTATAACTCACAATATTTAACAACCAGATCGTTCCAGGAAAGAGGGGGCTTTCCGATAAGGATATCTCCTTATTGGCGCGCAATTAGATGACCAAACCTCTCCTTGACAGAACTTCTAGACATTGTAAATATTACAATTTAATAATATGAATAACTTTGTCATCTCAATTATTGATTTAATAATATATCATAATATGCAGATGATATTGTGACAATAATCGAATCAATAATATGAGAGATATGATTCAGCAATTACTGTAGCAATAATTGAGTATAACTGAGTGACTTCTCACATAAGCATCAATAACCAATACCGTGTGCTACTATGCAACCACACATATTACTGTACTTTTATTACCGGGTAGTTCAACAGTTTTAACGGTAACACTTCCGCCGTTATTTTTATGAAAAGATAATTCTGTCGTTTTTTTACTACGACAATACTTCCGTTATGGGGTCTACCAATGATTGTGCCGTCGTATGAATATTCCCTGTTAAAACGAATATTCCCCGACCAATTGAATATTATATAACCACTTGCTTACTTTGCAAATTTTGTAAATATTACCCACAACTATAACATATATTATATCCACACCATAATATTCAGAAATATATTTCGAGAGAAATTAATCTTTATTCATAAAAGTTGGGGTCTTACAACCTCCCCTTCTTATGAAATTTCGTCCTCGAAATTAGGGTGCGTACCTGGTATGTCGAAGAGGTGAGGATACTTTGATTTCATTTCAGATTCTAACTCTTGAGGTATAACCTTTGAGTGTTGAATACGATCCTTCTTATCCAAGATTTTAACACGTATCTCCTCATACGTTAAATCTTCTGCTATCTCGTCTAGTTCTAATTTAATAACGTGGTTCAGGTCATCCACATATTTACGTAATATCGATACGTTAAAAAAGCGACATACTTGGCGGTAAAACGAGTCTATAGGCCACAGTTCCTACTTGACTGAGGATTTCAAATGGGCAAATTAAATTGAGGGTTGAGATAACGCCTTCTTGAACCTTCTTCTTCACATTAATTAGATTCGGGTGTGAAGCTTGAGCGGCTTTAACTTTATCGATTAAAGTCGATTTTAATCGTATATTCGTTATCTTCACGTGGGTCCCAAGAGTCTTTAACTCTATCTTCATCATTTGTAAGTTATACGAAATGGGTTTTTGTGTTAACAACATCGCACTCGTAAACGCATACGATCTTCTACTCAACGCGTCAGCTACCACGTTCGCTCTTCCACGATGGTATTGAATGGTATGATCGTAATCTTCAACAGCTCGAGCCAACGTCTTTGGCGCATGTTACGTTCATTTTGGTTGAATAAATATTTAAGGGTTTTAGAAATGAGTTTTGTACTGGGGTCAATACAAAATTCGATTTCACGCTTTAGGGGTAGGTTAGGAAGTCTTCAAGAATACGTCAGGAAATTTATTAACGATAGAAATATCATTCAAAACTGTGACTCTCATCCAAGACTTGGATAGTACGTCACATTGATACCTATCAACTTGCCATTGTCAATCACAACGTCCCCTACGGATAGTCTGGCTTCGGTGCCTTCCACACAAGGAAGTCACCAGGGAAAGGCTCGGGGCTCTTTACTTATGGCTTGATATGAAAATGATTGACTTTTAGTGGTTTGGTTACTTGAATTCACATAATAGGTTGGTTAGGAATATGAAAGCTAACAACCTTACGAAAAGCTTGATGAGTAGTTAACCAATCGATTCCTAAAATCACATCAAAGGCAAGCATTTTCAATGAGATAAGATCGACAGGTAACGTGAAAGTGTCGATTTGAATCAAACAAGATTTAAAAACAGTGGAGATAACGAAGATTTCTACTAATGAAGTTTCAACCAATAAGTCAAAGTCTAACTTCTCTAGGTTAAATTTAAATGTTTAGCGCAAGCAAGAGAGATAAAAGAATGGGTAAAACCGGTATTTAATAAGGTATAGAATTCGCAAAAATTTATAATTAACTAACCCGTGCTAACTTCGTTCGGGTTACTCGCTTTTTGAGAAGTCACGAAAAACGCTCTTCCTGAAACCACCGACTTTGTTTTGTTCGTATCCGCTTTTGGTGCCACCGTCCCAGCTGGACTTGGCTTTGGTGAATGACAAAATTAGCCTAGGTGACCTTTTTTTCCACAATTGTAACATGTTTTGGACTGCATTATGCAATTTGGACTGATATGTCCCTCCCCTCCGGATTTGAAGCATACAATTGGTGGTCGTTCTCCTTCCTTGAAAACGGGTGTTGGTACTGTTGCCAACGTCTTCCCATCATCGTTAAATCTTCTCTTCTTGAATTTTCCACTCTATTATCTTGGCCATGATTACCACCGTAGTGGTTACCATTCTTGGCATGATAATTTCCCCCATGATGTTTATCATTGTTCCGATGGCCGTTGCCACCGGTACAATTATTATCGTGTTGTTGGTCGTTGCCTTTTGGTTGCGCTGACTCATTATCGCTCTCCAATAACTGATCCCTATTCACAACATCTGAATATAAACAAAGTTTGTGAAAAATGAGGTACTGACTTATTTCGGATTTCAAACCTCTTAGAAACATTCGCGTCATTCGCTCCTCATTATCGACCAAATGGGATGCAAACAGGGATAACTCCGCAAATTTAGCCTCGTATTGCGACACAGTCATATTGTTTTGCTCCAACTTGATGAATTCCACCTCCTTCATGTGACGAATACTTTCGGGAAAGTACTTGTTATTGAAAAGCTCTTGAAACTTCTCCCAAGACATCTTTAGTGCGTCAAGATGGATACATTTTACAGATTCCCACCAGTAATTTGCCTCTTCACGCAACATAAAGGTGGCAAAGGGAACCTTTTGCTCCTCGGAGCATCCTAAGACATCAAATATCTTGGTGATCTACTTTAACCACGTCTCCGCCTTAAGTGATTCTGGCTTTCCCAAAAACTCCGTGGTCCCAGCTCCTTGAACTGCTTAGCGGTGAACCAACCGTGGGTTGCTAGTGTTTCAACCTGCATTTTGAACAGGAGTCTCTCTCGCTTGATGTTGCATGAATTTCATAAAGCCTCCGAACATCTCATCATTCATCATCTGATTGGTGTTGTTATTTACCTGAGGATTATTGTCTTCCTGTTGCACATTATCCTGGGTATTGATCGTTGGTGACTTAACGGTCTCATGTGCTTTATTATTGATCTCAACATTTTCAGATGGCATTTTCAAACACTATCACAAAACAAGGGTTAATTGACATATCACATATTATTCCTATACTCTGGCCGACCAGTTAAATACCAAATAAACTTAGGTAGGACATACTAGTGAAGTAATTCCCCGTCTCTCCCCTCCTAGTTCTTGTCTCACATCTCAACCAAGGATCATATCCCTAAGCTTTGATACCAATTGTGATGCCCCAAATATAGGTATACATCACCCATCTTGAGTCGCCAAATACATGGTACAAAATACAAATAAAAACTTAATTATACAACTGTCATGTAAAATACAATAAAACATATTCTGTGAGTTTTAATACAAATATTGTCATCTAGACAATATACACACTCAATGGAGTCCTCATTACATTTATTATCACACTATTTTATAGAATAGTGAGAACTACTATGACACCATCTTGGACCATCACTCCGTTCCCCGACTAGTCCCGACTACGTTCTCAATTCCTGAAGAGAACAATGAAAGCAAAAGGGTGAGCTCAACTAGCCCAGTAAGAAATATTATGACTAAGATAATGCAGGGTAAATTATCATTAGCCTTAACAATGTTAAACTGATAAAATACAGTATACATCAAGTTTAACTGCAGCGGAATAAGCAATCCATTAGAAGAGTCAAGTAGAGCATGATATCTACTATCTTTTATAATTTAAAATATTTTCATCAATTTTTATCACTGAGACTCAGCTAATTAAATAAACCACGTCATCGAATCATCCCTGCACTATGGGCCAAGGATATTCATTAAATCATCAATGGTCATGACTATACCGAATAATCCCTGGTCGTAATCATACCAAAAACTGTCCATCAATGAACTACAGGCCACTGAGAACTTTTACCACATCGTTTATAACATTACAGGTCATGATTATACCGAATGATCCCTGGTTATAATCATACCAAGAACATCTCTACACGTAATCCAAAGATACACAACTATAAAACCAATAATCAACAGTCCATCTTTGCACGTAAGCCAAAGATATATAATTCAATAATCAACATTCCATCTTTGCACGTAAGCCAAAGATAACTTTCATCACCATATAAGCATTAGGATGATGATAATGATATAAGCATTAATCAAACGAAAATAAGGATAAATATTAAAGACTTTAAATTTATCCAAATATTATCAACCACTTAATAAACTCATAATTTAATATTATTAATATTATAACAATATTTTAATCACTTCTTAAACTTATAAACAATTTATTTCAATTGTTTACATTTTATCAAATAATGCATTTAATCATTCAAAAATGTCATACTCATAAGACTTCATCGCCAATGATCAAATCCCTCATAAAAAAATCTGCATATACCATATATAGGATTCCAAGCCATAAAATCCTATTTTTCAATTTTGTTACTTCACATAACATTTTTAATTCATTTATTCATAACTAGTTCATTTTCATGAAAAATACTAAATCAGTTCCAAAAATATTTATTTTCTGTGATTTAGCAGAATATAGTCTCATATTGAACATATATTTTTCTCAGAATTTTTAAAATTCATTTACTATTTTTCATATGGCTAAAACTGCCGAATATTTAGACATTTATCATAAATTGTACTTTTATCCAAAAAATCTGAAATTTACAGGGTATACTCCTGTTATATACATGTACTCCCAATAAAAATTTTACCAATTTTGGAGTTTAACCATAAGGAGTTATAAGAGTTTACTTTTAAAATAGTATTTTCCCATAAAATCCATAACTCTTAATCTATACATCCAAAAATCGCCATCTTTGGACACAGTATAGAAAACTCATCAAATTATCATTTCAAAATTTTTTCAGAATTTTTGAAGGTCAGAAAAATTACGAAACTGCAAATGGATTTTCACCCGCCATGCGATAATCCACGTAGACAAATTATTTCCATAATTTAATAAGGACTGAATACAAAGGATCATTCACCATGCATGTGGTAATCCACTAGAGACAGGTTATTCCAACAGAATAATAGAGAATGGAATAACAGAAGAATTCACCATGCATGCGATAGATCGCACAGACAGGTTATTCCTAATAGAATAATAAAGAATGGAACCAGGTCATGTATAATCCGCACTGATAGGATATTCCAACAGAATAATAAGGAATGTAATAACAACAGAATTCATCATGCATGCGATAGACCGCACAAACAGGTTATTCTAACAGAATAATAAAGAATGGAACCAGGTCATACGTAATACGCACAGACAGGATATTTTGACAGAATAATAAAGATAGGAACCAAGTCATGCGTAATCCGTACAGACAGGATATTTCGACAGAATAATAAAGAATGGAATAATAGAAGAATTTCACCATGTATGCGGTACTTCGCATAGACAGGTTATTCCAACATAATAATAAGAAATGGAATAACAAAAGCTCTCTTTATGAATACGAAAGAAATAATACCCCTTACCTTAGAATAAAGTTGGATACTAGAATAGAGAGGTAGCAGACTTCTCTTCTTCTTTCTCTCTGTAATTTCTCTCTATAATAATTGCTCTATAGCTTTAGTGAATTGGTGAGAAATGAAGGAAGAATGAGCTTCTATTTATAGGATAATATAGTTTCAATAATTGCACGTTTTGGGGCTCGAAATATTACAGTACAATACCTTCAACTTTTCTTACATTTTTAATTTAGTCCTGCAAGTATTATCAACCTTGCACCACATCCCCTAACAGTAAATCATGTGAATCAATAGTTCTAGACATGTGAAAATACGAATTACAGTATAATATCTTTATCAATACCTCCATTTTTAATTTAGTCATGCAAGTATTATCAATCTTGCACCAACTCCCCTAATAGTAAATGAATGTGACTCAATAGTACACACATGTGAACAAATAGTTATATAAGCATGTGAATTAGTAGCAATTAATTGCTCATTCATCCGATTAATTACTCGATTTATCAATATAACCCCCAGACATCAATTATCATCGGAATAGATGTCGATTTCAACTAACACTAATAATCCCAACATAATGGAACACTACAAGAAAAAGGTTTATCAGCGACCACATATCAGCGATCGTACACGGTCGCAAATAACTATCAGCGACCGACTGCGGTCGCTGATAGTCGTCGCATAAAATCTGGTCGCTGGGGTGCACATCAGCAACCACTATTAGCGACTGAATTAGCTGCGACCGATATGAGCGACCGAAATGACAAATTCGGTCGCTAAGCTGAGTAAGTATGGTCCAGGGCCATAGCTGACGTGGTCCATCTGGCATAGACTGCGATCAGCGACCGCATGCGGTCGCTGATACCATCAAATGGTAAGTCCTCGCTAATAGGTATCAGCGACCGCATGCGGTCACTGATATGAAAAAACTAAAAACCAGATTTTTGCTGTTTTGCAGAATTCTCAAAAACGTGTTCCTGTTTTGTACCTACTTTATCCCAACACACATACTCAACAAGATAAACAATATGCACAACAATATAAACATCCATCGTCCACCAACACATACACCAAACTAGTATATAAACTATATAAACCTTTAAAAACCAATATGAATTAAATAAATATAAACAAATCTAATATTGTTTAAGTAACATACAGAAAACCAATATGATTGAATGAATATACAAGTACAAGTTTATCAAATAACTACAAAACTGATCTAAAGTAGGTACGTCAAGCATGATCGCCTCCTTGATCACCCTATAATTAACAAAATAATAAAACAAGTTACATATTATAGTAACTATGTTGATACTAGCTAGTATATATTACGACACTATATACAACAAATTGATTTTATACCTCGTCGACATCCCCATGTTGTCCTGCTGCTGCCGCTACTGCTTCAGCTAACTCATCAAGACTCAAAGCCCCCAGATGCCCGCCCAGTATCTTCTGAAGATCTCAATCTCGACATATAGCTCTCACACAGTCAGCCGGAGTATGAACATCTGGATGGCTCGATGACTGTGAAGACTGGGTAGAAGAGTAGCCTGAGCCACTGAAGGATGGGCGTCGTCGTTGTCCTTGACCTTTAATGTAGTTCTTCTTCACAACAGACGCCCTCTCCCATAATTCTTGATCAATAGGCGGACGTGGAGTGCCTTCAGGATAGCGCTAATTCAATAAACGTTTATAAGTATCCTGTCATCATGTTAACAATTCAATAGTTAAAAATAAATTCTGTAAGCATTGATAAACAAGATCAAGTTGTTAAAATTTATTACCGCTATCTGGATAGCATCAGGCAGACCATCACGGGTGGCCACGTACACATCCAGCCAATGGATAGGCTGACCTTGAGACTGAGACTCCTATACAAAAAATAGCACAATATTACAATGTAAAAATGTGAGATATTTTCTACAATTCATGGTTGTAAACATATTAAAACTTGTAAATACGTACCCTGGCAGTGATATGATGCAACTGTGAAATACTGCCGCCCTTATATGTCCATTTAGCCTTTTCGCCATCGGGTACTCCCGAGGATCTGTTGGTGGTGGTAGTCTTTTGTCTTTTCACCCAGCTCTCAGCTCTCCATTGGGCACACATCTCAGCCCATATGGACTGGGTGCACCACCAGGGGTTATGCTCGTGCATGTAATCCTCTCCTTGGCCTGGATGGTCGATCTCGGCATTGTGAAGGTTTTTTAGTCTTTCTTTGTTCAAATTATTCTTGGTGCAGACGGCGCACTTCTGCCAGAATAATGTCTGAATCACTAAAGCCTACGCGTCCTCCCATCTATACCTTTTCTGCAAATAAAACAACAATAATAACATTACTAAACAATTATCCTTAATTAGAATATTATATTATCTGTCATAATTAAAAAAAATATACCTGGAATTCAGTCCAAACAACATCCTTGTGGGCGATAGGTGTGCTCGCCCACGTAATCACAGGTGTAGGCCAATTCTATAAACACAATTATGATATGAACTTGACGAACTTATTATCTGAAAAATCACTATAGTATACAATAATTTACATCAACGATAAGTAGATATATTAAAGTAATTTACATCTAAAATGAAATCTAAAATGCTTATATATAAATGATGTGTGACGTACGTGCTATTTGGAGGAGGACTGAATCTGAATAAGAATTAGATCATCCGGATTAGTAGGGGCCTTGGGCACATGGTTAGGTCCCCTACCCAAGCCGCGTTTTTTCTACACTGCTTCAGAAGTCATCTATATATTACAAATTTCAAGATGTATATATGAGTTATATTTGATTACATGTATATATGAATATATAAATGACAATAAACATAACAGTGATATAAACATGTATATATATGAATATAAAATGACAATAAATAAAAATTGCATTTAAATAGTTAAGTACATAAATATGACAATGATATAAAAAATATGTAATGCTAAACATACATTTCATTTGTTCAAGTGTGAATGTCTGATTCAAAATCATCTTGTATACGTGTTGCAGATTCATAACCATCATTTGTTTCAGATTCAGTGTCAAATTTAGTCAATAACTCTTCCTCCTCAGTATCAATGTCATCTGACACAAGTATTGACTCAGGAGCTAATTCATGTGGTTCATCTCCACCATCTAACTGGATTATTTCATTGTTGTCCTCCACATTTATTATAGTTTGACTATGAAGCATCTGCTCTTGGTAAATCTCTCCATCAACTACTTCTACACAACTACGCGTGGGAGTATGAATTACAACTTGCCAATATGTAGGTGGTCTATCCCTTTTCCTAGCAGGACTAGGAGTGTAGTATACTTGTACTGTTTGAGTTGGTAAAACAAACGATTCGTTGGAGTACGCAGACCTATGGAGGTCAATATTGATGATTCCATGTGTGTTAACACGTATCTCTTTTTCTGAATCAAATCAACGGCACTTGAACAAGTGAATATGACCTATGTACGTGCCCTTGTATGACAACTCTACGATTTCCTCCAACTCCCCATAAAAGGCACGACCAAGCTCATTGTAATAATCTCCTTGGACATACACTCCAGAGTTCGTTGTTCTTTTACCGTGCCCATATGACTTTGTATGAAATTCACAACCATTTATTTTGTAACCATTGCAGCTTACTTGTTCCATGTCTGGTCCCATAGCTAGGACTTGTACATTAACCAGAATCGTTGATCCCTCAGTCAAAGCCTACAAAAACTCCATCTTATTAAATGAAGTCATAGGTAACATGGAGTATATATATATATATATATATATATATATATATATATATATATATATATGTCGTGCTTAAGAAATTGAACTTACTTTGTCCTTTAGCCAAAGTGCAAATTTTTTATCATGATTGATTTGAATATCTTTATCAGTTATGCTGGGATGCTTCACTTTTAACTCGTCATCGTACAATCTATACCATGTTTATAAACATTAACATATTGGAATAATTAATTTTTAACTTAAAAGATAAATTATCAAGTTTACATGTGTACCTCACAAATTCGTCAATCTCCTCGCAATTGAGAAAAATGTAAGTATGTGCAGCATGTAATTCTTGCTCAGAGAGGAATATGCGCTTCCCTTTTCCTTAAGCGCGACCCGATAGACCAAATACAGAAAGCCGACCATTTAGTTCTACATTTTCCCCATCATTATGTCACGATACTCGATTGGCCTTTGTCAAGACTTCGTCCGGAAAATAGTCTGAGACAAACATAGATATCTGATTGAAACTGTATGCCTCACATATCGACCCCTCGACATAAGCTCTATTCTTCACCTTCCTCTTAAGGTTTCCTATCACCCTCTCGAAAGGGTACATCCATCTATATTGAACTAGACCCCCAACACTAGCTTCATAGGAAAGATGGATTTATAAATGCTCCATGGAGTCAAAAAAACTAGGTGGGAATATTTTTTCTAGTTTACACGTGATCTCTATGATGTTCTTCTCAAGTATAGACATGTCCTTCTCATTTAATGATTTTGAACATAAGTCTTTGAAGAAACGACTAAGATTCGTCAAAGCATCCCATATTGGTTTATCAAGCAGATCCCGAAATGCTATAGGCATGAGTCTCTCCATAAACACATGACAGTCATGACTCTTCATCTCTTGCAATTTCCCACCCGTAACACACCTTGCAATGTTTGACGCATATCCATCTGGTAGTTTCAGAGACTTAACCCATGTGCACACATCTTCAACTTGCTTTTTGGACAATGTGTACCTTGCATGTGGTTTGACAATCTTACCATTAGGAGATTCATAAAGTTCTAATCTAGGACGCTTACAAATATCTTTCATGTCCAAACGTGCCTTATCGTTATCTTTTGTCTTCCCCATAACATTCATCACGATGTTAAACACATTGTCAAACACATTCTTCTCAATATGCATCACATCTAGATTATGACGAATCAAATTTGTAGACCAATAAGGCAGTTCCCAAAAGATGCTTCTCTGAACCTAGTTATAAGATTCGCCAAACCCATTGATTATGTTTATGGCATCAATCTTACCAAATGGGATAACCGACAATCTCATCACACGATCTCGCATCTCCGTTCTCGACAATTGCGGTGCAGGCATATCATTGTCTACTTTTCCTTTCCTGAAGTGTTCTCTATTTCTTCGAAATGGGTGATCTACCGGCAAGAACCGACAATGACAGTCAAACCAGCAAGGCTTTCGACCTTTTGATAGATTAAACGACTTTGTATGCTCCATACAATACGGACAAGCCAACTTCCCGTGTGTACTCCATCCAGCTAACATACCATAAGCTGAGAAGTCACTTATAGTCCACATAACCGCTGCCTTAAGGTTGAAATTTGTTTTCATTGCAACATCCCAAGTCTGTACTCTATCCTCCAACAATACCTTCAACTCGTCTATAAGAGGTCTCAAGTAAACATGTAAGTTCTTTCCAGGACTCTTAGGACCAAGAACCACGAGTGAAAGAAACAAGTATGGATGTTTCATACACATCCAAGGAGGCAAGTTGTACGGAGTAACAATCACATGCCAACATGAGTACAAAACAGTTGAGTGGCCAAACGGATTGAAACCATCGGTGGACAATTCAAGCCTCTCATTTCTAGGTTCCAATGCAAACCCAGGATGTGCTAAGTTGAAATCTTTCCAAGCCAGCCCATCTGCGGGATAATTTAGTTCTCCATCTTTAGCTGGAGATTTCGCATGCCAACTCATATGTTCAGCTGTTCTTGAAGACATGTACAATCTTTTTAGCCGATGTGTTATTGGAAAATACCTTAGAATCTTAAACGGTATACTTGATTTTTTTTGTAGTCACACCCTCTTTATTAGGCCTAAACCGATCATGACTGCAAAACGTGCACCTTGTCATCTATTCATTTTCCTTATAAAATAACATGCAATCGTTGGGACATGCATCGATCTTTTGGTATCCAAGACCCAACTACGGTCTGAATAGAGGTCCATGATTCCACGGTACCTACTACAGACAACATGAGCTTATTAATCATATGACTTGAGCATACTTGAAACCATATGACTTGAGCATACTTGTAAGCATATGATCAACATTTCAGCATACTTGTAAGCATAGGACTTGAGCATACTTGTAACCATATGACTTGAGCATACTTTTAAGCATATGATTAACATTTAAGCATACTCAATGTTAACGAATGAATGTAAATTAAAGCAGTATGAGAAACTTTATATTATATCATGTTATTTTATTTTAATTTGTTTTAAATTTGTTTTTATTGTTAATCGTAAGTGAATACGTAAGGTATTTCATTCATGCTAGCTTTATATCAGTAATACATATTTGGTTGGTATTCAGATGCATTGAAATTTTTCTTCTTAAGAAAATTACCACCATCTAAGGCTTCACGCCAAGAATTGAAGAGTCCATCTAAGGCCTCGGCTAACATGTTTTAAGATTATACGCCTCACGGTCCCTTTTTATAATCTTTTATGTTTTGGGATAGTCACAACTTGGTTGAGCAATTTATAGCTTCTATAACATTTTGTAGCTTTATTCTTGTATACTTATGTGTTAAATACCCTTATTTTTTTTGTTATAGGCAAAACAGTCTCTTTATTAACTAAGTGTGTCTAGTTACCTTCTCTGTTGCCCTAACAGTTCCCTAGCACTGCCTATTTTGGCTTAACAACCCCCCAATAGCTTACCATGCTGACAACCAAGCTTGGCTTGACCCCGTGAGGCTTGGCTAAGCTTGGCGTGGCCTCGTGTGGCCTCGCGGCCCCAATCCCAGTCCATCAGCTCCAACAGCCCCTTAATAGGCTCTAGTGGATCACCAATATATTTATATCCAATGGATAAGCAGCACCCAGGCTCTCTATATAAATAGAACCTAATTTACTGAGAATTACTAAAATTAACCTACTCGCATATTCTAACAAACTTATACTTATAATACTTATATTCAACTACAAACTTATACTTATAATACTTATGAACATTTTTCAAACTTATACTTATAATACTTAAAAAAAATTGCCAGAGTCTCCCCTACAATATGGACTAGCCACATGCACGACGACATGCATATATGGACATTTCTAGGCACCCAAGACACAAACCAAGAGAAATATACAAATTTCCAATACAATAAGACCAAAACAATAACGATTGAATGCAAATTAAAGCAGTAAAAAATTCAGACCCATATACATTACCAATATAATATCAATCAAAACATTACCAATATACAATTATACATGAATTTTAGTTTTAACAAACATACATTATAAATGAATTTTATAATTAACATCAATTAGCATATTTGGTATAAGTATATTCATATATTGCAACCAAGGTTTTGGGTTAAGCCCTAATATTTAAGATCATGTTTATAGGCCTAATATTTAAGATTATGGTTAAGCCCTAATAGTTAAGCCCTAATATTTAAGATAATCATATATATTATTATTTTTGTTGTTTATAAATATGAATAGAATTAAATCAATTTTGAATTTTAAGTTTTCATAAATATGTATTTAAAAAGTTAAAATGTATCTCTAATTTTAAAACGAAAACAGTAAAAGATTTGGGGGAATCGTTGCTATAAATTAACTAAGGTGTATAAATTAACGTGTATATTTTTTCAAAAAGAAAGACTTGGCGGGTCATCTCCATCAAGCAACTGTTTATTGTTAATTGATGGTCTGTTCATGCTTCCACATAATTGCTATGACAATGATAGCATACGCATACACGGTTTGGGTAACCCAAGCTCAATACGTTAATTCGCTAGAGCTACAATTATAAACACTAAAAACTCACCATTTAATCATTCATAATTGTATTCCCACTTATATAAGGCATTCAAGTCATTTGGGTATAGATAGGTATTGATTATGGTCAAAGGTATGCATAAAATCCTCTGCAAGAACATTCCTTAACTGGACATATGTATTAGCCCTATACACATGTGAGTAAGCTAAGCCCCATGTAGATTTCTATTTTCTTCTATAAATGTGAGATGATTCCCTTGAATAAACTAATAGGGGAACTCTCTGAGAGAGAGGAAGAGAATCAAGACCAGTAATTTACTTTGGAAAG
Source organism: Panax japonicus (assembly GCA_020205505.1). Lineage (NCBI taxonomy): Eukaryota > Viridiplantae > Streptophyta > Magnoliopsida > Apiales > Araliaceae > Panax > Panax japonicus. Next base: position 10,586,674 of record CM035110.1, on the reverse strand, counting down.
CCTATGGGGCATATTACACACCACATTTAAGTGCTAAAATTAGGGCTTTAAATCACAAGCAATTCAACAGTATATAATCACAAGCAATTACACATTAAAATTCAAGACTAAGAATTAGATCTTTACATCAAAGCAATTACACACCATATACAAGAATAAAAATTGTAAAATTTGGAAACCCAATCAAATCGAACAAATACTTCAAGAATTTAATAGTATTTAATCTAATCTAACCAATATAAATACATGCCAGTGTTTGGTGGGGCGGCGGCTGGCCGGTGGTTGGCCGATGGTGCGGTCAACTTCTTCTCCTTCTCCACATTCTCTTCTCCCCCCTTTCTCCCTCTTATCTCTATGCTCGGCTCCCTCTTCTTCTTTTTTTCCTCCGTCTTCTATGTCGAGCGAAAGCCTGATATTGATTTCATTTATTTTGAACAGCGACCGCTAGCAGCGACCGCATGCTATCACTGATTTTTAATGACATGGACTTATCAGCGACCGCATGCGGTCGCTGATGTTAAGTGGTCGCATAAAATCTTGGCGCCAACATTTCGTGCCAAATTTTACGAGGAAAATTTGTAATAGCGACCTCTCAGCGATCGCATGCGGTCACTAATAGTAATTAGCGACTACTTTGAGGTACGGTCGCAGATGTCGGTCCCTATTAATAGTATCAGCGACCGGATATACGGTCGCTGATAGTCTTGGTCGCTGTTAGGCCTTTTCTTATAGTGAACTATCAATTTCATCTTTAATCAAACACGAACTTATTCATCATTAATATTATAACTCACAATATTTAACAAACAGGTCGTTCCCAAGAAAGAGGGGGCTTTCCGATAAGGATTTCTCCTTATTGGCGCGTAATTAGATGACCAAACCTCTCCTTGACAGAACTTCTAGACATTGTAAATATTTCAATTTAATAATATGAATAACTTTGTCGTCTCAATTATTGATTTAATAATATATCATATTATGCAGATGATACTGTGACAATAATCGAATTAATAATATGAGAGATATGATGCAGCAATTACTGTAGCAATAATTGAGTATAACTGAGTGACTTTTCACGTAAACATCAATAACCAATACCGTGTGCTACTATGCAACCACGCGTATTACTATACTTTTACTACCGGGTAGTTCAACAGTTTTAACGGTATCACTTCCGCCAGTTATTTTTATAAAAAGATAATTCTGCCATTTTTTTACAACGACAATACTTCCGTTGTGGGGTCCACCAATGATTGTGTCCGTCGTACGAATATTCCCTATTAAAACGAATATTCCCCGACCAATCGAATATTATATAACCACTTGCTTACTTTGCAAATTTTGTAAATATTACCCACAACTATAACATTATATTATATCCATACCATAATATTCAAAAATATATTTCGAGAGAAATTAATCTTTATTCATAAAAGTTGGAGTCTTACATTATCCCTATATTCTTACTGACCAATTAAATAAAAAATAAGCTTAGGTATGACACACTAGCGACTATTTTATTCGTCTTCCCCCTCCTAGTTCTAATCCCAGATCTCCACCAGAGATTATATCCCTAAGCTCTGATACCAACTGTGACTCTCATCCCAATATTTAATATCACTTCATAGTGATACTTATTAGTTTGCCACTGTTATTCACGGCATCCCCTACGAAGAGTCTGGCTTCGGTGCATCCCACATAAGGAAGTCACCAGCGAGAGGCTCGGGTCTTTTTACTTATAGCTCTGATACCAACTGTAACGCCCCCAAAATAGGTCTACACAACCCATTCTGAGTCGCCAAATACATAGTATAGAATTCAAATACAAACTTCATTTATACAATTATTAATTATCGTGTAAAATATGATAAATTATAAGCTATGAGTTTCAATACAAATAATGTCTCGTAGACAATATCCAAACTCAAATAAAGTACTCATTACAATTATTGTCACACTATTTTACAAAATAGTGAGGACTATTATAATAATAATTCTGGACCTTTACTCCACTCCCTGACTAGTCTCAACTACATTCTTTTCTCCTGAGAAGAACAATGGAACAAAAGGAAAAGGGTGAGCTCAACCAGCCCAATAAAGAATATTATGACTAATATAATGCAGAACAAATTATCCTTATTCCTCAACAGTGAAAAACTTTATAGAATACACTAGACAACAAATTTTAGATCAACAACTATAGTGGAATAAACAATCCATTAGAAGAGTTAAGTAGAGCATGATGTCTACTATGTTCTATGATTTAAAAATCTGTCATTAATATCTTATCTCTATAATACCAATCAATAAATATTTAAATCAAAAAATTATCTATGCACTACGGTCCAAGGATATTTGTGTGTATCACTAGTGGTCATGATCATGTCAAACACTTGTCCATCTATGCACTACGGGCCAAAGAGGACCTTCACTGTAAGACCCTTACTTTTTATGAATAAAGATTTAATTTCTCTAAATTATTATTTTGACTAATAAGGTGCTGATTTGATATAATGATATAGTTATGGGTGATATGTGCAAATCTTGCAAAGTAAGCAATTTGTCATAAAATATTCGTTTGGTCGGCGAATATTCGTTTGGTCGAGAATATTCGTATAACAGCACAATCATTGGTGGACCCCAAAAAGGAATAACTTTCGGATATAGAAACCGACAGAAATAACTTTTTTATAAAAAAATAACGGCAAAACTTTTACCTTTAACTGTTAAAATACCCAGTGATAAAAAGTACAATAATATGCGTGGTTGCACAGTAGCACACGGTATTGCACAGTATCTCTAATTATTGATTCTTACGTAAAAGTCACTCAATTTTATTCAATAAATTCCACAATAGTTGTTGCATAGTATCTCATATTATTGATTCAATTATTGTCACAGTATCATCTACATAATATTTTATATTATTAAATCAATAATTGAGACGACACAGTTATTCATATTATTATTTGCATTATTGACAATGTCTACAAAGTTCTGTTGAGGAAAGGGGTTATGTTATTTAATTACGCATCGATAAGAATAAATTCTTATCGGAAAACCCCCACTTTCCTGAGAATGATCTGGTTGTCAATATTATGAGTTATAATATTTATTTAATTTTTGATATAAATAGAGGGATTTGTCATGAAATATTTGTTATAAGTTTGACTTATTACATGGACCCCCACTTACTCATTTTTCAAAATCGCCGGTAGAAAGTTGTCTCAATTTTGTTTTATTATTATTATAATAGTAATAAAACATAAAAATTTTTATATAAAAAAGAATACTTTTTATAATATGTATAAAGTTTTTTGTTTTATTAGATTATAATTAGACTATATTATATTATATATAAACTTTTTATTTTATTAGAATATTTTGTTGCATAGTGATGAATAGTAAAAATCAGAAAATTAGCCGAATTCGTTCGTGAAAAAAGTTTATGTTCATCCACGATTATTTTCTTAAATAGTGCCCTACCATTCTCCTATAAATAGGATGCTTAGCTAAGAAATAAAAATCACACCATAATCAGAGAATTTTTCTTCTATAATATTGTGCGTATTTCTTTCTAGTATAAAAATACTTTGAGTGTTACTAATAGTGTAAGATTTCCTCAAGAATATTTCTGTTATACCAGTCAGATTTTGTCTTCTACTAAGGTAAGGGATATTATTTTCGTTCAATATTCAGTAAGGAATATTATTTTCTTACATACTCTATAGTATGTAAGTGCTATTATTTCGTTTCATATTCCTAAATCTACACTTATTTTGATAAGTATTGCTTCTATAATCCCTGAAATTAGTAGAATATCTTTGAATTTTGCGCTTCATCCAGTATCGTTTCATTGGAATATTGGTCTGAAATTTCTTATTAAATTTCAATATTTTTATTCGGGCTACTATTCATGGGGTACTATTCACTTAGATACTATTTATTTGAGTACTATTCAGGGATACTATTCACGACAAAATTAGTTTCTTTTTTGTCCAAATTATTTTTGATGCATGAATATCATTCTCGAATTTTACTCCACAATTAGTTATCATGTTAAAAATTTGGATATTCTTGAACTCTGAATAAATTAAATTATAAATCTCTAATATTTATCCTTGATCTCACGCAATTGATTCTTTATATCATTGTCATCATCCTCATGCTTATATTGTGATAAAAGTCATCTTTGACCCATAGTGCAAAGATGGACCGTTGATTGATATGATTATGACTAGGAATTGTGTATTTGTATAATCATGACCTATAATGTTACAGACAAATGTTGTGGTGAAAGTCCTATTTGACCCTTAGTGTATAAATGAACAGGTGTTTGGCATGATCATGACCACTGGTGATACAAATGAATATCCTTGGCCCATAGTGCATGGATAATTTGTTGATTTGAAATATTTCTTGATTGTTGTTATAGAGATAAAATATTGATGATGGGCTTTTAAATCATAGAAGATAGTATACATCATGCTTTACTTGACTCTTCTAATGGATTGCTATTTTCGCTTCATTTATTGATCTAAAACTGGTTGCCTATTGTATTCTATTCAGAGTTTTCTCTGTTGAGGACTAATGATAATTTATTCTGTATTATCTTAGTCATATTATTCTTTACTAGGCTAGTTGAGCTCACCATTTTCTTTCATTGTTCTTTTTAGGAAATGAGAATATAGCTGAGACTAGTCGGGGAATAGAGTGATGGTCCAAGATGGTTGCTATAGTAGTCCTCACTATTCTATAAAATAGTATGATAATAATTGTAATGAGGACTTTATTTGAGTTTGGATATTGTCTACGAGATAATATTTGTATTAAAACTCACATCTTATGTTCTGTCGTATTTTACATAACAATTAATAGTTGTATAAATGAAGTTGTATTTGATTTTTGTACCATGTATTTGGAGACTTAGAATGGTTTGTGTAAACCTATTTTGGGGGAGTCACAATTGGTATCAGGAGCTATAAGTAAATAGCCCCGAGCCTCTCACTGGTAACTTCCTTGTGTGGGATGCACCGAAGCCAGATTCTCTGTAGGGGACGCCGTGAATAGTGGTTGCAAGCTGATAAGTATTACTGTGATGTGTTATCCAAGGTTGGGATGAGAGTTAGATTTAGTATAATAGCTTAGGGATATGATCTCTGGTGGAGATCTGGGATTAGAATTGGGAGGGGAGAGACGAGTAAATCATTCGCTAGTGCGTCTTACCTAAGATTATTTGTTATTTAATCGATCGGTCAGAATATAAGGATAATATGTGGCATACCAATTTTTTAATTGACCCTTGTTTTGTGTCTGCATTTAAGAATGACATCTGAAGATCAAGAGATGAACTCATATAGAGTTTTAAGTGATGAATTGAAGAGATTTATTTAAAGAATAAATATTAGAATATAATATCTTGTTATAACAAAGATGTTTATTGAGGATTACTAATTATGTTATTGAACTTGATTGTAGGATGTCGTGCGAAGAATAAATTAAAGATATCCATGTGGTGAGTGAAGAATTAATAGTTACACCCGAGCTAGTCGCAGAGGTATCAGCTGATAGTGAGGAAGAAAAGGACCCCGAGGAGTATTTATTAGGAGAAATTTTTGATTGAAATATAGAACGACTAAGATTGTATTCGTGAGTAATTAGAAGAGCAGGGTGAAAAACAGCAGGCGGTCGTGGAGCAAAAGGATGCAACAATTCAAGATTTTGTTGCCCGATGTGCGAAGCTTGAACAGAAGCTCTCTTTGGCATAGTATATGATAATAGAGCTGGAATCTGAAAATGCAAAGGTCAAAGATCAGCTGAAAGACGAAATAACTAAACGAGTAAGAATGAAGGATGCATAGGTAAAAGCCGCACGACGCGTTGATATTGTAGAAAGAGACGTCTGATCCAAAAAGGCCAAAATAGATGATGTGGATCACTTTTTGGAAAGCAATTGGGCGAACCCAACATTGAGTTTGGAATTATCCTATACAGAGCGGTCAACCTCAATTCGATATGGATCGAATATTACTAATTTTGATCATGGATCAGGAGTACGGAGAAACGGTTGAGGTGGAATGTGCGCTATAGCAAAGTTAAGTCCAGCTGAGATGGTAACACCAAAGGCTGTCCCGGATAAGTCAAAGTCTATGGTTCAAGGGAGAGCGTTTTTGGTGACTTCCCAAAAAGTGAGGAACTCGAATGAAGTTAACACGAGTAAGCTAATCATAAACTCTTGCGAAGTCTATACCTTATTAGATAAAGGTTCTTCCTATTTTTTATTTCACCTACTTGTGCTCAACGTTTGAACTTGACCTCTTGAGAAATTAGAATTTGACTTATCTGTTTAAACTCTGTTAGGAGAAACTTTCATTACATCCACTATTTATAAATCTTGTTTGATTCAAATTGACACTTTCACATTACCTGTTGATTTCATCTCTTTGAAACTACTTGCATTCGATATGATTGTAGGGATTGATTGGTTAATTACTTGAAAGTCCAATAATAATCTAAAAGGGGGGTTTAATAGATTATTACAGATTAAAAAATTATCTTAGGCCCTTTTGCATTTTTGGATAATTAATTTGAAGTGTTAGAAATTAATATGCAAGACAATAAAAATTCAATCACACAATGCTCAGAGATTTGTCTGGTTCACAACATACATCCTGGGTATGCTGTTACGTCCAGTCTCAAGCTCCTCTCCAACACTTTAGATCCTATTACTATTAGTAATAAATATTCCTTCAATAGGCGAAGAAGCCTTTACAAAGTTTTATAGACAAACTTCCAACTTTTTCAACTATTCTATCTTGGACAGCAAGCTCCCCGCTCCCTCCTCAAGTATAGTTGTTCCTCCTTTTGAGTTTAGTTCTATTCTATGATCTGGTCTTGAAACAACATGTGACGCCCCCAAAATAGGTATCATCACCCATTCTGAGTCGCCAAAAACATGGTACAGAACATAAATACAAACTTAAATATACAACATGAACTATGAGTTTTAATAAAAATATTATCTTTTAGACAGTATTCAAACTCAAAATAAGTCCTCAATACATTTATTTTCACACTATTTCACTAGAATAGTGAGGACTACTAATGCAACCATCTGGACCGTCAATCCATTCCCTGACTAGTCCCAACTATATTCTTATTTCCTGATGAGAACAGTGAAAGAAAGGGTGAGCTCAACTAGCCCAGTAAGAAATATTATGACTAAGATAATGCAGAATAAATTATTGTTAGCCTTCAACAGTGTTAAACTGATACAATATAACAAACATCAAGTTTAACTGCAGCGGAACAAGCAGTCTATTAGAAGAGTCAAGTATAGAATAAAATCTACTATCTTCTATGATTTAAAAGGTTTTTCATCAATTTTATTGCTGAGACTCAGCTTAATAAATAATCCACATCATTCCTTGCACCACGACCAAGGATATTCATTAGTATCACGACCACAAATTATCCATGTACTACGGGCTAAGGATATTCGTGTTTTCATCAATGGTCATGATCATGCCAATAACTGTCCATCAATGCACTACGGGCCAATGAGGACTTTTACCACATCATTTATAACATTACTGGTTGTGATTATATCGAATAATCTCTGGTCATAATCATACCAAGTCCATCTATGCACTACAGGCCACAGATGACTTTCAACATAATATAAACATGAGGATGATGACAATGACATAATAATTCAATAAAACAAGTTCAAGAATAAATTTTAAAGATTTATAAGTTAATTTATCCTGAACTCATTAATGTCCAAATTGTCAACATGATACTGCTTTGTGGAGTAAAATTCACGAATGCTCAGAAGAATATTTTCATGAAAAGATACTGGATGAAGTGCAAATATCCAGGATATTCTACTAATTTCATGGAGTATAGAAGCCAAAAATTTAACCAACTGAGTATAATAGAATATATGAAACTACAAATGGATTTTTGCCCGCCATGCGGTCATCCACGTAGACATATTATTTCCACAATTTAATAAGGAATGAATACAAAAGATCATTCACCATGCATGTGGTAATCCACATAGACAGATTATTCCAACAGAATAATAAAGAATGGAATAACAGAAGAATTCACCATGCATGCGATAGACCGCACAGACAGGTTATTCCCAACAGAATAATAAAGAATGGAACCAAGTCATGCATAATCCGCACAGACATGATGTTCCAACAGAATAATAAAGAATGGAATAACAACAGAATTCACCAGGCATGCGTAATCCGCACAGACAGGATGTTCCAACAGAATAATAAAGAATGGAATAACAACAGAATTCACCAGACATGCGATAGACCGCACAGACAGGTTATTCCAACAGAATAATAAAGAATGAAATAACAGAAGAATTTCACCATGTATGTGGTACTTCGCATAGACATGTTATTCTAATATAATAATAAAGAATGGAATAACAACCCTTATGAGTATTGAAAGAAAATAACTCTCTTCATGAATACGAAATAATAATACCCCTTACCTTAAAAAGAAGAGTATTTCGACTGGTAGGGCGAGGATATTCTTGAAGAAAACTTATACTATTTTCTACGCTCAAAGCTTCTTAAAACTCTAAAAAAATACGCTCAAGATTATAGAAGAAGAATTCTCTGAATTTTAGGTGTGTTTTCAATTCTAACTAAGCATCTTATTTATAGGAGAATGGAAAGGATACTATGCAATAAAATATAATATATTCTATTTATAATATATATATATATATATTATATATTTATATATATTTTATTTAAAATCTAATAAAACAAATAACTTTATAAAATTATTATGTTTTATATAAAAAAATTTACTATGCAAACACTATGCAGGCACTATGCAAATACTATGCATAATAAAATATAATATATTCTATTTATATTTAAATAAAATAAAACTTTATAAAAAGTATTATGTTTTATATAAAAAATTTATGTTTTAATACATTTATAATAATAAAAAAACAAAATTTATATATATATATATATATAATATATAAACTTCATAAAATCCCCCATTTCTCAATTTTCTTCTATGGGCCCCACATATGGGCCCCACCTTTATTATACCGAACAATTTTCTACCGATTATTTTAAAAAATAGGGTAAATGGTGGTCCATTAAATAAGCAATATTTACGACAAATACTTCATAAAATCCCCTCAATATTTTTAACAACATATTTATCATTATTATAATTTACAATATTTAACAACCAGGTCGTTCCCAGAAAAGAGGGGACTTTCCAATAAGGATTTCTCCCTATTGGCTCGCAATTAGGTGACCAAACCTCTCCTTGACAGAACTTCTAGACATTGTCAATATGTACAATAATAATATAAATAACTTGAAATCTTAATTATTGATTTAATAATATATAAAATATCGACAATAATTGAATCAAATAACATGAGATACTATGCAACAATTATTGTAGCAATAATTGAACAAAACTGAGTGACTTCTCACGTAAGTATCAATAATCAATACTGTGTGCTACTATGCAACCACGCGTATTACTGATATTTCGGCATAATGATATTAAAGAAATAATATCATTTATGAAGAAAATAATCTCTCTTACAATCCCTTACTATCCCTTACGCAGTACTTCTGACTAGAATAACGTTGAACGAACTCGCACCGTATAACAACACTCAAGATATCAAAATACTCACAAGAATTACACAAGATAATATAGAGAGAGAAATAGAGAGAAAACTTCACTTTCTGGTGTAATTTTCAATTCTAACCTAAGCACCCTATTTATAGGAAAATGCTTAGAACACCAAAGCAGAAAATTTAATAAAATATAATATATTTTATTCTTAAACTTCCTACGCACCCAATTAGTCCAACATCAGTCACACCTCAACCAAAACCATCAAAACACGTTTTTTATATTTAAAACAATTAAAACTTTCAAAAATCAATTATTTCAGAACTTTGGAACTTCAATAATTCATAATAAATAGCCTTTTATCAGAAAATTCGAATCTCGCGACTTATATAGGAAATTCAATTCTCTACAACTTTGCAGAAGAAAGTTTTTCTAAATTCCAAACAGAAATTGATCGAAATCCATTAACGGACGATTTTACAAGCTATAATCAAATTTCAGTCAAGAAATGGGCCCACAGACATGTTTAACTTGTTTTAAACAACTTTTGCAACAAAAATACTCTTTCTCATATACTCATATATCCCACATTCATTGTAAAAATATCATCATTATTATATTATAATAATATAATAAAATATTATTTTATCAGAAAAGATAAAATATCGATTTTCAACAATTGTCACTTTAAAAATTTTCTCCATCTATATCCATATAAAATGAATATTTTACTCATCATATAAATCAATAATTAATTATTCACAAATAATATTACAGAATCACAATAAAGGCAACCAGACAGTTCCCAGGAAAGAGGGGGCTTTCAATAAGAATTTCTCCTTACTAGCGCGCAATTAGGTGACCAAACCTCTCCTTAGACAGAACTTTTTAGACATTGCCAATAATGTTATCTAATAATATTATTCATATAATATGAATTATTGCTCCGATAATGGAAAATACTGTGTAGTGACAATTATTAAAACAAGAGTAATATAAAATATCAACGCAGCAATTATTGAATCAATAAAATATAATACTGAACAGTAATTACTGTAACAATTATTCAATAGTGCCTTCTTACGTAAGAATCAATAATTCAAAAATATTGTGCAATACCGTGCTCTACTGTTCAATAACGCGTATTACTTTACTTTACCCACCGAGTATTCCAACAGTGTTAACGGTAACCACTACGCCGTTATTTATAAAAACTTTAATTTGTTATTTTCTTCATCCGACAGTAATTCTGTTATGGGGCCCATAAATGATTGCGCCGTCGTACGAATATTTCCCAACAGAAATAATATTCCACGACCAAACGAATATTCCCCGACAAAAAGAATATTTTATAACCACTTGCATATTTTGAAAAAAAATTCATATATCACCCTTAACTTTAACTTTTATCAATTTAACCATTTACTGAATTGTAATTATAAGAAAAATTGAATACTTTTATTTCATAAAATTTGGGGTCTTACAATCTCCCCTCCTTATGAAATTTCTTCCCCGAAATTTACGTACCTGGTATTTCAAAAAGTTGAGAATACCTTGCTTTCATTTCAGATTCTATATCCCGGGTCATCATGATTTTCTCCATTGCTCATTTCCCGTGATAACTTCATTTGGGTTCCTCATTTGTTGGGAAGTCATGACAACCGCTATCCCTCGAACTACTCGGCTTTGGCGTCATCACTACCGTTGGAACATACTTTTCTATAGGGCATATTCCTCCCTCAACTGCCTCTTCGTACTCCTGATTCATGATCTGAATCATCAATCTTCGATCCATATCAAATTTAGGTTGACCACTCTATACAGGGTAATTCAAAACTCGATTTTGGGTTCTCCCAATTGCTTTCCAAAAAGAGAAATTCATATAATCTATTTTAGCCTTCTTAGATCGGACATCTCTTTCCATAATATCCACGTGTCGTGCGGCTTTTGCCCATGCATCACTTATTCTCACTCGTTCAGTTTTTCCTTCTTTCAGCTCAGATTCCATCTTTATCATCTTATACTCTGCCAAAGAATGCTTCTGTTCAAGCATCACATATCGGGTAACACAAGCTTGAATTGTTGCATCCTTTTGCTCCACGACCGTCTGTCGTTCTTCAGCCTTCTCTTCTAACTCATGAATACGATTTTGAAATTCTACATTTTGATCATATAATACCTCTAATAAACTCTCCTCAGGTACCTGTTCTTCCTTTTCTGCCTCACTCTCAGCTGTTACCTCCGCGACTATCCCGGGTACAACTATCAATTCTTCACTCACCACATGGATATCTCTAATTCCTTCTTCGTCTAACATCACATTATCATGGTTAGTGATTAGAGGTATCCCCACAGTCTCATTCACTCCATTGTTAGCATTCTCAGCTGCCATTATCAAATACTGCCATAAAACAAGGGTTAATTAAGCAAGTTAACATATCACATAATATCTGTATACCAACAATTAAGCTTAGGTAGAACACACTAGCGAAGGATTTATTCATCTCTCCCCTCCTAGTTCTAATCCCAATCTCCGCCAGAGATCATATCCCTAAGCTCTGATACCAAATGTGACAAATGTCCCATCAGTGGACAGCACCTCACATTGGTACCTATCAGTTTGCCACCGCAGAACGGCGTCCCCTACGGAGAGTCTGGCTTCGGTGCATCCCCCATCAACAGGAAGTCACCAGCGAGAGGCTCGGGGCTCTTTACTTATAGCTCTGATACCAACTGTGACGCCCCCAAAATAGGTCCATTCCATCCAACCCATTCCGAGTTGCCAAATACATGGTACAGAAAACAACTACAACTTTATTACAACAATTGTTGTGCAAAATATAACAACACATATGCTGTGAGTTTGGATACAAATATATATCAACTGTGACTCATGTCCCAACCGTGGATTGAACCTCATAATGACACCTTACATAAAGGTATAGTCGAAAATTGTTTTAGAAATTAGAATCTTTGGGAAGTGCTCAAGAAAACCTTCGTACATGGGAGGCCATGCGTCTAGGTTATTATAGATATCATATGGCCACAGAATTATCCTTGTTTGACCCAATAGACACCAAAGAAAAAAAAAGATTACTATCATATTCTTCCTAATGGCGAGTCTTCTCTTGACATATCATTATCTCCACTGTCTCTAATTGAGAGTTATATTTCAAATAGACTCCAAGATTATATAGATAGTGCTGGTAGATATACTCAGCAAGTGGATGAGCATAACCATGTCTTATAATGACACGAGGTTGTATGTCATTAGACATCTTGTATGATAGTGGCAAAACACCCTTCCAAGTTAAATTCACCTCATCCTCAACATCTATAGACCTTCGTTCTATTCCCTTGTTATTCCCCCGCTTGACCCAACTACACTTTTATTACCTGAAAGGAATTGTGAAGCAAAAGGGTGAGCACAACTAGCTCAGTAAAGAATATCATGACTAAAGATAAATAAATTATCAATAGCCTTCAACAGTAATAAATCAGAGATTTAGAACATATGGTAGATGATAAAACTTTTCAACCATAGTTGCAGCGGAACGAGCAATCCATTAGAAGAGTCAAATAGACGATAAAGTCTATTATCTTCTCCATGTTAAAAATCCACCAACAATGTTTTAACCCTGTAACATCAATCAACAATTTCTGTCCACAATCACATGTATAACTCATAATCGTAATTATTGTTCTAAATTCTTTTTCTCATCCAGGACAAAGATAATTTTCATCACCTGAAACGTCAAAAATCATGGTTATACCAAATCACAGTTCATGTTCATGATCATACTAATAAATTCATCTTTGCACTACGGGCCAAAGATATTCATCAACAGTTCATCTTTACACTACAGGCCAAAGATATTCAACAACAGGTCATCTTTGCACTACAGGCTAAAGATATTCATATCTCAAAGAAATACATAATCATTTCAGAATTTATATAAACAATAATTATAACCATGTTGATCAATTCACCTTTGCACTTAAGCTAAAGATATTCAATTATAAATTCAATGGTCATGATCATACCATTCACAATTCAACTTTTCACTACTGGCCAAAGAGAACCCTAGTCATGATCATACCAATAATCTACCCATCTTTACACTCCAGTGAAAGAGAATTTCAACATCAGGGTTATAAAAATGTTATATATGATAATAAAATCAATATAATCAATACATAGTTTTAATCTTCAGAGTAATATTCATAAATCAACTATAATTTGGTTAGAAAAAGAAACCAATTTTGTAGTGAATAGTACCCGTGAATAGTAACTCATTAATAGTAACCCGTCGTGAATAGTAACTCATGAATAGTAACCCATCGTGAATAGTAACTCGTGAATAGAAAATCGTGAATAGTAACTCGTGAATAGTAACTCGTGAATAGTAACTCGTGAATAGTAACTCATGAATAGTAACCCCGACATGAAAAAGTTCTAAATTAGATAAAAACTCAAACCAATATTTCGGCATAAATGATATTGAAGAAATAATATCATTTATGAAGAAAATAATATCCCTTACAATCCCTTACTATCCCTTATTATCCCTTACCTCAAAAAAGCAGTACTTCTGACTAGAATAACGCTGAACGAACTTGCACCGTATAACAACACTCAAGATATCAAAATACTCACAATAATATACTCGATAATATAGAGAGAGAAATAGAGAGAAAACTTCAGTTTCTGGTGTGATTTTCAATTCTAACCTAAGCACCCTATTTATAGGAAAATGCTTAGAACACCAAAGCAAAAAATTTAATAAAATATAATATATTTTTTTCTTAAACTTCCTATGCACCCAATTAGTTCAACATCAGCCAAACCTCAACCAAAACCATCAAAAAAAACGTTTTTTATATTTAAAACAATTAAAACTTTCAAAAATCAATTATTTTAGAACTTTGGAACTTCAATAATTCATAATAAATAGCTTTTTTATCAGAAAATTCGAATCTTACGAGTTTTTATAGGAAATTCAATTCTCTAAAACTTTGCAGAAGAAAGTTTTTCTAAATTCCAAACAGAAATTGTCCGAAATCCATAAACGGACAATTTTACAAGCTATAATCAAATTTCAGTCAAGAAATGGGTCCACAGACATGTTTAACATGATTTAAACAACTTTTCCAATAAAAATACTCTTTCTCCTCATATACTCATATATCCCACATTCATTGTAAAAATATCATCATTATTATATTATAATAATATAATAAAATATTATTTTATCAGAAAAAATAAAATATCGATTTTCAACAATTGTCACTTTAAAAATTTTCTCCATTTATATCCAAATAAAATGAATATTTTCCTCATCATATAAATCAATAATTAATTATTCACAAATAATATTACAGAATCACAATAATGGCAATCAGGCAGTTCCCAGGAAAGAGGGGGACTTTACAATAAGAATTTTTCCTTACTGGCGCGCAATTAGGTGACCAAACCTCCCCTTAGACAGAACTTTCTAGACATTGCCAATAATGTTATCTAATAATATTATTCAGATAATATGAATTATTGCTCCGATAATAGAAAATACCGTGTAGTGACAATTATTGAAACAACAGTAATATAAAATATGAACGCAGCAATTATTGAATCAATAAAATATAATACTGAACAGTAATTACTGTAATAATTATTCTGTAGTGCCTTCTTACATAAGAATCAATAATTCAAAAATACTGTGCAATACCGTGTGCTACTGTGCAACAACGCGTATTACTTTACTTTACCCACCGAGTATTCCAAAAATGTTAACGGTAACCACTACGCCGTTATTTATAAAAACTTTAATTTGTTGTTTTCTTCATCCGATAGTAATTCTGTTATGGGGCCCACAAATGGTTGCGCCGTCGTACGAATATTCCCCAACAGAAAAAATATTCCACGACCAAACGAATATTCCCCGACAGAAATAATATTTTATAACCACTTGCATATTTTGAAAAAAAAATTCATATATCGCCCTTAACTTTAACTTTTATCAATTTAATCATTTACTGAATTGTAATTATAAAAAAATTGAATACTTTTATTTCATAAAATTCAGGGGTCTTACACCTACCATCGAATTCAGTCCCAAAAACTCGTTAAGCTTAGCTCCACCCACTCTCATCCATTCTCTTGACTTTCGTTATTCTCCACCTAATTCATTAAGTTCTACAGCCCCACATGCATCCACACTTTCACACATCCTTTCTCGGCTAAACTCAATACACCCAAATTACCTTGTTCTCTACAAGCTCTCACTCATATTCTCTTATCAGACAAAGCCGCACACTACAACACGCTCACTTTCAAGAAGTTGTTGTCCAAGTAATTGAACGGAGTTATCAAATTGGGTATATTGGGCAAGAATTTTTCCATCAACTTCACGAATTGCATGGATTTGTCATTAGCTCTAGATGAATTTGAACGAACCTTAGCCGTTGATGGTTTATTCCACCACCAGTCATCAATGATGTAGAGGTCGCACACAATGCTTAATAAATCGGGGAAGTCCTTAACTCTTTAATTCTTTTTATTTAAACAATGAGGACATTGTTCACTTTGAGTTTGGGGGTGGATCATATTGTATTACATCATTGTTTAGTTCACATACATTGCATTGATTAGTATGTTTAGTTTTGCATATTGTAGGTAGTTCACATACATTACATTAGTTAGTATGTTTATTTTTGCATATTGTAGGCATGTTTCATAAATAAAAAAAAGGAAAAATAAAAACAATATTTTCTTTTGTATAGAATGTTTGCATGAATCTAGGTAATGGATTGGTTTGAATTTAGCTCGGCCTATGATAAGATCGGTTTTGTTTGTTAACTTGAACAGTGTTGACAATTGATGGTGAGTTCTAATTTTAATCATAATGATAATCTAAGCCTGTCTGAAACTTATGTAACTGGTTAGCACTTAAAGTTTAACTATTTTAATCTACTTGATTCAAGGGTTTCATAATTTGTTTCTGAGGAAAAATCTTGATTAAAATTTAAGGAAATTAGTGAACTGGCGGTAAAGGTTGGAATGACGTAAAAGCTTGAGTTTGGGAGAATTTATGGGGTATATATATAGTAAAAAAGAAAAAAAAAAAGAAAAAAAGGAAAGAAATGATGAAAAAATAATATAGAAAATCCAGAAGAAAAAAATGAATAAACACCGTGGCATGCTTGTCTTGTTTTGTGGCCTTTGTTACTTGAGTAAGTAAGCCCGAGGGGATTATCTTTACACCTAGGGCCCTAAGGTCTTAATGGCTTGGGAGTCATTGGTAGAAAGCTCGTTAAGGTAGCATTGAAAAGCCTAAGGGAATAAGACATTGCACGGCCATGAGAAAATAAAAAAATGAATAAAACTACGAAAAAGAGCAAAAATGCTCTCGTGATTGAATAAAAGTAGAAATAAATCCTGTATTTACCCTTAGACTTGGTAATTGCTTAGTTTTAACCAGAGTTGTCATGTTCACAAAGGTAATTGAATTGGAATGAAATTTTCCTTATAAGAAGTTTGTTATGTGATTAACTTGAATTGTGGTTGGTTAGAATGGTTAACAAGCACACACACAACATGGGTGATGACAGGTTTGGATTGACTAAATTGTTATAGTTATGGACTTTGTCTTGATTTGATATATTGTTTGAGTAGCATTGATATCTTTGAGGCCTGTTGCTATATATCATACTAATTTATTACTGGGTTCGTAAGTATATTAGGAAGTAGATCATGCATATGCATTCATGTAGTTGAGTTAATTTATTTATTTTTAGTTCTTTTGTGTTTTTGCTTGAGGACAAGCAAATATTTAAGCTTAGGAGTATTTGATGAGTGAGTTTATACCCATTAATTGAGTGCATTTGAACTTAAACTTTTGGAAATTTGTAAGTGTTTATGTCTATTCATGCATGTTTTATGTTTTTTATAGGAATTGGGACAAAAGTTACTTGGATCGACGTTTGGGGTTGCTAGATTCGCATTTTTGGCTTGTCATTCACATAGCAGCCACTTCAGAGCCAATTTTAGTATTTCCCCAACCCTTATTTCGAAAAACTCAAAGAATGAAAGTTGTAGATCTACGTCTCTTCTTTCCGGAACATCTTGAATCATCAAAATCGGAGTTCAGAAGAAGTTATGGCCATTTCCAAAGGACGTTAAAGCAGAAAATTTCCAAAAAAGGACCCCTGCCCCGACAGACTTTATATATATAAACCCCCGCGGAGGCAGGGGTACTGAGGCTAAAACAGTAGCATCCCCCGTCGAGGTGGGCCTATCAGTATAAAAACCCCGCCGGGGAGGGGGTACAGGAAGAAAAAACAGTTTTTTTTTCTTCAGAATTTGAGTTCAAAAAGGATTGGTTCGAGCTGATTGATTCAAGGACTTCTGGAAGGACTTAAAGAAATATAAAGAGGCATATAAAAAGATGAAAATTTCAAGGATTTAAGGGGAATTCCATTAGATTAGATAATAGTAGATTAGGACAAAACCCTAGTTCTTATTAGCTTTGGAGATGGAAGTGACTTGGAGACCATTGAAGATCAAGAGCAGGAGCTTGAGGAAGATGGAGATTTGCTGACAACAGATTTATTCTTCACTCTATTCTTATTTTTGTCTTTTAATTTTTATTCAATTGTGAATTCTTAGTTTTAATTCATTAATCATGAACTAAATCTTTTGTTTAAGATTACAATGGAGTTTATTGCATAGTTTATTTTTAGTATGCTTCTCTATTAATTATTGTGATTATTCTTGGATTGACTATTATGATTTGTGATGAATTGCTCAATTGCCTAGCTAACAATTACCGTGATAATCTATATGAACTCGAGAGATGAAGCATTGATTTAGATCTGATCATAATAGCATGTGATTGTGTTTTCTGCATGACGTTGGAATTCATAATTTATGTATAGGACTAGAGGTGGCAAACGGGCGGGCAGGCTTGAGTGCGGGCCGGGCCGGGCCAAAATGGCTCGGGTTTTGGCGGGCCGATAATGTGAGGCACGTGGTCCGGGTTGGGCGGCTCGCGGGCTTCTTCTATTTTTTTTTTTTACAAAATCTTGCTACATCAAAAATAGTAATAATAAATAGTTGAAGAATACTATTTCATGAAGAAGACACCATTATTTTATAAAAAAATTTTTGTCCAAATTTCATGTTATTGAGTGTTTAATGAACAAAATTACAAAAACAAAGAAGAAATACAGATGAAAGGAATAGAACATATATATATATATATATATATATGATCAACCATGCATCTAGTTGATCATATAATTATCCTTTTTGTTCAACAAATAATTAATTAATCAATTATAAATTAGTGAGCGTGCTGTTTACACTACTAATTGCGTTTAGATTTCCTTTTCTTAATATCTTCTTTTTCTTTTTCTTTTTTATCTTTGTGCATGTGCCTCTCTGTGGGTGAAGCAATTAATGAAGAAAAAAAAAGAAAACAGTCGTGCATGCATGAGCGCGCGCGCGCACACACACACACACACACACACACACACACATATATATATATATATATATATATATATATATATATATATATGAGATTCCATCCATAGCAACCGGTTTTTTATAAGCTGCTACATGTTGTAGCGGCTGGGCCAAAAGGGGTTTCTCCCAACAACCGGTTGCTGTAGATGGATACCCTATATATACATATATATATAAAACTTAATTCCAAGTTGCATATGAGCCACCAACCGTCCATTACTATTAATTACAATTAACAAATTAAAGAAAAGAAATTAAGATAATGATATGGTTATAATCTCTTTAATATGCAACTTGGACTGGTACAATATCCGTACAAGTATTTGTCCATCGATTAATTAACAAATGAGTATATAATTATATATAGTTAAGCTGAAATATACATATATAATATAATATATAATATAGTTACATGCATGCAAAGATCTTTTACTCCTGAAGAAGACACCATTATTTTCAATCTCTATAGTTGAAGATTGCATTAAAAATAAATAATTGTTGTAGTTCAGTTGGTTTAAACTCTTATTTATTTATTTACAAGTCTTGTGTTCAAGCCTCACAACCCACAAGTAGCAACATTTTATTTTAAAAAAAATCACGAGCTACGGGCCGGGCCAAAAACGGGTCGGGCCAAAATGGCCCACATTTTCCTGGGCTAAAAAGCTGCAGCCCGTGGCGGGCGGGCCAGCCCGACCCGCGGGCTTGGGCCATGTTTGTCAGGTCTATATAGGATAAAGATTAATTATGGTGTTCTTCTTAATTCTATCATATGTGGATTTAAGTTGATTTGAGTATGATACATTGAGAGATGGTCATATTTCCTTATGTGTTCTTGATTAACAATTGAGAATAGTGAGTATAATTGATAAGAAGTGTATTAATTTACATGAAGCAATAAGGGAAGTTGTGATCTTAAATCTCCATAATCTGATTTTTAATTAGTGGTAATTAGAATTAGTTTAATCTTTGGCCGTAGTGTATAAATGGACTGTTGATTGGTATGATTATGACCAGGGATTATTCGGTATAATCATGACCCGTAATGATATAAAAGATGTGGTAAAAGTCTTCATTGGCCCATAGTGCATTGATGGACAAATGTTGGTATGATCATAACCATGCGTTCTCTTCGGCCAAGGGTGCAAAGATGAATTGTTGTTTGGCATGATCATGACTATTGGTGAAAATACGAATATCTCTGGCCCGTAGTGTATGAATAATTCGTGGTTGTGATACTAATGGATATCCTTGGCCCGTAGTGTATGGATAATTCAGTGATGTGAATTATTTATTAAACTGAGTCTCAGCGATAAAATTGATGATAAACCTTTTAAATCATAGAAGATAGTAGATATTATGCTCTACTTGACTCTTCTAATAGATTGCTATTTTCGCTGCAGTTGTTGATCTAAAAATTATTGTCTATTGTATTCTATCAGTTGTTATACTGTTTAAGGCTAACAACAATTTATTTTGCATTATCTTAGTCATAATAATTCTTACTAGGCTAGTTGAGCTCACCCTTTTCTTTCATTGTTCTATTCAGGAAATGAGAATATAACTAGTACGAGTCGGGGAATGGAGTAATGGTCCAGGATAAGTGACTATAGTAGTCATCACTATTCTATAAAATAGTGTTATAATAATTATAATGAGGACTCCATTGAGTTTGAATATTGTCTAGAAGACAATATTCGTGTTAAAACTCTTAGCTTATGTTTTGTTGTATTCTACGCAACAGTTGTATAATTAAGTTGTAGTTGTATTCTGTACCATGTATTTGACGACTCAGAATAAGTGATGTATACCTATTTTGGGGGCGTTACATGCAAAGGTATATATGATTAAGGGGTATGCCATTCATCCTTTCCTATTATATATATATATATATATATATATATATATATAATAAACCTTTAAGTATAGACATTAATTTGTAAGGTCTTTGAAGTACTCGTGGAATAATTAATATAGAGAATAAAATTATATTAACTTGAAAAATCTTTAATAAATATCATATAAAATTCTTTACCAAAATACAATTAATCTAGATTTTTTTCATTATTAATTCATATATATATACCGTTCGAATATTAAGTTGTATATCCGGTCCGTCGCTATATATACATATATAGAATTATCGTCTTAATTTTTAGTAATAAACAACATACATCGATAGATAACATATAACGACAGACCGAACTTATAGCGACAGATTAAATCGTCCAATATAAAGAAGGCGGTGATCATAAACCCGGTTCCCGGTGGAACAATCGCCCTAAAATACTCATCCTTTTTTCTCTCTCCATATATATAAACTAAATTTATAAATACATGCTGCTTGAACTGTTGTTCTGCTCCCATCATGAATTAAATTCCAAATAATTCCAATCTCCCATTTTCTACCTACTTTATTTTTTTAATTATACACACATATATATATATATATATATTATATATATGCATAATTTATAAATTCTTATACATAAAATATTAGCTACAGAGTTATAGTAAATTTTTTGTTAGTATTTTTTTTGGGTCCTAAATGAGCGGCTGCGGTTCTAGGGTTTCGATTCCGAACAATGTTCGGGTGATAATCGAAGAAATCAAAGAGATCGCAGGTAAACACAGTGATGATGACATATACGCTATGCTCAAGGAGTGCAGTATGGATCCTAATGAAACCGCCCAGAAGCTCTTGTATCTCGGTCGGTACTCTTTTTTTCTCTCCCTCTATACACACATGTATCTGTTGATTGTGTTATAATGATTTGATGTTGTAGCTTGCTGTTTTAATTTTCTTATTAGTTGCTGAGAAAAAAGCAAGGAAGATTTTTCGTTAGTGTAAAATTTTCTTATAATGAAGATTAATTCTTATTGTAAAGAATAAGAAGTACTACTTTTATATTTGTTCTTTATAAAACCTAAATAAATTCACTTTAATTTTAAAATATATAATTTTTTTTTCATATTAATAACTTAATAACTAGTAGTCAAAATCGTAGATTACATACTATTTCCCCTTTCTCTAGAGGACCTCCCATTTTGATTTTTTGAACTCAATTTGCAAATTTTACACCAATTTTAAATTTTAGTGTCGTGCAAATTGACTTCAAAAAATCAAAATGACACTTTTTATGCAAAGGAGGGAGTATATATTCTTTTTGCCTCGAAAAGGACTAATATTTAGTTTACTTTGGGTGGAAGTTTTAACTAATAAATAAGGTTTTATGTGTCGCCTTTTATCTTTTTAAACCTTTATATGAGTCTGATATGCGGTACTATTGCAGTCAAACAATTTATTCAAGCTTGTCTATCTGTCTAAGTGGCAGTGTCTGATCAACAATTTGTTACTGCAATGACTTCTGATTTGAGTTTGTGTTGTGTTTTTGTTTTTGAGATAAATAAGTTATTGCAAGTATGCTGGTCTTTTTTGATCTGTAAGGGTTGTTGGAATATGTCCAGTTTTCCACCATGTCCTCCTTTCCAGTGATATTTGGATACTAGCAACAAGCTTCCCCCCTCACCCCTTCAATGGGTTGACACACCATAGAACACAACTTATATATTGGTCCCAAGTTGTGGACCTAGCAAATAAAATTGGTAAATTCACATGGACATAACTCAACTCAATGTAGTCTTGTCTTATCTATTTGGGTTGGAATGCATGAATCCTGAATCCTTTTTTTCTTTCCATCTTTCGTATTTAGAAACTTCTGACTGACCACAAAGTTTTTGCATCCGAGTAATTTTTTGGACTTGTATGCATCATTAATGCTAGTTATATTTATTTTTTTAGATTATGTATGCTATCTAAATTATAATGAATCCATCTATTAAACTTTTTTGTTGATTACCGAGTCATTATCAAGATGCATTCTATTGTCAGCTAGACAGAAGTTTTTGTTTTTCCCCTTGTTATATTAAAGATAACGGTTTAAAGTATAAATTATTTATTTATATTATTGAAGTTTCAGTTTTCTATGTTAGCTTGATTTTATGTTTTCTTGGTCTTATTTACTTATTTTTGACAAGTTGTTTTCTTAGGTTTTATATTTTCTGACGAGTTGTTTTCGTAGTTCTTAAATTTTTTAAAAGTTGTTTTATTAGATCTAATATTGTATTAGAAATCTATTTTTATTAAGTTTATGATGAATTAGCAATGTCATATCACTTTCTTGTTATAAATTATCTTTTATGGATGTGCTGGTGGTTATTGTTTTCCAATCCATGTTTTGTGTGTATGTTTCTAATAAGAAAAAACCTAAAAGAGTTTAAATCCTTAGTCAATCTGGTTGGTTGTCAAAATTTTCAGTAAATGCAAACACACTTGAGTAGATAAACTGTGCTCAAAAAGGTGGAAAGTGTGTATACAAAATTTTGTTAGTTGCATGTGAAAGTTCTTATATAATATATGGAAAATATATTGCCTTATTTCTATTGGGGCCAAAAATTACATATACATATATGTATGGTCGTCATTCTTGCTTACATTTTGTTACTTTGTCAATTTTTTTATTGAAAATAACAACTACATTTTTTTGCTTGCAGATACATTTCACGAGGTCAAAAGAAAACGTGATCGCAGAATAGGGGTAAGCGTTGCAATCGATTAATCAGTCCTTTATATGATTGAAATAATTCTGTTTTCTTACTTGCCAAAAATAAATTCTGCTTATTGTCCTCTCTTTCTCCCCTCTCTATTTCTTATGGTTTCTTTTTGTTAGAAATTAACTCTCTATTTATTTTTATTACCAGAAATAGAATAGCTTAAAGTATGCTAATATATGTTTAGTTTCCACTGGATTATGAAATCCCCATTTTTCAGTAGAATGTTTGAATTATTGCCATATATTGTCAGCACAGCTCTTAGTTTTTATTTAATTTTATATTTATTCCAATCTAAGTGAATTGGGCTATTTGAGAAACGTAACTTGTGTTTGTTGAATGAGGTTAAACTGACTCATGTTATCATGTATCATAAAAATGTATGTGTGCCCTGTAATTAATCCACATTTTAACTAGCTGCGGCTGGTGTCTAGCAGCTTGCTGAAGTGAATAGAGTATGCTTCTATCCTGTTATTTCCCTTCTCCTTTTAAAATAACTCCTATTTTTGGTTGCTTTTATATGTTTGTGAGTTTAAAGGTTGTTATTATTGCCATAAAGTTTGCGTAGTATCTTCAGGTTACTGGCTAGTACCCTATTAACCAAGCAATGCCTACATTTTCTGTGTATGGTGTTGTAGAGTTTTTCTTGGTAGTCTGGTTTTATTTTTCCTTTCATTGTGATTATAGGAGATTTTGGGTTTTCATTATTTCTTGAAGTACTGTAATTTTTTGCGTGAATTACTTTTTTAAACCTCAGCTAGGACTTGGATTCTCTCAAGTAGGATCAGATTACTGATGGAGCAAAATAGCTTCTATATAGTGTACTTTCTATCTGTTAACCATCAGATCACAAGCTTGTGAACTTTACCACATAAGATCAACAATAAGTTGCTCCATGCTGAAGAAACGTTGCAGGTCCTGGATTATATTGGAGGCAAATAAAGATATATTTTTCACAACACAGACATGCATATACAAATAAGTTCTTTAACATTTATTGATTATTGCTAGGATTTTGATTAGTGTATATTTGAGACTTCAGTATCCCAGAGTATCTTTTGTTGGCTAGCGCATCATAGCTGGTACATTGTTATCTTTCTGCATGCATTGGGTTTTGAATATCGAGGAATACATGTCTTAATAAAAAGAAATTTTTGTGGAATACTTGTGCACACATCTTATGCAGTTTTGCTTTATATATGTGTGCGCGCGTGCGTGTTTGTATTAAATTTCTTTTTCCGGAGAGGTCTGGACATCTTTTGCTTGAGATCTTGGTTTCTTAACACAGTTTGTTACTTTTTTGCAATTCAAATAGGTTATAGATGTTGATAAACTACTAATAATTGTATATGATATGGTATTTTTGTCCATGCCAGAATGAGAGCAGCAGAGCCTTCGAAGAATATAGGTGGACACCAAGCACGCGGTGGAGAGAGGCTAGGGGTGGTCGAATTAACTATTCTTCTCCTTATGTTGCTTATGGTATACATCTCATGTTACTTTGAATCTGTTACCATTATGGATTTCATCTCTTAGTTAGGATTGATCTTTGTTGTCCTCTCTTTGGTTTAGAAAAGATAACATTTCTTATACCTGTCTGGTTATTTGATCATAATAATGCTTACATCCAGGTTGTGTCATGACTGCATTTGAAATATTATTTCTAAATTTTTTAAGAATTTTGAATTGGAAAGTAGATTTGGATTAAGAGAGAAAAATGGAGGAGGCATTGGAATTACCCAACATTGGATACCCATCTTTCCTTCTTTCTGTAGATATTAAGTTCATCTTGTCGGGGTGGAAATTGATACAAAGCTTTTATATCTTGACCTAACCTTTAATTACTGATCTGTTGCACTCTAATATTTTTTTTCCCAATTATATCAGATGCGAGAGGTGGGAGGAATGTGAATGGTCGAAAGGAAAATGGAGTCATTAACCACACAGACAAAGGATCTACACCTTCTAGGCCAGTTCTGCAGAAAACAGGAAATAATGCAACACCTCGTGCCACAAAGTAAATTATTATCTTATCAGGAAAACCCACTGTTTCTGAGCTGTCACCCATTTGTTTGCAAAAGTTCTTAACTTACGGTTCAATTTACTATTATTACTTTTAGCAGTTCTTCAACTCTATCTGCAAACGGTCCCACAAGAGTCTCTAATAGGAGTGCTACCCATGGATCTGTGCGCCAGCCCCGCTCTTCTGCAGGTAATATTGGTGACCTTGTAAAAGATAGTTTAACTTTTGATGTGAAGTACTATTTTGTAATATTGTCTCCTCCACCTATTGTTGCTGCCAAAACCATCCCCAACCACTAGCCCTCACCTTTCCTCCACTATTTTGTCTAGAGTTAGAATTAAAGGGGAATATCATACATCAAGTCCTAATCCAATCACCTACTAATTTGAGTTCATTAAGCATCTGTTTAAGGTATTAATAGCTCTGCTTCAGATCCTGTTTTAGTGACAAGTACTGGTCAAGATGTTGAAAATAGCAGTCAAGCAGCCTCCGGAGTTGTTAAGTCCTCCAACGAAACAAAATCGGAAATATCACAGGGCGTTGAGAAGGGTCAGTTGTCTGAGATTTCACAGCTCTTGTTTTTGTCTACTCATAACCAGCAAAATGGCACTTCTGAAGGTACTTGTGTTCTATTTATTTCTATTCCATGTTTTTATGCCATGTTGTCCAGCCCTTTACTGTTCCTCATCGTATGTGATGTATGAAGGTATGTGATGTAAGAAGATTCCTATCTTTCTTGTTGAATGACATCAACTTTAGTAATGATTGTTTGGTCATGTTATGTTTTGTTTCTTTATTGCATTTCACTTGTCCTATCCCAACTTTATTTATATAGTATTTTTTTCTTCTTTACTGCATTATGTAAATGGTTCAAAATTTATCTATAGCTAGATGACGAGAAATGTGCTTATTTATTTCTGTGGTTCATGTTTATGTTCTATGCAATCACAGTTGGGCGCTACATTTTCAGGAGGTAGAAGTCCAATCATGGTTTCTATGTTACCTTTGAAATTAAGTTTCAAGTATCTTTTTAAAGTCAAATTTAGCAATATTTCATATACTTTTGTATGAGCCTACTTGTTGAACTTTTGTCTCTACATTATTGATATATATATACTTCTCTCATCTCCTTCACTCGTGCATGTAAGTTGTATATTTTCCTATTAGTATTGTACTAAGCCAATTATAGTTTGGGTCATTCTGTTATCTCCTCTTATGAAGTCTCAAGCATATAGGAGGAGCAACTATATATAACTGTAATTTCACAAGTAATGCCTTTATCCCCTCTCATTCTCCCAAAGAAAGGATTCTCGATTGGCACCTCCTGGTACTCTCACAATCCTGTATATTTGTGCATTCATCAATGTGTATATATGGTTTCCTTGTTTCCTTCCCAATCTAAAACATTAAATTTTGATATTTTTGAATTAAGGAAAAAAAATCACTTGACTTCTGAAGCAGTAAAGAATATATGACCTAGTGCATTGGATTTAAGCATGCTAATTTCATTGATGTGGTATGCTAACAGCAAACTGGACTACATATTTGAGTTACTTTGAATTTTTTATGTAGCCTCAGTTGTCCACATTTGACAAATAGGTAGGTCTATTGTCAGCCTTATATTCAAATGATACACATCCCAGGCATTGCATTGACCTTTGACACCATTAGATACTGATGTAGGAATCAATATATGATAGTATATAATTGCTGGCATATGTATTTACTTATATGATATATAGATTCCAACTTGATACTCGAGAATCATTTCCACAAAACATCGGTAGTCCCGCTTCAGGGTGGTTCTTGCATGGATGTGCCGAAACCTAAAGGTAAACAAGGTGGCAACAAAAGATTTTTTGTTGCTCTTTTAATGGTTGAAAGTTACATCAAGTAGAAGTCTTTGTCTTATTATATATTTCTTACTTGTGTGTTTCCTGTCTTTCTTTTCAACAACCATGTTAAGGTATCTATGTTAACTTATAATTTTAGATTTTTGTATTCTTCTGGTCATACTTGTTTCATAGATGGTGATGTCACCTTTATCATATTTCCCAACAGTGGTTGTACCTGTGGCTGTTGACAAATTGGAGTCGCTCCCTGCAAATAACCCTGTGAACGCAGCAACTTTAGAGCTTGATATGAAGTTAAAGAAGCTAAAGATATCTCCTTCACAGTCCGTTATTTTTCCTGATCATCTCCAAGTCCCGGAGGTCTTTAAGAATCAATTGACCTTTGGAAGTTTGGATGGTGCTTTTGGCGGTGAAGGCTCTAGTCCTGTGGTTGAATCTGGTCAGGAAATTGGCGAAGGTGCTGGTGAACCTTCTCTCAGGTAATTGGTTCGGCCCCATTCTTTTTTTAATGTCCCATTTTCTGTTGTACTTGTACTGGACTCAATTTCTATATTTGAGTAAGGAGTTCTCTCCTGCTGCACGTGCCGCCATATTTTTCCTCGTGTCTTTGACTATAACTGGGATTTGGTGTTTAAATATAGGCTAATACTTTTGCTGTAGAAGCTTATAACATCTCGTTTCACTTGCTTTTCACAGCATTGGCAATAAGAGCCTGAATACCAACTCTGTCCAGTAAAGTTAGTCAGATTTTTTGGGTGCTTCTGGCATAGATTTCAGGATATGACAAAAACACATTACTCCGTCACACTTTAGTTTCTTACATTTGTTTTAGTGTGGCACAAATTTTAAAACTCAATAAAAGTAAAGTTAAAAGCTATACGTTTAGGGGAGGACTATTTCAGCAATTATATTGCTAGTTCCATCAGGTTCCTTCTCACATCAGTGTTTGTCCCACTCATTTGAGGGGATCTGATAGAACTAGCAAAATAATTATTGGAAATACCAATAACCTATTTTGAATATATCTGAGATTATACTTTAAATTATATTGCACATGTATTAAACCTTTAATGTTTTAATTTGTTTTGTGCATGTCATAAAATTCGTGCTTTAAGCACTAAAAGAACTTATCCAATAAAGTGTGATGTGGAGATTATATTTTAATTTGATATTTTCATATTCTCAGCATATTGTTATGTTATATTTTCAAGTATAGAAAATAATTAGAAAAATAGTGTAAATGTGTTCATAAAAGCCACGTCAGAAACACCCAAAACAAACCACATAAATCTCAAGAGTATTGTAAATATTAGTGTTATAATTCAAACGCTAAAGCTGCCTCATGTTAGATCCCTTTGTTTGAGTTGCTAAGTTTTTTGGGGGTTAATGTTCTTATCCATGTCTGGGCTACATTTATATAGGCTTTAGGTGTTCAACTTTATAGTAATTTGCTTTGCTTCAGGATGATATATGTGTTTTTTTAAATATGATGTTGCAGCAATCAAAGTGTCTCCTCAACTGCTCAAGAAGGTGACAGTTCAGTCCATCCACAAGCTCATCATATGCCTAAAAATTTGTCACTGTTGGGAGATAATGTTGCATCTGGTTCTGTTTTTAATCATGACCTACCAAAGCAGGAAATAATGTCCTCTATAGGAGGACCTCATTTCCCACTTCTGCAACCAGGCCCAAACTATAGCCTTGGTCTTGTGCCACCAGTTGTGGGGCCCCATTCTGTGCAACTTGAAGGACCTGAGCTTCAGGTATTGGATATATTTCTCTTTTTAAATTTTTAATTCTGTACGTGGCTGTCATTATCTTTTTGCTTTTAGTTATGCATCTTTTAACTTGTAAAATAAATAAGTATATTTATGAATCTTTTACATCTTATTTGGTCTATTTAATTATTTATAAACCGCCTTACATTTTTGAATGCGGCCTTAAATTTTTTGATATGTAAAGCTAACCCTGATGAATCATTGAAATTGAAATGTGATGCTTAATATTTGACATGTGAAGGCAATTGTATTTTGATATTCTTGGAGCCATCTTAACCACCCTAAGCAAAGCAAAAACGTCATTTGCTCAGGATGAGTGAATAGTGTGGCCCAATTCTGTTGAGATTTGTGGTCTGGATCATATGAAGCTTGTGTTTCTTGAATTGTTGACACTTTTGACAGTATGGAGCAATGACAATATCATTTGTTTGGGGTTTACCACTTTGTTCACTTACCCTACTCTCATTTATCTCAAAATGATTGGTTCATGGTAGCCTTAATTGGCAATTGAAAACTAGAGTTTTGTTGGAACACATAATTGATTACCTATTATGATAAGCTTATCTGATTGAAATAAATAATCTGATGTATTTTTTCCCTAGAACTTTTTGGTAGTTATCTCAGTTCCTAATTCTGAATGCTGGTTCTTGCATCATTTTCCATGTGGAAGTTGTTAGAACTGCTTGCATATATGCTACCTGCAATTTCTGATGGATAAAGTTCTATCATCTTTTAGGGCTCACAATACATTTAACTGTTTAAAGATGAGCACTTTGATACCTGTGTAACCTCCCCCCAAACCACCCAGCACACACAAACACCCACCCACACCTAGCCTTGGCTTGTCAAGAAATGTTTTTGAGATCTGATATTGCTACCTTTTTTGTTTCACCAGTTATCTATCGTTGCTAATCAATATCTATGTTTAATTGCAGGGCGGAAATTCCATGTTTTTGTCGGCATCAGGTACACCACCACCTGCAACTCAACCTGTGGGTGTCAGGCAGAGTTCTTTAGCTGTGCCTCCACATCTATTTCATTTGTTTCGGCAACCTTATCCTCCTAACTACATTTCGTATAATCCATATTTACCTCATATATATATGCCCCAAAATGCCCACCAATTTTTAGGCCACAATGGTTTCCCCCAGCCACCTTCTACTGGTAATGTATATATACCACCAGCTGCAGCTGCGCCTGGGGTTAAATTTCCTGTTGCAACACCATATAAGCCTGAAACCAATGCAGGACTGACCCCCTTGGGGATTCCGTCTGGCTATGCGTCACATGGCTCATCCGCTGTTGGTTTTAGCTCCAGTGCAGCTATGACTCCTGGAAGTTCTGCTGGTCCTGAAGAGCTTTCAGCATCCGAGCTGAAGGAGAAGAATTTGTTCTCAGTCGTACGACAGGTTGGTTGTAATTTATTTATCTTAATGTTCTTGAAAATATGCATTATGTAAGTGCAAATTAGCGGAACTGTAATTTCTTTTTCCTCTTTATCCTGCCCAATTTCTCATTACGTTTTGTGGGATTATCTTGAATCTTGATCTGGATACCTTCTATCTTGTCAGTGATAAATTGAAATGTGATCTCTGCCAATCTGCTACGTTACTTGTTTCCTTGCAATATCTGCAAGTAAAGAATGAAAAAATAATCATACAAAATTTTCATCTATGATGGTGGGTTTATTCATATGTTAGCAATTGAGGTTATTCATACGTGCCGCTAATACGTTGATATTAACTGGAAACAATCCTTGCAATTGCATAACATTAAGTGACGATTGGAGTTTAGATGGATGGCTGCACAGTATGTGTCCACTCCCTTCAGAGAAAGTAGTCCCGCAATAAAAAAATGATTTTTTAAAGCCATTGCAGTAGTTTATTCTACTCTAAAACCTGTACTGTTTTTTCTTTTCATTTATCTCGAGAAACACTTGATGCTGAGAGTATGTTCGAGTTATTGTCATTCCTTTTCGAGTAAAATTTAATATATTCTTGTTCTTATTATTATTCTTATTACTATTATTATTATTTATTTATTTATAGTTAACATTCTAGTTATTGTTGCTGGCTGATAGTATGAATATGAGAAGTGAAGCGTATGTTCTGGCAGTTTGTTTATCATGTTGCTCTGACAAAAGGCTCTGTCAAATTCTTCAGCAAGTTGTTTTTTTTACTACATATTCAACTGGAGAATGAATGTTATGTTTTTATTTGGCCATCTTATTTAACTCAAGTATCAAGCACTATGACTAGGGTTATATAGCATGGTCTTGGATCTATTACTATGACTGCTGTTTTCTCCTTGACTTGCTTTCTCGGTATTCTATTCTGCAAAGTCTGTTTTTTCTTATATAATTTCTTGTACTAAAATAGTTACATAGACCGTCTCTTAAGCTGCAGGGTGAACATTCACATGCTTGGACTCCTTCGGCAGCTGGCCCGGATATATCCAGCTTGCAGAATTACTTCTACAACCTGCCTCAAGGGCATCACATTGGTTTCTCGCCTGCTCAAGCTAGCCATGGAGCCTTTGCTGGTATTTATCATCCATCTCAGACAATGGCTGCTCCACCAACTGTGCAACCACATTTACATCAATCTCAAGCCATGACCGGTTCGATTGAATCTGTGTTGCCTACTTCCGTCGCTTATCAGCAGCCTCAACATGTGCAGATGAATTGGAGCAGTCAATTACTTAGTAGAGAAAATATCGGCTGACAAAGAATACTCTTAGAGTTATTCAAGTTTGAAAACAGGCAAGTTTTTTGGGGAATGTGAGTGTCGACCTTAATCTCGGTGTATATACGAGAAACAGTTGGACCATGAAATTTAAAAATTTTTGAAGGAGGGTGGGGGAGGGGGGGGGGGGGGGAAGAGGTTTGGAGAAAAGTTCACACCATCCGACATATTTAGACTATATAGTGAGTATGCCTTTCTTTACTTGGGGCGATTTTGTAGGTCCCTTTACTCTTCCAATTTACACATGGTAGTAAACTTTCCAGGAAGGCCATAGGAATTAAGAAGGTTTAACTGGAGCAGGTGGGATATTCAAATCCTAACCCTTCTTTCTCACCTGTACATCAAATTAATTATAGATTTATCAATGAGTTGTAACTGTAATTTGGTGGAGAAACTTGTACCTAAGTTTATTATATAATCTATTTGAGTAGTGCAAACTCTTTCATTCAATGGTAGTGAATCTTTTCTGATAGCTTTCTGCATCAATTTTTGTTTAAAATGTGGAAAAGTCTGGTGGCCCTTTTGATTTTTACTTTGAGCTAATTGACAATTTATAAAATGATTTGCAGTCTCCTACTCATTTTTTGAATTCTGGTGGAAAAGTTAAATTCATTGTTTGCCCATTTTTTGAATTCTCTTGCTCTTAAATGCAAGGTTTTAAACTCTCCTACTCTTATATGTAAGGTGTAAGGTTATATTTGAGGTATTATTTTCACCTAAACTTTATCTTAATGAATCGAGATTGTTCAAAAATCAACTAGGTCGAGTTCATGTATTGAGTTAAGTTCAAGCAAGGAATTGTGTTTGTTTAAACGAGTCAAGCTCTCCAACTCGAGTCAATTCTAATATTGGCTAATAATACGTGTAAATTTAACTCGACTCTTTATAAACGAGTTGAATTTGAACAATTGAATTTGAACAACGTTTAAAGACTTGACTTGAGCTTGTTTAACTTTAGTCAGGCTTAAGCTTGAACAGCTAAATCTCAACTCGGCTCGTTTATACTCTTATCGCTACGAAGGAATCAATGTTCCCTTTCCCTTGGGAGAACGCCTTACCATAGTAATTTTGCTTTTGCTTCAATCTGCAAGGTCATTGAATGGTGTGATTTGTTTCTGATATGCACCAACTTCACAACTGAAACATACCCTGCATTACCATTTGCCAAACTGTGTGCAGGTCCGTTGTATTAACAGTTCATACGTCTGCATGATAAATGGAGTAGTGTTTTGGCTAAAGCTGAACTATTTTGTACAAATGCTTTCCATTCCAAGCTAGTTAAAAATCAACAAAATACTTTACTGTTTTTCCAGTTACACAATGAGAATCTCCCTCTCCCGACACATTTTTACAGTCCGCTTCCCGAAAACATCCATATGACTTTTAAATTAAGTTCCGAATTAATGAAATCTGCGAAAGAGTTGCGATACCATAGGCAAAAACGAATAGTCAGACAACATTTGATACGGTAACGTTTACGTTGGATTCTTCTTCTGGCTTCCCTTGATCAGTCTTGGGTTTCAAAGTGGGTACATTATGTTTTGGAAGCTGGGGACCCTCGACCTCGGGTGATCTTTTCAAGTTTAATGATGTGTAGACCGACATTCCACCGATAGCTACCACGGCACCACAAATGCTCACAAACCCCGGATCCGAATTGAAAACCAAGTAGCCTCCGAGTAGGATGACACAAGTTTGAATTGCCCTAAAACAACATGAGACGTGGCAGAAGTGTAAAGACGTTAGTTACTAGTTTAGGAGATAAAATCCGTTTAGAGATGGTAAAACGTATCGTAATCTTGCACATTTCAACAACTTTGAAGATTTTACTCGAATCAAGCGTTTATATTTTGACACTAGATTTTTTTTAAACTTTTTTGGGTAAATGAAACTAAAAACGAACAAACTTTCACAAATTTTTTTCTTACCAATCGACTACAATTTTTTCACTTTAAGCAA
The DNA here is from genome assembly GCA_020205505.1 of Panax japonicus. NCBI lineage: Eukaryota > Viridiplantae > Streptophyta > Magnoliopsida > Apiales > Araliaceae > Panax > Panax japonicus. The sequence goes on along the minus strand of CM035110.1, from coordinate 10,552,535 downwards.
AAAACGTAAGAGAAATTCTATTTTTCTCTAAAAATCATTGACAGATGTTAATTGACTTCGCTTGATTATTTATTTTTTATTATGTGTCAACTAACTACTGTCAACAATTTTAAGGAAAATAAAATCTCTAGGTTTATAGCTTAAAACTGAAAATTTATAATTGGTTGGTAAAAAACAGAAAGTGTGTGAAAGTTCATTAGATTTTAACGTGGTTTACCTTTTTTGGAAATAAAAAATAATTTAATTCCTGGGAATAGAATTTCTCACCCGAGTGCTAATGCCCCAGTCCATTGCAGGAGAAAACCGAGAAGAGCTGATACTAGAATAGCAGTGGAATTGCTGAGATACCACTTGAAGGATAATACACTTGGGGGGTCTAACCATGGCATGAGAGCTTCTAAGAAGAAGACTGTCACGGGAGTAGTCTTCCACATCAACCTACATGCAAATAGATATATTTGTGCATATTGTTCATCCCTAAGAAGAAAATATATATAGAATCTATACTCTACAAGTAAAACTGTAAAAATGATAGTTCCACAAGTTCTGTCGTGAATAATAAATGGGTCCCACACTCGTGTTTGGGGGAACTTGTGGAAATATTAAATATTGTGGAAATATAAATTCCCACTATATACTGATGTTAACACCAAGATCTTTCCACGCGCCTCAATCACGTAAAGCGCATCCAATCCTGCACAGTAAACACGTCAATACCAAAAGCTTGACGGCTTGGATCGTCGGGAGATAGCTCTGGCGTGAGAGTCAGTACAAGCAGATACAAGGATAACAATGGAGGTTATTAGCTCTAGCGTTTTGATAAGAGAAATATTAGTTACCTTCAATTGTAGTGTAACCGGTCCTCATATACTCGTTCTCCGATTTTGCGTGCCACCGACCCCCTTGACACCATCTCACTGCAGGTAGCTTACCTGCTGATCCCATCACCATTTTCCACTGTCGACCGATTCTGTCTAATCCTCATTAATGCAATGCAGGATAACAGTCCAAGTTCTATCTTAGCAATGATTACCGGTCAAAGCCCAAATAGAGATATTATTCACCCAATGGTTCGACCTAATGACCCGACCTAATACTTTCAAGATCCAGGCCCAACATGTCTAAAGTATTATGGCCAAACATTGCCCCTCAGTCTTTTATTAAGTAGAATGTTTAATAAAAGAGTATATAGAAAAGGCCCAAGATATATAAAAAAGTCCAGATGAATCCATATTGAGCCCAAACTGATAACCCAAATAAAAATAAGTCAAGCCCAATCAGTACCAAAACCAAAACTGGACGCCACCTCTCCCAATCTATCATCATTATGCGTATTAAATACACCGGCCTCGTGCTTGGTGAACAACTGAAGGGACACCCACTATAAAAACCCCTTTTCCCCAATTTTGAAATTTTTACCCACTCATTTGAACTCTCAGACTTCCTTGGCTTTCTTCTTCCTATCTAGCTCTCTTTATCTGCGAATCTGCATTCATGGCTTTCCAGGATTCTGGCAAGGACATCCCTCTCGTTGTGACCCTTATCACTTCCATTCCTCCTAGCCCAAGCCCTACCAAGGTGGCTTCAGGTTCCAACCCCATATCTGTTGCTACTCCAAGTAAGAAATCTCCACCTCTGAAACCCACTCCAAACCCTGCTAAGTTCGTCAACAATGAAGAGCGATTCCCTCATGCCAATACCCCCTCTACCCTTTCTGAGAAAGATATTCGCATTATCAGAGAATGATATCAAATCCCAGAAACTCATCACCTACGACAACCCTCTTCCACTGAAAGGATGTACCAAAGACCGGAGGGTTGGACTACTATTCCACTCACCCTCCTGGAGAAAGGGGTTCGCTTCCCCTTTAACGCCTTCCTTGTTACCCTCCTAGGGTTTGTTGGGTTTGGATTCGCCCAACTCATCCCCAACTCCTACATCCACATCCTCGCCTTCATAGCATTCTGTCATGAGGTATGAATTACTCCGACCCTTAACTTCTTCTTCTCCATCTACTATGCTGGTAAATCCCGTGAAAAAGGATTCAAAGCCCTAAGCAAGTAATCTCCGAAGGCTATTGAGAACTTTTAGAGACGCTCCTTGATAAGCACTCCTTCAAGCAACAAAGGATGGCATAAAGAGTGGTTCTTCGTCAAGGGACCGAAAATATCCTCTATCCCGAAACTGAACTACTTCTAAAAAGCTATCTGCAGACGTTGGGGATATCTCCGAAGAACGTATAAGCAAAATGATAACGCTCTTGGAGAACTTCTCGAAGAAGGAGTGGAGCTACAAACTTCTTACCAAGCAGGCATGGTTATACGACCACAAGTGTAAGTCCCGAACTCTACCCAGTACATAACTTGTTGAATTTCCTTTGATAAACTATTCTGATTGATAGTTCTTCTCCTTTACAGTATCTTTAATTAAGCCGACTTCTTCTGATCGAAGAGATCTTGAAGCCTTCCTGTCTGCTAAAGATTATGAACTTGCCAACGAACCCCAAGCTGCCGAAGACCTCACTTTTGAACCCTCCAATATTGAACCTCCAACTACTGATCCAACCCCAACCTCTACAGCAGAAGCCCGTCAACCTCGCCGAAGAAAGCAAGCAACCCGAAAAGCCAAACCTGCCCCCCCCACCAACCTTCACCGAAAGTCTGCTGAACATGCTTCTGGACGAACGAACTCGAGTTCTTCATACCAAAAAGAGGAAAACTAAAATAACTCCCCTCTCCGTTGAAGACCTCCGAGTACCCTCTTTCGAAGCCAATCTTCCTCCCGTCATCTCTATTGAGATTATTGTTTCTGAGGAGAAAGCTCGAAGAATAAGTCTGATCCCACTCCATCTCTTACTCGTAAAAGGAAACAACCTTCTGAAAGCCAATCAACACCTCCCGAATCTACAACAGCCAATGCTCCACCTCATCCCGACCAGACGACTACGCAACCTATACCTCCAACCGAACAACCCCTGCCAACTCCACAAAAATCATATTCTTCTGAATCCAGGCCCGAAGCCATGGCTTCTCCCACCCTATGGCTGGACCTTAACGAGAAGCTTTCATTCCACCTCTACAACTCATTCGTTCAGTGATACCGATGACCATCGTTTCGATAATAGCTTCCATCAATGATCTGATCGAAGCTGGTTTGATGTATCAAGCCAGGGTAAGTTACTCTTAATGTGTGCCTTTATATTCATATGTACCTGCCTGAAATCCATTAACTAACTTTGAATATCTGTAGGCAAACGACATCTTCGGGCGTCTTTACCAGAAATACAAAGAAAATGAAACTGAAGAAGAGGCCGTTCAGAAGGAAAATCTAATTCTAAAATCTGCCTTAGCGAGAGAAAGAAGTTAACTTGGGGATGCTTTTTTCAATAACGAGTGCCTTCGAAAGGAACTTACTCAAGTGAAAGAGAAACTAGAGACCACCGAAGCCGTTCATCGAACAACAGTCAACATGAATGTTGACTTAATTCAGAGGAACGAAATTCTAAAAAAGAAGAACAAAGACCTAGCAAAATCCAACCGAAGCTTGGCGACACAAGTCAATGAGGTCTAGGCCAAGGAAGAGTGACATCTGAAAAAACGTCGCAAGCTTGAAGAGGAGCTCTGAGAGCTTCGTGCCCTCAGGGATTTGGGTCCGCCCTTGACTGAGGATCTTCGCAAGGAGATTCAGGTAAATTATCGAAAATCTTCTGAGTTGAACGATGAGATCGTTAACATGTACTCTGAAGGATATGAGGTCTACCGAAAGCAAAGGCAAGGCAAAACTTGTCGCAACCAAGGTAGATCCAGCTCTCCTCGACTCCTTCAAAGGGGAAGACGATGCCTGAAGATGACTCCCCTTCCCTTTAGCTTTATAACTTTCTGTAAAAATTTCTATATACTTGTAAATAGTTTAATATTAATAAAATATCAACTTTATTCCTTATTACTCCTTTGTGATCATTTCTTGTCAATAATTCACCATCAATCAACTTGAAAAATGTACAAGCTCTTTTTTAAACTTATTTTGAACTGTTAGTCAACAATTAAGCAAACTAAACAACAGATAAGATTAAGTAATATCATAATCTGAACTCAACACTTAAACAAAATCAGGTAATAAAGTAATGCAATACTTATTCGTTACCAAAGTGTGAAACAGATCTGCAATAAACTAATTCGCCATCTTTAAGACGAGTGGTTCCAACCGAACCTCTGAACGCCAGTTTTCCTCAACAAACCAATTCACCACATTTAAGATGAATGGTTCCAATCGAACCTCTGAACGCCAGTTTTCCTCAACAAATAGATTCACCACCTTTAAGATGAATGGTTCCAACCGAACCTTCGAACGCCAAATAAACTCCATAACATTTAATTCACCATCGAATGGTCGAATACGCCTGTTCACCTTTTTAATGGCGAGGCAAGTCCAACCGAACCTCCTTACGCCTTTGAACAGAACATCATTGAACAGAATACCAATTGGAGAAAAAGCTTCTTTTATTGATGAAGATTAACACAATTACAAGCTTCTGTACATTGATACTGTCTCTATTGAAAATACTTTCGAAGCCTTCCAGCATGCCAAATATTCTTTATTTTTGATCCAATTCTCTCAACCGATAGGTCCCTGGCTTCGGTACTTCAATAACTTTATAAGGTCCTTCCTAGTTCGACATTAGCTTTCCCAAATTCTAAGGCATAGATGCTTTGACTTCTCTGAGAACGAAATCTCCTACTTCAAATCTTTGAAACTTTACCCCTTTGTTATAATGCTTAGCTACACGTCGCTGATAGGCTGCTAATTTTATCAGAGTTATTTCTCTGACTTTTTCTAGTAAGTCCATGTTGACTTTCAGCCCTTCATCGTTGTATATCTCCTTAAACTGACTTGCCCGAAGACTTGTAGACCCAATCTCCACAAGGACTAAGTCATTAGTACCATAAGCCAACCTGAAAGGTGAATCTCCCGTCGTAGTTCTCGTAGTAGTCCGATAAACCCATAACACATTGAGCAGCTCTTCTGGCCATCTCCCTTTCGCCTCATCCAGTCTTTGCTTGATCTCGTTCAGAAGCGTTCTGTTAGTTACCTCAACTTGCCCGTTAGACTATGGATGAGCTACCGAAGTCTTTCTATGCTGAATCCCCAGCTCTTTCAAGAATGCTTCAAACTTTGATCCCATAAACTGACGTCTGTTGTCCTAGATTACCACCATCGGAATTTCGAAACGAAATACTATAGATTCCTTTAAAAACTTTAAGCACTCCTGTTTGTTATAAATCTAAGTGGTTTCGCCTCCACCCATTTGGTCATATAATCAATTGCCACTATAACAAAACTGACCTGACCTTTAGCTTTCGACAATGGACCCAGTATATCTACCCCTCAGACAAGCAAAAGGTATAGGCAATAAAATCGAGTATAGCTCTTCTGGTGTCTAATGTGGGATCGAACTATTTATTTGGCACTTCTGACACTTCTTTACATACTCAGTAGCCTCCTTAAAGATCATGGGCCAATAAAAACCCTTGCCGAAGTACTTTGTAGGCCAATGACTTCGCTGCCATATGATCGCCACAGATACCTTCATGAACTTTCCCAAAGGCATATTCGGCCTCAGAAGGAACCAAACACTTTAATAACGGAGATGAAAACGCCCTACGATAAAGATCCCCATAATTGGCACTCTTATACTTCACCTTCTTAGCCAACATCTGATTTGAAGGAAGTACGTCATCTGTCAGATATTTTAAATACGGAGTCATCCAGCAATTAGAATGCTCTATACACATTACCACTTCATGCTGGATACTTGGTTGTTGCAAAATCTCTAAATATACTGAACCATTAAAAGAACTAGCTTCAGTAGTGGCTAAATTTGACAACGCATAAGCAATGGAGTTGTCATTCCGATCAACCCCTTGAAACTCATAAGAAAGGAAATATTGAAGCCGATCCTTTAATTCCGCCAAATACTTAATCATTCGTGGACCTCGAGCTTCATATTCTCCTGAAATCTGTTTGACGACTAACTGAGAGTCACTGTAGATGATTAATCTTTGAACCTCAAGACTCTTTGCCAATCGTAATCTTGCTAACACCGTCTCATATTCTGCCTCATTGTTCGTTGCTCTGAACCCGAACCCGATGGCTTGTTGTACCTTGAATCCCTCCGGACTTGTCAATATAATCCCTGCTCCACTGATGTCCAAAGTAGAAAATCCATCTGCATACAACATCCACAAACTTTGATTCTGCTAAAGTACTGCAACCACTCGATCAGACTCCTCAACTTTTCCCAAACTGTCATTAGCTTCAGAAAACGAACACTCGATCATGAAATCAGCCAAAAGCTTGCCCCTTGATAGCTGTCCGAGGATGATACTCTATGAAAAATAGAGACAACTCCATCGTCCATGTAGCGAGTCTCCCCGAAACCTCAGGCTTTCCTGAAACCTTTTTCAACGGTTGATCTGTGTATACTATTATCAATCCGGCCTTGGAAATATTGTCGAAGCTTTCGACTAGCTATAATCAAAGCAAAGGCAAATTTCTCAAGGTTGGGGTACCTTGTCTGAGCGTCCCTAAGAACATGGTTTACTTAATAAACTGGATGCTGCTTACCCCCCACTTCTCGTACCAAAACTGCTCATACTGCCAATGAACTAGCTGCTAAGTATAAGTATAATGGCTCAGTAGGAGAAGGCTTCACTAACAAAGGCGCCGAAGATAAATACGTCTTTATTCCATGGAAAGCGTCTTCACATTCTGAAAGTCCATTGGAACATCTTAGCATTCTTTGGCCCTTTTAACGTATCAAAGAACAACAAACATCTTTTTGCCGATTTGGACATGAACCTCCTCAAAGCTGCAATTCTACCCTGTCAAACGTTGTACATCTTTGTAGGATTGAGGAGACTTCATGTTGAGAATGGCCTAGATGTTCTCTAGATTGTCCTCGATACCCCACTTGCTAACCAGATAACCCTAAAAATTTACATGCACCCAGCCCAAAGGTACATTTGGTCGGATTCAGCTTAAGGTTGTAATGACGAACTATCTGGAAACACTCTATTAAATCGTCCAAATGCCCTTGCACTGTTATACTCTTAACGAACATATCATCAGCATAAACCTCCATATTCCTACCTAATTGCCTTGTGAATACGAAGTTCATCATCTGTTAGTAGGTGGCCCCCGCATTTATCAACCCAAAAGTCATCTTCTTATAAGCATATACCAAACGATGCGTAATAAACGCCGTCTTCGGTATATCCTCTTTACACATAGAAATTTGGTGATAACTAGAAAAAGCATCCATAAAACTGAGTAAAGCATACCCCGAAGTCGCATCAATGAGCTAATCAATGTGAGGCAATGGATAGAAATCCTTCGGGAAAGCATTATTCAAATCCGTGTAATCTATGCAGACACGCCATTTCTCGTTCTGCTTTTGCACCAGCACTACATTCGCCATCCACTCTGGGTAGTCTATCTCAAAAATAAAATCAGCATTCAGCAGTTTGGCGATCTCTTCATCAATAATCTTATGTCGCTCTAGTGATTGAAACTCAAGAACACCATCCCACTGCAGGTAGTTTACCTACTGATCCCATCACCATTTTCATCTGTCTAATCCCTAATTAATGCAATGCAGGATAACAGTCCAAGTTCTATCTTAGCAATGATCACAGGTCAAAGCCCAACTAAAGATATTATTCACCCAATGGTTTGGCCCAATGACCCGGCCTAATACTTTCAAGACCCAGGCCCAACATGTCTAAAGTATTATATGCCCAACAACAGAAATTGCATTACTAGCATAACTCACGCAAGAGCAGTCCAGTTACTTCATTGTTGGAGACTAAACCAAAGGATCTTATTAATGGCACTTGGAATTATCCAAGCGATTGCGATACAAGCACCAAATGCATTGAATTCTATATCTGTTACGGTTGCAATGGCAACGCCTAAAGACACAACAACTAGATCCAAAACCTGCACCCTTTGCATGAGTTTCCAAATGAATTTGCTTGAAAGTCAAGAAGTTAACATGTAAAAACGGACTCAATTTCATTTATAGGAGACAAAGAAGTCTTTTAAGTGCAATCAAAGTTTAAAGGACCCAATTATTGAGTTTACCTTGGGAAAGGAAACGGTTTTCCTGAAGAGAAAGAACTCTGCAAGGACAATTGTAGGAGTGACAGCGATTTTAGCCATTTAGTAGAAACCTACACTGCATTTGAGCTTAATAGTTAGGTAAATGGAGATTATATAGCAATTCGACAAGTGGGAAATTATTAATGTGCCAGATAGAAGGTCAAGTATAGGACCTGTTATGTTCCATGGCAGATCAACTGATGAATGATTGCTTGATTACATACATCGAGAATGATGTATTTGATTGCATCGACAATGAAAGTATTATGCAACGATTTCAACAAATGAAAACGCGCAGAAAACAATTGTAATTATTATATTCTACTAGTTATTTTTTGTAGATAAGTTTGATAGCTACAACAATGACATATTATATTTTTGTGGTATATTTAAGTCGTTTTTTGTTATTATAATTATCAATTTTGATTTATTGTCTGATACTCTAATTATTGACCCCACTGCGAACCAATCCTGACTTCGCCACTGTTTGTGACCCAAAATCACTAAAGAATGTTATCAAAAGCTAGAGGTTTTATTAATAGAAATTATAAGTACAAATGAATTTCAGTATGCCCTTAATTTATTTAACATATTTGGGATCGCTTATAAGTAGTTTGAAAAGTAAAATATATTTGATAACATGATTTTAAAATTGTTTGTAATCAGTTTTTAGGAAAAATAATCTGAAACTCCAATTTATAGTTTCTGATTATTTGTCAAATTTAATAATCAGATTTGACCAAGTATATTAATAACATATCCTTGTTTATTTTAGTAATTCAATCCATTACCTACATTTACTTCCCAAAGCATTCTTTTTTAGTAATTTGCACATGAAATAAGTGGTTTAACTCTTGTTTATTTTAGTAATTTAATCTGTTACCCATATGTACTTCTCAAAACATTCGTTTTTAAGTAATTTACAAATGAAATAAGTGATTTAACTTTTTTTTATACAAAATATTTTTCGCTTTTTACTAGTTTAAGTACTTTTTATTTACCAAACACAAATGACATTTTTTAAATTAATTAAAAGTAAAAAGAATAATCAGAATTACTAATTACATTTTTTTAAACAATCCTAAACATACTCTAATAAAGATTACAAGTACAAATGAAATACCCTTAATTTTAGCCAATGTCAATATATATTCCAAAATAAACTCACAATTTTCCATGCTGAAATTACCTAATTGACTTGGCAAAATTTAATTGGGACTAACCCTCAAAATACGTGAGGGTCAACGCTATTAATCTTTCTTAATACCCTTTAATTAGCAATTTAAACCTAAACAGATTAATTCCTTCCCTCTCTTTACTATTCATGTTAAAATCAAAATCTAGGATTTTATATAAATTATACAGTTTGCAAAGAAACACCATCCTCACCCGGCTTTAGCAAATCAGTAACATCACCATACAATAAGCCACTACATAAAATAAACCACAGCTGGGTGATGTTAACAAGTCTCAGTTTAATTTATTTTAATTCAAATTTTTGTTTGGAGTGATACCATCGCCGTCCTCGTGGATAGGTCTCCAAACCTAACACACTCATAGGACACAAACATGGGAACCTCTCGTAGGCACAAAATTGCCAACATAAAGGCAAACATCTGTTGTCAGTCAACACTCTTAACCTGTACATGGGAAATCAAAAGAGAAATACTCACCAGCAGAAATAGGGTAAAATCCTAACCAAGCCTCTTTCAAGCCTTGCGAACGCATTCGCATGCCCTGAGGAAATAGGCGAAGGTATAGGAGCCCAAATCATACTCTCCAATACGGTCTACATCTCATGTATCACTGATCAAAGCAAATGATATCGTCAAAGAGTTATCTGTTATGAAGCAACCCCTAATGATCATCAGGAACAATCTCCAAAGAATGCGATCATTGACTCTCACATCATCAAGTATGGGATCACTCAACAGCCCGCTCATAGCATCTACGCTTAAAGGACTTGTACGAACTGTCCTTGCCCTTGAGCACCTCAGTCGGGACTCTAACAAGGATCTAACGGCAGTCGGGGTAATATTCGTCGTACAAGGCACTGGCAATCCATCGGCGTCATCATCACCTCACAGTCTAAGAAATGGAGAGACTGAGTCTGGTGAAACCAGTGCTCAAACAATGCCCTGAGATAACCCCAGGGACAACAATGGGGGAGGATGGAAAAGAATGCCTCAAAGCCCCAACTATGCATAATTTCTCGATAATTTGGATGCAAAGCCTGATACAGAAAGTGAATGTTGAACCAGTTCCCTCGAGGCTGCATAAAGCTCTGGGATTCAAGCAAACTGAATTAAATCCAGCTTTTACCTCATTTGCATTCAAGTAAACTGAGGGGTGTCGACTTAAATCACCCAGAAGTTCTGGGATCGTCATCTGAATGCCTTGAAGATCCCTACGGGGAACATGAGCAACAGGAGCAGGGTCCACAACTGGTATATCCTCCTCGTCCTCCATATTTGGTACCTCAACCCGGATAAGACGAACAACCGCGTCCGACAGACGACGAGGCTGTCTAACAAAATGGGGTCGAGGCACATCATAAGCCCTCCTCCGCACACCTGAAGTGGTCCTGTGGGAACTACTCAGCTGATCCGGATCCATATATATATTTGGACACAAGTCTCCTAAATCACCTCAGAAAGGGTATGGTAAATTCTAACCTGGAGCTTTTTCAATGCATTATTTTAACATACGCCTACAGTAGAGTTAAAAATGCATGACTATCCAATGCCTACATTTTGGAAAAAAAATTCCATAGTCTCTTTTGTAAACAAGGACTATCCACATGCACATAGGCATGACTAGGTGGCCATTCAATAGCACACCTACCCACAGTCATAAACATCCTATATGCATCACACATTAAAGTCATAATCTGTAAGGGTAGCCTAATTACCAGGATTACTTTGCTTTACTACATTTGCTCATTTGTCCTCAAATAGGATAAGAAATAGAAGAAAAAGGTGTCAATTTGACTGTTTCAAAAGTTAAATTTTTTCACATCATTATGTTCAGCATGGTTAAAATACTAACATTTACTATGTTAAATATTTTTTATCAAGTCATATTAGCATGCATATATACTACTATGTGTTTAGATGCATTTCATGTGATAAATCATTTTCCAACGGATAAAAACTAGAAAATAAGACATGCATACATTACCAAGACAGTGCAGAACACTTGTACGGTGACAGAATTTATAAAAAGACGCCCGAACTCAGCAGATCTAAAGAAGAGCTCTCGGATTCTCTGTGTGGCGCAACTTGAAAATGACTTCTGAAACTAACAAGCCTACAAGTACACCCACGGTTGGCCGCAGGTGTAACTGTAGCTCCCTTAGGTGGGGCCCACCCCTCTGGCTCAGTCCAGTTCGAGTTGCAAAGGAGATCTTACAAGCTGAAAAGGCCAAATTAAGAATAAATATGTTACGCGATTGAGCGAAATAGCCTACAATCATGGCTTTTAGAAACCAAACTATACGTCTACATATCACTCATTGGTATTCACCCAGACACAGGTTTCACTATACTGATGATCACAACTATTGAAAACTACACGCGGCAATACCTCAAAAAGGTCTGATGCCATCAGTTTGGGGTTGTAACTCTAAAACATTCCCCAGCTGGGATTTCATTCAATTCAGCCAGTTGATGTATACGTCAACAAAGGTATAGCTACCTTCACATCATTAGCCATTGGCAGGTAAACCCAACGAAGCATCAGGAACCATCCGACGATCTCATCCGTTGATGCACATGTCGACGAAGGTCAAGCAGCCTTGACATTTTCCAGCAGGGATCTTGTCCGTTGATGAACATGTCAGCAAAGGTCAGATATCCCTGACAACATAGACTGTTGGTAGTAACTTTGACAGAGCATTAGAAGGACCTAGCGACACAAACCAGGAAGGACCATCCTCATCGGGGATGACCGATGATGGAATATGTTATACAAGGTCTCCTCAGACAAAACACATCCCCATAGAGTCTCTTGTATATGAGAGATACATCTTTAGTGGAAAGTCTATACCTAAGGATTAAAGACTTTGGTGATAACCCCAATGTCAAAATCCTGAAAGTTCATGATAACTTTAGATCACACGTCCAAGTAGTTCATCAGAGTCTTCAGTGATAACTCCGGCCCCATCGAAAGTTGTGGGAGCCAACAGTCATCACATCCCGTTGGAAAATGGTCCAACAAACCACATGCATTATGCATTTGCATCATACTACTGTACATTGCATCATAATTATCTTGTCATATTTCAAGTGTCTAGTATTCTTTATCATATCCATGCCATTACACTGCATGAATATGATAAAGAGGGGAATCTGTAGACACTTAAAATTTTGCATTTCTGTTACTAACCTGGCAGGAGGGCAAAATCATCTTCCAGAGATAACCCTGGAAGTCAAATCAGTTCAATTTCAGAGATAACCCTGGAATTCTCAATCTTTCCATCTCAGAGATAACCCCGAGATGTCCAGCTCGAGTCCCAAAAATAACACTGGGAGTTTCAATTTCAATCTCGGAGACAACCCCGAGGAATGCAGTTCCAGTTTCGGAAATAACACCGGAGAAGTCATTTCCATCTTGGAGATAACCCCGAGATACTCAATTCTAGTCCCGGAGACAACCCCGGGAGATTCAATTCCAACCTCAAAACAACACCGAGTAGTACAGTGGTAGTTCCATAGATAACCCCGGTAAAGCTCATTTCAACCCAGCAGTCAGCTTCAACCTCAGAGATAGCCCCGAGGCACTCAGTCCCAAACCCAAAAACAACTCTGGGAGGTCAGACACACCTCAGAGACAACCCTCGTTCAGCACTTGCAGTAGCCCAATCTCAAAGATAATCCTGAGCAACGACTACTATATCAGCCCAAACCGGAGATAACCCCGGCGAGGGGCAAAATCATCATTTTGCCACCTCGATCCCACATGTGCGTCGTCTTCAACACATTTTTAACATACATTATACACATCAGTGACCTATAAGAACCAAATAGCTCCAATCCCGAGTGACTACTAGACAGGACAACACACCGGATAGAATTTGAAGACTTGAAGACCAATGGCATGGTCCCATCTTCCTGACTTCTTACAACCTCTAATACCATGTCATTTGTGTATCTCTTGACAACAACACTCTAAAACAGGTCTTATACACCTCAATCGGATGCCCGGATTGAAGTTCTGAAAGTTCGAAGCGGACATCACATTGCATGCGTGCACGTACTTTGAGACTGCAGGACCTGTGGAGCCCGGGGCACCCCGAGAAGCCGCAGGTGCACCTGCGGCTCCCCCCCTCTATAAATAGAGGTCTTAGGGTGGCCATTTGTAATAGAAAAAGGCGAGGAAGCCCTGTCTAATTTGCTCTGTACACACTATAAACTGAGTGCTTTGTCATTTTAAACACTTGTGAGCTCATATATTGCTACTTTTTTACCGGTGGGAACCGAGTGTTCATCCATTTAAAACTATTAAAGTCTTCTTTGGCAGTCAACTGTAAGCCTTCGCACCTTTCTTAAAGCCTTTTCTCCACATTTTGCACACACCATTTTTCATGTTGAGAGTCATGTTGTGTGTGTTTGCCTTGATTTCGGTCTATGGCTTTTTATTTCATTTTGTATATACATATATATATGGACTAACATTATCGAGTTATGCCTCGATTGAGCTTGGACTCACGTATACTCATACCTTCTATCGGGCTTAGGCACAGGAACTATATTGGTAGGTTGATACCATGATAATGTCGGCTTTGAATTGTTTAACAATTTCTTCTTTGACTTTCAGACTCCACTCAGATTTTAGTCGCTTGAGTTTCTGTTTGACTGACTTGAATCCTTCTTTAATGGGCAGGCGATGAACAAAAATATCAGTAAACAAACTGATCATGTCCTCATATGACCATGCAAAAAACATCCTAGAACTGGGTTAGTATAGAAATCAGGTCTTTTCTTTGGCTTGGCCTGAAGTCCATGCCTATCTAGATTTCTTTAGGGTTTTCTAAGGTTCCGATATTGACATAGGTGGTTTGATCAACGTTTAATTTGGGTTTATCTTTGACCCATTCTTTGATCTCCATAAGCACCTCATAGTCCTCTAACTCTTCTTGCTCAATCCCCATCAAGTCAAAGTACAACTCTACATCAAAGTTATAGTCATTATGGAGATTTAGCATTCCACTAGCAAGACTAGACAAATCCAACTCTGGAGTCCTAAAAATAAAATGTTTTCACTCAATATATGATATTGTTTGATCATACAAAGCAGTTAGGAAAAGCATGAAAAAAGTAACTACTAGTATTGTGCAACAAAAGTAAGCAGTTAATAATATTTAGACTTTAGGGCAGATGGACTTTCTGCCCTTTTTACCCTTTTCGACAGATGCAAGGAGTGCTGCTCCAATTGCCTAGGGTCAAGTCTTTGTGGACAGCTGTGATGAAGGGATAGTTGATGTCCTCCTCCTCTTTGATGATGACCATGACTGAATTCATATTTGGGTCAGTATTTTCCTTTGATCAGTTCTCTTTAGACCTATTTATGCAAGGGGTCAGGATTTGATCTTCTGAACAGTCATCATCTAGGATATCCACAGCTCATACCCTTAGTATACACCAGAAAGTACATCTTTGATAATTGGTTTTATATTTCTTATTTGCGTCTCTGATTCCTTTCCTCATCTTTCTCTTGATCCAGGAATTAGGACTTCTTTTCCACTATCCGGCTTGGGCCTAGGAATTAGCATACCCGCCACAGAAATAGGAATTTTCCTCAGTAGGCTTTACAAATCCTACATTTGTAAGATTTGATAGCAAAATTATAGAAGAAGGAATCGGTGGATATTTGTACGAGTTCCGATGATATTATCCAGAGGAATAGCCTAATCAGCCTTTCCTGTCTGGCTAAGAATTTGCACTAGACTTTTGATTCTTTGTTGACTCTTCCATAACCCTTGTCCAGGCTGGAAACTCAAGGATATCATTTCCTGACTTGCTAACATTACTTTGGTGGAAACCATGGGCTTCAAAGCTGGGGCCCCGATAGGTTGATATTGAGTGTTGCTCACCTCAAGGGCTTAAAAACCGACATGCTCAATTCCTTTATTGAGTACTGAATAAAGGCATATCACTTTTTGCATGAAGTAGGATATTCTATTTTGGCACTGACAGTGACCAGATTACCGTTGATGATGTATTTAACCTATTGATGAATGGTGGATGGAACTATTCCTTCCATATGGATCCATGGCTCCCCAACAGCAAATTATATCCTTGTGGTGATGTTTAGCACTTGAAAGAATATATAAAAGGTATGTGGACCAATCTCCATTGGCAGTTCAATTTCTCCTACAACATTTCGTCGAAATCCATCAAATGCTCTTATGACTATGTGGCTGCTTTGGATTCGATTGGGATTAATCTTCATTCTTTCCAACGTGGCATAGGGACAAATGTTCAAGGAAGATCATCCATCTATTAACACATATCCGACCACATATCCTGAAGACATCACTGTTATGTGCAATAGCTTACAATAACTCGTCCCTTCGGGTGGTATGTCATCATCAATGAAAGATGTCACATTGTTGTTGAAAATGTGGATCAACCAAATGATGAAACTTTTTAGTGTCCACTGTCTTTGGCAGGTAGGCCTCTTCCAGTATTTTCATTAAAACCTTACAATGATCTTCAGAGGATAATACCAAGTCCAGAATGGATATTTGTCGGGGTACTTTTTTCAAGCTTTGCACTACTTTGGCGTCATTATGCCCCATTTTGCAAAGGAATTCTTTAATTTTCTCCTCGAGCACTTTCCCCTTGGATTTGATGACTGTCTCCATTACTCGCTGAGGTAGATACAACGAGTTTTTACTCCTTTGACCTTCATTCCTTACATTGCAAGAGGTGTTGCAGACAAGTCTCCTTCAGAGGATATGACTATTATAACTTCTCTCCATCTCTGTGTTCCTGGAGGGAATATCTTCTTTTCTTCAGGCAATACAGTATCATTATTTTCCATTTGTAGGTCACCATTGTCAATCATATTCTAGATTAGATGACGAAGTGCCTAGCAACTTTTAGTGTTATGACCCCGAGTATTGGAGTGGTATTGACAGACCCCGGTAGCATCAAATCTCTTAGAACGTGAATTGATTGGGGGTAATAGTGTTGTGATCTTCCGTTCATTGATCAACATCTGCAAAATCTCCTCCATTGGTTGACCCAAAGGAGTGAACTTCATTTGGTCGGTGAAGTCCCAACGAGCCTAGGATCTTGCTTTCCTTGCAAGTTTTTCTTCTAAAGTTTCATTCTCTTGGACTTGTTATTGATTCCTTGTGATAAGGGAGAGGAGACTTGTATGCCCCTGACTGATCAGCTGCCGAGTTACTTGGTGCTAATGTATCACCAGTTTTGCTAGTTGATCAACTATTTCTTTGATAGACTTCATTTCTCGCTCTATCATAACTGAAATTCTAAATAATTCCACTTATCAGAATTATCCTTGTTTGTTTTGGGAGAATCACCTACATATTTAAGGTAATTAGAACTTTCTCCATTCCATCTACTGATCCTGTTGACATTATATTCCTTGAGTTAAGGGAGATGGTTATCTTGCACATGTGGTTGTTCTAGTTTTGTTACCACGATCTCACCACTGTCTATCAGATCATGGATTTGTGCTTAAGAGATCAGCAATCTTGGGTGTCATGCCCCAGAGCTCTAGAATGATAAACACATTTCTTGTTTGTATCAAAATTCTTTCCACTTAGATTGGCTGGAGGAAGGAGTTGGATAATTTTCTTCTGTGTTATCCGAAGCGTGAATATGTTTTCCAATGAGTCCCCTAAGGGGGTGAAAAATCTTTGACGTGTAACCTCTCCAATCTTTTTGCAGTGGAGGATTTGAGGGTTGTGCAGATGCTTGAAAAGGGGAATAGTTTTTTCTTTGCATATACAAGTTTTGATTGCCTCTCTAAGTTTTTCCCTGTAGCACCAAGGATACATCTTCTTCTTTCTTTTTATGAACCTTCCGAGGGTTATTCCCATAATTTCCAGCTTGAATGTGCTCAGCCACAACTTCTAAAGCAGTGAGGACTTTAATCTTCCCAGACTTCAACCCCATCTCAGCCATTTCTTCGTGTCTCAGCCATTTCTCCGTGTTTAATTATTTCTGAGAATGGTTTTCCTATGCCTGCTAGGACCCTCTCATAAAATGGAGTTTCTTGTATGTCAATGAAGGTCATACCATCTCAGTTTTTGTCATTAATGGGATTACTTGAGCAGTCAGACGTCTCATCTTTGGGTATACTCTCTGAATGACTCAATATTCTTTTTTTAACTTTAATAATTTGATATCTATCTGGAGCCATTTGTGATTGGAAACTTTATTGGTTTAGAAAAGCATGGGCTAGCTAGTTCTTCCCAACTATGGATTTTGGAATTGTCCAATCTGGCATACCATGCTCTGGTCCTCTCCAGTTAGACTCTTATGAAATAACTGCATTCTTAATTTTTCATCCTCGGCATAGGATCCGATTTCTCCAATGAACACTTTTAAATGAGTGTAAGGATCTCCCAATCTGTCATATTTCTCAAAATCAGGAGTTTTGAAATTTTCTGGCTAATGAACCCCAGGAAAGATGCAAAGGTCTGAATAAGTCACGCTTCTATACGCTTCAGTCCTTTTGATTGACCAGATGGTTTCTTCTATTCGTTGAACTTTCTTTCGAATGTCACCAGTTTCTTGATCTTCTTTAAGATTGGTGATTTTAGAAGTTTTGTTGGATTTTTCAGTTTGAGGTTCAGGTATCTGTACTTCCTTTTCTTTCTTGTTCCGTACCCTGGCCTCCTCCCTGTGCAGAGGTTTCTGTTTGAGTGGGTATTTATTGACCCTGAGTCTTTTTGTTTTGTTATTTCAAGATGACATCTAATTCTGCTATCTGATTTCTTAGTCCCTCAAACTCCTATCGGGAAATAGGAGTAGATTCGGGTTGGGCACTTACAGCCATGTCTGAATGTGGGTTTAGTGCCTTTTTGGACTTTGAACAGGTAACGGGACCAATTGTTTCCTTACAAAAAGACTATATAGTTTAGTCTTGGTAAACATTAATAGTCTGAATGCTATACAATGTGTTTGTTTTAGGTTTTTTTAATGTTTTCCTGCAAAACAGATGTCAGTTATTTTGATGACAGGATAGCATTACAGTTTTTGATAAGGAACGGAATGTATATTTACATCTTTTCTTTTATATTTACATTAAATTTGTAATTTATATTGAATCAGAATTTACATGGAATTTAAAAGGGAAAGGCATGAAGAGACTCCCCTTTCGTGTTTGGTTTATCAGAGGTTGACCTATCTTAGGTTGCTTTAACGGCTTTTTGGCATGAAGGTCCCCAGATCATCGCAATTTACTAGATGGAAAGGTTAATTCGATCTTTCAATTGGAGCGGATCTGAGTGGTGCATTTCCTGAGCCTCGCGGGATTATTCTCCATTGAGTTCAGTAATCAAACACCGACGGGTTTGCCTACTGGTGGAGGAATCACACAACATATATTTACATAAATATGTCTCATCGTATGAAATGATGACGTTGTGCGAAGCACTAAAACAACATGCAAATATTGTGCGAAACACTAAAGTGCGGTAAATAAAGCATTTATTTACATCCATTCAATATAAATGCAGCATTCACACACAAATAGATAAGAAGGGTTTTTGAAAAGTTTGAAATGCGTCTTAATCCCTCTACTGTCCCCAGCGGAGTCGCCACCTGTCGACGTCGGGAAAAATTTCCTCTTTTCTTGGAATTCCTATTTTTACCCTTTATTTTTTCCATGTGTTGAATTTTGTTTGAAAAGGCGAATTTGAAAAGAGTCCCACACAAAATGTCGACGATTTAAAAATTCAGAGTCTCCAGTTGGTAGTTTTGAAATGGTTGTACCAACTCAACCGAATTTAAAAAGGTTTACACAAAGACCCAATTATTGGACTTTGTTTAACAGACCTTGGAAACCGAGATTCATAGAGTTTGGGGGCTTGATTAAGTGGGGGAAAGATGTTAGGCACCCCCCGACTTCCGTGAAAACACGGTTACCGCATCTTTTCAATTCCCTAATTTATTTGAAGTGTGTGTGTGTGTGTATTAATTGGGCCTAAGTGCATTATTTAGAAGTAGTGTTATGCCTCGTTTGCACCTATATACAAAGGGTTTGACTTGTATAAAATTTCAATTTTAAGCAATATGTGCAGAAATGATGTTTTGAAAATAGGTTTTCAAACCTTATGCTCACATAGTAATTAAGGCCTTTGATACTTTAATTTTATTCCGTATTCGGCTTGATTTGATTTTATTCTCGAGATGCGAAGCATCTTTGATAAAATAATATACATATAAGTGTCGGGTTCCTTATGGGCATGAAATCCATCTAAGGATGTCTAAAAACCACAAATATGATCTGCAAGCTAACTGTACAGCTGAAAAAGGTCCATCGTGGGAATCAGATTTAAATCCGTCAGCTAGATCTTAGATCCCGTGGCTCCTAGGCTCACATAGTTGCTTAATATTTACAAAAAACTAGAAAGAAAACTATATTTAAATAAATCTTAGTCATTCTAGCTCAACGGTTCCAATTTTGTAACTTTTGAACCGGTTAAAAGTTAGATATGGCTATATTTAGATAAATCTAGTCTACAGATTTACATATTATGGATTTACATTGAATGAGCAGCTAAAATAGATATTTAAACGCAATAAACAGTATATATATATATATATATATATATATATATATATATATATATATATATATATATATATATATATATATATATAGCAAGGATCAAGAACATTCCTCTTATCTAGCATTCCTCCTTAAATAGCACTCCTTTATTAAAACTATGTCGTTTTAGAGTTTCTTTAAAAAAAACAAGTGGGGCCGCGGGTGGTATTTT
Organism: Panax japonicus; assembly: GCA_020205505.1. Taxonomy (NCBI): domain Eukaryota; kingdom Viridiplantae; phylum Streptophyta; class Magnoliopsida; order Apiales; family Araliaceae; genus Panax; species Panax japonicus. Next base: position 10,532,392 of record CM035110.1, on the reverse strand, counting down.
TATAAATAAAAGGAAAGCAAATGGGACCACTCTCATTTAAGAAACTCCAAAATGACGTAGTTTTAATAAAGGGGTGTTATTTAAGAAGGAATGCTAGATAAGGAGAATGCTCTTGATCCATATATATATATATATATATTAAAGCAATAAAAAGTTTCAAATATGAAAAAATCTTACAGTGTGCTGCATAGAAGGCTTCAAACCGCTTTTGGAGCTTGAAAACTCTGTTTCTACCGGTTAAAATTTGATATGTTGTAGAATATATGTATACAAGTGTTTAGAAAGAAGATTATTGAAGTTTGGAACACTATAGGAGTGGTTCAGAGCTGAAATAGACATAGTTTTCTCTCTTTTTTCCTTTTTTTCTTTTCTTTTTGGCTGATGGGGGGTCTTATTTATATACCAAAGTAGCTGCGGGTCTACTTGCTGCTGCCCGGGTGGGCACCGGGCCCTGTGGGTGCCATTGTCTCGAAGTACGTGCATTCGGGCCAACACGTTATCGCTCGAACCTTCATAACTTTCAATCTGGGAATTCGATGAAGGCGTGTTATACCTTGACGAGAGCTACATAATGACATGGGATTTGATATTTTCTGAATCCGGGAAGATAGGGTCCATGACCAGATCTTCGAGTCTTCACAGTTCATCCGTTGAGTTGTCTTATGCTATTTTCACTCGGGATTGATGATATGGTTCTGCATGACTTTTTTTGCAATGATTGTGCTAAATTAATTGTTGAGTTAGCAAAATTACTATTTTGCCTCTCTCGGGTTGGTTTCGAGCTTGATGCAGTTGTAGCTGTCTTTTCTCAGAGTTGTCTCCGAGGATGGTTTAATGTTTCCCGGGGTTATCACCAAGGGTTTGGCTTGATCTTCCTGGGGTTGTCTCCGAGGTTAGATTTGATCTCTCGGGATTTTCTCCTGATTTCGACTTGATCTCCCGGGGTTGCCTCTTGGAGTTGGATTTTGATTTCCTGGGGTTGTCTCCGGATTTGGACTTGATCTATCGGGTTATCTCCGGAGCTTGGATTTGATCTCTTGAAGATTGTCTTCAAGACTGGACTTGATCTCTCGGGGTTGTCTCTAGGGCTTGGATTTGATCTCTCGAAGTTGTCTCTCGGAGATAATTTGACGATTTTGCTCTCCTGCATGGTTAGTAACATGAATATAAAATTTTGAGTGTCTTACAATTATTTATTCTATAATTTTTTTAAAGATTTTTTTTTCTAATTTAAATATACAAAACAAATATGAGAATTAGAACTACCATGAATTCCCCTATTATTCTTTAGCTTGTTAGATTTCTATTCCCATTCTATTTCAGTGTATTAATTAATTATAGATTTAGAGTAGTAATTAAAAGGTGATTTTCTTATTTTGAAAAAATACATAACACCTACTTTTTATAAGGTGACAACTTTATCATGAAACAAAATAAACGAAATTAATTATATTCAAAAACTAAACTAATGGAAACATGATACCTGAATTTAGTGAACAATATATTGGAAGCAATTCACAAAATCTAATCTAGTAGAAATACGTAATTTTCAAAATTGCCAATAGTTTAAACAAGGTTATAATGACTGATGAATTATATATAGACAACAATCACTTTTGAATTATATACTTGGACTTGTATATTTTAAAAAAGAATTAATTGCATATTATATCCCAAAATATACACTCTTTTACCATTCGTACCCCTATGTTTAAACACACCTTTTTTTCATTATTAATTATTTATGCTATTCTTTTACTTCAATTGATTGAAACTACATTATTAAATACTTCATCGACGTATATTAATTAGTATGACCTATTCAAGCAAATTAATATATTTTTATATTAAAATTAATGTCATTCATTAAATTTTTGAAAATAATAAATATTATAATTAGTAGTATTTTGTAGGTATACTATTTTCTTTATTGCATTACCTAAAACTAAATGAATCTAGAATAATTTTGAACTTGAAAATGATCTCAAATTGACTTTAAAAAATAAAACTTAATTATTATACATAGTAAAGTATCTATTTTGTAATTTTTTAATATAAAAGATTTTATTTAGTAAATTATTATACATAATTAGTTGAAGGCCTCAAAATACTTTATTAATTATTATTTAAAGATTTAATTAGTATGTTTTTGGATTATTTTGTTCTAGTTATCTTGGATGGAATTTTTAATTTTTTAATTTTAAAGATGTGATGAGGGTAAAGATTAAAAGAAGAAGTCTATTAGGTTTTGGATTTGTTTTTTTATTGATAGAAGAAGTTTCAAAGTATTTTAATTTTAATTAAAAAATGAACATATATTTATTAGATTTAATTTTTATTGGGGGGAAAAAGTTTAAAAATATTGAAGACTATGAGAGTGCTCTGTTTTGTGAGGAAGCTGCTCTATTTTTGTTTAGAGTTTTCTCTTAGTTGCTATTAGATAATTACAGTACAACATATTGTAATATCCTTGTAATTAAGTGTAATCTCATAATTCTTACAATTAGTATCTTTGTAATTAATTGTAATTTCATAATTCTAGCAATTAGTATCTGAAAGTCCAATAATATCTAGAAGGGGGGATTGAATAGATTATTACAGATTTAAAATTATCTTAGGCCTTTTGAAAATAATTTATAGTGTTAAAAATTAATATGCAAGATAATAAAAATTCAATCACACAATGCACAGAGATTTATCTGGTTCACAACATACACCCCTTGGTATGTTGCTACGTCCAGTCTTAAGTTCCTACTTGGAACTTAAGATCCTATTACTATCAGTAATAATCAACTCCTTCAATAGGCGGAGAAGCTTTTACAAAGTTTTATAGTCAAACTTCCAACTATTCCCAACTATTCTATCTTGGACAGCAAGCTCCCCGCTCCCTCCTCAAGTTTAGTTGTACCTTCTTTTGAGTTCAGTTCTATTCTATGATCTGGTCTTGAAACAACAGCCTCTTCCTCACCTCACAAGTACACTAGAGACCCAACTTCCCGCTGACCTCTCTAAGACTCTGGTCTTGGTCGAAGAATTACTCGTCTTTCTCACAGGTACATAAAATAAACTAACTCTGACCTTTTCTCTTTTTATAAATGATTTTACAACAATGTGCTTCTCAAATAAGTAGATAACAATTTAGTACAGATTGATGCTTCTCAAATAAGCAAATATAATTTAAAGATCAAAATTATGCTTTGAGAAAATATGCTTCTTAGTAAGCAGATAATAATTTATGCTTTGATTAAATAAAGCTTCTGTGTAAGCAAATATGAAAATTATGCTCTGGTATAAAAGTTTAAATGACTTTTATATTTTTGTGAAAAGTGCTTCTTGAATAAGCAAATAAGTTATTTAAGCTTTGAATCAAATATGCTTCTTATTAAGCAGATATATGATATTAGCGTTCTTTATGAAGAATTAATAATTCTTTATAATAAAGAGTGTTTTTCTATGGACTATATAGAATTATTTCTCAATTAATCTTGATCAAATAATTTATGAATTGTAGATAAATTAATAATAAGTCAATTCAAATAATAAGTATAATGTCACATAAACACAATTTGATAAATCAAATATTATTTGTTTAACTCAAATAATATATAAAAATATTTTATCTATTATGTGAATTTTTATAGATAATGTCACTTAGTACTTTAAGGAATCGTACGGTTCGAATTCCTCTTGGTAGAGGTGTATCTCCGTAGCCTTGCGACGTCTAAGTATGACAAAATTTATAATTTTCACAATTGATATTTATATAAATATTTTCAATAGATCACTACGATTCTCAAATCCGGTTCGGATGACTACTCTTTTTGGAGCAGTATCTCAGTGTTGTTTTGAGCTATCAAGTGTCGTATCTATTTTATAATATTTATATAAATAATATCAATAAAAGATTACTAAAGACTTTAAGGAATCGTACGGTTCGATTCCTCTCCGTAAAGGTTTATCTCCGTAGCCTTGCGGCGTCCCAAATATTATTTTATTTGATAAATAGATGAAATATAGATATATAAAATTGTGTAGAACAATATGTATTTGTATATCTAGGTAAAATACAAGTAAGAAATAATTCAACAGAAATTAAACTTATCTCAATACTTGGACCAATTTTTCTCTTTAAAAATAATCAGAACTTTTGTATGAAGAGATATAAAATCTTGAGAGAATGTAGGCAAGGAGAGTATGATTTTCTTTTCATAAAATTGGTAAAAACCGAATGAATGAAATACTCCCTATTTATAGAATTTTTGAAGTTGGGGCAAAATAGTAATTTCAAAAACTAATTTTTGAATTTGCGGTTAAGATCAAGTAATTTTTGAATGAAGGGTCCAGATTAAATAATTTTTGAACGCGGATGAAAGGAGAAAAATGCCTAGGCCTTTTTCTATCTTTGGATCATTTAATGCCATATTTGACTAAGCAAATCATGTCAGCCATTCTTTACACGGTTTTGTTCCAAAAAGAAAGTATCACTTTTAATACTCACACGGTTTTAAGAGACAGCATGTGCAAGTAAAAAAGGTGATAACATGTATGCATTTAAATTTTATAAATCTAGTATACTATAGTTATATTATTATAAATTTAATAATATATATGTCGTATATATGTATATATTAAAATAATTTTCCCAACTTTATTTTTTAGAAAAAGAAATAGGGTGTTCTTGCCTTGAATAATATATGAATTAATTTATTTAACACTTGACATAAATTATCAAGGTCATTATAAATTAATCCAATTAAAAATAAATAAATAATTAAATATTTATTTAAAACATAATTGTTATCATCAAAATATATAAAAGAAATTATACCTATCAGTATCCTTGTAATTAATTGTAATCCCGTAATTCTAGGATAGTATCCTATTTAGGTAGTTGGACAACACTCAATCTTGTATATATATATATTCATTCTTAATCAATGAAAAAATCAAGCCATTATTTCTCAATATTTCTCTCTCTGTTTTCTACATGGTATCAAAGCTCCCACGTTCCTGACCTGTTTCTTTCTCCCCCCTTTTTTTGGCTCATAGTTCTTCTTCAACCATAATGGCTTCCGAAGACACATCTGCATCTTCCGCTGCTTATACCACCATTCAAAATACCCAAGACCCAAATAATCCACTCGTTACCATCAACACTTCAAACATCACAAAATTGACCACCACCAATTACATCACGTGGAACCTCCAAATCCAAAGTCTATTAGAAGGATATGATCTTTATGGATTTCTTGACGAGTCTCATCCTAGTCCCACAGCAACAGTCACTGCTAATGGTAAGTCTGCTCCAAATTCAGCTTACACAACATGGAAGCACCAGGATCGTCTTCTCTTCAGTTCACTCCTTGGTGTAGTTTCTCTACCTATTCAACCTGTTCTTGCCCGCACTACCACCTCTTAAGAAGCCTGGACCACCTTGGCTAACACCTATGCCAAACCATCCCGTGGTCACATCAAACAAATTAAGGACCAATTGAAACACCGTGCCAAGGGTTCCAAGACGATATCCGAATATATGCAATTTATAAAGAATAGGCTGATGAACTTGCTCTTCTTGGAAAACCCACTGATGAAGAAGATCTTATTGATAAGATTCTTGATGGTCTTGGTGAGGAATACAAAGGAATTGTTAACGCAGTTAATGCACGTGAGACACCCATCTCCTTTCCTGAAATTCATGAAAAATTCATTAACAAGGAGGCATCTTTTTAACAATCACATGCACCACCATCATTCCTTCCGGCCACCGTCAATCCTATCAACAAACGCAACAATCACTCTTGCCGACCTTCTCCCCTTCCTTGGCGTCCTTCCACAGCCACTTTTTACAATCAAGGACAACAATCTAATGTTCCTAGTAATGATCGACCTCCACCACGTCCATATCTTGGGTATTGCCAAGGTTGTGGTATTCAAGGACACACTATCGTCTTGTCAACGCCCAATCCTCGCTGGCTCCATCGGCATCACGTCCACTAGCTCCACGTCCTGCTACTCCATGGCAATCGCGGGCACACTTTGATCTCTTGATAGTGGGGCATCACACCATGTTACCAAAGACTTGACTAATCTTTCACTTCACACTCCTTATGTAGAGTCTGATGACGTTATGATCGGCGATGGCTCGGGTCTTCACATTACCCATATCGGTTCACCACACTTCCTACCCCTACTTGCACCTTCAATTTACATAATATCCTTTGTGTGCCTAATATGAAAAAGAACCTTATTTCTATATATCAATTTTGCAATACAAATCATGTTTCTATTGAATTCTTACCCACTATTTTTCATGTGAAGGACTTGAGCACGGGGGCAATTCTTTTAACGAAAAAGTCTAAAGATGGTGTCTATGAGTGGCCAACCTCCTCTCCACAATTATCGTCTCTACTCATTACTTTTTCCAGTGTCAAGACCACTTCCTCTGAGTGGCACTCTAGATTAGGTCATCCATCATCACATATTCTACAGCATGTTATGTCAACATTTTTTTACCTTACTCTATCTCACTCAAGGCTCATTCTAATGCATGTTTAAGCAATAAAAGTTCACAAGCTTCCATTTTCTACATCAACAATTGTTTCCTATCATCCCTTACAAGTCATATTCTCTGATGTTTGGACTTCTCCCGTTTATTCTGTTAATGATTTCAAGTATTATGTTATTTTCGTTGATCACTTTACTCGTTATGTATGGTATTACCCCTTAAAGAAGAAATCTCATGTCTGTGATGTTTTTCTCCGCTTCAAAGCACTAGTAGAAAATTACTTCAAACACTCCATTGTCACACTTTACTCAGATAATGGTGGAGAATATCGAGCATTAGATCAATTTTTGTCCCTTCATGGAATTTCTTATCTTACCTCTCCCCCACATATACCTGAACACAATGGTTTCTCCGAGTGTCGACATCGACATATTGTTGAAACTGGTCATTCTCTACTTACTCATGCCTCACTCCCGCTCACATATTGGAACTATGCATTTGCCACCGCGGTGTATCTCATTAATCGTATGCCCACACCCACATTATCCCTTTCTTCTCCTTATGAGTCACTATTCTGCTCTCCACCAAACTACACAAAGCTCCGTATTTTTGGTTGTTTATGATATCCATGGCTTCGTCCATATTCTAGTCACAAAATGGAGTTTTGCTTCATCCCGTGTGTGTTTTTTGGGTACTCCCTCACCCAAAGTGCCTATCTTTGTCTTGATCCTTCTACTTCTGCACTCTATATATCCCGTCATGTTCGATTCAGTGGAATTTATTTTTCCATTCAAAGTCATCTAAGTCGTCCAAGCCCCGACACACTACCGAATTGGTTTCCATCAGCGTCATTTATTCCCGCTACGGTTGGACCACTCAACACACCCTCCACAGCCTCGCCCTCGGACTCGAATTCCTCTCATAGACAATCTCCGGTTGACCACTCCTCATCCTCTCTACCAGAACATTCCCCCACCACCAATAATAACCCACACAACCAACCCTCTTCTTCTTTACCACTCTGTCCAGACCCTCCTCCTCTAATACCACCCACCAACACCCACACCATGACCACTCGTGCTAAAAACAAAATCCATAAACCAATTCGGAAACTTAATCTTAGTGCTACATTGAACCCTCAACTTGAGCCGCAAACATTGAACCAGACACTTAAAGATACTAAATGGCGTCAGGCTATGTCCAAGGAGTATGATGCTCTTGTGCGGAATGGCACATGAGAACTTGTCCCACCTAATTCCACGCAAAATCTTGTTGGTTGTAAATGGATTTTTTGAATTAAACGTTTACCTTATGGCTCCATTGATAGGTACAAAGCAGCGACTAGTTACTAAAGGGCTCCATCAACGTCCTGGTGTTGATTATCATGACACATTCAGTTTGGTTGTTAAACCTACCACTATTCGCTTGGTACTCAGCCTTGCTATTAGTCGTGGGTGGTCTCTTTCGCCAACTTGATGTCAACAATGCCTTTTTACAAGGTCATCTCTTTGAAAACGTTTTTATGGCGCAACCGCCGGGTTTTCTTGATCGTGATACTCCCACATATGTGTGCAAGTTACACAAGGCTATATATGGTCTCAAACAAGCACCACGAGCATGATACCATGAGCTCCGACAATTTCTTGTAGTATCTGGATTTACAAACTCTCATGCAGACATATCCCTTTTTGTCTTCAACACCTGCGGTAATCTAGTCTATCTTCTTGTGTATGTTGATGACATAATTATTACGGGAAGCAATACCACAGTAGTTCAACATTTTATTGATCTTCTTGGCAAAAGATTTTCCATCAAAGATCTTGGGAATTTGACTTACTTTCTTGGTGTTGAAGTTGCAACTACTTCTACTGGTTTACTTCTCTCTCAACGGAAGTATATCACAGATCTTCTCGCTCGCACAAATATGACTAGCGCCAAATCTGTCACCACTCCTCTTGCCACCGAGCCCACACTTACAGTTCTTTTCGGCACTGCTTTGACCGATCCTTCTGAATACAAATCAGTTGTTGGAAGTCTCCAATATTTGTGTTTCACTCGCCTTGATATTGCATATGCTGATAATAAGTTGTCCCAATTCATGCATCGACCTACTACTGATCATTGGAATGCTGTTAAGTGTCCGCTTCGCTATCTTTCTGGTACAGCTGATCATGGTCTTGCATTGCACCACAACACACCTTTATCTCTTCATGCCTTCTCAGATGCTGACTGGGCCGGTAATAAGGACGACTACACCTCCACCAGTGCTTATATTGTTTACCTCGGTCGCAATCCGATATCCTGGTCCTCCAAGAAACAACGCACAGTTGCACGCTCCTCCACTGAAGCTGAATATCGTTCTGTTGTTGCTACAACTGTCGAGTTACGTTGGATTTGTTCTCTTTTGTCTGAGCTTGGTGTTTCTATTTCTGCTGCTCTGATTATATATTGTGACAATGTTGGGGCAACTCATCTATGTTCCAATCATGTCTTCCATTCACGAATGAAGCATGTTGCGATTGATTATCATTTTATTCGGGATCAAGTACAAACTGGAGCTTTACGTGTCACCCATGTTTCCTCCGAAGATCAATTAGCCGATATCTTAACCAAACCTCTCCCTCGCACTTACTTTCAGTTCTTGAAGACCAAGATTGGACTCTCCACAGGAGCTCCATCTTGAGGGGGCGTATTAGATAATTACATACACCATATTGTAATATCCTTGTAATTAAGTATAATCCCATAATTCTTGCAATTAGTATCTTTGTAATTAATTGTAATACCATAACTCTAGCAATTTGTATCCTTGTAATTAATTGTAATTCCATAATTCTAGGATAGTTTCCTATTTAGATATTTGGACAACATTCAATCTTGTATATATACATATATATATTCATTTTTAATCAATAAAAAAATCAAGTCATTGTTTCTCAATGTTTCTCTCTCTGTTTTCTACGGTTACTACCTTTATATATTATACACATATATAGATGTAGCAAAAAGGTTAGTCAGGCATGCTTTGTTTTTTTTTTTTTTTAATTTTCAAAATACAAACACAAAATAGCCAAATATTAATGTTTTTTTGTACTCCCTTCTTCTTAAATCCCAATTAACCTTTTAACATTTTTTAAGCAAATTAAATTGATTACTATAGAACACACTTTTAAAAAAATATTTAATTGTTTCCTAATATTAAATTTTAATTAAAATAATAATTCCAAACTACACCATAAACTAAAAATCTATAACCCCGATTGCTATGAGAATACTGTTTAGTTTGCCTAAAGAAAATGCTACCTTAAAACCTACATTACCACTATGTGCTTTAGTTTGCCTAAAGAAAATGCTACCTTAAAACCTACATTACCACTATGTGCCACATAATTAATAATTATAAATAAATTTATATAAATTATAAAAGAATTCTCTCCATTTTAAAACTTAAAACAAGAGTCGGTTTAACTAGAATTTTCATGTGTACAATTTTTTCTGCTTGATTAGCTTCAAATTTCAATTGTGATTTGGTGATCAGACTTGCTCTCTAAAGGTTTGTTATCCCCTTCATTATTTAAGCGACACTTTTACAATTGTTTTAGTAACACTTGAAACTTTAAGCGACACTTATTGATTTGCCAACAACATTTTTGTTTAGTTCCAAAACTCCATGTTTTTTGGTATTTACCCCAAATCTATACCACAAATCAGCCAAGTCCATATTTCTCTAATCATGTTCTTGGCATGTAGGTCAATGTGATTGTGGTGCCAAGGGTGTGTGATAACTAAACTAATATAACTAGTCCTTTTTGTGTATGCAATTAAGTTGGCATCAAAAGCATGTTGCTCAACAATTAACATCCTTCCTTTAATTTCCTCTATATAGTAGATTGGTTTTTGGTTTATTATGGTTGTGATTCAATTACATTAAAAATAATTACCATGAACTTTTTTAAAGAAGACAACTCAAATACTACCTAGCTTCAATTTTCAGTGTCCTCCTAAGAAAAATGGAAATTGCAAGACAAGGATGAAATCGAAGACTTGTCAATTTCCCCTCCTCCAACTGCAGGGTCTATGCAGATTGCAGGGAGCAATGGCTTTGGCCACAACATTGAGTTCATGTCACAAGCTTACCTTAGAAACAGGAGCTGCTCACAGATTGATATTGAAGACGATACATCCAACGCCATTAAAGATCGCCCCCTTCCCATTTTTCTCAAGGTTTTTCTATACTTTTTCGTGTTAATTTGTGTTCATATGACTTTACAAATTCAATACTTTAGGGGTTTGTTCGGTTGCTAGTATTTACAAGAACTGAACCATTTTTGGTGCATTGTATTTTAACCTCAAACACTGCGTCTATGTCTGTGAGTTGAATAAACTATGTTTGAAAAAGCTTCTAGACGAACAAGATTTTCAAGTGCATTTGAACTTCCAAATGCACTAAACGCTCCAAATGTTGTGTAAAAAACATGCACTTAGTGCCATAAATGATGCCTTGATATTTTTGGAATTTGATCATTTAGGTACAAGTGAAAAAAAAAATCCCTCTTTTTTGTGTGTGAGATCTTATACTATCTAGGGATGAGTTTCATCCTAAGAGCCTAAAGGGAACCTGGGGAAGGGGCAAGGAGGGGAACTGGAGAACCCAAGGAAAACTTATATTCAATCTGTAGTGTCTACTGATTCTGACTTTTGGCTTGTTTATATAATGCAGTTTATGGATGTGGAATACAAGGTAAAAATCAGTCAAGCTGCCTCTGGCAACCCCTTGAAGGCAATAGTGACAAAAGTAGCCTCACAATTGAATCATGATAATTACAAGCAGATATTGAAGGGAATAACAGGAAGCCTTGGCCCTGGTGAGATCCTTGCTTTGATGGGTCCCTCTGGCAGCGGAAAAACTACCTTGTTAAAGATAATAGGGGGAAGACTGCATGAGAATGTTAAAGGAACCATCACATACAATGATATTCCTTACAATCCAGTTCTTAAAAGAAGGTTAGAGAACTTTCTATGCATGTATAAATAAATCCCTCCAAAAATTTTACATTTAACTTTATGAGTTTAAATTTGATACATTGTCTTAGCTTGACTTTTCTGATTAAATCGACCAATTTAAAATTAAAAATTAAGCACGTTTAATTATAATTTTGAACTCACAAAAATTGGAAGTAGTAGTAAACTCGATATAGTTTCTTATGGTTATAATTCTTCCACCTATATTTATAAGAAAATAATATAAATTTTTATTCCAAAAAAAGGTCAATTTGACTAGAAAAGTCAAACTAAGCAGTTTTGAGAGACTGAAGGAGTATTAGTTTTGTCTAACATAAGTATTTCACTAATAACATGTCATAATTTTAACGACGCTTGTGTATACATTGACAGTATATTAAACTTTGATTCTAACTTTTTACGGGATTCTTTTTCTTTCTTTTTTACAGGATTGGTTTTGTGACACAAGATGATGTGCTTTTGCCCCAACTTACAGTTGAGGAAACCTTAGTTTTTGCTGCATTTTTAAGACTTCCAAGCAGCATGAGCCGAAGGCAGAAATATGAAAGAGTTGAAATGATTATCAAGGAATTAGGCCTGGAAAGGTTTGGATGGAAAAAATAAATATATTAGATGATTATGAAGCTTTATAATATGAAGTAAATGTAAATTATCATTATTTTGATTTGATTTGATTAAAATTTATGTAGTTGTCGCTGGACACGAGTAGGAGGAGGATTTGTTAAAGGAATATCAGGGGGAGAAAGAAAAAGAACCAGCATTGGATATGAAATATTGGTTGATCCATCCTTATTGTTGCTTGATGAACCAACTTCAGGCCTTGATTCCACCTCTGCAAATAGACTACTACTTATCCTTCAAGGTGTTGCTAAGGTATATATATATATAGAACTAACTATCTGTGTATAAATTCTTTACTTGATGTATGCTTTAATTACTCCATCCATCCCAAAATAACATTCAAAGTATAGGGTGCTTTTAATCAAAATTAAAGTTTGGGATGGAAATCGATTTTAAGCCTAAACTATAGGGTTCAATTTGTGATTTATTATGTAAATAGATTTTTGAAATTTAATTGCATGGATGGATTTATAGGCAGGAAGAACAATAATCACAACAATCCACCAGCCCTCAAGCAGAATGTTCCATATGTTCAATAAGGTTCTTTTAATATCAGAAGGCTATCCTTTGTACTATGGAAAGGCCAGAGATTCAATGGATTACTTCTCCTCTATACGTTTCATCCCACAAATAGCCATGAATCCTGCAGAATTCTTGCTTGATTTAGCAACTGGCCAAGTGAATGATATTAGTGTTCCTGACGATATTCGGCCACTTGAGGGCAATCCTGAATATGAAAAGGCTGTTCTCAAGGTATATAATCATCAATTTGCTCTTTCTTATGTCTTAATTTCTAACCAATATTTTAATGATTTGTCAATGGCATTTTAGTATCTACGAGTGAAATGCAAAATGGAGCTGGATCCAAAAGAAAAACAAGAGAATCACGGCGCAACAAAGACACTAGAGCATCTTCAACTAGCCATTCGAGTGAAAAAGGACTGGACAATGACTTGGTGGCAACAGTTCATAATATTGAGTAAAAGAACATATAGAGAAAGATGCAGGGATTATTTCGATTTGCTAAGGCTAGGACAAGCCATTGGAGTTGCAGTCTTACTAGGCCTTCTCTGGTGGAAATCTAACATGCATACCGAGGCTCAACTCAGAGACCAGGTAATAATAATAATGAATAATGAACTAGACAAAATACATTTCCTAATGAGTAATATTTTCTTTTAAAAAAATTGTGTGCAGATTGGGTTGATGTTTTACATCTGCATTTTTTGGACATCTTCATCATTATTTGGAGCAGTTTATGTTTTCCCGTTTGAGAAAAACTTTCTGGTGAAAGAAAGGAAAGCGGACATGTACAGATTAAGCGTGTACTATGTGTGCAGCACATTGTGTGACATGATAGCTCATCTTCTTTATCCTACATTTTTCATGTCCATTTTGTATTTTATGGCCGGATTCAAGAGAACAGTCCAGTGCTTCTTCATGACATTGTCTGCAATCCTTTTAGTAGCCATTACCAGCCAAGTAAGTCCAAATTAATAAACCCCATTTCAGAAATTCATTTTCTTACTATTTTATTTTTATTCAAATCAGGGAGCTGGAGAACTCTTTGGAGCTGCAGTACTGAGTATTAGAAGGGCAGGAATGATTGCTTCTCTAGTACTAATGTTGTTTCTTCTCACAGGAGGTTATTACGTTCAGGTAGTCAATTAATTTAATTTAACAACCCACCCAAATCTTCGCCAACAGAACTCGACTCGACTCGACTCGACTTAAGTTCGAGTTGAGCTTAAACAATTTTTTTTGTTCATAAACATAAGCGAGTCGAGTTGGAACAAGCCTTTTTGAGCTCAACTCGACTTGATTAAACAAAGCTCGTGAACAACTTGTTTATTAAACAAGTCGAGCTCGAAAACCACATCTGGGCTCGACTCGACAAAAAAAAAGAGTAAAATAAAATAAAATCTTTACAAATATTATCAATATTTGCTCTTCTGGGTGGGACTAACTAATTTCCCTATGCTATGTTTTATGGTGCAGCACATACCAAAATTTATGCAATGGTTAAAGTATGTGTCTTTCATGTACTATGGATTTAGGCTGCTCCTAAAAGTGCAATACTCAGGGGATGAATTATATGACTGTGAAAGCAGAGGAGGATGCAGGGCTCTGCAGAGTTCACCTTCATTTGACACCGTCAATTTGAAAGGTGGCTTAAAAGAAGTTTGGATTCTTCTGGCGATGGCGTTAGCTTATCGCCTTTTCGCTTACATTTGTCTTCGCAGAAAGATTAGCAACTACCATCTTTGAAAATTTGTTTTTGTTTCTTATATAATTTGATTGAGCAGGGAAGTATGGCAAACTATAGATTGATTAACCTCTTCGGTAGTTCCAAATTATAGTTGGTTTTTCAGTATATTCAGTCCTCAAATTACAATTTTTTTTCACCCCATAATTCACAAGAACAACATTCTGTAATCTTAGCAACAGGGGAAGGCTTAAGGATTTACACAGTCTGGTGGTGTGAGATATCACATTATTCGAAAATCCTAGTTATTGATATCGGAAGATCTAGCCGATTCTTCATATGTATCATTTATGGGTTCAATGGAATTCATAGCCCTATCAAATAGAGATTTTTTCTTTTCGATTGTTAATACTATATATACAAGGACCGCTACTACAAAGAGTATTACACCATTGATCGTGAAATATCAATACGTTAGTCTCCAAAATGACAATTTTTAACACCACACATTAACACGACACGAACACGATACAAAATAATGTCCAGTATAAACAGTTTTCTTATCATAAATAAATTAACAAATTTAACACGAAATTTAAATGTGTGAGACGCTGGTTGACATGTTTAACACGAAAAAAATATATATGATAAGAAGTTATAATTTATCTTAAATATTGTGTTTTTTCTCTCTTAATTACTTTTCTAAGTACCTTATCTTGTATTTTGTTAAATATACTAGCAACAGTCCCGTGCCTCCGGCACTATGGACGTTGGGATTTATTCCAAATTTTGGACGATCCAAATGATTTATTGAGTGAGCGAGAAATTCAAAACCATTTGTATTTTATTAGATAGATGGATGGTGGAATTTATCCCAAACTTTGGACGTCCTTGATGATTTATTGAGTGAGCGGGAAATTCAAAATTATTTGTATTTTATTAGATATTAGATATAATTAGATATATAGAATATAGATATAGATAGATAGAATTAGATAGATTGTATTTTATTAGATAGATGGATGGTGAGATTTATCCCAAACTTTGGACGGCCCAGATGATTTATTGAATGAGCGGGAAATTCAAAATCATTTGTATTTTATTAGATAAATATTATTATTGTACTGAGTAAGTAACATTATTATTCAATAAATAAGTGGATGACATTGTATTTTTTTTATTTAAATTTTTATACTAAACGGTTAAAGAGGTCTACATATTTAACACTATTAATTATCAAAATATAACAAACCACTTATAAATTTAAGACAATCTTTTTACTAGTCCTTAAACTATAGGTGTTTTTCAAGTTTAATTTTTTCCTAAGTATTTTTTTTTTTTGCATCCTTATATTTTATAATTTCCATTGTCTTAGATTTTCGGTATAAAATAGAGTAAACATGAAAACAACTATAACATGACGATTAAGGTTGTGTTTGATAAACATGAGAATTAAGATCTAAATAATTATGATGTTTTAATAAATTAGATCATCTGAATGGTTATGTGGTCTGAATGTAAGTTGTCTCTTAATGACACTATTTTACCATTTTAAAGGATAGAATTTTATTTAATAATTTTAAATATTAAATTTAATAAAAATGAGTGCATAATATTGTTGAATATATTTATATAAAAAAAATTATCAAAAAAATTTCATTAAGAGGTACCTCTTAATTATTAAGATTTCATTTTCTGTCTTACCGATTAAGAGTCATTCAGAGGTAACAAAGAAAAAAATACCATCATGTCTCTTAGCGAATAAGAGACAGTTCATTAAGGGACAATCAGATATAAATAAACAGCACCCAAGCCTAGAAGAAAAAAAACTACAATTCGAAAACTAAATATGAAATATTGCTATATTTTGAAAAATAAAATGAAAAAATATATAATTTAAAGACAAAAGACACAAAAAATAATAATTAATTAAGTGACTATGCGTGAAAATCAATTATCATTTATTATCCAATTTTTCCCCAGCCATTTTTCTCATCACACGTGAAACATGGAGAATTATATGTATATGTGGTCCCCAGCCCCACATGTACATAAATTCAAATAATTGAATGTATATCGTATACTCTCCCCGTCATTTTTAAATTTTTTAATATTTATTATTTAATGATTTCAATAAAGTATTAATGAAGTATTAGTTGTTTAATTTTTAATATGATCTTAAGTATTAAATATAATTTTAATTTTTTTAAATTTTTATCTAATAAATAATATATATATATCAATACAAAGATAATATTGCTATTTAAAATTATTTATAAGTAATAAACATGGTATTAATTATTTTTTTTAATATGTATCTTCATTTTAAAAAGATAAATAATAATGGGGGTGACTAGTAGTAACTATATATATATATATATATATATATATATATATATATATATATATATATATATATATATATATATCTAATAAAATACAAATGATTTTAAATTTTTTGTTCACTCAATAAATCATTTGGGCCGTCCAAAGTTTGAGATAAATCCCACCGTCCATACATCTATCTAATAAAATACATCTATCTATCTAATCTATATAATAATGATTTTGAATTTCTCGCTCACTTAATAAATCATCTGTGCCGTTCTAAGTTTGAGATAAATCTCACTTTCCATACAGTGCCGGAGGCACGGGACCCTGCTAGTATATATATATATATATATTAGCTGTGTCCCGTGTTTTTGACATTATAGACCGTATGATTTATTCTAAACTTTGACAGTTCAGATGATTTATTAAGATGAACGAGTTTTATTTAAATCAGTTATATATATATACTAGCTGGGTCCCGTGCCTCCGGCACTGTATGGACAATATGATTTATCTCAAACTTTGAACAACCAAAATAATTTATTGAGTGAGCGGAAAATTTAAAGTCATTTGTATTTTATTAAATTATTATTAGATTATTAGATAGATAGATGTATTTTATTAGATAGATGTATGAACGGTGGGATTTATCCCAAACTTTGGACGGCCCAGATGATTTATTAAGTGAGCGGGAAATTCAAAATCATTTGTATTTTATTAGATAGACTAGCTGGGTCCCGTGCCTCCGGCACTGTATGGACAATATGATTTATCTCAAACTTTGAACGGCCAAAATAATTTATTGAGTGAGCGGAAAATTTAAAGTCATTTGTATTTTATTAAATTATTATTAGATTATTAGATAGATAAATGTATTTTATTAGATAGATGTATGAACGGTGAGATTTATCTCAAACTTTGGACGGCCCAGATAATTTATTGAGTGAGCGGGAAATTCAAAATCATTTGTATTTTATTAGATAGATTATTAGATAGATGTATGAACGGTGAGATTTATCTCAAACTTTGAACGGCCCAGATAATTTATTGAATGAGTGGAAAATTTAAAATCATTTGTATTTTATTAGATAGATATATTTAAAAAAGAAATGATTGTGGTGGTGGGGTCTATAAGTGAGTGCATTATCCAGAAAGAAGAACCAACCATTATATCCCCAAACAAAACTGGCAAATTTCGCTTCCCAAATCCAATCCCAATCCCACCTGTGTCAGCCTCACACTCTGTTCCTTCTTGCCTTTTTCTTTTTCTTTGTCTTTGTCTCTGTCTCTGTCTCTCTCCTGTACTTCATTAATTATAACTTATACTCCAATCCAATTTCAATTTTTGAGGGAGAGATTTTCTCTCTCTATCTCTCAATTAAATGGAGCTGGTACCATTTTCAGACCCCAAATCCGACTCAACCTCCGCCAATCCAGCATGGCAAGAAATGTTCCGATCCGGCTCCGTTCGAAAACCAGACCCTTCTCCTTTGAAACCCACGCCGCCGCCGGAGCCCAACGCGCCACCACCTCCCGCCACCCAAAACCCAGATCAGAATCTCCTTTCCGGCGAACCCCAGGTACGTCTTGCCGTTTATATAGCCATGGCGCATGCTGGTCTAGCCTTTATTATCTTTGTACTTTATGGTATTTGTAAATTACTCGAAGAATATCTCCGACCCATTCAGTGGGCTGTGCTATGTTCAATCCCCTTGAGAGGAATTCAACAAGCCCTTGTTGAATTTTGGTCTGAGCCATTGAGATTAGGCCTCACTGAAACTGTATTGGCGGTACCTTTGTCTATATTTAGGGGTTGTGTGGGTACCCTTGTTGATATTCGTGATGTTTGCTTCCGGGTTCTTTTTCGCCAGAAGAAAGCTAATGGTTTGAGGCGAAAACGAAGTGGGTTTTTGAAAGTGCTCCGGTGGCTAGTCTCTTTTTGGGTTTTTGTGATGGTTTATGAGCAATTTGGTGGAACTGGGTGTATTACTCTTCTTGTGTTAGGATTTATGTTCACTGCTAGTAGTGTCGAAACAACTATGTCTGCTGTTCACTCATTTAGGAATCATAGTTTTCGACGAAGTCCTTATAGTGCATTTTTTACCAGAGGGATATTGAAAAGATTGGAAACCATTGTGGCAATTGGGTTGATTGTAGCAATGATTGTTGGGTTTTTAACAGGGGTAATTTTCTTTTCTTATAAAGTGGGACTTGAGGGGAAAGGCGCAGTATTTTCATTGAAATCCCATGTAGAAGAGAGTAATTATGCTGAGAGAATTGGGGTGAAGAAATGGATGGATGAAAATGATGTGCCAGGGATGGTGGATAGATACAGTACGCAATTTTATGAAACTGTGTCTGATCAGATTGATAGTTTGGCAATGCAGTACAATATTACTGAGTTTGTTACTGGGATTAAGCATTTTGTGATAACTCAATCATCGAATTCTTCTTCCAAGTCCACTGCTTTGATGACCCCATCCCGTTACACTGAGAAACTTCTGAGTTTGAAGAAGAGATTTACGAATCGTGAATGGGGGGAAATTTATACAGAATCTGATGCAATCTTTAGGGAATTGCGGGTTACAAGGGAGGATTTGGTCAATAAGGCAAAAGGGTTTGCCTTTCAAGGATTGGACGTGATGCAAGGTGTATTTTCCAGTAGTAAATCGGTTCTAGGTGGCAGCGCTAAGCTTGTGTTTATTATTGGCAACTCCATTGTGTCTGGAGCAGCTGGCCTTTTCAATTTTGTGTCTCAGTTAATGATTTTCTTCTGGGTTTTGTATTATCTTATCACATCAAATTCTGGTGGAGTCACAGAACAAGTGATGTGTATGATTCCCATTTCTCAATCAGCAAGGTCAAGATGTGTTGAAGTTCTTGATAAAGCTATATCAAGTTCTCTGTTGGCAACCGTTGAGATTGCTGTCTTTCAGGGATGTCTCACATGGCTTTTGTTTAGACTATACTCTATCCATTTCTTGTACATGTCAACTTTACTTGCATTTATCAGCCCTTTATTGCCAATTTTCCCCTATTGGCTCTCAACTATTCCAGCCGCCCTGCAATTGGTACTTGAAGGGAGATATATACTGGCCCTCGGCTTGTCTAGTATTCATCTTGTTCTTATGGAGTACGGATGTTACGAAATTCAAGAAGATATCCCTGGTTATAGTGCATATCTCACTGGTCTTAGCATAATTGGTGGAATGACACTCTTCCCATCTGCTATAGAGGTAAGAGGGATACGATTCATTTCTTGCTCGTTTAATCATGTCTCTTCTTAGATTGCTCATACGAGATTTCTATGCTAGTTTCTCTGTTTGTTAAGTTGTTTAGAAATTTGACTTTGGTATATTCAAGATATCTGACTTGCTATTCACCAACTGATGTAAATTCTTTCATAATAGTTTATTACAGTTGATGCATTTATTTTATAAGTTCAAATAATCCTCGAGTGTCCACACATTAACTCTACAAGAATTTAGTATCCTAACTTGAAAAATGCACTAAACAAGATAGTTGAGTGTTTACCGAAAATAAATTAAATAAATGGAGCTATTAATTTCTCTCATCAATATATGTTAGCTACCATGCTAATCTATCATAGATGATTCTATCTGTATGTAATTTATTTGGCAGCCTTTGTTTAATTGTGCTTGCTCTTACATGTGATTAGTATTATTTTGTTGAAATGAAATACTTGATTTGAATCTTGTAACTAACAATATTGCTGGGGCGTATGAATAATGCAGGGAGCAATAATGGGGCCACTGATAGCTACTGTTGTGATTGCTCTTAAAGATCTGTACATAGAGTTTGTTTTAGATGAACCGAAAGAAAATGGCAAGTAGAAACCAGTTCATAAGAGTTGAAGAACTCGTGAAGCTAAATTGGTTGGACTGGAAATTGTTGTGTAAAAGCAATTCTTGTTGGGGATCCATTCATGGGCCTTTCTTCACCAGGTTTATCGTGGTGTCTTCTACCGATATTATTATTTTTTACGTGGTATCTCTTCATATTGTAGCTGTTGGGATCCAATCATGGGTCTCTTTTCACCCTTATGATGTGTTCCATTTATTTTTTTCGATTCGTACATCTCTTCAGATTGCTGTATATGGTGTTTCTTCTTTCCTGATCTGTGTAAAAATTTATGGGTAAATTTTTATCCCTCGACTTATTTAAAGATGGTGTACATTATACCTGTTTTCCTTTTATACATAGTTTGGTATCATAACTGAAACAACTTTAGAAAGTTATTTTTTTCTGTTTCCAGGTCATTTCAGGTCTTCTTGCTGGAGTATTAACAATTAGTTTTGGGTGTAATTTTGTATGTAGAAAGATTTCTATTTACAATGTAAATGAGATAGCTTCATATTAATTAGGTTCTGGAATTTTAGACTAGTAGAAATTTTGGTTGTAATTTGCAAGAGTCTCATTTATAATGTAAATGAGATAACTTCATATTAATTAGATTCGTGAATTAAGAAAACTAAAGGTCCAACATACTATAAAAATATTATTGGTTTGTTCAAAAGTAAAATTTTGAATACAATATAAATAATACTCCCTCTGTTCTTTAATATAGGTCATTTTAGAGTTGTGCACAAGTATTAAAGAAATTATTGTGTAGCATTAACTATAATATCAATTGTCTATATTGTCTTTTTGTATTGGATGAAGATATTGTTATTTATTGGACAGAAAATAGTGAGAGAATTAAAATTACATTTAATATTTGGGGTAATATTGGAAACTAAGCAATTAATGCTTACTTGAAATTCTCAAACGACTTATATTAAGGAACAAAAATATTAAAATATTTATATTAAGGAACGGAAGTAGTAATAATAATGTAAAGAATTCATTGGATGTCTAATAATAAAATCAAAAAACTATTGGACTTTGCATGCTTAATGCTAAAACCCAAAAAAAAATATTGAACTATTGATTTGACCAAAAAAAAAGTCATAAAAACTATCGAGTCAACTTGCGACCAATCAAAATGACTTTTTTTTGTCTTGTTATATTTTTATATTGATGAAATAAAATTATTGGTATTTTCCCTGTTGTAATAAAGTTTTTCCAATTAACCTAAAAAAACAATGAAATTAGATCCTTAATATTTTATCAAAGATTAATAGTACATCCCACAAAAAAGAATCCCATTTCAAAATTTTAAGTAAATCTGAAAATTTTAAAATTAATGACTCCATTTAATTTTAGTTAAGCTGTTGTAATTATTATTCATTTCACATAAAGAGTTATATTTGTCAATCTTATTTGTTTCACAAAAAGTCTATTTTTTAGTAATTAAAAGTGTTATGTAATAAGATAATCAAATATACTCTGAGCAGTATTCAAAATTAAACCATTAATGCTCGCATGGTTTAAAATTTAAACAATCCAAACATACTACAGATATTTTCTTACATAATAGAACCCAAAAAGCACAATAAAATACAAAGATACAGCCTCCATCCATACTTTCTCTTCCGAAACAACTTGAAATCATTAAGATACTTTTGAACAAAGATGGTTACTGAAACTTGCTATCCCAACAAGGCACACTGTTGCAATACCGAGTATATATCACTGCATCTATAGTTCAAATATATATTTCTCGGATTACTAGTGTCCAAAGTAAATTATTTCATGTATTTCTGGAGAAATTTCCGGTGGAAGTCACTCCTAATAGTGTCGTTGATGAAGCGTTTCGGGATCTTAGCCTCGCCACGAGCCTGGTTCTTAAAAACCACATCATCATCCCACCTGTAACACGGATATTAAAGAATTTAGAAACAGATAGGAGTTGATAATGCAAGGGGGGAACCAAGTTACTCGGGATTCAGGGAACAAACCTTCTTTTCACGTTGAAGGATGTTGCATTATTTAGCAGAGGGTTTCCTCGGATCAATTCAGCCTCTTTAACTTTTAGCTGCTCTTCTTGTTCTTGGCGCTCCTGCAGGAAGCATAAAACAACACATCAAAATCACTACGTAGATATAACTTTGAAATTTTGATGTAAAAAAGCAGGCTGCATTGTCACTCCATGCTCTGGTAACTTGATCCCAAAAAATGCACAAAATTCTCTATTGCGAGTTATGCAGATAACCATAGTTTCTGATAGGATACACAGCAAACTTGTACGTGGATTACAAATATTTCCCCTCCAACCCCTTTTTATGGAAAACAAAGTAAAATAGAAATAAAATAAAATAAGCATGCATGGCATGCAGTGCAGGTATGGGATAACACCATAAAAGATTAGACAACCAGATCTCATCATTTTATAGCTTCACGAAACGTCAAACCTTTCAGGAAAAAAACAGCTGCATGAGACTACCCCAGAAATATATGAAGAAGAAACTTACTTTTCGGAGTTTCTCCTCTGCCCTTTCCTTTTTTATCTGTTCAAGCTCAGCCAAAAGAGCTTCTGTGTCATCCTCATCCTCATCATCGTCCTCGTCCTCATCACTAACATGAAACAACTAATAGTTTAGCAACTTTCGACAAAATAAATATTATTAGTTGAGCACCGTTCAAAAAAAAAAAAAAAAATCTTTCAAGAACAAAATCACTTAAATAATTTGAATATAACAAAATTGATGCTACAAAAACATTTAGAGTAATTCTCACTAATATTACCAACGTGATAAGTAGATTTTATACCTATTTATCCGGTATCAATTACCTTCATTTGTTGCTTAATCCCGTGTTTATAAAAAGCTTTATAAGCAGTTTTGTTTTATTTTGTAGATTGCATGTTCAGAAACTCTCTTGGTGGCATTTAAGGATAAATGGAGGAAATAGGAGCTTAAAAGTGATAAAATATTGAAGTTATGACCAATGGCAAGAAACAGCAACAACAGAAGCAGAAAGCCAACACTGGTGCATAGCGCGGCCGCGCCATAATTGCACTATGGGACAGCGCGGCCGCGCCAGTCCCTGTCCAAGAATGCCCTGTAGCACGGCTGCGCCCAAATTAAGCTTGTGGGTAGTGCAGCCAAGCCGAGCCGCGCCAGTCTAACTGCCCAGATTTTGACTTTCATTTAATCTGACCAATTGGATTGTAGCTTGAGCAAGGGGTCATATTAGGGCTTATTAATAAAGACATATCAGTATGTAAATATTCGTTCCATCTTTTGGGATCATTAGATTAGATATGCTCAGTGTTCTAAAAATCCCCGCCTAAGACCGCCTAGGCGCTAGGCCCCCCCTTGGCGCCCACGCCTAGGCACTAGGCCCCCTAACACCTCACCTAGGCTCAAGGCGACAAAAAAATCCCTCAAAGAAATTAGGCGGGGCCTAGGTGAGGTCTAGGCGGAGAGAATTTTTTTTTAGTTTAATAACTACTCAAACCAAATCTTGATATATTTATTTTTCTAATAATTTACCATATTCATAATACATGTTGTAGCATATCAAATCACAACAAGAAATGAACAATATCAAGTCAAAATGGATAATTTTATTATAGTTGTAATGTTTTGAACTTGTACCAACTTCAAATTATATAAATGATGATACATTTGTAATATTTAGTTTAATTCAATATAATTATTAAATTTAGTTTCTTAAGTTTTAATATCAAGTTAAATTCTTGAAATTTTAAATTTTATTATTTAATAGCAATTTGTTTATGAAAAAAACTAATACGTTAAAAATATGTTTGAACTTTGAATAATTGCATGTTTGTGTTTGAACTTTAACACTAGCAATATGGATGTGTTTGAACTTTAAGCAAAAGGCTTTTATTATCTTTATTATAGATTATTTTGTTTTATATTATTGTTTTGTTTGGATAAATGTAAGATAAAATATTAAAATTGACTTAAAATAAAAAAATCCATCCCAGGCCCCCTAGGCGCTAGGCCCCCCTCGGCCGCCTGCCTCCCGCCTAACGCCTTTTAGAACATTGGATATGCTACTTTTCTATATTTCCTAGATTAGATTACATTGGAGTAGATTAGATTAGAATTGGATATTGAAGCAATTGAAAAGCATTGAAGAATCAGAATTGAAGCAAAAGATATCAGCTTTGCATGCCTAAATCCCTAGCTTCTCTTTACTTCTATCTTTATATTCTTTTAATGTATATTCAATTGTGGATCATGGATTCTTGATCAATTATGAATTAAACTCTATTTTGAGATTACAATGGATCTTGTTGTGTAATTTACTTTGATATACTTCCTTGCTAGTCTTATTCATTATTCTTGGATTGTCTATTATGATTTGTATTGAATTGCTTAATTGTCTAGCTAACAATTATTGTGATAATTCATATGAAATTGAAAAACGGATTATGGGTTTAGATCTGATCATAATAGCATGTGTTTGTGACTTCTACATGGCGATAGAATTTATGATTCGTGCCTAGGATAGAGATATACCGCATATAGTCTATTGAGAACTTGAACTTCAGCCCTCTTTAATTGTAATTCACATAGAGATATAATGGGTTAGTTAATTAGGGTGTTCACATTTATTCTATCATCTGTGGATTTAATGTGATATGGATATGGTGTATTGAGAAATGGTCATATTTTACATTTGTGTTCTTGATTAACAATCCGGTATAATTAATTTGGTTTAACAAGAAGTGTGTTGATTTAAGTGAATCAATGAGTGAAATAGTAGTATCAAGTATTCATTATCTAGTTTCATTCTAGGAGTAATTAGTATTAGCTTAATTAATTATATTTTAATTCAAAATACTAAATCAATCGTTTAAATAAGATTAAGTTGGTTACGGGTTAGTGTTTATCGTTAAAATAAGATTAAGTTGGTTACGGATTAGTGCTTGGTAGATTTTGTTAATAATTCCTTGTGGGAACGATACTCTACTTACTCTTTATTACTTGTTGACTGTGTATACTTGCACGCATATATTGATAGTGAATACGACCAACAGAAAGCAGTTCTTCTCATGGAATGGATATGGGAATGCAAATTGATATTAGTTAAAATGTGATACGCTATATAGCTTTACATGAATGCTTGTACTTGGGAATCGTCTTAAAATCTAAGTACCAATAGAACTATGTTTTTCATAAAAGATATTTAGTAGCATCAAAATGTTACTTAATTTAGTCCAAAATAATGTTTGAGCATCCACTACAAATTACAAATAGAATATAGATATTTATGTAATTATGGATAGAAAAACAAAGAAATATTTCGGTACCATGTTTGGGAGCACGTGTTGACTAGGTCAATCAAAGTATCTAGTGCCATTGGTTCTTACTATAAAAAATAAAAAGAACTTGCAAACAAAAATAAACTGGGAAAGGCATCAAATTGCAAACCCAAAAAAATACAAGCACCAGTGACAACAACCTGGGGCCTGAAAGAGAATGAGAAAAGACGGGTTGCGAGACACTGAGACCAAATAAGTGAAATATAGGACAGACATGCCTATTATCACCATAGAGTTTGCTAACTGCCAATATAAGGTTAGAAGTGATGAAACTAGTCAACTATACTTATTAGTTATTAAAGGCAAAAAGACGCACCAAGGCACAAAGGTCTCCCGGGAGCTTATAGGTGCAATGCTAGGCTCACACCTCATTGGATTAAGATGCACAACCTCAAAAAATACATTATACTTCATTCCAAATTATAAGAACTTTTGAAAGTTAACTTTAGATATTCCAACTCAAAATTGATAATATTTATTAAAAATTACGAAGCAATAAATATTATAATTAGTAGTAATTTTTAGATAGTTTACAATATTCATCATTACATTGACTAAAATTAAATGAATCTATGTCAATTTTGAATTTAAAAATGTCCCAAGTTGACTTCAAAAATATTATATTTTGGAACGGGAGTATATTATATACATAATGACCGAAAAAAACTATTGAACTTATTAGGATAAGCTATCAAAAAACATACAAAATGTTTTTTTAAACCAAAACCATTTGAACTTTCAAACAATTATCAAAAAAGCCCAAAATTTAACCAAATGAGTTGACGTGTAAATATTAATTGTTCTAGTTTTGGGCATTCTTGACAATTATTTGAAAGTAAAATGGGTTTGGTGCAAAAAAAACAGATTTTATGTGTTTTTTTGATAACTTGACGAGAGTTGAATCGTTTTTTCATTCATCAAGTCTCTCTCCCTCCTTCCCTGCCTCCCACTCTCTCTCTATATATATACATATATATATATACATACATATATATATATATATATGTGTGTGTGTGTGTGTATATGTGTGTATGGTGTCATATCGTAACCATAAAGTGTTAAGAAATAAAGTGACAATATATGGCATAAATACACAGAAAACGAGGGAATTGATATTTTCACAAGCTCCCTCTCCAATGAGTTTACGTTCCATTTACTATTTATGTGAGAGGAAACTTGTGAAAGTATCACTTTTTCTTGTGAAATTATTAATTCCCTAAAACAAAAGAAAGAAGAAAACAGAGAAAAGTGGAGAGAGGGGGTTAAGATGAAAGAGAAAAAGTAAAAGAAAAACAGGGGAAGAAAAAGAGGCGAAGGCGAGTGGGATAAAGAAGAAAAAGGTGGAAGTAAAAAACAGATGACGAAAAACAGGTTAAGGAAAAAAAAAAAGCAGAATTAAAAGGATAAGCAAAACCCAAGGAAAAAGGGGAAAGAAAAGAGATGGAAAAAAGGGAAGTAAAAAGGGGATAAAATGAATAAAAAAGGGAAGAAATATGATGGAAAAAAATTATCTGGAGCCTTGCTTTAGAAGATTTCAATAAGGCACGCCTTAATTGTGCCCAATGCCTCAGGCTTACACTCAAAAAGAGCGGCTCTTTGAGTACGCCTCGCCTTAGCCAAAAGAAGGCCAAGAGATGCATCTCCCCTTGCATTGGGCCTGGGCAAGTGCCTTCAACAACTATGAAACCAACTTCCCATCAAATCTATAATCAAAATGATTGCATAGACAAATGTAGCACTAACTAGTTCTCACAAATGTAAATGGTGACCAACCTCTCATCATCACTCTTGACTTCCGCGTCAGCATCATCAGCATCAGCACTACGTGGAATTATACGGTCTTCAACCTCCCTCTTTCTGCCTGTAAAAGCATATGTGATTAGTTGAAAGAAAAGTCTGGGGGGGAAATGTTCATGAACTTGAGACTATTGTTCGACACATTTATCAAGTTGTCAGGAGGATTTACCTTCCAAAAGTAGATGCCCCCCCTTCCTACGGTCTCTGTCCTCTGCGATGTGCGATCATATTCAAGTTAGTTTAAATGTAGCCAAATAATATCAAACGTCATAAAAGCAAGCACAGGAAAACAAAAACATGTATGACGGGAAGGAACAGCCAGCTTTAATAATATAGGCATTACCTTTCGAGGAGAAATGTCTCCGCTCACTCTCCTCCAACTCCTCCCGAAGATTCCTCCTCTGCAGTTCATCCTGGGTGTCTTGCCCTTCCTTTCTGTAACAATGCATAACAATAATAATGATAATCTATAAACTGGAATCGAAATGAGATTCATAATGGGGAAAATGATGTAAATTCCACAACAAGTCAATATCAAAGGTGCAGCTTTAGTAGATACAATTACAGCCTTGTCTAAAACTAGTTTGTCCAACTAGAATGATTTGTTATGGTTCTCATCCACATGAAATCAAGGAATTGGAGAGTTCCAAGGGATTCAGGATTCAGAATATCAGATGCAACTTACATGGTTAAATAGGGAACCGAAACTGAAATATGGTTGTCAGCTCCAAATAGTAGGCTCTTCAGCACTCAATCAATATGAAATACATCTTTCTTTCGGTGTTCTAAAAAGTGGCAGCCGCCTAGGCATAAGCACTGCCCAACCTAGGCGAGTAGGTGCTAGGCGGCTCAAAGAATGTAGAGAATAATTATGCAGGGCTAGACGACTGCCTGGGCAGGCGAAGCAGACTGGTTTAGTTTAGGTTGTCAGTAGTTGTTCGTTTTTTGGCAATGCAATTTTATTTTTTAACCCCCTCTTCTATTTAAAGAATGAACCTGAAAAGAACCTCTAATTTACCAACAAAGCATAGCAATCACTAAAATCTATCAACAGAAGACTGGAAGACAGGAACTAATAATACATCATTATTATTCTTTTATGTGTGTAAATGTGTTTAATAATGAATTAATTTTTATTACAAATACAAAAAAGTCTTAGTTTATAACAAATATAAAACATAATAATAATAATAATAAAACTGAAGGAAAATGCCTAGGCCCCAGCTACAAGGCTTAGATGCTTGAAACTCCCTCCGCTGTCTAGGTCTGTCTAGCGCTATTTAAAACACCACTTTATTTACTTTGTTCCTCACAAGCATTTTCTGACATTATTTAGAATTAGTTAAAATTATTGCTTTCACTCTTTCACTCGGCAAGTATACTATGCAAATTCAGTTGCTTGTTCTGATTATATTAATATACCATGATATAATTTCTTGGTTGTAAGCTGAATGTCAC
This sequence comes from Panax japonicus, assembly GCA_020205505.1. Taxonomy (NCBI): domain Eukaryota; kingdom Viridiplantae; phylum Streptophyta; class Magnoliopsida; order Apiales; family Araliaceae; genus Panax; species Panax japonicus. The sequence goes on along the minus strand of CM035110.1, from coordinate 10,503,250 downwards.
TTGTCATGTCTAATCATTGATGAAGGTCAATCAAATGTGAAGAAATGAATCTTTTTCGTCTTACAATTCATAGATCTTTTGTACCATCAGAACCGGGCTATGTTTAATAAATGCTAGAGTTGAATCCCAAAGTTGCATTAGCCAACAACTAGTTATTTTCCCTTAATAGACAGTTCAAGTTTGTAGAAACTTCTTTTTTCCTCCATAACTACTTAAGTCGATATATTCTTATGGATGCACATCTCATATAGGTCATAAGCTTGTTAATTGTCTCATCACAAAGGACATCACATTAATGATTAAACCCACCAAAAAGGATTTCCCCTTGGTAAAAGGTAAAATAATTTAAGCTCACACTTTTTTATTTAACAAATAATTCATGCCAACAGCTTAATATATTAGAGCAAGCCATAGAGCACGCCTGATTTTTTGTTGTTGGTTTTTGTTTTTTCTTTTTTTGGTGAAAGCGCTCTCAATTTGTTAGGATTTTTATCAGTGGAAACCTATATCCTTAACATGTTAATCGTTCCTCAATGTTCTGTCTTGACAATTACTCTTCTTTAACTAAATACAGTCGGTAACCAACTTAAATCACATGTCTTCAGGAGAAAGACAAGTTAATAAGTTCCCAAATCAGCCAGTCAAATTTATATTCTGGGTTAATCCAGCATGGCAATCAGGAAACACATACAGCCTGCTTAAAACCTAATTCATGGCTATTGCATTTAGCTCACCTCTTCAGACTTCTTATTATATACATCTCCTCCTCTAAAGGGAAGTTTTGAATCCTTACTTGGCGCACACAAATTCCCCAAACAGCATACAATCTTCCAAAAGCTAAAACATAAATAACATACAGATTAAGAAAAAAGGTACTAACCTGGGTTTTAGGGTTGTGTGAGAGGCAATGTCCCTAGAAGAATATTTCTGTGATGGTCCAAATATTCGAGTTCCCCCTTGTTCGTTACCCCCTTTAGCAGGTGCCCATGTCGGTCGAGCTGCAGTCGTCATGTTTTCCCACTTTTGTCAAACTATATACGACAACAAAAGAAATTACTCCATCAGATAAAGTACAAATCTAATACACAGCCCAAAAGTACAATAACTAAAGCTAATAATGAAGCTTACGAGTAAAAGCCAACTCAAAGGCCTGTTGATCATCATTTTTAAAATCATTAATTAAGCAAATATATAATTCAGATTTTACAAAATGACAAACCTTGAAATCATTACTAAAATATATGAAGGTTATTAACAATACTAGATTTGAACAAATTTTAAGGATAAGTTTTTTTCCATTTTACCCCTAAACCCTAACTTTATAGATTGTATGTGCGAATTATTGATTTTAGATGATCAATCTGAGCATAAACTTCAATGGAGAACGTATGTATTATAGAGTAAATTCAATGATAATGATTTGTTCGATGTAAGAAAACCCTAAAACGAACTTTCTTTCGCAAAAATAAATAGAATTAACGCAAATTCAAACTCATTATAACAATTAAAATCAATATAAACCCTAATCGAAAGTATTGAAAGTGAAACTTCTGAAATTCGAAGCCCTAACTTTCATGAAACTGAGATGAACTTACCTTCAGACGATGATTTCTCTCGATTTGGTGACTTCTCGATTTTCTCAGACGGAGCGATTAATTGATTTTTGGGGTAAAGAATAAGGAGCCAGTATTTACTTTTCTGCCATTGTCGATTTTAAAGAAAAAAGTGTTTAAATACGACATCGTTTGGTAAAATTAGCGGTAATTGATCAAGATCACATATCCTTGCAAATTTGCAATTGGGCTCAATTTCGATTTTTCCAAATTTCAAATATATTGCGAAGTCCACTTAAATTGAGAAATATATATAATAGATTCCCCCTTTCAAGAATAGGTAGTTATTTTGAACTAGCTCATGATTCTTTGCAAAGACCATATTTTGTTATTGTTTATATTTTTTAATATACCAATATATTAATTATAATACTAATAGATTAATAGTATGTACGATAATTTTTGTGATTTTTATTTTCTTCTAAAGTATATTATTTAACTAATACTGTATAACTAATTATAATCTGCAATAGTAGTTCATCTATTTGTATAATACAAATACAAATGATAATATTAATATTTAAATTAATAATTTATTTGTTTATATATTCATGTACTTATGTAATAGTAAAATTATATTTAAACTCAAATAATTATACTTATATAATTTAATAATAAAAAATTATTATATAAATAAAAAAATGTGTGAGGTAACCTTCAAAACGATGTCATTTTACATAATTGAATATACTTCCTCCCATGTTATGTGCTGATGAGTTTGTTTTAGACCTACAAATCGAATATTTTTAGACATGGTAATTGGTTATCCTTGAGTGTTTACGGTTACTTTTTGTGTGTTTTGTTAGTTCTTGGAGACACAAAAGAGATCTAAAAGGGAGTTGATGATAAGTTAAAAATATATAACTGCAAATGCACAGCGTCTTATTGTAGATTTGGCAAGTGCAGGTCGAACCACAAAGACTAGATCAATTCTTTAATATATTTTTAATTAATATTTTAGGCAAATTAGAAACAAAAATGGTAGAGAAGATTTATTGTAAAACCCCAATTTTTATGAATAAAGATTTAATTTTTTCTAAATATTATTTTGAATAGTAAGGTGTTGATTTGATATAATGCTATAGTTATGAGTGATATGTGCAAATTTGCAAAGTAAGCAAGTGGTCATAAAATATTTGTTTGGTCGGGAATATTCTTTTTGTCGAGGAATATTCGTACGACGACTCAATCATTAGTGGACCACATGGCGGAATAACTGTCGGATATAGAAAGCGACAGAAATAATCTTTTCATAAAATAACGGCAAGACTTTTACCGTTAAACTGTTGAAATACTCGGTAATAAAAGTATAGTAATACGCGTTGTTGCACAGTAGCACACAGTATTGCACAGTATCTATAATTATTGATGCTTATATAAGAAGTCATTCAGTTTCATTCAATAATTGTCACAATAGTTGTTGTATAGTATCTCATATTATTGATTCAATTATTATCACAATATCATCTGCACAATATTTTATATTATTAAATCAATAATTGAGACGACACAGTTATTCATATTATTATTTACATTATTGACAATGTTTAGAAAGTTCTGTCGAGGAAAGGGGTTTGGTTATTTAATTGCGCGCTAAAGTCCCCTCTTTCATGGGAACAAGCTAGTTGTCAATATTGTGAGTTATAATATTAAATGATGAATAATTATTGAAAGATTAAAAATGTGTTGATTAAAGATAAGTGATTTGTGATAAATATTTATTCAATTTTTTGATATAAATAGAGGGATTTGTCATTAGGTATTTGTTGTAAGTTTGACTTATTATTCCATGGGGAAATGTGCTAATTTTTCAGACCGTTGGTTGAAGTTATAATAATAAATCAATATAAACCATTGGTTGAAGTTATAATAGTAAATCAATATGAACCGTTGGTTGAAGTTATAATAGTAAATCAGTATGGACCGTCGGTTAAAGTTTTAATAGTAAATCAATATGGACCGTCCGTTTAATAGTAAATCAATCTGAACCGTTCGTGAATCAGTTACTATTTAGTCTATTCTCCTATAAATAAAAGATCATTACTTTATTATTTCTTACAAATTCACTAAAACTATATGTAGACACTCAAAAATTTTTTCCCCTGTTACTAACTATGCAGGAGGGCAAAAGCGTCTTTTGCACTTTAGAGATAACTCTGGAGGACCACAACATCAATTTTCAGAGATAACCCTGAGGATATTCAGAGTCAACTGCATGACAACCTCAAAGATAACCCTGCGAAAAGATGGCTACAAATGTGTGAAAATCGGAGATAACCCCGGGAGGAGCAAAATGGTCATTTTGCCAACTCAACTTCACTTCAAACCAAATACACTCATTTCAACCCAAATTGCTTCAATAGAAGTCCCACACGACCCATATCTTAAATTCGGAGTGCGAACTACGCAAAACAGCTCACCAGATTGCTTGACGAAAACCCGAAAATGTTATTTCGGTCATGGACCCATCTTCACGAAATCAAAAAAGGGCAAATCATATGTCATTGTTGTGATGCCCCCAAAACAGGTATACATCACCCATCTTGAGTCGCCAAATACATGGTACAAAATTCAAATACAACTTAATTATACAACAGTTGTGTAAAATACGACAAAACATAATCTAAGAGTTTTAATAAGAATATTGTCATCTAGACAATATCCACACTCAATGGAGTACTCATTACATTTATTGTCACACTATTTAACAGAATAGTGATGACTACTAATGCTATCATCTGGACCATCACTCCGTTCCCCGACTAGTCCCGGCTACGTTCTCATTTCCTGAAAAGAATAGTGAAAGAAAGAGTGAGCTCAACTAGCCCAGTAAGAAATATTATGACCAAGTTAATACAGAATAAATTATCATTAGCCTTCAACAATGTTAAACTGATAGAATATAATAGACAACAAGTTTAACTGCAGCTAGCGGAACAAGCAATCCGTTAGAAGAGTCAAGTAGAGCATAAAATCTACTATCTTCTATGATTTAAAAAGTTTTTCATCAACTTTATCGCTGAGACTCAGCTTAATAAATAAACCACATCATCGAGTCATCCCTGCACTACGGGCCAAGGATATTCATTAAATCATCAATGGTCATGACTATACCGAATAATCTCTGGTCATAATCATACCAAAAACTGTCCATCAATGCACTACAGGCCACTGGGGACTTTTACCACATCATTTATAACATTACATGTCATGATTATACTGAATGATCCCTGGTCATAATCATATCAAGTCCATCTATGCACGTAAACCAAAGATGACTTTCGTCACAATATAAGCATGAGGATGATGACAATGACATAATAATTCAATAAAATAAGTTCAAAAATAAATTTTAAAGATTTATAAGCTAATTTATCCTGAAACCAATTACGTCCAAATTGTCAACATGATACTTCTTTGTGGAGTAAAATTCAAGAATGTTCAGAAGAATATTTCCATGAAAAGATACTAGATGAAGCACAAATATCCAGGATATTCTACTAATTTTATGGAGTATAGAAGCCAAAACTTTAACCAACTGAGTATAATAGAATATATGAAATTGCAACTGGATTTTCGCTCGCCATGCGGTAATCCACGTAGACAAATCATTTCCATAATTTAATAAGAAATTAATACGAAGGATCATTCACCATGCATGTGGTAATCCACATAGACAGGTTATTCCAACAGAATAATAAAGAATGGAACCAGGTCATGCGTAATCCGCACAGACAAGATGTTCTAACAGAATAATAAAGAATGGAATAACAACAGAATTCATCATGCATATGATAGATCGCACAAACAGGTTATTCCAACAGAATAATAAAGAATTGAATAATAGAAGAATTTCACCATGTATGCGGTATTTCGCATAGACATGTTATTCCAACATAATAATAAATAATGGAATAACAACTCTTACGAGTATTAAAAGAAAATAACTATCTTCATGAATACGAAAGAATAATACCCTTACTACAATAATGATATCCCATACCTCAGAAGAAAACTGGATATTGGAATAGTGAGGTAACAGACTTCTTTTCTTCTTTCTCTCTATAATTTCTCTCTATAATAATTGCTCTGTAGCTTTAGTGAATTGGTGAAAAATAATGAAGGACTGAGCTTCTATTTATAGGAAAATATAGTTTCCATAATTGCACATTTTGGGGCTCGAAATATTATAGTATAATACCTTCCTCTTTTCCTTCATTTTTAATTTAGTCCTGCAAGTATTATCAAACTTGCACCACCTCCCCTAATAGTAAATCATGTGAATCAATAGTTCTAGACATGTGAAAATACGAATTACAGTATAGTACCTCCATCTATACCTCCATTTTTAACTTAGTCATGCAAGTATTATCAATTTTGCACCAACTCCCCTAATATTACAAGAATGTGAATCAATAGTACACACATGTGAACAAATAGTTATAATCATGTGAATTAATAGCAATTAATTGCTCATTTATCCGATTAATTACCTGACTGGTCAGTATAACTTCCAAACATCAATTAATATCAAAATAAATATCGATTTCCACTAACACTAATAATTCCAACACAATAGAACTACCAATTTCATCTTTAATCAACACAAACTTATTCATCATTAATATTATAACTCACAATATTTAACAACCAGGTCGTTCCCAGGAAAGAGGGGGCTTTTCGATAAGGATTTCTCCTTATTGACGCGCAATTAGATGACCAAATCTATAATTAACAGAACTTCTAGACATTGTAAATATTGCAATTTAATAATATAAATAATTTTGTCATGTCAATTATTGATTTAATAATATAACATATCATGCAGATGATACTGTGATAATAATTGAATCAATAATATGAGAGATATGATGCATCAATTACTGTAGCAATAATTGAATATAACTGAGTGACTTCTTACGTAAGCATCAATAATCAATACCGTGTGCTACTATGCAACCACGCGTATTACTGTACTCTTACTACCGGGTAGTTCAACAGTTTAACGGTAAAACTTCCGCCGTTATTTTTATAAAAAAATAATTCTGTCATTTTCTAACTACGACGATACTTCCGTTGTGGGGTCCATCAATGATTCTGCCGTCGTATGAATATTCCCTGTTAAAACGAATATTCCCCGACCAATCGAATATTATATAACCACTTGTTTACTTTGCATAATTTGTAAATATTACCCACAACTATAATATTATATTATATCCACACCATAATATTCAAAAATATATTTCGAGAGAAATTAATCTTTATTCATAAAAGTTGGGGTCTTACAACCTCCCCTTCTTATGAAATTTCGTCCTCGAAATTAGGGTACTAACTAGTATATCGAAGAGGTGGTGATATTTTGACTTCATCTTAGATTCTAACTCTTGAGGTATAACCTTTGAGTGTTGAATACGATCCTTCTTATCCAAGATTTTAACACGTATCTCCTCATACGTTAAATCTTCTGCTATATCATCTAGTTCTAATTTAATAATGTGGTTCGGTTCATCCACATATTTACGTAACATCGATACGTGAAAAATGTTATGAACACGCGACATACTTGGCGTTAAAACGAGTCTATAGGTCACAGTTCCTACTTAATCGAAGATTTCAAATGGGCCAATAAAATCGAGGGTTGAGATTTCCTCTCTTCATCGGTTTTTGCTTTTAGAATAACGCCCCTCTTAAACCTTCTTATTCACATTCATCAGCTCTGAGTATATAGCTTTCACGGCTTTAACTTTATCAATTAAAGTCGATTCAACTCGTATATTTGATATCACCACGTGGGTCCTTTGAGTCTTTAACTCTATCTTCATCATTTGTAAGTTATACGAAATGGGTTTTTGTGTTAACAATATCGCACCCGTAAATGCATACGATCTTCTACTCAATGATTCAGCTACCACGTTTGCTCTTCCACGATGATATTGAATGGTATAGTCATAATCTTCAACATCTCGAGCCAACGTCTTTGGCGCATTATACGTTCAATTTGGTTGAAGAAATATTTAAGGGTTTTAGAAATGGGTTTTGTATTGGGGTCAATACAAAATTCGATTTCACGCTCTGGGGGTAGGCCAAAAAGTCTTCAAGAATACGTCAGGAAATTTATTAACAATAGAAATATCATTTAAAAACTGTGACTCTCATCCAAGAATTGGATAGTACATGAAATGAAGGTTTCTATTAATGAAGTTTCAACCGATAAGTTAAAGTCTAATTTCTCCGAAGTTAAATTTAAACGTTGAACGCAAGTAAGAGAGATAAAAGAATGGGTAGAATCGGTATCTAATAAGGTATAGACTTCGCAAGAATGTATAATTAACAAACCTATTCTAACTTCATTCGGGTTACTCACTTTTTGAGAAGTTATAAAAACGCTCTTCCTGAAACCACCGACTTTGTTTTGTCTGTATTCGCCTTTGGTGCCACCATCCCAGCTGGACTTGATTTCGGTGCACGAAAAAATCGGGCTAGGTGACCTTCTCTTCCATAATTAAAACACGCTTTGGACTGCTGCGTACAGTTTGGACTGATGTGTCCTTCCCCTCCACATTTGTAACATACGATTGGCGGTCGTTCTCCTTGCTTAACAACAAATGCTGATGCTGACGTCTTTCCATCATTGTTGAATCTCCTCTTCTTGAAATGTCCATTCTTATTATTTTGGCCATGATTACCACCGAAGTGATTACGATTTCTGGCATGTTGATTCCCTCCACGCTTATTGTCACCGCTTCGATGACTGCTATCACTGGTATTATCATTTTGTCGGCTGCTCTCTTTTGGTTGGGTTGACTTATTATCGTGCTCCAATAATTGAGCCCTATTAACAACATCTGAATACAAACAAAGTTTATGAGAGATAAGATATTGACGTATCTCGGGTTTCAAACCTTTTAGAAACATTCGCGTCATTCTCTCCTCATTATCAACCAATTGGAGACAAATAGGGACAACTCGGCAAACTTGGCTTCGTACTGCGACACGGTCATGTTGTTTTGCTCCAGCTTGATGAACTCTACCTCTTTCCTGTGATGAATACTTTCGGTAAAGTACGTATCGTTGAACAATTCTTGGAACTTTTCCCAAGTCATCTTCAGTGCGGCAGGTTGAGTACGCTTTACAGATTCCCACCAGTAATCTGCCTTTGATCGTAACATAAAGGTGGCAAAGGGAACCTTTTGCTCCTCGGAGCATCCCAAGACATCAAATATCTTATAGATATGCTTTATACACGTCTCTGCCTTAAGTGGTTTTGGCTTTCCAAAAAACTCTGGTGGTCCCAGTTCTTTGAACTGCTTAGTGGTGACCGTCTGAGAGTTGTCAGTGTTTCCACCTGCATTTTGGACAAGAGCCGCCCTCGCCTGATGTTGCATGAATTGCATAAAATCATTTGATCGTTGTTATTTACCTGAGGATTATTGTCTTTCTGTTGCACATTATCCTGGGTATTAATCTGTGGTAACTCAACGGTCTCATGTGCTTCATTGTTTATCTCAACATTTTCATATGCCATTTTCAAATACTGCAACAAAACAAGGGTTAATTATGATATCACATATTATCCCTATACTCTGACCGACCAATTAAATATCAAATAAACTTAGGTAGGTTATACTAGCGAAGGAATTCCCCGTCTCTCCCCTCCTAGTTCATGTCTCATATCTCAGCCAAGGATCATATCCCTAAGCTTTGATACCAACTATGACGCCCCCAAAACAGGTATACATCACCCATCTTGAGTCACCAAATACATGGTACAAATTTCAAATACAACTTAATTATACAACAGTCGTGTAAAATATGACAAAACATAATCTAAGAGTTTTAATAAGAATATTGTCATCTAGACAATATCCATACTCAATGGAGTCCTCATTACATTTATTGTCATACTATTTAACAGAATAGTGATGACTAATAATGCTATTATCTGGACCGTCACTCCTTTCCCCAACTAGTCCCGGCTACGTTCTCATTTCCTGAAGAGAACAGTGAAAGAAATGGTGAGCTCAACTAGCCCAGTAAGAAATATTATGACCAATTTAATACAGAATAAATTATCATTAGCCTTCAACAATGTTAAACTGATAGAATATAATAGACAACAAGTTTAACTGCAGCTAGCGGAACAAGCAATCCTTTAGAAGAGTCAAGTAGAGCATAAAATCTACTATCTTCTATGATTTAAAAAGTTTTTCATCAACTTTATCGCTGAGACTCAGCTTAATAAATAAACCACATCATCGAGTCATCCCTGCACTACGGGCCAAGGATATTCATTAAATCATCAATGGTCATGACTATACCGAATAATCTCTGGTCATAATCATACCAAAAACTGTCCATCAATGCACTACAGGCCACTGAGGACTTTTACCACAACATTTATAACATTATAGGTCATGATTATACCGAATGATCCCTGGTCATAATCATACCAAGTCCATCTATGCACGTAAACCAAAGATGACTTTCATCGCAATATAAGCATGAGGATGATGACAATGACATAATAATTCAATAAAACAAGTTCAAGAATAAATTTTAAAGATTTATAAGTTAATTTATCCTGAAACCAATTACGTCCAAATTGTCAACATGATACTGCTTTGTGGAGTAAAATTCAAGAATGCTCAGAAGAATATTTCCATGAAAAGATACTGAATGAAGTTCAAATATCTAGGATATTCTACTAATTTCATGGAGTATAGAAGCCAAAACTTTAACCAACTGAGTATAATAGAATATATGAAACTGCAAATGGATTTTTGCTCGCCATACGGTAATCCACGTAGATAGATCATTTCCACAATTTAATAAGAAATGAATACGAAAGATCATTCACCATGCATGCGGTAATCCACATAGACAGGTTATTCCAACAGAATAATAAAGAATGGAACCAGGTCATGCGTAATCCGCACAGACAGGATGTTCTGATAGAATAATAAAGAATGGAATAACAACAGAATTCACCAGGCAGGCGATAGACCGCACAGACAGGTTATTCCAACAAAATAATAAAGAATGGAATAACAGAAGAATTTCACCATGTATGCGGTACTTCGCATAGACAGGTTATTCCAACATAATAATAAATAATGGAATAACAACTCTTATGAGTATTAAAAGAAAATAACTCTCTTCATGAATACGAAAGAATAATACCCCTTACTACAATAATGATATCCCTTACCTCAGTAGAAAACTGGATACTGGAACAGTGAGGTAGCAGATTTCTCTTCTTCTTTCTCTCTATAATTTCTTTCTATAATAATTGCTCTGTAACTTTAGTGAATTGGTGAGGAATGAACTTCTATTTATAGGAAAATATAGTTTCTATAATTGCACATTTTAGGGCTCGAAATATTATAGTATAATACCTTCCTCTTTTTCTTCATTTTTAATTTAGTCATGCAAGTATTATCAAACTTGCACCACCTCCCCTAATAGTAAATCATGTGAATCAATAGTTGTAGACATGTGAAAATACGAATTATAGTATAGTACCTCCATCTATACCTCTATTTTTAACTTAGTCATGCAAGTATTATCAAATCTTGCACCAACTCCTCTAATAGTACAAGAATGTGAATCAATAGTACACACATATGATCAAATAGTTATAATCATGTGAATTAGTAGCAATTAATTGCTCATTTATCCGATTAATTACCCGACTGGTCAATATAACTTCTAGACATCAATTAATATCGAAATAAATGTCGATTTCCACTAACACTAATAATTCCAACACAATGAAACTATCAATTTCATCTTTAACCAATACGAACTTATTCATCATTAATATTATAACTCACAATATTTAATAACCAGGTCGTTCCCAGGAAAGAGGGGGCTTTCCGATAAGGATTTCTGCTTATTGGCGCGTAATTAGATGACCAAACCTCTCCTTGACAAAATTTCTAGACCTTGTAAATATTGCAATTTAATAATATGAATAACTTTGTCATCTTAATTATTGATTTAATAATATAACATATTATGCAGTTGATACTGTGAAAATAATTGAATCAATAATATGAGAGATATGATGCTGCAATTACTGTAGCAATAATTGAATATAACTAAGTGACTTCTCACGTAAGCATTAATAATCAATACTGCGTGCTACTATGCAATCACGCGTATTACTGTACTTTTACTACCGGGTAGTTCAACAGTTTAACGGTAAAACTTCCGTCATTATTTTTATAAAAAGATAATTCTGTCATTTTTTAACTAGGATAATACTTCCGTTGTGGGGTCCACCAATGATTTTTCTGTCGTACGAATATTCCCTGTTAAAATGAATATTCCCTGACCAATCGAATATTATATAACGACTTGCTTACTTTACAAAATTTGTAAATATTATCCCCAACTATAACATTATATTATATCCACACCATAATAATCAAAAATATATTTCGAGAGAAATTAATCTTTATTCATAAAAATTGGGGTCTTACAATTGTGTAGCTCTCAGAAAGAGCTTTCCGGAATGGTATGGCACGCTTCCATCGAACTCCTGGATTGAAAGTTATGAACGACCGAGCGAACAACACGTTATTCGAGTGTACGTACAGCGACACGACGGGACCCACAATGCCCTGGGCCGCCCGGGCAGCCGTAGGTAGACCTGCGGCACCCCCCTCTATATATATGGGGCTTGGGGTGGCCTTATTTGAAAGAGAAAGTGTGAGGAACCCTGTCCAATTGGCTTTGTACACACCATAAACTGAGTGCTTTCTTATTTCAAACACTTTTGAGCTTATATTCTGTCATATTTTTACCGGCGGGAGCTAAGTACTCATCCATTTAAAGTTATTGGAGTCGTCTTTGGTAGTCCACTGTAAGCCTTCTTATACACTTTAAAGCCTTTCTCTTCATCTTTGCACGCACTATTCTACACATTGAGAGTCGTGTTGTGTGCGTATGCCCAGACTTCGGTCCGTGGTTTTTATTTCTGTCTGTATATATATACTTATATATGTATATATTTATATATGGACTAACATTATCGAGTTATGCCGTGATTGAGCCTAGACTTATGTCTGGAGCGTTTACTTGCTTTTATATATATATATATATATATAAAATTATTGTCAGACATATCTGATGAGCCTGGATTTTACATTCACAGCGTTTACCTACTTTATATATATATATATATATATATATATATATATATATATATATATATATACTGTTATATATAATTATTGTCAGACATATCTGATGAGTCTGGATTTTACATCCGGAGCGTTTACTTGTTTATATATATATATATATATATATATATACTTATATATAAAATTATATATATATATATATATAATTGTTATCGGACATATCTGATGAGCCTGGATTTTATATCTGGTACGTTTACTGCTTATATATATATATACACACACACACATTTCTGTCAGGCCTGGAGTTTACTTCAAGGTCTTTTACTGCTTTATTTACATTTAGTCCCGCCTGGAGTTTACTTCGTGGCGGTTGATCGTCTTTACTGCTTTATTTACATTTAGTTTTGCCTGGAGTTTACTTCGTAGCGGTTGATCGCATTTACTACTTTATTTACTTTTCTGATCCCCCATGGAGTTGCTTCGTGGTGGTTGATCATGTCCATATATATATATATATATATATATATATATATATATATATATTTACCGCTTTTATATATTTATATTTCCGATCCCCCATGGACTTGCTTCGTGGTGGTTGATCATGTCTGTATATATATATTTACAGCTTTTATATATATAATTTCTTACTGCTTTCCATACAAACTGCGGTATCATGTGAGCCTAGGAATCACGTGATCACAGATTCAGTCTACTGAATCTAGATTCGGTTCCCGTGATGGACATTTTCAGCTGTAAGAAGCTTGTACATTATTTACGGTGTCTGAATTTCCTTGGATGGTTGTCATGCCCATAAGGAGTTTGGCACTGCTGTATATTATTTTCTCGAAGATGCCTCGCATCTCAAAAAATAAAAGCAAACAAGCCGAACATTTTAATAAAATGTCTCAATTCCTATTGAGCACAAGGTTTGAAAAAACCTTTTTTTTACAAAACTTCATTGCTATATCTTGCTTAAAACTGAATTTTTCTATAAATTCAAAACCTTTGTATATAGGTGCAAACGAGGCCTCACACTACTTTTAAATAATTGCACATTGATCCACACACACACACATTCATATAATAGTTTCTTAAAAAGTGGCGGTCACCGTGGCAACACGGATGTCGGGGGGTGCCTAACACCTTCCCTTCGCATAATCAAGCCCCCGAACCCAAATGAATCTCGGTTTTACAGACCCGTTTAGCAGTGTCATATCACTGGGTCAATGTGCAAACTTTTTCGATTGCGTTGGTGCAACCAGTTAAAAACACCAACTGACGACTCTTAACAGTCTATCGTCGACATTATACATGTCAGACCTTTTTTACTTGTTTTTTCAAACAAATCTCACATTAACATGAGAACACCAAAGAACAAGTAACGAAAAGGGACAAATAAAAATCCCGACGTCGACAGGTGGCGACTCTGCTCGGGACTCCAATTAGAGGGCTTAAGCCGCTATTACAAGTTTTTCAAAACTATTATATGCTTGTTTGTGAATTTTGCATTTATATTTATGATGAATGTGTACGAATGCATTTTTACTTATTGCACTGCAAAATATCTATCTGTGATATTAGTGCTTCGCACATGGCATCATTTTCATAAATGTTGAGACACATTGTATGTAAATGTATGTTGTGCGGTACCTCCATCAGGAGACTATCCTGTCGGTGTTTGATTACTGGACTCGTAGGGAGACTAATTCCAACGAGGCTCAGGAAAGGCACCACCCAGATTCGCTCCAGTTGAAGGACCGGATTAATTTTCCGTTAAGTAGATTGCGATGATCTGGGAACCTTTATGCCAAAAAGCCGCTTGAGTAAACCTAAGATAGGTCAGCCTCTGATAAACCAAACGTGAAAGGAAGTCTCTTCATACTTTCCCATTTAAATTACTTGTAATTTCAATTACTTGCCAATCTCAATGTAATGGAAAATATGAAGGAATATGTGTACATGCATATTAAAACTTGACATGTTATCTTGTCTTATAAACAACTTACATCCATTTTGCAAGATAATATTCTTAAAATGGATACATCACATAACATGTAACATTTATACATTCCCTAAGACTAAACTACGTAAGTCTTTTTGTAGGGAAGCAATTGATCCTGTTTCCCGTTCAAAATCCAAAAGGGCATTAAGCCCACAATCAGATATGGATAAAAGTGCCCAACCTGATCCTACTTTTGTCTCTCGCAAAGAGTTCAAAAAATTAAGCTATCAAATTATGGAGTTGGCTGTTATGCTCAAAGAACTACACCAATCTACTCAGGGTCCATAAATACCCATCCACACAAAATCCTCTGCACATGGAGGAATCCAGGGCCAAACAATGCCCACTCAACCAGAGTCATCCATACTAGGGGCAGTCAGGGTATTGGCAAAAAGATGGTAACCTAGATACCTAAATCTCATTCCAATAAAGAAATCACAAATCTCAGGGATGATCGAGAAACTGAAGATATAAGAAAGAAAGTCCAACAAATAGGAGGAGACCATCCGGTCAATCAAAGGGACTGGAAACTATGGGAGTGTCACATATTCAGATCTTTGCATATTCCCAGGGGCTCGCTATCCTGCCAAATTTAAAGTCCTAGAATTTGAAAAGTACAATGGGGAAGGCGATCCCTATACGCACCTGAAAGTGTACATTGGCGAACTGGGGTCTTATGCTGAAGATGAAAGCATCAAAATGCAGCTTTTTCAAAAGAGTCTCACTAGAGAGGCTAAAGCCTGGTATGCCCGACTTGACAATGCCAAAATTCACAACTAGGAAGAATTGGCCCACGCCTTTCTAAATCAATACAGTTTCAGTCACAAATGGCACTGGATCGATACCAAGTGACTAAAGTCAAAAAGCAAAGTACTGAATCTTTCTGAGAATATGCCCAAAGGTGGAGACATCTAGCAGCACAAGTCATTCCATCAATGACAAAAACTGATATGGTAATGACATTTATTGATATCCAAGAGGCTCCATATTACGAGATGATCCTAGCAGGTATAGGAAAACCATTCTCAGAAATGATCAAACACGGCGAAATGGCAGAGATGGGCTTGAAGACCCCAACTTTTTTTGAATAAAGAATGATTTTTCCCGAAATATATTTTTGAATATTATGGTGTGAATATGATATAATGTTATAGTTGTGGGTAATATTTGGAAAATTTTGCAAAGTAAGCAAGTTGATATAAAATATTCGTTGTGTTAGTGAATATTCGATTGTCGGGGAATATTCGCTTTAACAGGGAATATTCGTACGATGACACAATCATTGGTGGACCCCACAACGGAAGTATTGTTGTAGTTAAAAAATGACATAAATATCTTTTTATAAAAATAACAGCGGAAGTTTTACCGTTAAACTGTTGAACTACCCGATGGTAAAAGTACAGTAATATGCGTGATTGCATAGTAGCACATGGTATTGATTATTGTTGCTTACATGAGAAGTCACTCAGTTATACTCAATTATTGCTACAGTAATTGTTGCATAGTATCTCACGTTATTTGATTCAATTATTGTCACATTATCATCTATATAATATTTTATATTATTAAATCAATAAATTGAGACAACAAAGTTATTCATATTATTATTTGCAATATTGACAATGTCTAGAAAGTTCTGTCGATGAGATGTTTGGTCACCTAATTGCGCGCCAATATGGAGAAATTCTTATTGGAGAGCCCCCTCTTTCATGGGAACGATATAGTTGTTAAATATTGTGAGTTATAATATTAATGATGAATAATTGTTGAAGTATTAAGAATGTGTTTATTGAAGATATGTGAATTACAAAAGTTAGAGGAAATAATGCAAACTTGGAAAACTTTAGGGGTACTAAAGTGTAATAAGTTAAATCAATCTGGACCATTGGTGGTGATTTTAATAGTAAATCAATATGGACCATTGATGGTGATTTTAATAGTAAATCAATCTGGACCATTGATGGTGGTTTTAATAGTAAATGAATCTGAACCGTCGGTGGTGGTTTTAAAAGTAAATCAATCTGGATCGTCGGTGGTGGTTTTAAAAGTAAATCAATCTGGACCGTCGGTGGTGGTTTTAAAATTAAATCAATTTGGACAGTCGGTTGTGGATTTAATAGTAACCAATATGGACCGTTCATTCTAATAGTGAATCAATCTGGACCGTTCGAGAATTAGTTACTATTTAGTCCATTCTCCTATAAATAAAAGCTTAATTCTTCTTTCATTCTCACCAATTCACTGAGATTCACAAGAGACATTATAGAGAGAGAAACTATAGAGAGCAAGAAAAAGAGTATTCTGCTACTTCACTTTTGCAGTATCCAGCTTTCTACTAAGGTAAAGGGTATTATTTCTTTCGTATTTATAATGAATACTATTTTTCATATTCATCCTTTAGTATGTCGGAATAACCTGTCTACGCGGATTACGTACCGTATGAGAGGTGAAAATTCATTTGCAGTTTTTGTATGTTAATTCTTTTCATATTCTTAAATCTAAACTTACTATGGTAAGTATTGCTTCTATAATCTTTGAAATTAGTGGAATATCTGTGAGTTTTGCGCTTCATCCAGTATCATTTTATTGGAATATTGATATGAAATTTCTTATTAAATATCAATATTTTCACCGAAATACTATTCACGGGTTACTATTCACCCAGTTACTATTCACTATAATATTATTCACTCGGGTATTTGGGGCACTTTTCATGTCGGGATACTATTAACGGGATTACTATTCACTCAAATATTGTTCACTCGAGTATTTGGGGTACTTTTCATATCGAGTTACTATTCACGGGGTACTATTCCCGAAGTACTATTCACATGGTACTATTCATGGAGTACTATTCACCGAAAAATTTATTTCTCTTCTGTCCAAATTATCTTTGATACATGTATATTATTCTTGAATTTTACTCTACAAAGCAGTATCATGTTGAAAATTTGGACATTATTGAATTCTGGATAAATTAAATTATAAATATTTAAAAATTTATCCTTTACTTTCTTTTAATTGAATTCTTATATCATTGTCATCATCATCATGCTTATATTGTGATGAAAGTCATCTTTGGCTTACATGCATAGATGGACTATTGATTGGTATGATTATGACCAGGGATAATTCGGTATAGTCATGACCATTGATGATTACACGAATAATTCTTGGCCCATAGTGTAAGAATAATTTGTGGACATGATACTAATGAATATCCTTGGCCCATAGTGCAGGGTTGATTCGATGATGTGATCTATTTATTAAGCTGAGTCCCAACAATAAAGTTAATGATAAACTTTTTAAATCATAGAAGATAGTAGATATCATGCTCTACTTGACTCTTCTAATGGATTGCTTGTTCCGCTACAGTTAAATTTGTTGTCTATTATATTCTATCAGTTTAACATTGTTGAAGGCTAATGATAACTTATTCTGCATTATCTTAGTCATAATATTTCTTACTGGGCTAGTTGAGCTCACTCTTTTACTTCCATTGTTCTCTTCAGGAAATGAGAACGTAGCCGGAACAAGTTGGGGAACGGAGTTATGACCCGAGATTGTGTTATAGTAGTCCTCACTATTCTATAAAATAGTGTGTCAATAAATGTAATGAGGACTCTATTTGAGTTTAAATATTGTCTAGATGATAATATTCGTGTAAAAACTCTTAGCTCATATTGTATAATTAAGTTTGTATTTGTATTCAGTACCATGTATTTGGCGACCCAAGATGGGTGATGTATACCTATTTTGGGGGCGTCACAGTTGGTATCAAAGTTTAAGGATATGATCCCTGGCTGAGATGTAAGATAAGAACTAGGAGGGGAGAGACAGGGAATTCCTTCGCTAGTATGACCTACCTAAGTTTATTTGGTATTTAATTGGTCGGTCAGAGTATAGGGATAATATGTGGCATGCTAATTAACCCTTGTTTTGTGGCAGTATTTGAAAATGGCATCTGAAAATGTCGAGATAAGCAATGAAGCACATGAGACCGTTGAATCACTAACGATCAATACCCAGAATAATGTGCAACATGAAGATAATAATCCTCAGGTAAACAACAACACCGATCAAATGATGAAAGATGGGATGTTTAGAGGCTTCATGCAATTCATGCAACATCAGGCGAGAGCGGCTCCTGTTCAAAATGCAGGTGGACACACTGGCAACTCACAGATGGTCACTGCTAAATAATTCAAGGATCTTGGACCATCGGAGTTTTGGGGAGAGCCAAAACCACTTAAGGTGGAGACGTGGATAAAGCAGATCATTAAGATATTTGATGTCTTGGGATGCTCTGAGGAGCAAAAGGTTCCCTTTGCCACCTTCATGTTGAGAGGAGAAGCAGATTACTGGTGGGAATAAGTAAAACGTACCCAGCCTGCCGCATTCAAGATGTCTTGGGAGAAGTTCCAAGAGCTATTCAATGACAAGTACTTTCCTGAAAGTATTCGTCACATGAAGGAGGTGGTGTTTATCAAGTTGGAGCAAAACAATATGACTGTGTCACAGTACAAGGCTAAGTTTGTCGAGTTGTCCCGGTTCACATCCCATTTGGTTGATAATGAGGAGAGAATGACGCGAATGTTTCTACGAGGTTTGAGACCCGAAATACGTCTATACCTCATTTCTCATAAACTGTGTTTGTATTCAGATGTTGTAAATAGGGCTCAGTTATTGGAGCACGATAATGAGTCAACCCAACCAAGAGAGAGCAGCCAACAAGTCGATAATACCAGTGGTAGCAGTCATCGAAGCGGTGACAACAAAGGTGGAGGGAATCAACATGTAAGAAATGGTAACCACTCCGGTGGTAATTATGGCCAAGATAATAGAAGTGGAAATTTCAATAAAAGGAGATTCAATAATGATGGAAAGACGTCAGCACCAGCACCTGTTGTTAAAGAAGGAGAACAATCGCCGGTCGTATATTACAAATGCGGAGGAGAGGTACACATCATTCCAAACTGTACACACCAGTCCAAAGCATGTTACAATTGTGGAAGAGAAGGTCACCTAGCCCGATTTTGTCGTGCACTAAAGTCAAGTCCAGCTGGGATGGAGGCATCAAAGGTCGTCCCAGATAAGATAAAACCGGTAGTTCAAGGGAGAGCGTTTGTCGTAACCTCCCAAAAAGTGAGGAATCCAAACGAGGTGATCACGGGTAAGCTAATCATAAACTCTTGCGAAGCTTATACCATATTTGATACCGGTTCTACCCATTCTTTTATTTCTCCTACTTGCGCTCAACGTTTAAATTTGACTCTATAGAAATTAGACTTTGATTTATCTGTTGAAACTCCATTGGGAGAAACCTTCATAACATCTACTGTTTATAAGTCTTATTTGGTTCAAATCGATAATCGTACGTTACTTGTCGATCTTATTTCTTTAAAAATACTTGTATTCGATGTGATTTTAGGAATTGATTGGTTGACTACTCATCATACTAAAATTGATTGTTTTCGTAAGGTTGTTAGCTTTCATATTCCTAACCAACCTATTATGTGAATTCAAGCAACCAAACCATTAAAGTCAATTACTATCATCTCAAGTCATAAAGCTATTCATTTATTAAAAAATGGATGTCAAGCTTTCTTAGCCCATGTCACAGATTTAAACAAAAATACGTCAGATTTGAATGATATTTCCATTGTTAATAAATTTTCTGGCGTATTCCCTGAAGAACTTCCTGGCCTACCCCAGACCATGAAATTGAATTTTGTATCGACCTTGAACCCGGTACAAAACCCATTTCCAAAGCCCCATATCGAATGGCTCCTGTTGAAATTCAGGAGTTAAAGACTCAACTGCAGGAATTATTAGACATCGGTTTCATTCGTCCTAGTACATCGCCTTGGAGTGCTCCTGTTCTCTTCGTAAAGAAGAAAGATGGAAATATGCTACTTTGTATTGATTATTGGGAGTTGAATCATGTCACAATAAAAAATAAGTACCCGTTACCACGCATTGATGACCCGTTTGACCAGTTGCAAGGCGCCAAATTCTTTTCAAAGATCGATCTTCGTTCCAGATATCATCAGTTAAAAATTAAAACCGATGACATCCCAAAGACTGCTTTCAAAACTCGGTACGGGCATTATGAATTCTTAGTCATGTCTTTTGGATTGACTAATGCTCCTGCTGCCTTCATGGATATGATGAACTGAGTATTTAAGGAATATTTAGATCATTTTATAGTCATCTTTATTGATGACATCCTCATATATTCCAAAAACCGTGAAGATAATGAGCAACACTTGAGGCTGATACTCCAAAAGCTTCGTGAAAACAAGCTTTATGCCAAGTTGAAGAAGTGAAAGTTTTGGCTTAAGGAAGTAGCATTCCTTGGGCACGTGATATCAAATCATGGAATATATGTTGATCCAGCAAAGATTGAAGCAATTCAAAGTTGGGAGCAACCCAAGTCAGTGATTGAAGTACGTAGCTTTCTGGGCTTAGCTGGTTATTATCGGAGATTCGTGGAAGGATTTTCTCGAATCGCTACTCCATTAACTCAGCTGACTCAAAAAGATACAAAATTCGGTTGGAGCGAGAAATGTGAGAAGAGTTTTTAAGAACTCAAGAGGAGACTCATTTTAGCACCTGTTCTGAAAATACCATCTGGTTCGGAGGGATTTGTCATCTACAGTGATGCTTCAGGTAAAGGTTTAGGATGTGTTCTCATGCAACATAGGAAAGTCATAGCCTATGCCTCACGACAACTCAAAGAATATGAGAGAAATTATCCTACTCATGATCTGGAGTTGGCAGCTGTCGTTTTTGCGCTTAAGATTTGGAGGCATTACTTGTATGGAGAGAAGGTGGAGATTTATATGGATCATAAAAGCCTCAAATATTTCTTCACTCAAAAGGAACTCAACATACGGCAAAGACGATGGCTTGAGATGTTGAAAGATTATGATCACACCATTCAATACCATCCTGGAAAAAGCGAACATAGTAGCTGATGCATTGAGTAGAAGATCATATGTGGGTACGAGTGCGATATTGTCAACGCAAAGGCCCATTTTGCATGACTTAGAAAGGATGGAGATAGAGTTAAAGACTCCAGGGACCCATGTGATGATGGCGAATATCCGAGTATAACCGACTTTAATCGATAAAGTTAAAGCTGCTCAAGCTACAAACCTGTAGCTAATGCGTATGAAGAAGAAAGTGCAAGAAGGTGCTATTCCGGAAGCAAGAATCGATGAAGAAGGAATACTTCGAGTCAACTCCAGACTTTGTGTTCCTAACGATTCTGACTTGAAGTATAAGATCATGATGGAGGCGTACAACACACCGTTTGCAATCCATCCTAGGTGTACCAAAATGTATCGTGATCTTCGACATACATTTTGGTGGAGCAATATGAAGAGAGAGATATCGGGGTTTATCTCAAGGTGTCTAACTGGTTAACGTGTCAAGTCGGAGCATCAAGTGCCAAAAGGATCCATTGTAACCACTTGAAATTTCCAGAATAGAAGTGGGAACACATTACCATGGATTTCGTTACTGGTCTTCCCAAGGTTTCTCAAGGCATAGATGCGATTTGGGTCATTATTGATAGATTGACCAAGTCTGCTCATTTCTTACCGATACGAGAAACTTATACACTTGAACGTCTTGCTCGTATGTACATAAACGAGATTATAAGATTGCATGGTATGTCAATATCCATAGTTTCTGATCGAGACCCAAGATTCACTTCAAGATTTTCGGTTAGTTTGCAAAAATTTATGGACTCAGATTTACGATTTAGTTCGGTGTATCATCCTCAAACGGACGGACAATCAGAGAGGACTATTCAAACTCTTGAGGATTTATTAAGACTCTGTGTTCTTGACTTCAAAGGAAGTTGGGAGAAGTTCTTACCATTGATGGAGTTTTCCTACAGCAACAATTATCAAGCAAGTATTGGCATGGCTCCATTTGAGGAGTTGTATGGAAGAAAGTGTCGTTCTCTAGTATACTGGGATGAGGTAGGTGAAGCAACATTATTGGGACCGAAGTTGGTACGTATGACTACAGAAAAGATTCAAACGATCCGACAACGTATAAAAACCTCACAAGATCAACAAAAGAGTTATGCTGATCTTCATCGAAAGGACGTGGAATTCAATATTGGAGATCATGTGTTGTTACGTGTTGCTCCATGGAAAGGAGTTACGAGATTTGTAAAGAGAGGAAAGCTCAATCCTTGATTCATTAGCCCATTTGTAATCCTTGATCGAGTAGGAATTGTAGCTTATAGACTTGCCTTACTGCCAAGTATGTCTCATGTTCATAACGTTTTTCACATATCTATGTTACGTAAATATGTGAAGGACCCGAACCACATTATTAAATTAGAACCAAATGAGATAGAGGAAGATTTAACGTATGAAGGGGTAGCTGTTAAAATCTTGGATAAGAAGGATCATATTCTACGCTCCAAGGTTATACCTCAAGTCAAAGTTTTGTGGAAAAACCACGATGTGGAGGAAATGACCTGGGAGTTAGAATCTGAAATAAAATCAAGGTATCCTCACCTCTTCGACATATCAGGTACATACCCTAATTTTGAGGACGAAATTTCATAAGAAGGGGAGGTTGTAAGACCCTAACTTTTTTTGAATAAAGAATAATTTTTCTCGAAATATATATTTTTGAATATTATGGTGTTGATATGATATAATGTAATAGTTGTGGGTAATATTTTTAAAATTTTACAAAGTAAGCAAGTTGATATAAAAGTTGTGTCAGTGAATATTCGATTGGTCGAGGAATATTCATTTTAGCAGGGAATATTCATACAACGACACAATCATTGGTGGACCCCACAATAGAAGTATTGTCGTAGTTAGAAAACGACATAAATATCTTTTTATAAAAATAACAGTGGAAGTTTTACCGTTAAACTGTTGAACGACCCGGTGGTAAAAGTACTGTAATATGCGTGGTTGCATAGTAGCACACGGTATTGATTATTGATGCTTACATGAGAAGTCACTCAATTATACTCAATTATTGCTACAGTAATTGTTGTATAGTATCTCACGTTATTTGATTCAATTATTGTAACATTATCATCTGCATAAAATTTATATTATTAAATCAATAAATTGAGACAACAAAGTTATTCATATTATTATTTGCAATATTGACAATGTCTAAAAAGTTCTGTTGATGAGAGGTTTGGTCACCTAATTGCGCGCCAATAGGGATGAATTCTTATTGGAAAGCCCCCTCTTTCCTTGGAACGTCATTCTCTACTTGTGAAATAATTGATTTTTGAAAGTTTTAATTATTTTTAATATGAAAAACGTTTTTGTCATTAATTGTGGGTCTTGCATGTGATGTAAATTGCTGAATTCAGATCTAAGAAAGTGGGCGTAAGAAATTTGTGTATATATATATATATATTAATATTTTATTAAATTTTCTTGTTTGGTGTTCTAAGCATTTTCCTAATAATAGGGTGCTTAGGTTAGAATTGAAATTCACAGCAGAAACAGAAATTTTCTCTCTCTATATTATCGAGCGTATTCTTGTGAGTATTTTGATACTTTGAGTGTTGCTATACGGTGCAAGTTCCTTCTGCGTTATATCTGATATTCCAGCCAGAAGTATTATTCTTTTTGAGGTAAGGGATGTTATTTTTTTAAAATGATATTATTTCTTTCAATATCATTATGCCGGAATATTGATAGTATTTTTCTTGTGAAATTCTTGTCTTTTAGTGTCGAGGTTACTATTCACGTATACGACACTATTCACGTATACGGTACTATTCACGAATATGACACTATTCACAGAAAAATTAAATTTTTCTTTTTTATCCAAAATATCTATTATGGATACTAGCTTTTGTTGTATCCATGTTTTGATCATTCTTGAATTTTACTCCATTATGATTATTTATGAAGTATTTTTGAACTCGGATTATTTAAAGTACGAATCCTTAATATTTGTTCTTTTGTTTCACTGGATTCGTTTTTTTTAAAATATTTTTCATCATCCTCAGTCCTAAATAATGATATTACTGAATATCTTTGGCCTGCAGTACAAAGATGGTTGATTTTCTTATGAATATCTTTGGCCCGTAGTGCAAAGATGTACAGGTGTTGACATGAACATGACCAACTGATGAATATCTTTGGCCTGTAGTGCAAAGATGAATATTTGATTCAAGATGTATATTGATTGATGTTATAGGGATAAAATATTGATGATGGACTTTTAAATTCATAGATTATAGTAGATTTCATTCTCTACGTAACTCATATATGAATTATTATTTTCGCTGTGAATATTGATTTGAAACTTGTTGTCTATTGTATTTTATCAGATTTTTTCCCCTGTTGTTCTATATTATCTTAGTCATAATATTCTTTACTGGGCTAGTTGAGCTCACCCTTTTCCTTTTTGTTCCATTTTTCTTCTCAGGAGGTGAGAATGTAGCGAGTTATAGTCGGGGTATGGAATAATGGTTCTAGAGAGTTGTTTTAGTAGTCCTCACCATTTTTATAAAATAATTTAATAATAATTATAATGAGGACTTATTTGGGTGTGAATATTGTCTAGATGACAATATTTTTATTTTAACTCACAGTTTATATGCTGTATTAATAAAGTTGTAGGTGTTTCTGTACCATGTTATTGACGAATCAAAATGGGTGATTTATACCTATTTTGGGGGTGTCACAGTTGTTCCGTAATGAGGCAGATTACTGGTGGGAATATGTGAAGCGTACCCATCCAGCCGCACTCAGCATGTCTTGGGAGACATTTCAGAAACTGTTCAATGACAAATACTTTCCTGAAAGTATTCGTCATATGAAGGAAGTGGAGTTTATTAGATTGGAACAAAACAACATGACAGTGTCCCAGTACGAAGCGAAGTTTGCAGAGTTATCCAGGTTTGTACCTCATTTGGTGGAGAATGAGGAACGTATGACGCGGATGTTTCTGAGAGGTTTGAAACTCGACATACGTCAATATCTCATTTCTCATAAATTTTCTCTTTATTAAGATGTTGTCAACAGGGCTCAATTATTAGAGCGAGATAACGAGTACGTTCAACCGAAGGACCACAACCAGGATCATACCGGTGACAGCAGTCATCAGAACAACGATAACCAGTGGAGAAAGAAAAATACGGACAAAAATGGTAACCACTCTGGTGGTAATCATGGCCATGAAAATAGAAGAAGTGAAGTCAGGAGGAGATTTTAAAAAGAGGAGATTCAATAATGACAATGCGAAGACATCAGCACCAGCAACAACTGGTTCTAAGGGAGGAGAACGACCACCGGTCGTATGCTATAAATGCAGAAAAGAGGAAAATATCAGTCCAAACTGCCCACAATAGTTCAAGGTATGTTATAATTATGGAAAGGAAAGACATATTGCTCGAGATTGTACAGTAGCGAAACCAAGTCCAGCGGGGATGGTGACTCAAAAGGCTGTCCCAAAAAAAGTCAAAGTCAACAGTTTCTAGAAGAGCGTTTATCGTGACTGGTCAAAATATGAGGAACCTAAACGAGGTGATTACGGGCAAACTAATCATAAATTCTTGCAAAGTTTATACCTTACTAGATACCGGTGCTACCCATTCATTTATCTCTCCTGCTTGTGCATAACGTTTAAACTTAACTGCGGAGAAATTAGACTTTGATTTATCTGTGGAGACTCCGTTAGGAGAAATTTTCATCACATCCATTGTTTATAAATCTTGTTCGATCCAAGTTAGCACCATTACATTACCAGTTGATCTTATCTCTTTAAAGATACTTACTTTTGATGTGATTTTAGGGATTGATTGGTTAACTACTCATCATGCCAAAATTGATTGTTTTAGTAAGGTTGTTAGTTTTCATATTTCTAATCAACCTGTTGTATGAATTCAAGCAACTAAACCAGTAAAATCAATCACTGTCATATCAAGTCATAAAGCTAATCGTTTATTGAAAAACGGATGTCAAGCTTTCTTAGCCCATGTTATGGATTTAAATAAAGACACGTCGGATTTGAATAATATTCTTGTTGTTAGTAAATTTCCTGACATATTTCCTGAAGAACTTCCCGGTCTACCCCCAGAACGTGAAGTTGAATTCTTTATTGATCTTGAACCTGGTACAAAGCCCATTTCTAAAACCTCATATCGAATGGCTCCTATTGAACTTCAAAAGTTAAAGGTCCAACTACAGGAGTTGTTGGACATCGGTTTCATTAGGACGTACATCTCCTTGGGGTGCTCCTGTTTTATTTGTAAAGAAGAAAGACGGAAGTATGCAATTTTGTATTGACTATCGAGAATTGAACCATGTCACCATCAAGAATATGTATCCTCTACCTCGTATTGATGACCTGTTTGACCAGTTGCAAGGAGCACAATTCTTTTCAAAGATCTATCTTCGTTCTGGATATCATCAGTTGAAGATTAGAACTGAGGATATTCCAAAGACTGCCTTTAGAACTCAGTACGGGCATTATGAGTTCTTAGTCATGTCTTTTGGATTGACTAATGCTCTTGCGGCTTTCATGGATATGATGAACCGAGTATTCAAGGATTATTTGGATTAGTTTGTTGTTGTCTTTATTGATGACATCCTCATATATTCCAAAAGCCGTGAAGATCATGAGCACCATTTGAAGCTGGTACTCCAAAAGCTTTGTGAAAATAAGTTATATATCAAGTTAAAGAAATGAGAGTTCTGGCTTGAGGAAGTAGCATTCCTTGGGCACATGGTGTCAAAACATGGAGTATCTGTTGACCCGGCGAAGATTGAAGCAATACAAAGTTGGGAGCAACCGAAGACAGTGACCGAAGTACGTAGCTTTTTGGGCTTAGCTGGTTATTATCGGAGATTCGTGGAAGGATTTTCTCGAATCGCTACTCCATTAACTCAGCTAACTCGGAAAGATATAAAATTTGTATGGAGCGAGGAATGCGGGAAGAGTTTCCAAGAGCTTAAGAGGAGACTCATTTCGGCACCTGTTCTGATAATACCATTTGGTTCGAATGGATTTGTTATCTATAGCGATGCTTCAGGCAAAGGATTAGGATATGTTCTCATGCAACATGGGAAAGTCATAGCCTATGCCTCGCAATAACTTAAAGAATATGAGAGGAATTATCCTACTCATGATCTAGAGTTGGCAGCAGTCGTTTTCGCGCTAAAGATCTGGAGGCACTATCTATATAGAGAGAAAATGGAGATATATTCAGACCATAAAAGCCTCAAATATTTCTTCACCAAAAAGGAACTCAACATGCGGCAACGACGTTGGCTCGAGCTTTTAAATGATTATGACCACACCATTCAATACCATCCTGGAAAAGCAAACGTGGTAGTTGACGCATTGAGTAGAAGATCATATGTAGGAACGAGTGCGATGATGTTAATTATATGCGTAGAACCAACTTTAATCGATGAAGTTAAAGTTTTTCAAGCCACAGACCCGGAACTGATGCGTATAGAAAAGAAAGTACAAGAGGGTGCTATTCCAGAAGCAAGAATCGATGAAGAAGGAATACTTCGAGTCCACTCCAGACTTTGTGTTCCAAACGATTCTGATTTAAAGAACAAGATCATGATAGAGGCACACAAAACACCATTTGCGATCCATCCTGGAAGTACCAAAATGTATCGTGATCTTCGACATACATTTTGGTGGAACAATATAAAGAGAGAGATTGCGAAGTTTATCTCGAGGTGTTTAACTAGTCAACGTGTAAAGGCAGAGCATCAAGTGCCTAAGGGTCCATTGCAACCATTTGAGATTCTGAAATGGAAGTGGGAACACATGACCATGGAGTTCGTTACGGGTCTTCCCACAGTTTCTTAAGGTATAAATGTTATTTGGGTTATTGTTGATAAATTAACTAAGTCTACTCATTTCTTGCCGATACAGGAGACTTATTCCCTTGAACGTCCTTCTCATATGTATGTAAATGAGATTGTGAGATTGCATGGCATGCCAATATCCATAATTTCAGATCGTGACCCAAGATTCACTTCACGATTTTGGGTTAGCTTGCAAAAAGCTATAGGAACGGATTTACGATTCAGTTCGGCATACCATCCTCAAACGGATAGACAATCAGAGAGGACTATTCAAACTCTTGAAGATTTATTAAGACTTTGTGTCCTAGACTTCAAAGGGAGTTGGGATAAGTATTTACCATTGGTGGAATTCTCCTACAACAATAGTTATCAGGCAAGTATAGGTGTGGCTCCATTCGAAGCATTGTATGGACGAAAGTGTCGCTCTCCAGTATGTTGGGATGAGGTGGGTGAATCAACATTGTTGGGACCAGAGTTGGTACGTATGACTACAGAAAAGATCCAAATAATTCGATAACGTATACAAACGGCACAGGATCGACAAAAGAGTTATGCAGATCTTCATCGAAAGGATGTGAAATTTAGTATTGGGGATCATGTATTGTTGTGTATTGCTCCATGGAAGGGAGTTACAAGATTTGGGAAGAGAGGAAAGCTCAATCCACGATTTATTGGCCCATTTCAGATTCTTGACTGAGTAGGAAATGTAACCTATAGACTCGTGTTAGCTCCAAGTATGTCTCGTGTTCATAATTTTTTTTCATATATCGGTGCTTCGTAAATATGTGAAAGACCCGAAACACATTATTGAGTTAAAACCGAACGAGATAGTTAAAGACTTAACGTACGAGGAGGTACCTGTCAAGATCTTGGATAGGAAGGAACATGTATTACGTACAAATGTCATACCACAAGTCAAAGTTTTATGGAGGAACCATGCTATTGAGGAAATGACTTGGGAGTTGGAAACGAAAATGAAAGCGAGGTATCCTCACCTTTTCGAAACACCAGGTAAGTACGTCAATTTCGAGGACGAAATTTCATAAGGAGGGGAGGTTGTAAGACCCTAGTTTATTATAAATGAAATTAAAATTTATCTATTTATTATTTTGAAATAGTAAGGGTTGATTTGATTAATGTGGTTAGTTATGGGTAAAATGCGTAAATATTTTAAATAAGCAAGTGGTTATAAAATATTCATTGTTGTCGGGGAATATTCGTTTAGTCGTGGAATATTCTTATTGTCGGGGAATATTCGTACGATGACGCAGCCTTGTGTGGGCCCCATAACGGAAAGCGATTGGATGAAGAAAACGACAAGTATAAGTTGTTTATAAATAACGGCGTAGTTTTTACCATTAATACTGTTGAAATACTCGGTGGTTAAAAACACAGTAGCACACAGTATTGCACTAATTATTGATTCTTACGTAAGAATGCACTACTCAATAATTGTTACAGTAATTACTTTTCAATATTATATTTTATTGATTCAATAATTGCTTCGTTGATATTTTATATTATTGTTGTTTTAATAATTATCACTACACAGTATTTTCCTTTATCGGAGCAATAATTCATATTATTTGAATAATATTATTAGATAACATTATTGGCAATGTCTAGAAAGTTCTGTCTAAGGAGAGGTTTGGTCACCTAATTGCGCGCCAGTAAGGAGAAATCCTTATTGGAAAGCCCCCACTTTCCTAGGAACAGCCTGGTTGTCGATATTGTGATTCTATAATATTATTTGTGAATAATTAATTATTGATTTATATGATAAGGAAAATATTCATTTTATGGGGATATAGATGGAGAAAATTTTAAAGTGACAATTGTTAAAAAATTGATATTTTATCTTTACTGATAAAATAATTCATTTAATATATAATTGTTGATATTTTTACAATGAATGTGGGATATATGAATAAAAGAGGAGGAAGAGTATTTTTATTGCAATAAATATTTAAAACATGTTAAACATGTCTGTGGGCCCATTTCTTGACTGAAATTTGATTATAGCCTGTAAAATTGTCCGTTTGTGGATTTCAGTCAGTTTTTGTTTGGAATTTGGAAAAATTTCTTCTGCAAAGTTATAGAGAATGAAATTTCCTATGGAAAAGAATAAGGTTTGAATTTTTCTGATAAAAGGACTATTTATTATGAATTATTGAAGTTCTGAAGTTCCGAAATAATTGATTTTTGAAAGTTTTAATTATTTTTAATATGAAAAACGTTTTTGTCATTAATTGTGGGTCTTGAATGTGATGTAAATTACTGAATTTAGATCTAAGAAAGTGGGCATAAGAAATTTGTATATATATATATATATATATATATATATATATATATATTAATATTTTATTAAATTTTCTTCTTTGGTGTTCTAAGCATTTTCCTATAAATAGGGGGCTTAGGCTAGAATTGAAAATCACACGCAAAACTGAAGTTTTCTCTCTCTATATTATCGAGCGTATTCTTGTGAGTATTTTTATACTTTGAGTGTTGCTATACGGTGCAAGTTCCTCCAGCGTTATATCTGATATTTTAGGCAGAAGTACTATTCTTTTCGAGGTAAGGGATGTTATTTTTTTAAAATGATGTTATTTCTTTCAATATCATTATGCCGGAATATTGATAGTATTTTTCTTGTGAAATTCTTGTCTTTTAGTGTTGGGGTTACTATTCACGTATACGGCACTATTCACGTATACGGTACTATTCACGAATACGGTACTATTCACAGAAAAATTAAATTTTTGTTTTTTATCCAAAATATCTATTATGGATACTAGCTTTGATTGTATCCATATTTTGATCATTCTTGAATTTTACTCTATTATGATTATTTATGAAGTATTTTTGAACTTGGATTGTTTAAAGTACGAATCCTTAATATTTGTTCTTTTATTTCACTGGATTCGTTTTCTTTAAAATATTTTTCATCATCCTCAGTCCTAAATGATGATATTACTGAATATCTTTAGCCTGTAGTACAAAGATGGTTGATTTTCTTATTAATATCTTTGGCCCATAGTATAAAGATGTACAGGTGTTGAGATGAACATGACCAACTGATGAATATCTTTGGCCTGTAGTGTAAAGATGAATATTTGATTCAAGATGTATATTGATTAATGTTACAGGGATAAAATATTGATGATGGACTTTTAAATTCATAGATTATAGTAGATTTCATTCTCTACGTAACTCATATATGAATTATTATTTCCGCTGCAAATATTGATCTGAAACTTGTTGTCTATTGTATTTTATCAGATTTTTTTCCCTGTTGAAGACTAACGATAATTTGTTCTATATTATCTTAGTCATAATATTCTTTATTGGGCTAGTTGAGCTCACCCTTTTCCTTTTTGTATCATTTTTCTTCTCAGGAGGCGAGAATGTAGCGAGTTATAGTCGGGGTATGGAATAATGGTTCTAGAGAGTTGTTTTAGTAGTCCTCACCATTTTTGTAAAATAATGTATTAATACTTGTAATGAGGACTTATTTGGGTGTGAATAATGTCTAGATGATAAATATTTTTATTTTAACTCACAGTTTATATGTTGTATTAATAAAGTTGTAGTTGTTTCTGTACCATGTTATTGACGACTCAAAATGGGTGATGTATACCTATTTTAGGGGTGTCACAAAGAATGTGTTTATTGAAGATAAGTGAATTACAAAAGTTAGAGGGGAATAATGCAAACTTGGAAAACTTTAGGGGTACTAAAGTGTAATAAGTTAAATCAATCTGGACCATTGGTGGTGGTTTTAATAGTAAATCAATCTGGAACATTGATGGTTGTTTTAATAGAAAATCAATATGGACCATTGATGGTGGTTTTAATAGTAAATCAATCTGGACCGTCAGTGGTGGTTTTAAAAATAAATCAATCTGGACCGTCGGTGGTAGTTTTAAAAGTAAATCAAACTGGACTGTCGATGGTGGTTTTAAAAGTAAATCTATATGGACCGTCGGTTGTGGTTTTAATAGTAACCAATATGGACCATCCGTTCTAATATTGAATCAATATGGACCGTTCGTGAATTAGTTACTATTTAGTCCATTCTCCTATAAATAAAAGCTTATTTCTTCTTTAATTCTCACCAATTCACAAGAGACACTATAGAGAGAGAAACTATAGAGAGCAAGAAGAAGAGTATTCTGCTACTTCAATTTTTTAGTATCCAGCTTTCTACTAAGGTAATGGGTATTATTTCTTTCATATTCATAAGGAATACTATTTTTCGTATTCATCCTTTAGTATGTCGGAATAACCTGTCTATGCGGATTACGTACTGTATGACAGGTGAAAATCCATTTGCAATTTTTGTATGTTAATTCTTTTCATATTCTTAAATTTAAACTTACTATGGTAAGTATTGCTTCTATAATCCTTGAAATTAGTGGAATATCCGTGAGTTTTGCGCTTCATCCAGTATCATTTTATTGGAATATTGATATGAACTTTCTTATTAAATATTAATATTTTCACCGAAGTACTATTCACGAGTTACTATTCACGGGTTACTATCCACCCAGTTATTATTCACTATAGTATTATTCACACGGGTATTCGGGGCAATTTTCATGCCGGGGTACTATTCACGTGATTACTATTCACCTGATTACTATTCACTCAAATATTGTTCACTCGGGTATTTGGGGCACTTTTCATGTATGGTTACTATTCATGGGGTACTATTCACATGATACTATTCACGGGGTAGTATTCACCGAAAATTTATTTCTTTTTTGTCCAAATTATTTTTGATACATAGATACTATTCTTAAATTTTACTCTACAAAGCAGTATCATGTTAAAATTTTGGACATTATTGAATTCTGAATAAATTAAATTATAAATCTTTAAAAATTTATCCTTTACTTTCTTTTAATTGAATTCTTATATCATTGTCATCATCCTCATGCTTATATTATGATAAAAGTCATCTTTGGCTTACGTTCATAGATGGACTGTTGATTGATATGATTATGACCAGGGATAATTCGATATAGTCATGACCATTGATGATTACACGAATAATTCTTGGCCCGTAGTGTAAGAATAATTTGTGGACGTGATACTAATGAATATCCTTGGCTCGTAGTGCAGAGATGATTCGATAATGTGATCTATTTATTAAGCTAAGTCCCAGCAATAAAGTTAATGATAAACTTTTTAAATCATAGAAGATAGTAGATATCATGCTCTACCTGACTCTTCTAATGGATTGCTTGTTCCGCTGCTGTTAAACATGATGTCTATTATATTATATCAGTTTAACATTGTTGAAGGCTATTTATAACTTATTCTGCATTATCTTAGTCATAATATTTCTTACTGTGCTAGTTGAGCTCACCCTTTTACTTCCATTGTTCTCTTCAGGAAATGAGAACGTAGCCGAAACTAGTCGGGGAACGGAGTGATGGCCTAAGATGGTGTTATAGTAGTCCTCACTATTCTATAAAATAGTGCGTCAATAAATGTAATGAGGACTCTATTTGAGTTTGGATATTGTCTAGATGACAATATTCGTGTAAAAACTCTCAGCTCATGTTGTATAATTAAGTTTGTATTTTTATTTAGTACCATGTATTTGGCAACCCAAGATGGGTGATGTATACCTATTTTGGTGGCGTCACACCTAAGATGTAATAGATAGGCTTCCACTGAATCGTAGTCTATCGAGATAATCAAGAGATTGCAGAAGACAAGGCAGAATCATAGAGCATCTAGGATCATAGTGTATCTGATTTGAAAGGCCTCTCCAAAATTTTAGAATGGTCCAAACACCTGTCAAGCCAAACCAGAGGTCGTAGTGTGCTCTCAGAAGCGTAGAGTCTGCAAGACAAAATAATTAAAGATCGTAGTGTACCAGTACTTAAGAGAAATCATAGTGTTCTCGTTTAGCAGTATCAGATCAAGCACCAAGGTGGCAAGACACCACGATCAGAATAGTAGAGCTTCATCTGTCTGTGTCAGAAACATCGAGCCTCATCCATTTGTTTAAAGATAAATCACAGCAAATATGGAATGAGCTATAGACGTTGAAGTCCTCGAGAGTCCCAATGACACAACATTCATCCTTAGTATATAATAAAGAAACGTATTGAAGAAGCTAAGGAAAATACTCTGGGTCAGCCGAAAACACCTTTTTAGGTGTTAGAATAAACAGCAGTCTGCTGTGTCAGTGGGCCAGTCTGCTAATCATAAGTTGTACAAAAAGACTCCATCAAAGCTCAGAAATGACAAATGCATTTAATGCTTCAACGGGTGTCTTCAAAAGATACATTTCAAAGACATCATATATACAAAGCTTCAGCAGATGAAAGATTTAAGCAAGTACTGAAAAAAATGCTAAAGAACACTCAACGCTCAACTCTATGATCTGAAAAAGAAAGCTTGCTCAGCTACTCAGTTCTTTCGAACTCAAGCTTAACGGAAACTGAGTAGCTCCATTCAAGAACTCAACTACCATCAAGTGAAGTAAGAAGTTCCAAGTCAAAAGGACTTGAAGAGTTCTAAGTGAACTGAGAAGTACCAAGTCTGCTGCACTTGAAGAGTTTAATAGTGAACTAAGAAGTTCCAAGACTGATGGTCTTGAAGAAATCTGTGAGATTCAAGAGTTATAAAGATATCCTTAGTGGATTTCCTACTCGAGGAGTAGAAGAGTGGACTAGGAGCTTTGAATGCTCTGAACCACTTAAAATTACTGTGTCTCCTATATTCTTGTCATAACTGCTATAACTGCCATAATTGCTTTACTCCTATTAATTCATTATATCTTGAAGGGAAAACAAACATCTTAATTCCGTTGTGTTTAAATCATTATCAAAACTAATAAGAATTTTGATTAAAAAGATTTTTTAAAATATCTGTTCAACCCCCCTTCTAGATAACTATTGTGCCTTCGGTTCGGCACAAAAAGAACCGGTCTGGTTCGATACAAAAAAACTGGTATATACCAGTTTTTTGGTACGACATTTTAATGGTTCGGTTTTATCAAACCGGTATATATCGATTTTTTAATTTTTTATTATTATTAATAAATAATTAATAATAATAATAATAATAATAAAATAATTATTATAATAATAAAAAAAAAAATTAATAAATTAATAATAAAAAAATAATTATATTAATTTTCGATAAAAATCGGTACCGAACCGGTACCGCCGATTCGGTATATCGGTCCAATCGATACCGGTATCGGTATCAAAATTTGTCTGATTTCGGTACCGGTCCTGTTCGGACCATTTTTTACCGGTTGAACACCCCTACCTATTGCAATTGGCACAAAATTTTGTGGCATCCTTGAATAGACTAAGCCAATAAAAACCACATTGGAGGATTTTGGCGGTTGTATTTTTTCCTCCAAATGTCCTCCACAAGCTTGGTCATGACAAAGTGACAGAACACTGCTAAACTCATGATCGGGTACACACCTCCTAATGATTTGATTAGGGCAATATTTGAAAAAATAGGGGTCGTCCCAATAAAAGTGTTTGACTTGTGAAAGAAACTTAGATCGGTCTTGTTTATTGATGAGTAGGTTTTATACCTATGAATCCGATATTATTAAACTTAATTATTGTTATCTTTTATTGTTTTTTAGTATCTTTTTATGTGTTTTATGTTTATTTGTTGTAGGTTGGAGCTGGAGGGACAAATTGGTCATTTCGGAGAAGAAAAAGGTCAAAAATCATGAAAATTAAAGCTGAGTGGTATTTTTGTAATTACGAGATCCTGGTCAAGCGCCTAGGCGCTTGGAAATGGCCTATGATGAGTGCCTAGGCGCTCCAGTGCGGAAAAAGATGCATTTTTCTACTGCCAAGTGGGTTTTTGAAGCCAAATAGGGGTCTGAATGAGGGCTGAGACCAATACAAATAGGAGAAGACTTTAGAAAAGACGTATCAACTAATTTTTCAAGAGATTTGCAGAGAGAACAACAAAGATAAACACGAAGGAGAATTGCAAAGGCTAAAGATCTAAGAGAGAGTATTGGAGCAAATTCAGAGTTTCTTCTTCTCTTCTCTAGTTTTATCTTTTGTAACTATCTGGGATGTTTGGATTATTAATTTGGATGATGTTTTTCTTTATTATTATCATGAACTAAATTTTAATTAAGATTGCAACGGAACTTGGTATGTAGTCTAAATTGCAAGCTTCCCATTGAATGAAAGTTGTTTTTTATTGAATTGTTTATTATATCTTATGTTTATTGATTAATTGTTTGGCCAACAATTACTGTGATAATCTATATAAAATTGGAAGATGGAGTATAGATTGAGATCTGGATATGATAACATCTGTTCATATAATCTGAATAGGATTAATATGATTAGCGTGTAGGATAGGAATATACCTACGTGTCTTTTGTATCCATTGAAAGAATTTGTGCGTAAACCCTAATTAACTTGATTCACATAGGAATATAGTGAGTTGATTAACTGGGGTGTTCCTTATAATTCCGCATCTTAAAGATTGGATTTAGGAAGATTTGTTCACGTGTCTTTGGAAGAAGTGCGTGAATATTCATAAAGCATTCTTGGATAATGATTCATATTAATTGATTTATTTTAAATGGGAAGTAAGTTAGTTTAAATGAAATACCAAGGGAAGTTGTAATCTTAACCTATTAAATCTGCAGTTATTCTTGTGAAATTTTAATTTTTAATCATTAGTTTTGTTAAGTTTAATTTTCAAATCATAAACAAAATTTTGTAGTTTAAAATAGGATTAATTGCATTAGAGTTAGTAATTGATAAATATTAGTTTATTTCCTCGTGGGAACGATATCCTTGCTTGCTGAATATTACAATTGAACGCGTATACTTGCGTGGTAAAGTGCTATTAAAAATTTAGGCAACATTTATACCAATGGGAAGGAATCTCACTTATAACTAGGTAGTTCACAATATCACCAAACCAAGGTATAACCGATATAGAGAAAAGGTGCTCATCTGGGAAAGATTCATTTAAGGGCAGTTCAGAGTTGGATTCCACAACTAAATGAGACAAATGATCAGCTACCACATTTTAAGACCCTTTTTTGTCCCTTATCTCTAGGTCAAATTCTTGAAGCAATAAGACCCAACGAATTAAACGAGCTTTTGAATCTTTTTTTGGAAAGAAGATGTCGGAGGGAAGCATGGTCAGTGTAAACAATAATTTTAGACCCAATAAGATAAGATCAGAACTTTTCTAGGGCAAATATTACAGCTATAAGTTCTCTTTCGGTAGTGGAATAATTCAATTGGGCATCATTCAAAGTCCTACTAGCATAGTATATGACATGGGGAATCTTGTTGATTCTTTGTCCTTGAACAACACCAACTGCTTAGTTAGATGCATCACACATTAACTTAATTGGTTGACTCCAATCAGGTGATTTGATTATAGGAGCTGAAGTCAACTCCCTTTTGAGTTGTTCAAAGGATTGAAGACATTTTTCATTAAATTCAAAATTTTCATATTTACCTAGAAGATTGGTTAAGGGTCTTGCTTTCTTACTGAAATCTTGAATGAATCGCCTATAAAAGCCTGCATGTCCTAGGAACGAATGAATTTCTTTGATTATCCTAGGTGGTGGAAGATTGGAAATTAGGTCGATTTTGGCTTTGTCTACTTTAATTCCCTTTTCAGATATGATATGACCAAGAACTATTCCTTTTTTAACCATGAAATGACATTTTTCCCAATTTAGGATTAATTTAGTTTCCTTACATCTCCTTAGAACTAAGTCAAGGTGGTGAAGGCACTCATGAAATGTAGACCCAAATATGGTAAAACCATCTATGAAAATTTCTAGGAATTTCTCCACCATGTCAGAAAAAATATTCATCATGCATCTTTGAAAGGTAGCAGGAGCACTACATAGCCCAAAGAGTAGACAACAATATGTTAAGATTCCGTAAGAACAAGTGAGTATGGTCTTTTCTTGGTCTTCTAGGGCTATGGGAATTTGAAAGTAGCCTGAGTAACCATCAAGGAAATAATAATATGCATGACCAGCTAACCATTCTAGAATTTGGTCTATGAAGGGTAAAGGAAATGATCCACATGCAACATAAAATAATGTACTTGTTATATTACCTATGAATTTAATATTTTTAATTTTTGCTCATAGTAATTTATCAATTAGTTTACTGCAATTTCAAGCATACTAGTTGTGAGACCCCGAATTTTATGAAATAAAAATATTCAATTTTTTTATAATTATTCTATTTAGTAAATGGTTAAATTAATAAAAGGTTAAAGTTAAGGGTGATATGTGAAAATTTTTCAAAGTAAGCAAGTTGTAATAAAATATTCGGTGATAAAAGTATATTAATACGCGTGGTTGCATAGTAGCACACGGTATTGTACAGTATCTTTGATTATTGATGTTTAGTTGAGAATTCACTTAGTTTTATTCAATTATTGTCACAATATTTTATATTATTAAATGAATAATTGAGACGACAAAATTATTCATATTATTATTTACAATATTGACGATGTCTAGAAAGTTCTGTTGAGGAGAGGTTTGGTCACCTAATTGCGCGCCAATATGGAGAAATCCTTATCGGAAAGCCCCCTCTTTCCTGTGAATTATCTGGTTGTTAAATATTGTGAGTTATAATATTAATGATGAATAAGTTCGTGTTGATTAAAGATGAAATTGATATTTCCATTGTGTTGGGATTAATAGTTGTGACGCCCCCAAAATAGGTATACATCACATATTCTGAGTCGCCAAATACATGGTACAGAATACAAATACAACTTAATTATACAACAATCATATAAAATGCGATATAACATAATCTAAGAGTTTTAATAAGAATATTGTCATCTAGACAATATCCGCACTCAATGGAGTCCTCATTACATTTTTTGTCACGCTATTTAACAGAATAGTGAGGACTACTAATGCTATCATCTGGACCTTTACTCCGTTCCCCGACTAGTCCCGGCCACATTCTCATTTCCTGAAGAGAACAGTGAAAAAAAGGGCGAGCTCAACTAGCTCAGTAAGAAATATTATGACTAAGATAATGCAGAATAAATTATCGTTAGCCTTCAACAGTGTTAAACTGATACAATACAACAAACATCAAGTTTAACTACAGCAGAACAAGCAATCCATTAAAAGAGTCAAGTAGAGAATAAAATCTACTATCTTTTATGATTTAAAAGGTTTTTCATCACTTTTATCACTGGGACTCAGCTTAAGAAATAATCCACATCATCCCTGCACTACGGCCAAGGATATTCATTAATATCACAACCACAAATTATCCATGCACTACGGGCCAAAGATATTCGTGTATTCATCAATGGTCATGATCATGCCAACAACTGTCCATCAATGCACTACGGGCCAATGAGGACTTTTACCACATCATTTGTAACATTATGGTCATGATTATACCGATTAATCCCTGGTCATAATCATACCAAGTCCATCTATGCACTACAGGCCACTGATGACTTTTAACATAATATAAACATGATGATGATGACAATGATATAAGAATTCAATAAAACAAGTTCAAAAATTAATTTATCCAGGAACTAATAACGTCCAAATTGTCAATATGACACTTCTTTATAGAGTAAAATTCAAGAATGCTCATAAGAATATTTCCATGAAAAGATACTAGATGAAGCGCAAGTATCAAGGATATTCCACTAATTTTATGGATTATAGAAGTTAAAACTTTAACCAACAGAGTATAATAAAGAATGGAATAACAAAAGAAATCATCATGCATGCGATAGAGCACACAGACAGGTTATTCTAACAAAATAATAAATAACGGAACTAGGTCAGGCGAAATTCGCACCGACAGGATATTCCAACAGAATAATAAAGAATGGAATAACAACAGAAATCACCATACATGCAATAGACCGCACAGACAGGTTATTCCAACAGAATAATAATTAATTGAACCAGGTCAGGTGTAATACGCACCGACAGGATATTCTAACAGAATAATAAATAATGGAACCATGTCATGCGTAAACGCACAGACATGATGTTCCAACAGAATAATAAAGAATGGAATAATAGAATAATTTCACCATGTATTCGGTACTTCGCATAGACAGGTTATTCCAACATAATAATAAA
The DNA here is from genome assembly GCA_020205505.1 of Panax japonicus. NCBI lineage: Eukaryota > Viridiplantae > Streptophyta > Magnoliopsida > Apiales > Araliaceae > Panax > Panax japonicus. The sequence goes on along the minus strand of CM035110.1, from coordinate 10,462,505 downwards.
GAATGGAATAACAGAAGAATTTCACCAAGTATAGGGTAGCCCGCGAATACAGGTTATTCCAACAGAATAATAAAGAATAGAATAACAAAAGTTCTCTTCATAAATACGAAAGAAATAATACCCCTTACCTTAAAAGAAACTGGATATAGGAGTAGTGAAGTAGCAGAATACTTTTCTTCTTCTTTCTATAGTTTTCTCTCTAGAGTTTCAGTGAATTCGTAAGAAATAATGAAGGAATGAGCTACTATTTATAGGAGAATGGACTGAATAGTAACTAATTCATGAACGGTCCAGATTGATTTACTTTTGAACGGACAGTCCATATTGATTTACTATGCAGTATAAATAAAATACTCTAATAAAACAAATTTTTTTAAATAAAATATAATATATTCTATTTATAATCTAATAAAAGGAATAACTTTATAAAAATATTCTATTTTATATAAAAAGATTTTACAATGCAAAATACTATACAGGCACTATGCATAATAAAATATAATATATTCTAGTTATTGTCTAATAAAAGAAATAACTTTATAAAAGTATTCTGTTTTATATAAAAAGCTTTTCTATTTTATTACATTAATAATACTAATAAAACAAAATTTATATAAATAATATATATATATATATATATATATATATATAAACTTCCGTGACTTCATAAAAAGACACCTCAATATATTTAACAATATTTATCATCATTATTATAATTCACAATATTAATCGACCATGTCGTTCCCAGGAAAGAGGGGGCTTTTCAATAAGGATTTCTCCCTATTGGCGCATAATTAGGTGACCAAACCTCTCATTGACAGAACTTCTAAACATCGTTAATATTGCAAATAATAATATTAATAACTCTGTCATCTCAATTATTGATTTAATAATATATAAAATATCGACAATAATTGAATCAAATAACGTGAGATACTATGCAATAATTACTGTAGCAATAATTGAAAAAACTAAGTGACTTCTCACGTAAGCATCAATAATCAATACCGTATGCTACTATGAAACCTACGCGTATTATTGTACTTTTAACACCGGGTGTTACAACAGTTAACGGTACAACTTCCGCCGTTATTTTCATAAAGTATTTTTTTGTCATTTTCTCAATCCGACAATAATTCCGTTGTGGGGTCCACCAATGATTGTGCCGTTGTATGAATATTTCCTATTTAAAACGAATATTCCCCGACTAATCGAATATTATATAACAACTTTCGTACTTTGCAAAATTTATAAATATTACCCCCAACTATAACACTATATCAAATTCATTCCATAATATTCAAAAATGATATTTATAGAAAAATCATCTTTATTCATAAAAGTTGGGGTCTTACAACCTCCCTTACTTCAGAAATTTCACCCTCGAAATTAGGATACGTACCTTGTATGTCGAAGAGGTAAGGATACCTTGATTTCATTTCAGATTCTAACTCCCAGGTCATTTCCTCAACATCGTGGTTTCTCCACAAAACTTTGACTTGAGGTATAACCTTGGAGCGTAGAATATGTTCCTTCTTATCCAAGATTTGAACATGAACCTCTTCATACGTTAAATCTTCCGCTATTTCATTCGGTTCTAACTCAATAGTGTGGTTCGAGTCTTTCACATATTTACGTAACATGGATATGTGAAAAACGTTATGAACACGAGACATACTTGGCGGTAAAGCGAGTCTATAGGCCACAGTTCCTACTCGATCGAGGATTAAAAATGGGCCAATGAATCGAGAATTGAGCTTTTCCTCTCTTTTCAAATCTCGTAACTGCTTTTCATGGAGCAACACATAGCAACACATGATCTCCAATATCGAATTCCACGTCCTTTTGATGAAGATCAGCATAACTTTTTTGTCGATTTTGTGAGGTTTTTATACGTTGTCGGATCGTTTGAATCTTTTCTTTAGTCATACGTACTAACTCCGATCTCAAAAACGTTGCTTCACCCACTTCACCCCAGCATACTAGAGAACGACACTTTCTTCCATACAACGCTTAGAATGGAGCCATGCCAATACTTGCTTGATAGTTGTTGTTGTAGTAAAACTCCACCAACGGTAAGAACTTGTCCCAACTTCCCTTAAGTCAAGGACACAGAGTCTTAATAAATCTTCAAGGGTTTGAATAGTCCTCTCTGATTGTCCGTCCGTCTGAGGATGATATGTCGAACTAAATCGTAAATCCGTGCCCATAGCTTTTTGCAAACTAACCGAAAATCTTGAAGTGAATCTTGGGTCTCGATCAGAAACTATGGATACTGGCATACCATGCAGTCTTACAATCTCATTTATGTACATACGAGCAAGACGTTCAAGTGTATAAGTTTCTCGTATTGGTAAGAAGTGAGCAGACTTAGTCAATCTATCAACAATGACCCAAATTATATTTATATCTTAAGAAAACTTGGGAAGACCAGTAACGAAATCCATGGTAATGTGCTCCCACTTCCATTCTGAAATTTCAAGTGGTTGCAATGGACCTTTTGGCACTAGATGCTCCGCCTTGACTCGTTGACAAGTTAGACACCTTGAGATAAACAGCGCTATCTTTCTCTTCATATTGCTCCACCAAAATGTATGACGAAGATCACGATATATTTTGGTACTCCCAAGATGGATTGCAAACGGTGTGTTGTGCGCCTCTATCATGATTTTATACTTTAAATCAGGGTCATTAGGAACAAAAAGTCTGGAGTTGACTCGAAGTATTCCTTCTTCATCGATTCTTGCTTCCGGCATAGCACCTTCTTGCACTTTCTTCCTCATATACATCAGCTCCCGGTATGTAGCTTGAGCAGCTTTAACTTTATCAATTAAAATCGGTTCTACTCGTATATTCGCCATCATCACATGGGTCCCTTGAGTCTTTAACTCTTTTTTCATCATTTGTAAGTTATACGAAATGGGTCTTTGTGTTAACAACATCACACTCATAAACGCATACAATCTTCTACTCAACGCGTCAGCTACCACATTCACTCTTCCACGATGATATTGAATGGTACGATCATAATCTTCAACTGTTCGAGCCAACATCTTTGGCGCATGTTACGTTCGTTTTATTTGAAGAAATATTTAAGGGTTTTAGAAATGGGTTTTGTACTGGGGTCAATATAAAATTTGATTTCACGCTCTGGGTAGGCCAAGAAGTCTTCAGAAATACGTCAAGAAATTTATTAACGATAGAAATATCATTCAAAACTGTGACCCTCATCCAAGACATGGATAGCACGTCACATTGATACCTATCAACTTGCCACCTTTATTCACGATGTCCCCTACGGAAAGTCTGGCTTCGGTGCATTCCACACAAGGAAGTCACCAGATAAAGGCTCAGGGCTCTTTACTTATGGCTTGATATAACAATGATTAACTTTACTGGTTTGGTTACTTGAATTCGCATAACAGGTTGGTTAGGAATATGAAAGCTAACAACCTTACGAAAAACATGATGAGTAGGTAACCAATAGATTCCTAAAATTACATCAAAGGCAAGTATTTTCAAAGAGATAAGATCGATAGGTAACGTGAAAGTGTCGATTTGAATCAAACAAGATTTATAAACAGTGGAGATAACGAATGTTTCTCTTAACGGAGTTTCAACAGATAAGTCAAAGTCTAATTTCGCCGGAGTCAAATTTAAACGTTGAGCGCAAGTAGGAGAAATAAAAGAATCGGTAGAATCGGTATCAAATAAGGTATAAACTTCGCTAGAGTTTATGATAAGCTTATCCGTGATAACCTCGTTCGGGTTCTTTGCTTTCTGGGAGGTCACAACTAACGCTCTCCCTTGCACTACCGGCTTTGACTTTTCTAGGACGGACTTTGGTGCCTCCATCCTAGCTGAACTTGTCTTCGGTGAACGACAAAATCGGGCTAGGTGACCCTTTCTTCCACTATTATAACATGCTTTGGATGGCATCGCGCAGTTTGGACTGATGTGTCCCTCCCCTCCACATTTGAAGCATATGATAGGTGACCGTTCTCCTTCCTTAACAATAGATGTTGGTGCTGACGTCTTTCCATCATTGTTGAATCTCCTCTTCTTGAAATGTCCATTGTTATTGTTTTGGCCCTAATTACCACTGAAGTGGTTACCATTTCTGGCCTTTTTATTCCCTCCTCGCTTGTTGTCACTGCTTCGATGACTGCTTTCACTGGTATTATCATTTTGTCGGCTGCTCTCTTTTTGTTAGGTTAACTCATTTTCGTGCTCCAATAACTGACCCCTATTAACAACATCTGAATACAAACATAGTTTATGAGAGATAAGATATTGACGTATCTAGGGTTTCAAACCTCTTAGAAATATTCGCGTCATTCTCTCCTCATTATCAACCAAATGGGACGCAAACCGGGACAACTCGACAAACTTGGCTTCGTACTGCGACACGGTCATGTTTTTTTTGCTCCAGCTTGATGAACTCTACCTCTTTCACGTGATGAATACTTTTGGGAAAGTACTTATTGTTGAACAATTCTTGGAACTTCTCCCAAGTCATCTTCAATACGGCAGGTTGAGTACATTTTACAGATTTCCACTAGTAATCTGCCTCTGTACGCAACATGAAGGTGGCAAAGGGAACCTTTTGCTGTTCGGAGCATCCCAAGACATCAAATATCTTGTAGATCTGCTTAATCCACGTCTCCGCCTTAAGTGGTTTTGGCTCTCCAAAAAAATCCGGTGGTCCAGTTCCTTGAACTGCTTAGCGGTGACCATCCGAGAGTTAACAGTGTTTCCACCAGTATTTTGTACAGGAGCCGGTCTTGCCTGATGTTGCATGAATTGCATAAAGCCTCTGAACATTCCATCGTTCATCATCAGGTCAGTGTTGTTATTTGCCTAAGGATTGTCGACTTCCTGATGCACATTATCTTGATTATTGATCTGTGGAGACTCAACGGTCTCCTGTGCTCCATTGATGTTCTCAACATTCTCGGATGTCATTTTCAAATACTACCACAAAACAAGGGTTAATTAACATATCACTTATTATCCCTATACTCTGACCGACCAATTAAATACCAAATAAACTTAGGTAGGTCATACTAGCGAAAGAATTCCTCGTCTCTCCCCTCCTAGTTCTTATCTCACATCTCAGCCAGGGATCATATCCCTAAGCTTTGATACCAATTGTGACGCCCCCAAAAGAGGTATACATCACCTATTCTAAGTTGCCAAATACATGGTACAGAATACAAATACAACTTAATTATACAACAATCATATAAAATACGACATAACATAATCTAAGAGTTTTAATAAGAATATTTTCATCTAGACAATATCCACACTCAATGGAGTCCTAATTACATTTGTTGTCACACTATTTAACAGAATAGTGAGGACTACTAATGCTATCATCTGGACCTTTACTCCGTTCCCCGACTAGTCCCGGCTACGTTCTCATTTCCTGAAGAGAACAGTGAAAAAAAGGGTTAGCTCAACTAGCCCAGTAAGAAATATTATGACTAAGATAATGCAGAATAAAGTATCATTAGTCTTCAACAGTGTTAAACTGATACAGTATAACAAACATCAAGTTTAACTACAGCAGAACAAGCAATCCATTAAAAGAGTCAAGTAGAGAATAAAATCTACTATCTTTTATGATTTAAAAGGTTTTTCATCACTTTTATCGCTGGGACTCAGCTTAATAAATAATCCACATCATCCCTGCACTACGGCCAAGGATATTCATTAGTATCACAACCAAAAATTATCCATGCACTTCGGGCCAAGGATATTCGTGTATTCACCAATGGTCATGATCATGCCAAGAACTGTCCATCAATGCACTACGTGCCAATGAGGACTTTTACCACATCATTTGCAACATTACGGTTATGATTATAACGATTAATCCCTGGTCATAATCATACCAAGTCCATCTATGCACTACAGGCCACAGATGACTTTCAACTATAAACATGAGGATGATGACAATGATATAAGAAATCAATAAAACAAGTTCAATAATTAATTTATCCAGGAACTAATAACGTCCAAATTGTCAACATGATACTTCTTTGTAGAGTAAAATTCAAGAATGCTTATAAGAATATTTTCATGAAAAGATACTGGAGGAAGCGCAAATATCAAGGATATTCCACTAATTTCATGGATTATAGAAGTTAAAACTTTAACCAACTGAGTATAATAAAGAATGGAATAACAAAAGAAATCACCATGTATGCGGTACTTCGCATAGACAGGTTATTCCAACAGAATAATAAATAACGGAACCAGGTCAGGCGAAATTCGCAACGACAGGATATTCAAACAGAATAATAAAGAATGGAATAACAATAGAAATCACCATGCATGCAATAGATCGCACAGACAGTTTATTTCAACAGAATAATAATTAATGGAACCATGTCAGGCATAATACGCACCGACAGGATATTCCAACAGAATAATAAATAACGGAATCAGGTCATGCGTAAACGCACAGACAGGACGTTCCAACAGAATAATAAAGAATGGAATAACAGAAGAATTTCACCAAGTATAGGGTAGTATACAGGTTATTCTAACAGAATAATAAAGAATGGAATAACAGAAGTTCTCTTTATGAATACAAAAGAAATAATACCTCTTACCTTAGAAGAAACTGGATATAGGAGTAGTGAAGTAGCAGAATACTTTTCTTCTTTCTTTCTATAGTTTCTCTATCTAGAGTTTCAGTGAATTCGTAAGAAATAATGAAGGAATGAGCTTCTATTTATAGGAGAATGGACTGAATAGTAACTAATTCATGAACGGTCAAGATTGATTTACTTTTAAACGAACGGTCCATATTAATTTACTATGCAGTATAAATAAAATATTCTAATAAAAAAAAATCTTTTAAATAAAATATAATATATTCTATTTATAATCTAATAAAACGAATAACTTTATAAAAGTACTCTGTTTTACATAAAAAGATTTTACTATGCAAAACTACTATGCAGACTACTATACAAACACTATGCATAATAAAATAAAATATATTCTAATTATTGTCTAATAAAACAAATAACTTTATAAAAGTATTCTGTTTTATATAAAAAGATTTTACTATGCAAAACACTATGCAGACACTATGCAAAAACTATGCATAATAAAATATAATATATTCTAATTATTGTCTAATAAAACAAATAACTTTATAAAATTATTCTATTTTATATAAAAAGCTTTTCTGTTTTATTACATTAATAATACTAATAAAATAAAATTTATATATATAATAAATATATATATAAACTTCCGTGACTTCATAAAAAGATACCTCAATATATTTAACAACATTTATCATCATTATTATAATTCACAATATTAATCGACCAGGTCATTTCCAGGAAAGAGGGGGCTTTCCAATAAGGATTTCTCCCTATTTACGCGCAATTAGGTGACCAAATCTCTCCTTAGCAGAACTTCTAGACATCTTTAATATTACAAATAATAATATTAATAACTTTGTCATCTCAATTAGTGATTTAATAATATATAAAATATCGACAATAATTGAATCAAATAACGTGAAATACTATGCAACAATTATTGTAGCAATAATTAAACAAAATTGAGTGACTTCTCACGTAAGCATCAATAATCAATACCGTGTGCTACTATGCAACCACGCGTATTACTGTACTTTTAACACCGTGTGTTTCCACAGTTAACGGTACAACTTCCACTGTTATTTTCATAAAATATTTTTTTATCGTTTTCTCAATCCGACAATAATTCCATTGCGGGGTCCACCAATGATTGTGTCATTGTACGAATATTCCCTGTTAAAATGAATATTCCCTAACCAATCGAATATTATATAACAACTTGCGTACTTTGCAAAATTTATAAATATTACCCCCAACTATAACATTATATCAAATTCATTCCATAATATTCAAAAATGATATTTATAGAAAAATCATCTTTATTCATAAAAGTTGGGGTCTTACAATAGTGTTAGTGGAAATCGACATCTTTTCCGATAATAATTGATGTATGGAGGTTATATTGACCAATCGGGTAATTAATCGGATAAATGAGCAATTAATTTCTATTAATTCACATGGTCATAACGATTTGTTCACATGTGTGTACTAGTGATTCACATGGATGTACTATTAGGGGAGGTGGTGCAAGATTGATAATACTTGCATGACTAAATTAAAAATAGAGGTATAGATAAAGGTACTATACTGTAAGTATTTTTTTACAAGTATAGAACTATTAAGTTACATGATTCTACTATTGATTTACATGATGTACTTATTAGGGGAGGTGGTGCAAGTTTGATAATACTTGCAGGACTAAATTAAAAATGAAGAAAAAGATGAAGGTATTATACTGTAATATTTCGAGCCCCAAAATGTGCAATTATCGAAACTATATTTTCCTATAAATAGAAGCTCATTATTCCTTCATTCTCACCAATTCATTAAGATTCACAAGAGTAATTATAGAGAGAGAAGCTATAGAGGGAGAAGCTATAAAGAGAAAGAAGAAGAGAAGTCTGCTACTTCACTATTTTAGTATCCAGTCTTCTTCTGAGGTAAGGGGTATTATTTATTTTATATTCTGAAGAGATATTTTTTTCTCGTATTCGTATGAATATTATTTACGTTCAACAGTCGTAAGGGGTATTATTTATTTCATATTTTGAAGAGATATTATTTTTCGTATTTGTATGAATATTATTTTTGTTCAACAGTCGTAAGGGGTATTATTTATTTCATATTCTGAAGAGATATTATTTTTCGAATTCGTATGAATATTATTTTCGTTCAATAGTCGTAAGGGGTGTTATTTCTTTCGTATTCGTAAGGAATATTATTTTTGTTCAATATTCATATGAAATAATATTTCTTTTTCATACTCTGTAGTATGTAAGTAATATTATTTCGTTTCGTATCCCTAGTTCTACACTCATTTTGTTGAAGTATTGCTTCTATATTCCATGAAATTAGTAGAATATCCTTGATATTTGTGCTTCATCCAGTTTCTTTTCATGGAAATATTATTCTTAGCATTCTTGATAATTATTGATCTTTTTATGCCGAAATACTATTCACGGGTTACTATTTACCCGATTACTATTCACTCAAATAATTTTCACTCAGGTATTCGGGGCACTTTTTATGTCGGAGTACTATTCATGAATTACTATTTATAGGTTACTATTCACCCAATTATTATTCACTTTAGTATTATTCACTCGGGTATTCGGGATACTTTTCATGCCATGGTACTATTCACGAGGTACTATTCTCAAAGTACTATTCACAGGGTACTATTCACCCAAAAAATATTTTTTTTTGTCCAAATTATTTTTGATACATGAATATTATTCTTGAATTTTACTCCACAAAGCAGTATCATGTTGAAAATTTGGATATTTTTAAACTCTGGATAAATTTAAAGTCTTTAATATTTATCCTTGATTTTGTTTAATTGATGCTTATATCATTATCATTATCCTCATTCTTATATTATAACGAAAGTCATCTTTGGCCCATAGTGCATAGATGGACTGTTGATTATTGGTTTTACAGTTGTATATCTTTGGCTTACGTGCAAAGATGAACTATTGATTATTGGTTTTACAGTTGTTAATCTTTGGCTTATATAAGACCCCGAATTTTATGAAATAAAAGTATTTAATTTTTTTATTTTGGTAAATAGTTAAATTGATAAAAGTTTAAAGTTAAGGGTGATATGTGAAAATTTTTCAAAGTAAGCAAGTTATCATAAAATAACCAGTAGTAAAAGTACAGTAATACGCGTGGTTGCATAGTAGCACATGATATTGATTATTGATGATTATGTGAGAAGTCACTCAGATATAGTCAATTATTGCTACAATAATTGTTGCATCATATCTCTCATATTATTGATTCAATTATTGTCACAGTATCATCTGCATAATATGTTATATTATTAAATCAATAATTGAGATGACAAAGTTATTCATATTATTATTTTCAATATTGACAATATCTAGAAGTTCTGTTAAGGAAAGGTTTAGTCACCTAATTGCGCACCAATAAGGAGAAATCCTTATCGGAAAGCCCCCTCTTTCCTGGGAACGACCTGGTTGTTAAATATTGTGAGTTATAATATTATCGATGAATGTTATTAAAAATCAAATTTGAGTTCGGAGTTGAATTTGGAGACGCGGACATGATATTTGAGTCCGGAACGATGAAATTAGTAGAAATAGACTATAAACACAAATTTTGTCGGGGTTGAACTTTTAGTCAAAAAAGTCAACAGTTGATTTCTTTGGAAAAGTCAAACTTTGAAATTTCAAAAATGAATTTTTTGAGAAAAATATTTCCATTGTGTTGGGATTGTTAGTGTTAGTGGAATTCGACATTTATTTCGATAGTAATTGATGTCCGAAAGTTATATTGACCAACCAGATAATTAATCGGGTAAATGAGCAATTAATTGCTATTAATTCACATGCTATTAACTATTTGTTCACATGTGTGTACTATTGATTCACATTCATGTACTATTAGGGGAGGTGGTGCAAGATTGATAATACTTGCATGACTAAGTTAAAAATGGAGGTATAGATGGAGGTACTATACTGTAATTCGTATTTTCACATGATTATAACTATTGATTCAAATGATTGAACTATTGATTCACATTATTTATTATTAGGGGAGGTGGTGCAAGTTTGATAATACTTGCAGGACTAAATTAAAAATGAAAGAAAAGTTAAAGGTATTGTACTGTAATATTTCGAGCCCCAAATCGTTCAATTATCGAAACTATATTTTCCTATAAATAGAAGCTCATTCTTCATTCATTTCTCACCAATTCACTAAAGGTTTAGAACAGTTATTATAGAGAGAAATTATAGAGAGAAAGAAGAAGAGAAGTCTGTTACCTCACTATTCCAATATCAAGTTTCTTCTAAGGTAAGGGATATTATTATTATAGTAAGGGGTATTATTTCTTTCGTATTCATGAAGAGAGATATTGTTATTCAATTCCTTATTATTCTGTTGGAATAACCTGTATACACGGACTACCGTATACATGGTGAAATTCTTCTATTATTCCATTCTTTATTATATGTTGGAATATCTTGTCTGTGCGGATTACGCATGACATGGTTTCATTCTTTATTATTCTGTTGGAATATCCTATCTATGTGGATTACGCATGACCTGGTTCCATTCTTTATTGTTCTATTGGAATAACCTGTTTATGTGGATTACCGCATACATGGTGAATGATCCTTTGTATTCATTCCTTATTAAATTATAGGAAATGATCTGTCTACGTGGATTACCGCATGGTGGGTGAAAATTCATTTGCAGTTTCGCAATTTTTCTAACCCTCAAAAATTCTGGAAAATTTTGAAATGATAATTTGATGAGTCTTCTAGATTGTGTCCAAAAATGGAGATTTTTGGATGAATAGATTAGGAGTTATGAATTTTATGGAAAAAGACTATTTTAAAAGTAAACCCTTATAACTCCTTGTGGTTAACTCCAAAATTGGTGAAATATTTATTGGGAGTACATGTATATAACAGGAGTATACCCTGTAAATTTTGAAATTTTTTGGATAAAAGTACAATTATGATAAATGTCTAAATATTTGGCAGTTTTGGCCATATAAAAAATAGTAAATGAATTTTAAAAATTCTGAGAAAAATATATGTTCAATATGAGACTATATTCTGTTAAATCCTAGAAAAGAAATATTTTTGGGACTGATTTGGTATTTTTCATAAAAATAAACTAGTTATGATCAAATGAATTAAATATGTTATGTGAAGTAACAAAATTGGAAAATAGGATTTTATGGCTTGAGAATCCTATATAGGGTATATGCAGATTTTTGATGATGGATTTGATCATTGGTGATGAAATCTTATGAGTATGGCATTTTTGAATGATTAAATGCATTATTTGGTAAATTATAAATAATTGAAATAATTATTTATAAGTTTAAGAAGTGATTAAAATATTGTTATAATATTAATAATATTAGATTATGAGTTTATTAAGTGATTGATAATATTTGGATAAATTTAAAGTCTTTAATATTTATCCTTGTTTTCGTTTGATTAATGCTTATATCATTGTCATCATCCTCATGCTTATATTATGATGAAAGTCATCTTTGGCTTACGTGCAAAGATAGACTATTAATCATTAGTTTTACAGTTGTATATCTATGGCTTACGTGCAAAGATGGACTGTTGATTATTGGTTTTACAGTTGTATATCTTTGGCTTACGTGCAAAGATGAACTATTGATTTATGAGTATCTTTGGCTTATGAGCATAGATGAACTGTTTATTGGTATGATTATGGCCAGGGATCATTCGGTATAATCATATCCCATAATGTTATAGATGATGTGGTAAAAGTCCTCATTGGCCCGTAGTGCATTGATGGACAGTTATTGGTATGATTATAACCAGGGATTATTCGGTATAATCATGACTATTGATGATTACATAAATATCCTTGTCCGTAGTGCAGGGATGATTTGATGATGTGGATTATTTATTAAGCTGAGTCTCAGCGATAAAATATTGATTATACACTTTTAATTAAAAGATAGTAGATATCATGCTCTACTTGACTCTTCTAAAATACAGTTGTATGTCTTTGGCCTGTAGTGCAAAGAATAAATTGTTAATGAATATCTTTGGTAGTAGTGCAAAGATGAATTTATTAGTATGATTATGAGCAGGACTTGTGATTTGGAATAACCATGATTTTTTATGTTTCAGGTGAAGATAGGTGATGAAAATTATCTTCGTCCTAGGTGCGAAGAGGAATTTAGAATTTCAATTATGATTATGAGTTATACATATGATTGTGGATAGAAATTGTTGATTGATGTTACAGGGATAAAACATTATTGGTGGACTTTTAACATGGAGAAGACAATAGATTGATGGTCTATTTGACTCTTCTAATGGATTGCTAGTTCTGCTGCAACTATGGTTGAAAAGTTTTATCATCTACCATATGTTCTAAATCTCTGATTTATTATTGATGAAGGCTATTGATAATTTAATTATCTTTAGTCATGATATTCGTTACTGGGCTATTTGTGCTCACCCTTTGCTTCACAATTCCTTTCAGGTAATAAGAGTGTAGCTAGGTCGAGCAGGGATAACAGAGAAATAGTGTGATGGTCCGAGATTGTCGAAGCTTTTCAATACATTATAAAATGGCATGACATGCAACAGATAATTGTATTGAGGACCTAAGATGTGTGTGTCATATTTTATACGTCACTTAATAATTGATTTTGGCGAACAACAATAGGGTGATGAGAACCCGACTTTGAAAGCGTCAAAAGTGCACCTTTTGACGAGTAGACTGTATTATCTTAGTCATAATATTTCTTACTGGGCTAGTTGAGCTCACCCTTTTCTTTCATTGTTCTCTTCAGGAAATGAAAATATATATGGGACGAGTCGGGGAATGGAGTGATGGTCCATGATAAGTGGCTTTAGTAGTCCTCACTATTCTATAAAATAGTGTGATAATAATGGTAATGAGGACTCCATTGAGTGTGGATATTGTCTAGAAGACAATATTCGTGTTAAAACTCTCAGCTTATGTTTTTTCGTATTTTACACGACAGTTGTATAATTAAGTTTTTATTTGTATCATGTACCATGTATTTGGCAACTCAAGATGGGTGATGTATACCTGTTTTGGGGGCGTCACAGTTGGTATCAAAGCTTAGGAATATGATCCCAGACTGAGGTGTGAGACTAGAATTAGGAAGGGAGAGACGGGTAATTCCTTCCCTAGTATGACCTACCTAAGTTTATTTGTTATTTAATTGGTCGGTGAGAATATAGGGATAATATGTGGCACGTCAATTAACCCTTATTTTTAAATTATATTCTTGAATGATATCTGAAATACAAGAGATAAGAAATGGAAAAATCATTATAGAGAGAAAATAACCGGGAAGGTACAATCCAAAAAGAAAGCAAGGTATTCTCATCTCTTCGAACTACCAGGTAAGTAAATTTCGAGGGCAAAATTTCATAAGGAAGGGAGATTATGAGACCCCGAATTTTATGAAATAAAAGTATTCAATTTTCTTATAATTATTCTATTTAGTAAATGGTTAAATTGATAAAAGGTTAAAGTTAAGTGTGACATGTGAAAATTTTTCAAAGTAAGCAAGTTGTCATAAAATAATCAGTGATAAAAGTATAGTAATACGTGTGGTTGCATAGTAGCACACGGTATTATACAGTATCTTTGATTATTGATGCTTATGTGAGAATTCACTCAGTTTTTTTCAATTATTGTCATAATATTTTATATTATTAAATCAATAATTGAGACGACAAAGTTATTCATATTATTATTTACAATATTGACGATGTCTAGAAAGTTCTGTCGAGGAGAAGTTTGGTCACCTAATTGCACGCTAATAGGGAGAAATCCTTATCGGAAAGTCCCCTCTTTCCTAGGAAAGATCTGGTTGTTAAATATTGTGAGTTATAATATTAATGATGAATAAGTTCGTGTTGATTAAAGATGAAATTGATATTTCCATTGTGTTGGGATTAATAGTATTAGTGGAAATCGACATCTATTCCGATAATAATTGATGTCTGGAGGTTATATTGACCAATCGGGTAATTAATCGGATAAATGAGCAATTAATTGCTATTAATTCACATGCTTATAATTATTTGTTCACATGTGTGTACTATTGATTCACATGCATGTACTATTAGGGGAGGTGGTGCAAGATTGATAATACTTGCATGACTAAATTAAAAATAGAGGTATTGATGAAGGTATTATACTGTAATTATTTTTTTACATGTATAGAACTATTAAGTCACATGATTGTACTATTGATTCACATGATGTACTATTAGGGGAGGTGGTGCAAGTTTGATAATACTTGCAGAAATAAATTAAAAATGAAGGAAAAGATGAAGGTATTATACTATAATATTTTGAGGCCCAAAATGTGAAATTATCGAAACTATATTTTCCTATAAATAGAAGCTCATTCTTCCTTCATTCTCACCAATTCACTAAGACTCATAAGAGCAATTATAGAGAGAAAAGCTATAAAGAGAAAGAAGAAGGGAAGTCTGCTACTTCACTATTCCAGTATCCAGTCTTCTTCTGAGGTAAGGGATGTTATTTATTTCATATTCTGAAGAGATATTATTTTTCGTATTCGTATGAATATTATTTTTCATTCAACAGTTGTAAGGGTTATTATTTATTTCATATTCTGAAGAGATATTATTTTTCGTATTCGTATGAATATTATTTTCGTTCAACAGTTGTTAATCCGGGTTCCAAATCACCTCGGATCCGGTATACTATTTCTATAACTATTTACGAAAGATATAAACATAAGTTGTTTATACAATATATTACACACTATTTTACCCAAGGTCGAGTAACCTTAACTTAGTACACATCTCACAAAATATCTATTATACAATAATATTTATCAAAATAAACTATTACAAGATAGCCGCACGTTTTGTCACACACCGAACTTGGCATTAACCTTTTTCTGTATACGACGCATTTGCTTTACCTGCAATGTTTTATCATGATATAGCAAGGGTGAGCATGAAATTTGCCCAACAAGTTTATATACAATAATATAACGATATATCATGATTGAAGAGTATGAATAATGGGCTTGCTATAATTCATCAATATAATTGAGAACTGGCACGAAATAAATTTTGACTGAACAAGTATTATACATGAACAAACATTTCTAAACCAACTGGTAATGAAGTTGATCAGCCTTTCATACCTGACTTATACATGCAAGATGTACAGAATACAATTTTCTTGGCAATCAGCAATGATTAACCATAAGCTTGAAGAAACTACTCTTATTAGAGTTAAGTACAAGAAAACTTGCCTGAACCGTTGATTACCGCACGCAATTTAACAACGCTTTATCTGAAGACCTAATATTAATAATATAGATCTCCAATAATTAGAATAATATCATCACAGTAATATACTGTTATATTATACACAGAATAACCTAAACACATTACCACATAAGCCTATCAGTCTATAACACACATAAGACTAGGTATCAAGTCAAACTATTACAGTCTGAGTTGAACCCGACACAGTTATATCATCCTGACGGTCTAGTCGGACGAATATCGAGTTTAAGTTCAATTAAACTCTGACTTAACAGTTAACAATTATCACAGATAATTTCTTATCAGACAAAAAATTTTTCCTAGGCTCGTACACTACAAAAAAGTAGGTCATTGCCGACGGCATATACCGTCGCCAATGATCCTATTGCCGTCGGCAAGGAGGTCATTGGCGATGGCATTGTCCGTCGCCCTTCCCGTCGCCGTATGGGTCTTCGCCCCGGTCTCCCGTCGCTCGCCGTCGGCAAGTGTATCATTGGCGACAGATGTCATTGGCGACGGCGTGCCGTCGCCAATGAGTCATTGCCGACGGCATGGCCGTCACCAATGGTCCCGTCGCCAATGACCCACTTTAAAAAAAATAATAAAATTGCAAAATTCCCCTGTTCATTTACATATACATTGTACCTGTTGTACCTGTTATAAACTATGAAAAATAAATAATGACAATATACGCATATCAATAACAATCATATCTTTTACTATCAACAATTAACATAATTAGATACCAAACTCAAATCTATACAACTCAAAACCGTATCAACATTACCATTTATCAACATTTTTCAATCCGTAAAACCGTATTTAAATGAATTAAATACCACTTAATACCTTAATCATTAATATTCATTTATTATAAAATATTAATGAAAATCATTACATAATATTATAATATAATTATAATATATCAAAGTTTTTTTAATACCTTAAAATCATATTTATATGATTTTTAAACCATTAAATCCATTATCCGATTATTTCTATTAATATTAAAATATTAATATTCTCATGCCAAAATATCAAAAGTTATATTTTATAACTTAAAATATTTTTATAACACTTAAATCATTTTTATATGATTTATAAAGCATTATTTCTAATTTTCCATAATTTATTTAATATATTTATTAAATAAACTAATTATCATTAATATTTATTAATTAATGAATTTCATCACAAAATATCAAAAGTTATCAAAAATAACTTCAAATATTTTCTTTTATCATAATATTATTTTTCATGATCTTTCATGAATTAAAAACTATTTTTAAATAGTTTATTTAATATTGTAATTAAATAAATAAATACCATTTATATTCTAAAAAATAATAATTATTTTTGAAATATACTCAAAATAGTTAAAAACTATTTTTCAGACTTTAAAATAATTTTTTATAATTTATTTTGTATTTTTAATAATTAAAAACTATTTTTTTTCTAATTTTAAATCAATTTCCAAAAATTAATATATAAACCGTCGCTAAAGGGTCTTTAGGCGACAGAAGTGTCGCTAAATGTGTTCTTCAGGTGTTCTTGAGCATTCATGTCAGACGCGAGGGTAGGTGGTTTGATCAGATTTAAAACCGTGTTCTGATCGATTTCTGGGCTCGTGATTGATTTCATGTTGTAGTATTTATGTAATACTACAATCACCAACTTGTTTCATGGCCAAACTACATCATATGAGCGAGATCTAGGCTCTCAAAATGTCTGACATCGCTGTTCTTCATTTTTTGGGTTTTCCAGAAAATGAAGAACAGACGAGGGTTCTATTTTAGATCCTTGTAACTTTCAGTATAAGCATTGTTAGTTTGATATAAAGGTTCTAGTTTATAGTCCTGATGTCAAGGTACAATAAACAATCATCAGATCATCTAAACAACAACGGATGAACAAGATTCAAGCCGATCAAAGTGGCGACCAAGAACTGTTCTTGAACAAATCTGGGTTTTCCAGATTGTTCTTGAGGCAGTTCGGTCAACTACATTTGACCATGATTTATTTATGATCCTGATGCAGATCTGGGTGATCTAAATCTTTTACACGGTAGACCTCATGTCAGAATACAACTTTAAAGCAACAAAATGACCAAATTAACAAACAACAGCAAGATTCATGACCTGCAAAAACGTTGTCAGACACGGTCTGGGTTTCTGGGTTGCCCAGAAACCAGATTTCTTGAATGGTCAACGACCTTTGACCGCTCATATCTTTTGATCTATACATGGTATGAGTTTTATTCCACTTCCAGATCCTAGTCCTCATGACATAGAACACATCTATAACATCAAACACAAGATATAATTAACACACAAAGATCTATGGACCCTGACATTCGGCTGTCAGGTCCAAATTTTCCAGATTTCCAGATTTCTATAAACATTAAATCCGAGCCTCTAGGTGTTATGGATCTATGATCCAACAACCCAGATCTCTAATTGACACCTTATAACACATATTTGCACAATCAATTGCAACAATTAACAAGGAATCGAAGGATTTCAAAATTTGAGATTTTATACCTTTTATGCTTGATTTTCGATTTTCTGATCCTTTGATCTGTTTCTGGCTTGCTGATTCTTGATTATAGATCATCTTATCTCACTCTCTCACTCCAAATTTTGAATTTCTAGAGAGAGAGAGAGTTTGGGAGAAATGAAATAAAGTAACCCCCTTTCTCTCTCTTAATCTTTTATATTTAGCTTGATTCAATGAATGTGGCTGCTGATTTGCTGGATTTGTCAAAGGCTAGGATAGAATAGCACTAGGGTTGTTCACCAAACCCAAGATCTTGGCAAGATTTGCAAGCAACTAAAATAATGCACAAAAAGTGAAATTTTGACATTTCCATTTTATTCTAGATTTTCCAATTCATGAAACCCTTAGGGTTTAGGGTTTGAGCATACTTAGATTTAGAGTTTGTATAATTTAGGGTTTAGGTTTTAATCCCCAAATTTTTAGCAACTTGGATTTCCAAAATTTTCTAATTAAATATAAAAATAGAAAATTTTGATTTCTAAATTATAATTAGGGCTTCCTAATTATTTTGTAATTTCCTAATCATGAATCATTATTTGCTAATTAGGACCATTTTATCCTAATTAAAATTGCTAATTACGCAATTAGGGTCAATATCATGGATTAGGGTTTATAAACCGCTAATTAGGGTTTCTAATAGAAAAATTAATTTTCTAATTTAGAAATTAAATATTAGGGTTTTCTAATTACTCATAAATTGAAATAATTAGGATTAGGGTTTCCTAATTAACATTGTTAATTTTAGCGATTAATTCTACCACTGAACAATTAGGGTTTCTGACGGAACAATTAGGATTCCAATAAATTGAAAATTAGGGTTTGCTAATTAATTAACATTTACCCTAATTAGACTTATAATTAATAGCACTAAAGCATTAAAATTCTCCGTTATAATCCCAGATTAGGGCTTAACTTTAACAGAATCTGAAACTAGGGTTTTCAGATCTGGCATTAGGGTTTCCAATTTGGAATTAGGGTTTTGTAATCAATGGTTAAGATTAACCCTAATTAATCTTTTAATTATTTACACATATGCCATTAAGTTCTCAATTTAGGGTTTCATGCACCGAATTAGGGTTTCGGATTCCCGGAACTGAAATTAGGGTTTCTAGAACCGATTTCTAGGGTTTTTTATTAATCGTTAGGATTTTCTAACCGAACGTTGTCGTTCTTAATATATTCTTAGGGTTTGTTACAGATATAAATTATCTGATCAACCCATGACCCTTAACCACATTCTGAACACAGAACATAACCATATCCACAGAACTTAATCACATAAACACTTAATCCTGAATAATTCACCTATATCCTTCACCGAATTTTGAAATCCTCAAAATTCAATCCCAATAACATTAAACGCATACACTTATTTTCTGTCTAGGTCTATTATTTGACCTTAAATCAATCATTTAAGATTTTACTAAATTGCACAAATTTTCGGGTTGTCACATTCACCCCTCCTTATAAGAATTTCGTCCCTGAAATTCGCCTTACTCCTTACACCGTGCACCTTACACCATTCACACATATCACATGCTACCCAACATACCACTCACAAGGGTAAAAGGTTTAAAATTTTGCTGAGGGGTCATATAGACCATGAACACATAGATTTGACGGTATTTATACCGCAAAACAAAACATTACTTGGTCTGTTTACAATCACAAAGAAGGTAAACTACCATTACTAGAACTTTAGGTGATCAGCCTATCGTACGATTACATTATAAATAACGTATTTATTTTTAGCGAATATTTACGCTATTAGATTGGATTTATTTATCCAAACAACATAGTTCACCTTAGTCTTATCATAGGATTCAGCACCAAAACAATTTGGTTCAGGAAATTTCTTTCAATAAACACTTGGGGTTTTTGAAAACATTTTCGAGAATGACGTCGTGATGCCGTACTGTATTTATAGTCCGTTGAGGATTCCGTCATTTGATGATTTTATCATGCTACATCATACCATAGTGGAATAGTGACTTTAAGTCAAATTCACACGAAGTAATACTGCATTGATGACTTCATCATTTTTATCATCTATGCACCAGGTTACATGGTACATAAGTGATAAATAAAAACAAATTTTTTTTTTAAAAGGCACATAGTGCGTATTTAGCTTGAAGTCAAAAATTTTGAAATCTGGCATAGATAGGAGTTTAGGAAAACCTAAATCACCACTAATGATCATTTGCTTAAACATTCTATCTGTTCCTATTATCCTCAATACTCCATTCACACACAACTATACCCAGTTCCTAAAACCACACTTATGAGTTCATAACCTGACAACAATTATATGAGTTTACGAACTTATCCTAGTCTGACCTTTGGCGTCCGTTCGCTGAGGGGATCATAAACATTTCATATAACTATGCGTCAAGAATGTCACATAAGTATGAGTTCTAAGAACTCGTACTTAATCCTATATTCTCTACCTATGACCTATTATCTATATATAATAACTAGCGTGACACAACATTTCAACTATTACCAATGCCACCAACCAAGTAGTTTTTACACCAAGTACAATTCCCCTCCCATACAAGGAATCATACAACTCTGTTGCTGGCACGAGTCCTCATTGAAATCCCCACCTAATATTAACTCCACACTTACTCCATACGAAATTTATTTAATCCGTATTTATAATTTATAACTCTTTCATGAGTTTTCATAGTACAATTTCATAGTACAACTGATACACAGCATCTTGCTGTAAACTTTTCAATCATTAGATTGATTCATTTTCCACATCATAACCTTATCAGATCACGGGGTGATCTTATCGTATATATTACGATTCAATTCTATGTCTTGATCGTTTTCAATCATCAGATTAATTCTTTCTAGCTGTCATAACCTTTATCAGATCACGGGGTGATCTTATCGTATATATTACGATTCAATTCTATGTCTTGATCGTTTTGTTTTACGATCTTCTATCCCTGCACTTTTAGTCTTTTAGACTCGATCTATTCAACATTACTGTTCAACTTTATTATCAGAGTTAGGGAACTCTGTGCTTTACACTCGCCGAGATTCATCTTTGAATCTTTCTGACCAACTAACTCTATTTGAGTTAGTCTTATCCTAATCACTGCGATTATTGGTCTCAGGTATTCCTACCTAAGCATCATAACCAACAACTTTGATACCAACTGTAGCATCCCCGAATCCGAGTTCCAAATCACCTCGGATCCGGTATACTATTTCTATAACTATTTGCGGAAGATATAAACATAAGTTGTTTATACAATACATTACACACTATTTTACCCAAGGTCGAGTAACTTTAACTTAGTACACATCTCACAAAATATCTATTATACAATAATATTTATCAAAATAAACTATTACAAGATAGCCGCACGTTTTGTCACACACCGAACTTGGCATTAACCTTTTTCTGTATACGACGCATTTGTTTTACCTGCAATGTTTTATCATGATATAGCAAGGGTGAGCATGAAAGTTGCCCAGCAAGTTTATATACAATAATATAACGATATATCATGATTGAAGAGTATGAATAATGGGCTTGCTATAATTCATCAATATAATTGAGAACTAGCACGAACAAATTTTTGACTGAACAAGTATTATACATGAACAAACATTTCTGAACCAACTGGTAATGAAGGTGATTAGCCTTTCATACCTGACTTATACATGCAAGATGTACAGAATACAATTTTCTTGGCAATCAGCAATGATTAACCATAAGCTTGAAGAAACTACTTTTATTAGAGTTAAGTACAAGAAAACTTGCCTGAACCGTTGATTACCACACGCAATTTAACAACGCTTTATCCGAAGACCTAATATTAATAATATAGATCTCCAATAATTAGAATAATATCATCACAGTAATATACTGTTATATTATACACAGAATAACCTAAACACATTACCACATAAGCCTATCAGTCTATAACACACATAAGACTAGGTATCAAGTCAAACTATTACAGTCTGAGTTGAACCCGACACAATTCCATCATCCCGACGGTCTAGTCGGACGAATATCGAGTTTAAGCTCAATTAAACTCTGACTTAACAGTTAACAATTATCACAGATAATTTCTTATCAGACAAAATTTTTTTCCTAGGCTCGTAATAATTTTCAGATAATTATTACCATTTATCAACATTTTTCAATCCTTAAAATCGTATTTAAATGAATTAAATACCACTTAATACCTTAATCATTAATATTCATTTATTATAAAATATTAATGAAAATCATTACATAATATTATAATATAATTATAATATATCAAAGTTTTTTTAATACCTTAAAATCATATTTATATGATTTTTAAACCATTAAATCCATTATCCGATAATTTCTATTAATATTAAAATATTAATATTCTCATGCCAAAATATCAAAAGTTGCATTTTATAACTTAAAATATTTTTATAACACTTAAATCATTTTTATATGATTTATAAAGCATTATTTCTAATTTTCCATAATTTATTTAATATATTTATTAAATAAACTAATTATCATTAATATTTATTAATTAATGAATTTCATCACAAAATATCAAAAGTTATCAAAAATAACTTAAAATATTTTCTTTTATCATAATATTATTTTTCATGATCTTTCATGAATTAAAAACTATTTTTAAATAATTTATTTAATATTGTAATTAAATAAATAAATACCATTTATATTCCAAAAAATAATAATTATTTTCGAAATATACTCAAAATAGTTAAAAACTATTTTTCAGACTTTAAAATAATTTTTTATAATTTATTTTGTATTTTTAATAATTAAAAACTATTTTTTTTCTAATTTTAAATCAATTTCTGAAAATTAATATATAAACCGTCGCTAAAGGGTCTTTAGGCGACAGAAGTGTCGCTAAATGTGTTCTTCAGGTGTTCTTGAGCATTCATGTCAGACGCGAGGGTAGGTGGTTTGACCGGATTTAAAACCGTGTTCTGATCGATTTCTTGGCTCGTGATTGATTTCATGTTGTAGTATTTATGTAATACTACAATCACCAACTTGTTTCATGGCCAAACTACATCATATGAGCGAGATCTAGGCTCTCAAAATGTCTGACATCGCTGTTCTTCATTTTCTGGGTTTTCCAGAAAATGAAGAACAGACGAGGGTTCTATTTTAGATCCTTGTAACTTTCAGTATAAGCATTGTTAGTTTGATATAAAGGTTCTAGTTTATAGTCCTAATGTCAAGGTACAATAAACAATCATCAGATCATCTAAACAACAACGGATGAACAAGATTCAAGCCGATTAAAGTGGCGACCAAGAACTGTTCTTGAACAAATCTGGGTTTTCCAGATTGTTCTTGAGGCAATTCGGTCAACTACATTTGACCATGATTTATTTATGATCCTGATAGCAGATCTGGGTGATCTAAAGCTTTTACACGGTAGACCTCATGTCAGAATACAACTTTAAAGCAACAAAATGACCAAATTAACAAACAACAGCAAGATTCATGACCTGCAAAAACGTTGTCAGACACGGTCTGGGTTTCTGGGTTGCCCAGAAACCAGATTTCTTGAATGGTCAACGACCTTTGACCGCTCATATCTTTTGATCTATACATGGTATGAGTTTTATTCCACTTCCAGATCCTAGTCCTCATGACATAGAACACATCTATAACATCAAACACAAGATATAATTAACACACAAAGATCTATGGACCCTGACATTCGGCTGTCAGGTCCAAATTTTCCAGATTTCCAGATTTCTATAAACATTAAATCCGAGCCTCTAGGTGTTATGGATCTATGATCCAACAACCCAGATCTCTAATTGACACCTTATAACACATATTTGCACAATCAATTGCAACAATTAACAAGGAATCGAAGGATTTCAAAATTTGAGATTTTATACCTTTTATGCTTGATTTTCGATTTTCTGATCCCTTGATCTGTTTCTGGCTTGCTGATTCTTGATTATAGATCATCTTATCTCACTCTCTCACTCCAAATTTTGAATTTCTAGAGAGTGGAGAGTTTGGGAGAAATGAAATAAAGTGACCCCATTTCTCTCTCTTAATCTTTTATATTTAGCTTGATTCAATGAATGTGGCTGCTGATTTGGGCTGATTTGCTGGATTTGTCAAAGGCTAGGCTAGAATAGCACTAGGGTTGTTCACCAAACCCAAGATCTTGGCAAGATTTGCAAGCAACTAAAATAATGCACAAAAAGGGCAATTTTGACATTTCCATTTTATTCTAGATTTTCCAATTCATGAAACCCTTAGGGTTTAGGGTTTGAGCATACTTAGATTTAGAGTTTGGACAATTTAGGGTTTATGTTTTAATCCCCAAATTTTTAGCAACTTGGATTTCCAAAATTTTCTAATTAAATATAAAAATAGAAAATTTTGATTTCTAAATTATAATTAGGGCTTCCTAATTATTTTGTAATTTCTTAATCATGAATCATTATTTGCTAATTAGGACCATTTTATCCTAATTAAAATTGCTAATTACACAATTAGGGTCAATATCACGGATTAGGGTTTATAAACCGCTAATTAGGGTTTCTAATAGAAAAATTAATTTTCTAATTTAGAAATTAAATATTGGGGTTTTCTAATTACTCATAAATTGAAATAATTAGGATTAGGTTTTCCTAATTAACATTGTTAATTTTATCGATTAATTCCACCACTGAACAATTAGGGTTTCTGACGGAACAATTAGGGTTCCAATAAATTGAAAATTAGGGTTTGCTAATTAATTAACATTTACCCTAATTAGACTTATAATTAATAGCACTAAAGCATTAAAATTCTCCGTTATAATCCCAGATTAGGGCTTAACTTTAACAGAATCTGAAACTAGGGTTTTCAGATCTGGCATTAGGATTACCAATTTGGAATTAGGGTTTTGTAATCAATGGTTAAGATTAACCCTAATTAATCTTTTAATTATTTACACATATGCCATTAAGTTCCCAATTTAGGGATTCATGCACCGAATTAGGGTTTTGGATTCCGAAACTGAAACTAGGGTTTCTAGAACCGATTTCTAGGGTTTCTTATTAATCGTTAGGGTTTTCTAACCGAACGTTGTCGTTCTTAATATATTCTTAGGGTTTGTTACTGATATAAATTATCTGATCATCCCATGACCCTTAACCACATTCTGAACACAGAACATAACCATATCCACAGAACTTAATCACATAAACACTTAATCCTGAATAATTCACCTATATCCTTCACCGAATTTTGAAATCCTCAAAATTCAATCCCAATAACATTAAACGCATACACTTATTTTCTGTCTAGGTCTATTATTTGACCTTAAATCAATCATTTAAGATTTTACTAAATTTCCCAAATTTTCGGGTTGTCACAGTTGTAAGGGGTATTATTTATTTCATATTCCAAAGAGATATTATTTTTCGTATTTGTATGAATATTATTTTCGTTCAACAGTCGTAAGAGATATTATTTCTTTCGTATTCGTAAGGGATATTATTTTTGTTCAATATTCGTATGAAATAATATTTTTTTTTCCATATTCTGTAGTATTTAAGTAATATTATTTCGTTTTGTATCCCTAGTTCTACACTCATTTTGTTGAAGTATTGCTTCCATATTCCATGAAATTAGTAGAATATCCTTGATTATTGCGCTTCATCCAGTATCTTTTATGGAAATATTATTCTGAGCATTCTTGATAATTATTGATCTTTTCATACTGGAATACTATTCACGAGTTACTATTCACGAATTACTATTAACCCGATTACTATTCACTCAAATAATATTTACTCGGGTATTCGAGGCACTTTTCGTGTCAGAGTACTATTCACGGGTTACTATTCACGGGATTACTATTCACTCTATTATTATTCACTCGGGTATTCGGGACACTTTTCATATCGGGGTACTATTCACGAGGTAATATTCCTGAAGTACTATTCACGGGGCACTATTCACGGGGTACTATTCACCCGAAAAAAATATTTCTTTTCTGTCCAAATTATTTTTGATACATGAATATTATTCTTGAATTTTACTCCACAAAGCAGTATCATGTTAAAATTTTGGATATTTTTAAATTCTGGATAAATTTAAAGTCTTTAATATTTATCCTTGATTTTGTTTAATTGATGCTTATATCATTGTCATCATCCTCATGCTTATATTGTAACGAAAGTCATCTTTGGCCCGTAGTGCATAGATGG
The DNA here is from genome assembly GCA_020205505.1 of Panax japonicus. NCBI lineage: Eukaryota > Viridiplantae > Streptophyta > Magnoliopsida > Apiales > Araliaceae > Panax > Panax japonicus. The sequence goes on along the minus strand of CM035110.1, from coordinate 10,435,777 downwards.
ACTATTGATTATTGGTTTTACTGTTGTATATCTTTGATTTATGTGCAAAGACGAATTGTTAATTGATAGCTTTGGCCCGTTGTGCAAAGATGGACAGGTGTATGACATGATCATGACCACTGGTGATAATAACGAATATCCTTGGCCCGTAGAGCATGGATAATTCGATGATGTGATTGGCAGGATCATGACCATTAGTTAACAGTTGAATGTCTTTGGTCGTAGTGCACTAACAGACAATTGATTGGTATGATCATGACCATTGGTTTTATAGTTGAATATCTTTGGCCCGTAGTGCAAAGGTAGACAACAGATTGGTATGATCTTTGTTATTACATTTGAATATCTTTAGCCTTTGGGGTAAGGATATTGAGTAAACGTTCTACTAAGCCTTTGTGGCAAGGAGAAACTGTTGATTTACATGATTATAAATATGAATTGTGGATTTAACTATAATCTTTGGTGGTTCAGGTGAAGACAGGTGATGAGAGTTCTTTTTGTCTTGGGTATAACAAAGAATTGTTGATGAGTATTATAGGAATGAAATATTAACGATAGACTTTTAATCTAGATGAGATAGTAGACATTATGTTCTACTTGACTCTTCTAATAGTTTGCTTATTCCGCTGCAGTTGTTGATCTAAAACTGGTTGTCTATTATATTCTATCAATTGTTATATTGTTGAAGGCTAATGATAATTTATTATGCATTATCTTAGTCATAATATTTCTTACTGGGCTAGTTGAGCTCACCCTTTTCTTTTATTGTTCTCTTCAGGAAATGAGAATATAGCTGGGACGAGTCGGGAAATGGAGTGATGGTCCATGATAAGTGGCTTTAGTAGTCCTCACTATTCTATAAAATAGTGTGATAATAATTGTAATGAGGACTCCATTGAGTGTGGATATTGTCTAGAAGATAATATTCGTGTTAAAACTCTCAGCTTATGTTTTGTCGTACTTTACACGACAGTTGTATAATTAAGTTTTTATTTGTATCATGTACCATGTATTTGGTGACTCAAGATGGGTGATGTGTACCTGTTTTGGGGGCGTCACACTATTAGCTAGTTGGAAGGCCTTGCACTATATAGTCTTAGACCAACCTTCTAATATATTTTTAATTCTACAACCTTCTTTGCAAACAGTTGAGAGTAGTCCATGTGGTGAAAACAGTGAAGGTGAAGCTGTTAATTTGTTACAGCTGGTATACTTCTGAGGAGAACTATAAGCTTATATAGTTTACTTTCTAGACTTTTAGGCTCTTAATAGATAGATCTGATTTTGTTCATTTTGATCACTTTTGTGCATATTAGTGCATTCTATTTGTATCAAATCAAACATTGAAATTGCAACTGGATGTGTGGATTGAAGGAATAATTTATTGTTGGGTGATATATTTCTTTGGTTTTTTTTATTTCAACAATTGTTGTTTGTGTTATGTATTTATTGATTATCATCAAAGATTTTACATCATAGAAAGGTAGTGAGTAGCCGAGTCCTTTTATATAATAATGAGTTTTCAGTTTATGCCCTTTTCCTAGATTGTATGTTCATATTTGTTTTGTTCTTTTTTATTTTCTTTCTTTCATGGTATAGAGTTTTTAGATCACGTAAGGATATACTCAAACTATAAATCATCATTGTTGGGCCATAATACTTTAGACATGTTGGGTCGGGGTCTTGAAAGTATTAGGCCGGATCATTGGGCCAGACCATTAGGTGAATAATGGCTTTATTTGGGCTTTGACCGATGATCATTGCAAAGATAAACTTTGATGGTTATTCTTGCATTTCATTAATGAGGATTGGACAGAGCCTAGTCGGTGGTGAACTGTGAGGGGATTATCTTGTGGTTGCGTGTAGTTGGCTGATGTCATAACAGGTCGGCGGCATGCAAAACAAAAAGGAGTAGTATATGATTGCTGAGGATAACACAAAAGAAGTAACTGATATTTTATCTATCAAACTAAACATTAGAGTTAATCACTAGGACTGAGAAAAAAATGGGTATAACCGAAGAACCAAACCGAACCAAAATAATTTAACCGAAATTTTCTGATAATTCGGTTATTTTTAACATTTCGGTTATAACCAATTTTTTTTACGGTTTTCGGTTAGTTTGTACGAGTTTTACTTTTGGGTTATTCGGGTTAAACAAATAACCGAATAAAGCTTTGCAAAAGTGAAATATTTACATAGCCGAACAAAGCACATTAGCACACTACATATCTACTTTACTAAATTAATTACTACCCAATAGCCCACTCTCTAAACAAAGCACACTACAGATCTACTTTACTCTCTCAGATCTCGAATTCTCTCAGAACAAAGCACACAATAACCATTAACCAAGCTTGGCCTCTTTGTATCTGCTATGAGTGAATCTACTCTGGGGTAAAACAACCACTGCGATTGCCTTTGACCATACCTTTACCTATGCCTATATGAATATCTTAAAGTTGCAGATCCAAAGCGAGTAGTTGCTTCAGTAGAGCCGGTTGATTCTGGCGATTCTGTTGATGAAGCAGTCAATGAAGAAAGACATGGTTGAGTCAGTCATACCGTCGGACAAAAAGAGGACATTTTTGGGTAGGTTGATCTGGGGTTGGTGTTCTCTGCTTCCCCACTATTTTCACTGTGTAATGTATTAGTTTGGTCTCTGCATATTTTGTCCTTCATGGTGTTAGAATAAAATAATTTTATTTTTGCAGTTCATCACATATGAGCCGGATTTGGATTTAGATATTGTTATATAGTATTATACAAGCAGCCTTTTTTGTTTCTTAATTGTATGATTGAACCAACCATTTAATTTAGGTAATTGATATTGATAATGGTCGGAGGCAAAACAAAAACTGAAGTGAAATTTCAAAGGCATCAGTGATTTGGAGCTTCTAGCTTTGCCTCTTGGTGATGAGTTCCGGACAAAAAGGGCATAAGTGATTTGGGTTTTCATTTTTTATTGTCAAAATTAACCTTCATTTTTTCATGTTTGCTGCGAATCGAAATATCTTGTATTTTATGAAATTCGGTTATTAACCGAATAACCGAATAATTAGTTCAGTTATTCGGTTATCATGTAGTTCAGGTAGTTTTTCGGATATTCTAAACAGTGTAAATTCGATTTTCGATTATAACCGAAATGTGTGTTCGTTTCGGTTATTAACCGAATGCTCACTCCTACTAATCACAGACATTGTTATCCTTGTATCTGCCTGTACTGACTCTTACGCCGGAGTTATCCCCCGACGGTCCAAACTGTCAAGCTTCTGGTATTAACGTGTTTACTATGTAGGATTGGACGCGTTTTTACGTGATTGGGGCTCGTGGAAAGATCTTGGCGTTACAATCATATTCCACGAAGTTGTTGGTGGTGGTTTGAATCTAAGAAGCCTGATATTGCTCAGGTTGTAGTTGTGTTTACTTTTGTTTCTTTTCTTTTTGTTTCATATTATCTTGGTTAATGTAGACAAGGTTATTTAACATATATTCCCAGGTTATTGATATTATCCCTATAAGAAGCCTAAAATTGGCGTTAACATTGGCGCTAGAATGAGGGTTTTTTTTAGTGCTTCGTGAGTTTCAATCACACAAGTTATCTGTTTTACATCGGAAGTTATGGTGAAAGTAAGACAACTACTGCTGAAGGACAGCCGATGGCTACAAGTTCATCTGTGCAACGAATCTCTGTCAAGGATCGGTTAGGTCAGTCAAAAAGTATTCACGATAGCACTACATCCAAAGATGTTTCAGAAGGCTCTCAAGTAAAGGCTCATAGTGATACCAAGAGAAAGTTATTTTATACTGCTGATAAAGGACCTGACCATGGTCAGAGAAGGGTAGAAGGCACACCGCCTATAACCCAACACCAAGGTGGTCAGACCGATAGGGCATCCAAGTTGGCCAAGATGGTCGAAGAAGCTGACAAAGCCTTAAAGGTTCTTCTAAAACAGAGGGAAGAAATTGCTGAACAGATGGTTCGGATGGAAGAAATAAAAGATGATGCGTCATGTTATGCTCAATCTGAAGAGCATAACAGGTCCATGGAAAGGCAACCAAGAAGAGGAAAGGAGCCTGTGCACTCTGCCGAAGAAGGTTAAAAAGCCATACTCCTGAGGGACCAAAGAGGGTACTTCACCCTATCGATTCTCGGGATCATGATAGAAGCAAACACCGGAGCAGGTCCAAAAGATACACACCTGAGAATACAAAGAAGGCACTCCGCCTTGAGTATTCTCACCATAGTGGCAGAGCTCCACACCGAAGCAGATCCAGAAGTCGCACTCCTGAGAATCCGAAGAGGGCACACCACCCTGTGGATACTCATCATTGGAGAAGTCCTTCTAGAGCTACAGATTCAAATGGTAAAGGTCAGTCTACTCATAAGAAGGAGAGTTCTCCAAAGAAAGAAGTATCTTCACAACCGAAAGGAGTGGAATTCTTGGTTAAATAATTAAAGGAGCTTCGGAAACAGCTAGCCGAAGTTCAATAAGTGAAAGAAACTTCGGTAAAAAAGGCTTCTCCTTTTTCATCAAAGATTCTTAAAGAAAAGGCTGACTCTACTAAAAAAATTCCATATATGGATAGTTACGATGGTTCAGGTGATCCATATGATCACAACTAGGCGTTTGATAGGCTGATGGACTACTATGATTTCTCGGATGCAACCAAGTGCCAAACTTTTGTGATGACACTAAGGAAGGATGTGAGGCAGTGGATGGGAACTTTGCCTTCAGATTCAATCTCATCTTGGGCAGACTTATATAGCAAATTCCATGCTCATTTTGAAAGCAACAAAAGGAGAGGAAAGCATACTGGCTCGTTGGCTCAGGTTCGATAATATTCGAATGAATCTTTGGGCCAGTATGTAAAGAGATTCAGAGAAGCGGTTGGCCAAGTGACTGATCTCAATGATCTTCAGGCGGTTGAGTTGTTTCAGAATGGCTTAGACCTGGTAAAGTCAGAGAAGCTGGTGAATAAGTTGATGTTTCACCACCTGAAGAGTTTAGCCGAAGCCTTTGATAAAGTAGAGGGCTATATTGTAGTGGAAGAAGCTATGAACAGTTTGAAATTTCCTTCTTCGGACAGGCTAAAAGACAAAGATATAGATAAAGTCGATGGCGATGGCGATGGCGATCAGAAGAACGGAGGGAATAATAATCGTTCAGATGGGAACTCCAAGAGATACAACAACAATTGGCGTCAGGGAGGAAGTCGCCCACCTATTCTGAGCCAGTAGGTGGATAAGGTATATACTCAGCTGAACACGGATAGGGCAGTTATTTTTGATCAAATAAAAGACCATCCTTATTTTGAACTTCCTCGGGACAATCTTAAGCCTGGGACTGGTAATTCTCCTAAGTATTGTGATTATTATCAGGCAGCTAGGCATGGAACTAATGATTGCCGGAGTTTAAAGGAGTTCATTAAACGAAATGTCAATAATAGTACTCTAGTTCAGTATGTGGCTGGAAGGGAGTTTCAAACAGAACAGCAGAGGAACGTCAGGCCTGTTTAGGTTGTTCAACCTGTTTAACCTACACAACAAGCTCTAAATCAGCCAGCAAGGCATGTTGTGGATGTAATTATTGGAGGAACGGCTGGTAAGATTTCTGGAAAGAAGCGTCGTGGATAAATAGCTTCGGTCATGTCAGTGGCGGGTACACTCCCAAAGACTGAAAGACCGTATCCAGGTACGAATATATCCTTTACTGATGAGGATTACCCATCTGAGCCCATCGAACCTCATGAAGAAGCCTTGGTAATTACTGTACAAGTGAGTTCAGTAAATATTATTAGAGTTTATACCCTAGAGGCCAATTATTTGATATAATTGCTTAACATTTTGATATTATATTTGATTGAATAAATGAATGATTTTATTATGGTTTTATTTACTGCGTTATATAAATGTTAACATAATAAAAATCATTAGAATAGTGATACAAATTATATAGTTTCAAGTATGTGACTTGAACATGAGATTATATAATTACAATTAGTATCATTGTTCTTAAATGTCCCTAGTCGAGTATCATTGTTGATGGGACAACAATGATGCATTAAGACTAGTATGTGGATTGACTGATGACCAAATCTCATTGGTCATAAATATATGAGATATTAAGTCAATGCATAGGTACATGTTAGAGAATGGTGAACTGGATAGACCCACCATGAGAATTCTATGTGGAGCATTATGCGAAGTATCATTAGCAATTCTCATAGTGACAATGATGTAATGGTCCTCCGACCTGAAATCACTATATTTTTACACGGGAATTTATGTACTTTGATATCATTAAATGTCACCTTTAATAGGGTGGACTATAAAGGTGATTATTGCGTACATCATGAATCGTGTGAGGAATATGAGTGATCTGGATGGAATTTAACCATCATATATATTAGGGGTGATATCCATAGACCTCTTGATTGAGTAGGACTATGAAATGCATGGCCATACTCAAAAAGTAATTTGTTTCATATAGTCTACTCATTGATCAAGAAAAACTCAGATTAAATTATGAAGAGTATGACACATTCCATGACTCGAGTTTAATTTAGGATATTAAGGTTAAAAGGATTAAATTACATTGAAACATTGGTCACGAAAAGGTTGCATCGAATCATCGATCTTATTATTACTTGGGTAGTAGTGATGTATTACTAGATGCCGCTCAATGTTTATAATTTTATAATATGATTTTAAAATTATTGTCAATGTAATAATAACCTATAGGGTCACACACATAGAACGTAATTTAAAAAGGAAATTAATTTAAATTATAAGGATTTAAATATATCAATATGATTGATAGTATTTTAAATCAAAAATTTAAATTAAAAAAGATAATTTGTATATATGTATATTAATTAAGTAAGACTTAATTAAGATATATATACAAATTCGGATTTTAATAATATTAGGTTTTGATTAATTCCTCCTAACTGTTATATATATGATATATATCAGTCATTTTAGGGATTACGTCAAAAAATACAAAACCCTAGCCGCTCTTAGAGAGAGACTAGAGAATACAGTTTCAAAAATCCTCATCCTTGGTGGCTAGTACTGCGGTCCTTCTTCTGCAGATCGTAGGACAATTCGCGGAGCGTTCTTGTGGATACTGTAGAGACGCAGTTTGTTTGAATTGCGTTGGAGATTCGACCGCGTCGATTCTAGCTTTAATAATCGGTATAATTTCTAACCTCTGAGTTAATTGATTTTTCGCATGGATCATGTTTAGGGTTTTAAAATTGCTTTTAAATTATTCTATTTCTCCTGCGTTTTATGTGTCAAAATCCCTACAGATATGAAGTGTATGATGATCAATAATGGGTCTTTTATTGATATTTTATACGCTCATGCTTATCAGAGGATGCATCTGGATGGGCAAGATGGAGATCAGGCAGGAAGCTCCTTTATATGGCTTCAGCAACGATCCAGCCAAGGTGGCGGGGACTATTAAGCTGCCGGTCATATTTGGTACTGCTCCACAATAGGTAGAAATAATGTGCAAATTTTATGTTGTGCATGTAGACTCGGCTTACAACGCCATATTGGGAAGACCCACTTTGACTGCTCTTTAGGTAGTAAAGTCGATTCCTCACTTTAAAATCAAGTTCCCAACGGCACATGGAGTTGGTGAAGTGGCTGGGGATCTGGATTTGGCTAGACAATGCTATCGGAATGCTATGATTGCTTCGAGAGTAGGGGTCAGTAAGCAAAAATAGGCTATGGCTATTGAGATTGAGCCCTTTAATGAAAACAGTTCAGAGTCATTAGTCATGCCCGCTGGAGAGACTGAGGAGTTCGAGCTGATTCCGGGTAAAAAGGACAAGACGGTGAAGATAAGTCCAGGTCTGCCGGAACCTCTCCGGACTAACCTAATAGAACTACTTTGATGTTATGCTGACATTTTTCGCTTGGGTGCCTAGTGATATGCCTGGGGTGAGTAGAAAGGTTGCAGAGCATCGGTTACAAGTAGATCAACAAAAAAGCCAGTTTGGTAAAACAGATGGATATTTGCACCAGAGCGACAGAGGATTATTGAAGAAGAAATTGCAAATCTGTTGGCTGCAGATTTCATATTCGAAATAGACTATCCGGAGTGGATGGAAAATGTGGTTCTGGTCAAGAAGCAGAACGACAAGTGACGAGTTTGCATAGATTACACGGATTTGAATAAGGCTTGCCCGAAGGACTTTATCCCTTACCTCATATTGATCAACTCATTGATGCGACTTTAGGGTATGCATTACTCAGTTTTATGGATACTTTCTCAGGATACCATCAAATTTCTATGTGCAAAGAGGATATACCGAAGAAGGCGTTCATTACGCATCGGTCGGTATATGCTTATAAGAAGATGACGTTTGGATTAATAAATGTGGGGGCCACCTACCAACGGATGATGAATTTTATCTTCACCAAACAGCTAGGGAGGAATATAGAGGTCTATGTTGATGACATGATCGTTAAAAGCATGACTGTGCAGGGACATTTGAATGATTTATAGGAATGTTTTCGGACAGTACGTCATTATAATCTGAAGCTGAATCCAACCAAATGTACCTTTGGACTTGGTGCAGGAAAATTTCTAGGCTATCTAGTTAGCAAATGGGATATCGAAGCCAACCCAAAAAAGATCCAGGCCATTACAGACATAAATTCTCCTCAATCCTATAAAGATATTCAACGTCTGACGGGTAGAATAGCAGCTTTAAGGAGGTTTATGTCAAAATTGGCAAAAAGATATTTGTCGTTCTTTAACATGTTGAAAGGGCCAAAAAATGCTAAGATGTTCCAATGGACTTCGGAATGTGAAGACGGTTTCCAAGGAATAAAGAAGTATTTGTCTTCGGCGCCTTTGTTGGTGAAACCTGCTCCTACTGAACCATTGTACTTGTATTTGGCAGATAGTTCTTTAGTAGTAGGAGCAGTTCTGGTGCGCGAAGTTGAGGGTAAGCAGCACCCAATTTACTATGTAAGCCATGTTCTAAGGGATGCTGAAACAAGGTATCCGAACCTTGAGAAATTTGCTTTTGCTTTGATCATAGCTAGTCGAAAGCATCGGTAATATTTCCAAGGATGGTTGATGGTAGTATACACGGATCAGCCACTGAAGAAGGTTCTAGGCAAGCCTGAGGTTTCGGGGAGGCTCGCTGCATGGACAATGGAGTTGTCTCAGTTTTTCATTGAGTATCATCCTCGGACGGGCATTTAAGGGCAAGCCCTGACTGATTTTGTGGTCAAATGTTCATTTTCTGAAGCTGATAACAGTTTGGGAGAAGCAGAAGCATCTGACAAAGCAGTTGCAGTACTTCAATAGAATCTGAGTTTATGGACGCTGTATGCAGATGGATCTTCTACTTCGGACATCAGTGGAGCGAGTATTATCTTGACGAGTCCGGAGGGATTCAAGGTGCAATAGGCTATCAGATTTGGGTTCAAAGCAACGAACAATGAGGCAGAGTATGAGGCGGTGCTAGCAGGATTACGACTAGCCAAGAGTCTCGACGTGTATAGATTAATCATCTATAGTGACTCTTAATTGGTCGTCAAGAAGATTTTAGGGAAATATGAAGCTCGAGGTTTAAGAATGATTAAGTATCTTGCAGAGTTAAAGGATCAGCTTTATTATTTCCTTTCCTATGAGTTTCAGGGGGTTGATCGCAACGACAACTTTATTGATGATGCGTTATCAAAGTTGGCTACTACTGAAGCAAGCACTTTTGATGGTTCGGTGTATTTAGAGATTTTGCAAAAGCCAAGTATCCAGCATGAAGTGTAATGTGTGTAGAACATTCTAATTGTTGGATGACTATGTACTTAGATTATCTGGCAGATGGCGCACTTCCTTCGGACCAGATGTTGGCTAAGAAGGTTAAGTATAAAAGTGCCAATTTCCTATTGATTAATGGGGATCTTTATCGAAGAGATTTTTCATCTCTGTTATTAAAGTGTTTGGTTCCTTCATAAGCTGATTATGTCCTTCAGGAAGTCAATGAAGGTATCTGTGGCAATCACATGGAAGCAAAGTCGTTAGCTTACAAAGTACTTCGGTAGGGGTATTATTGGCCCACAATCTTTAAGGAGGCTACTAAGTATATGAAGACGTGTCATAAGTGCCAATTGAATAGTCCAATCCCAAATCAACCACCAGAAGAGCTATACTCGATTTTATCTCCTATACCTTTTGTTGTCTGGGGGTAGATATACTAGGTCCATTGCCGAAAGCGAAAGGTCAGGTCAGTTTTGTTATAGTAGCAATTGATTATATGACCAAATGGGTGGAGGCGAAGCCACTTAGATTGATAACAGGGCAGGAGTGCTTAATTTTTTTTAAGGAATCTATAGTGTTTCGTTTAGGAATTCCAAAGGTGGTAATATCAGACAAAGGACGCCAGTTTGTGGGATCAAAATTTGAAGCATTTTTAAAGGAACTAGGGATCCAGCACAGAAAGACTTCGGTAGCTCATCCACAGTCTAATGGGCAGGTTGAAGTAACCAACAGAACCCTTCTGAATGGGATTAAGCGTAGACTGGATGAGGCTAAAGGAAGATGGTCGGAGGAGCTGCTTAGTATATTATGGGCTTATCGAACTACTACGAGGACTACAATGGGAGATTCACCTTTCAGGTTGGCTTATGGTATTGATGCCTTAGTCCTTGTGGAGTTGGGTCTACAAGTCTTCGGGTTAGTCAGTTTAAAGAAATATACAACGATAAAGGGCTGAAAGTCAACATGGACTTACTGGAAGAAGTCAGAGAAACAACTTTGATAAAGTTAGCAGCTTATCAGCGTCGTGTAGCCAAGCACTATAACAAAGGGGTAAAGCTTCGAAGGTTTGAAGTGGGAGATCTAGTTCTTAGAGAAGTCAAAGCTTTTATGCCTCAGAATTTGGGAAAGCTGATGCCGAATTAGGAAGGTCCTTATGAAGTTATTGAAGTACCAAAGCCGGGGAATTATCGGTTAAGGGCATTGGATGGATCTAAAATTAAGAATACTTGGCATGCCGGGAGGACTTCAGAAGTATTTTCAGTAGAGACAATATCATTGTACAGAAGCATGTAATTATGTTAATCATCATCAATAAAAGAAGAAGCTTTTTCTCCAATTGGTGTTCTGATTCAATGATGTTATGTTCATAGGTGTAAGGAGGTTCGGTTGGTTTTGCCTCGCCATGAAAATGGTGGACATGCTGATCCGGCCATTCGATGGCGAAACGAATGTTATGGAGGATAACTGGTGTTCGGAGGTTCAGTTAGAACCATTCATCTTAAAGGCGGTGAATCGGTTTGTTGGAGATAATTGGCGTTCGGAGGTTTGGTTAGAACCATTCATCTTAAAGGAAGTGAATCAGTTTGTTGGAGATAATTGGCGTTCGGAGGTTTGGTTGGAACCATTTGTCTTAAAGGCGGCGAATCGGTTTGTTGGTGATAATTGGCGTTCGGAGGTTCGGTTGGAACCATTCATCTTAAAGTCGGCGAATCGATTTGATGGAGATAAATGGCGTTCGGAGGTTCAATTGGAACCATTTGTCTTAAAGGCGGTGAATCAGTTTATTGAAGATAAATGGCGTTTGGAGGTTCTGTTGGAACTATTCATCTTAAAGACGGTGAATCAATTTGATATAGATAAATGGCGTTCGGAGGTTCGGTTGGAACCATTCGTCTTAAAGGCGGCGAATCGATTTATTGCAGATCTGTCTCACACTTCGGTAACGAATAAGTATTGCATTACTTTATTACCTGATTTTGTTTAAGTGTTGAGTTCAGATTATATTATAACTTGATCTTGTTTGTTGTTCAGTTTGTTTGAGTATTGATTAACAGTTCAAGATAGATTTGAAGGAATTTGTACATTTTTCAAGTTGATTGATGGTGAATTATTAACAAGAAATGCTCACAAAGGAGTAATAAGGAATAAAGTTGATATTTCATTAATATAAATTGTTTAAAAAAAGATATAAATTTGTGCAGAAAGTTCTAAGGCTAAAGGGAAGGGAAGTTATCTTTAGGCCTCATCATCATCATCGTCATCTGAAGAGTCGAGAAGTGTGGGATCCACTGAAGATACAACAAGTTTTGCCTTGCCTTTGCTTCGACAGACCTTGTACCCTTCAGAATATATATGGACGATCTCATTGTTCATCTCGGTGAATTTTCTGTATTCTTCCTGAATCTCCTTGCGAAGATCTTCAGTCAAGGGCAGACCGAAATCCCTAAGGGCCCAAAGCTCTCGAAGGTCCTCTTCAAGCTTACGACATTTTTTCAAATATCGTTCTTCTTTGGCTTGGACCTCGTTGAATTGTGTTGCCAAGATCTGGTTGGATTTTTCCAGATCTTCATTCTTCTTTTTCAGAACTTCGTTCCTCTGAATTAAGTCAACATTCATGTTAACTATTGTTCGATGAACGGCTTCGGTGGTCTCTAATTTCTCTTTCACTTGGGTAAGCTCCTTTCGGAGGCACTCATTGTTGAAGAGAGCAGTATCGTGGTCACTTCTCTCTTTAGCCAAAGCAAACTTTAATATGACATTCTCTCTCTGGGCGGCATCCTCTTCGGCTTCTTTGTATTTAGGACGGAGACGCCTGAAGATAGCGTTTGCCTACAGATGTTCAGAATTAATCAGTTAATTCCAACAGATATATATAATTCCAAAATAGACAAGTTATTGACAACTTACTTTGGCTTGGTACTTCATCCCCTCATCGATCAAGTCCATGATGGAACTGTTACCGAAGAGGTGATCGTCGGTATCACGCACAAAGGAATTGTAGAGATCGAAGGGAAAGTTCTCGTTGAGTTCTGGCCATAGAGTGGGGGAGGCCACCGCTTCGGGCCTAGACTCGGAAGAAGTTGGTTTTTGAGGAGAAGGTATAGGTTGTTTAGAAAGAGGTGGAGGTTGAGTATTTGTTTGTTCGGGAGGAGGCGGACATTGGCTGTTGTAGTTTCTGGAGGAGGTGTTGGTTGGTTTTCAGAAGGTTGTTTTTGTTTGCGAGTAAGGGATGAAGAAGGCTCGATTTGTTCTTCACCAAAAATTTGGATTTCAACTAGGATTACAGGTGGTAGAGCGACTTCAGTAGCTGGTACTCGCAGTTCTTCGGCAGAGAGGGGGGTTATTTTGATTTTCCTCTTTTTAGTACGAAGAACTTGAGTTTTTTCGTCCAGAGGCATATTGAGCAGACTTTCGTTGAAGGTTGGTGGGGGAGCAGGTTTGGCTTTTTGGGAGCCTCGCTTTTTTCGGCGAGTTTGACTGGTTTCTGTGGTAGAAGTTGGTTCGGTAGTTTGGGGATCAACTGTTTGGGTTTCAGAAGTGAGGGGTTCAGCAGTTTAGAGTTCGATGGGGGGTTTCAGAATCTTTGGCGGATAGGAAAGCTTCAAGATCTCTACGATCGGACGAAGTTGGCTTAATCAAAGATACTGCAAAAAATATGAAATCATCATTCAGAACAGTTTATTAAAGGAAATTCAGCAAGTTATGCAATGAATAGAGTTCAGGACTTACATTTGTGGTCGTACAACCATGCCTGTTTGGTTAGGAGTTCGAAGCTCCATTCTTTCTTTGGGAAATTCTCCAGGAGCATTATTATTTTGCTTACACGTTCTTCGAAAATGTCCCCAACATCTGCAGATAGCTTTTCAGCAGTAGTCCATTTCGGAATAGAGGATATCTCCGGTCCCTTGACAAAGAACCACTCCTTATGTTATCCTTTGTTTCTTGAAGGAGTGCTTATCAAGGAACGCCTCTCGAAGTTCTCACCAGGCTTCAAGGATTATTTGCTCAGTGCTTTGAATCCCTTTTCACGGGACTTGCCGACGTAATAGACGGAGAAGAAGAATTCGAAGGTAGGAGTAACCCCTACCTCATGGCAGAAGGAAATGAAAGCCAGAATGTGGATGTAGGAGTTAGGGACAAGTTGGGCGAATTCGACCCCAACAAACCCTAGAAGAGTGACGAGAAAAGCATGTAGAGGGAAGTGAACTCCGTTCTCCAAGAGAGTAAGGGGAATAGCAGTCCAACCCTCCCGTCTTTGGTATAGTTTTTCAGTGGAGGAAGGCTGTCTCAGGTGATGGGTCTCCGGTATCTAATATCGCTCTCGGATGATGCGAATATCTTTCTCAGAAAGCGTAGAAGGGGAGTTGGCATGAGGAAATTGTTCTTCCCTTTTGAAGAACTTAAAAGGATTGGGGATGGGTTTCAGAGGTGGAGATTTCTTGCTTGGAGTAGCAACAGATTTGGGGTTTGATCCCGAAGCCACTTTGGTGGGGCTTGGGGAAGGAGGAATGGTGGTCAGGGGAGTCACAGACAGAGGTATATCATTACCGAAATCTTGGGAGGCCATTGTTAGAGATTTGCAGAGAGAAAGGAAAATCGGGAGGAAGAAGAAAGCTAAAGCGTTGAGAATTCAAAATTAAGTAAGTGAAACCGTCAAAATTAGAGGAGTTCGGTTTTTATAGTGGCTGTCTCTTCAGTTGTTCACCAAGCACGAGGCTGACGCATTTAATGTGGGTAATGTTGGTGAATTTGGAGAGTTACTATCCGGATTTGGACTTTTAATTGAGTGGGCTTTCGATTTTGGTTGGTCTTACCAGCTGGGTTTGACTCAATGTTATTTGGGCTTTCAAATTGGGCTTAATAGAAATTCATCTGGATTTCTTTATATCTTGGGCCAATTTCATTTATACTCTTTTATTAAACATTCTGTTTAATAAAAGACTGGGGGGCAATGTTGGGCCATAATACTTTAGACATATTGGGTCGGGGTCTTGAAAGTATTGGGTCGGATCATTGGGCCAGACCATTAGGTGAATAATGGTTTTATTTGGGTTTTGACCAGTGATCATTGCAAAGATAAACTTTGACTGTTATTCCTGCATTTCATTAATGAGGATTGGACATATCTTAGTCGATGGTGAACTTTGATGGGATTATTCGATGGGTTGCGTGCAGTTGGTTGATGTCATAGCAGGTCGGCGGCATGCAAAACAAAAAGGAGTAGTATATGATAGTAAAGGATAACACAAAAGAGGTAACTGATATTTTATCTATGAAACTAAACATTAGAGCTAATCATCTCCATTGTTATCCTTCTATCTGCCTGTACTGACTCTTACGCCAGAGCTATCTCCTGACGGTCCAAGCCGTCAAGCTTCTGGTATTGACGTGTTTACTGTGTAGGATTGAACGCGCTTTTACGTGATTGAGGCTCGTGGAAAGATCTTGGCGTTAACAATCACATTGCACGAAGTTGTTGGTGCTGGTTTGAATCTAAGAAGCCTGATATTGCTCAGGTTGTAGTTGTGTTTACTTTTGCTTCTTTTCTTTTTGTTTCATATTATCTTGGTTAATGTAGACAAGGTTCTGTAACATATATTCCCAGGTTATTGATATTATCCCTATAAAAAGCCTAACATTTTTGTTCCAGCTAATGATCCAAGTTCCTTCCAGTGGTTCTATGTTGATGTACTTGCAATTGCTCGTGCTTGTGGACTTCCAGAGAGTACAATATGAAGACATCAATGAAAGCGTCAATCCTAGTAGCCCATTAGACCTGGCAATAAAGTTGGTTAACTGTCGGGTCAACCCATATTAACTGGAACCAAATGGGTTGGTTAACCATTTCTATTTATTCAGGTTGGTTAAAGTTTAGAACCATATTTATTCAGGTTGATTATGGTTCCAATCCGTTTAACCATTTTTCGACCCATATTTTGTTCCAAATCAAAAGTTAGGCTCACAAAGATGATAATTGAATTTTAAATCGTAAAGATCACATAAACTCATTCTTAATTTACAATTTTGCATCATCATAATTTAGAATGTTCCCAGGGCACCCACCCCCACCAACCCCACTCCCCCACCCCACCCCACCCCACCCCCACACCCACCCACCCTCACCCACACCCCCCACCCACCCCCACCCCCACCCCCACTCCCACCCCCAAAAAAATATTATGTGATTATGTATACACCTCCACCCCTACACCCACCCACCCCTCCACCCCTACACCACCCCTACCCCTACCCCACCCACCCTACCCCTACCCACCCACCCCACCCCTACCCCACCTCCACCCCAACCCCCACCCCACCAAAAAATATATTATGTGATTATGTATACACCTTTTACCACCCCCCACCCACACCCACCCCCACGCCCCACCCACAAAAAAAATATTATATGATTATGTATACACCTCTACCCCCACCCCACCCCCTACCCCACCCACCCACCCCTACTCCTAACCCCTACCCCCACCCCACTCCTACCCACACCCACACCCACAAAAAAAATATTATGTAATTATGTATACACCCCCTACCCCCACCCCCTACCCCACCCATCCACCCCACCCCACCCCCACCACCCCCACCACCACCTCCATAAAAAAAATATATTATGTGATTATGTATACACTCCATCCCTTACCCCACCCAACCCATACCCCACCTACCCCACCCACCCCACCCACCCACCCCCACCCACACCCACACCCACCCCCTACCCATACCCCTACTCCCTACCCCACCACCCCCACCAAAAAAAATATTATGTGATTATGTATACACCCCTTACCCCCACCCCATCCCATCCCACCCCACCCCACCCCACCCCACCCACCACCTACCCTACCCACCCCAGCCCCACCTCCACCAAAAAAATAATATTATGTGATTATGTATACACTCCACCCACCCACCCCTACCCCCCTACTCCACCCCTACCCCACCCCTACCCTCCACACACCCCACCCTACCCCCACCCACCCCCACTCCCCAAAAAAATTAATATTAAGCGATTATGTATACACCTCCCACCCTCTACTCCTACCCTACCCTCACCCCTACCCACCCCTTATATTCGTCTCTCTATCTATAGTATATATTAATTTTTTATTTTTTAAAAATTTTATTTAAAACTCAAAACATTTTAAAATGGTTAATATGGTTTTTAACCATAACCATATGGTTCCAATCCACATTATCCATATTAAAAATGGTTAATATGATTTTAGTTCTTAAATGGTTGGTTAACCATATTTTGAAAACCAAAATCAACCCATAACCATATTTTGTCAGGTCTATAGCCCATACCCTCTTCCATACCCTCTTCCAAAGGACCCTAATACACTCTTTCGAAGTTCAATAATGTCATAGGACCATCTCAACTCTACATTTACAATGTACTTTTCTGCCTTCTTAGTACTTATTTTATGATCTGGTATACAATATAGTGAGAAGAGATTTGGAGTTGAGGAAGAGATTTGAGATTGAGGATAGAGTTTTCTTGGTATACAATATATTGGGTTGATTCCTTGTGACTCAGATAAAAAATTATGATGAATACATGTTTTGCATAATTGGACACTGTTTACTTGTGTATCACTGTACATTTTTTAATGAGATTGTATAAATAACTTATTATTTTATTCACAATTGATCACACCTAAGTAAATTAAAGATTCTTTTTTCTTTTAAACGCATATAAAACATTTACAAGTATACAAAACTCAATAATCATATTCGTCTGCAACAACTTATTTCAAACTCAATATTTTTGGTACGGTGAACGTTAAACATCATCATTGTAATTTATAAACGCTATAAAACATTTTAAAATTATTTCCCAAGTTAAATAAAATAAAATAAAAAATCTGCCACCCATAAGAGTTTCATGCTCCTCCTACAACTCTACAACCTCATACAAAACTTGCTAGTTGGAGTAGGTAGCCAACCGCTTCCTCAGCCATAATCTCACAACCACCGTGTACCCGCCAGAATTCGAAATCTTATAAACCTAATTCTAATCCAAAATAATATTAACTGAAACAAAATCATCATCGTCACTTTGCTTTTATCCCAATTCTAATCCATTTTTTATATTCACCAATTTTTTACTTCCACTCCAACAAACCAGTAGCTCTCAGCTTTTGCTTACCAACAAAAAAAACAGAGCAATGTATTTAAGTTAGGCCAACAGTCACATTACATATGGAGCTAATAGTATTCCCTTCGAGTCTAAGCTAATCTGTTTGATTCTTGGTCACCATCTGTTGTACCCAAACTTCACCTTCCTTAATTCTGTTTCGTTTTCCCAAAATCCCTTTATTTTATAGCTCCATTTTCAAGTTATATCACAAAAACCCAGTATTAAACTTGTGGCAATTTTCAACTTTTAGGCCTTAAATTTGTTAATTGTTATATGAACTTCGCCTTCCTTTTTCTTTTTCTTTTTTGCTTTTCAATCCCCTTATTTTCAGCTCCAATTTCATCAATGTTGGTCCATTTTTATTCCTTCTGAAGTTATATCACAAATACCCATTATTAAACTCTGTTTTTCACGGCTATTTTCTTCTTTTAGGCCTTAACATTTTTGATTTGTTATATGAAAATGAATACCCGTTATTTTTTTACACCAGAATTGTTGTGTGGTTCAGGGAATTCAGTTTCATTTTCATCAATCTCTGCGGTGGGGAATGATGATCCAACGGCTGTGATTGCCCGAAACAGGGCAATTCGAGTTCCCCCTTCTTCATTCTTGATAAGAATGGCAATGAGGGTATCAAGAGCAAGGTGGTATAGTTTTTTAAGGAGGGTGTTTCATTACCAGAATGGATCAAGGTCGGATCTTGGGTCGAATCCGTTTAATTCGGATACTTGGATGGTAATGGAGTTTATAGCTCTGTTTCTTCAATTACTGATCATTTCTTATACATTGACTGTTTCCAAAGAGGAGAGACCTGTTTGGGCTGTGAAGATATGGGTTTCAGGTTATGATTTTGGGTGTGTTTTTAATCTGGTTTTGCTCTGCTGGCGTTTTTGGGTTCTCCGGTTAACACAAGGAAATGGTTTGAGCCTCAATGATACAGAACAGCAGAGGAGTAATGAAGATTCTAGGTAATAAGTTGGTCTTATTTACACTTATTCATTTAAAATATTAAACTTTAGGTACAAATTATGTTATGGGAAAAAAACTGTTGCACATAAGCTCTCTCTTTTCTTTACATTATGAACAGGAGTTTGAATTTGATGAACAAATTTCGAACCTCTATGGAGCTGTTCTTCGCAATATGGTTTGTAATGGGCAATGTTTGGGTGTTTGATTCTCGATTCGGATCGTTCCATCGAGCTCCTAAGCTCCACCTTCTCTGCATATTTCTGCTTGCTTGGAATGCCATAAGCTACTCTTTTCCCTTCATATTGTTTGTGTTGCTATGCTGCTGCGTGCCACTCATTAGCAGCCTACTTGGGTACAACATGAACATGGGCTCACTTGATCGTGGGGCATCTGATGAACAACTTTCCGAATTACCTAGCTGGAAATATAAACATGTTGGTGCTGATTTAGAGCTGGGAAATTCTGCACTTAAGAACGAGAAGAATCAAGTAAGCTACAAATCGTAATTATTTTTATTTTTATTTTTGAATTGATTGGGGGTAATAAGTGGGTTTTAGGCCTAGTGGTGCAAATCCTATTGAACAAAGTGCAGGTTTGGTTATATAGCATTTGGAAGTCCGTCTATAAGTATCTTATTTCAAATACAACTTATTTAACTTGCAAACGTAACAGTTATTGAAACTCATATGTAATGCACCAAAAGTGGTTACTTTACAATAGGAAAAATCCTAGTTACTTCAGCAAGATTTGCACCACGAGTAATGCAACGTAACTAGATAGTAGTTGTCTAGTTTATCTAGACAATACAGGATTGTACTGCACGACACTGTTAAAAGTTTGTATAGGTAAATTAGACAACTTCTGTTTAGTTACCTAGTATTTTTGTACTCCTAATTATCTGGCCTAGCGAGACTTTTGCCGACTGACATTTAACCCTATGAACACGAGACATTTAATTAATTCGACGCCCTAATTCTCAATTTTTCAGTGTAATTTGATTAAACCTACACAAGTAGGTTCAAAGGGTACTTTTTACCTTACAAAAGTGTTTTGATTTTGGCAGGAATGCTGTATTTGTTTAGCCAAATATAGAGACAAGGAAGAGATGAGGCAACTGCCATGTACCCATATATTCCATCTCAAGTGTGTGGATCAATGGCTCAGAATTATATCTTTCTGTCCTCTTTGTAAACAAGAACTTAAAAGGTAACAAAAAAAAGAAGTGGGAAAAAAGCAAGATGGGCAAGTCAAGGAGCTGGATTTGATCTTAAAACCTTCACTTTTTCTGGTGTTCAAAGAGATACAAAATTGTATTATACATTTATTTACATGGTTATGTGAGTGAATTAAATCATTGTACATTGGATCTATTCAATACCTGAAAACATGTGTTTTTGTAACATGAAAGTTTTGGTTCCATTGGGTTGGGGATTTGTTTAATATTCCTCTCCATTAATTATAAATGTTTCTTTGACTATTATTGCTTGATAGATTTAGGTATACATTTGTATTTAGTGAACTGATAAATCCACAACAGAAAATAATATTTTCACATAAAAATTATCGCTATACATCTATAGCGACACTTTTCAAGTAAAAATATCAAAAAAAATATTGTGAAAATATCAATATTCTCGGGTTTAGACCTTGGGCCTAAGCAACTTGCGCTAGGCCCTATTAGTATTTAGACTTATTTCTCAACACCATCCTTGAAAAAATAAGGTCACTTGAAGTGGAATGAATGTCTCATAATTAGACATGACAAACGGGCCGAGTCAGTCCAAACGGGCCTGACTAAAAGTGGTTCAGGCTAAATTTGGGTCGGGGCAAATGGCTCAACTTTTCTTGGGCTAACATTGTGAGGCCCGTGGCCCAAGTTGGGTCGGGCCTGGCCAGCCCACGAGCTTCTTTTTTTTTTCTTTTTTTGCAAAGTCATGTTTCACGATTTGTCAATTTAACTCAAAATAAAAGAATAAAAACCATTTTCGCAGCTGCATGAAGCTAGGGAGAACCATCTAAATATAATCTAATTTCCCTCTTGAGATCCCAAATGGAGTTCACTACTTTTAATCATTTTTGTACTTTCTTACTTCCAGCAAGAAGCATGCATGTGTACTCCTTTAAACTATTGATGGTTAATATTAAGCCCACTTGATTCTACTTTCCCCTTCCACTATATATATATATATAGAGTACTGAAACAGAAAACATTTGACAAATATCATCAAACCAATTTCATTTAATTAATACGATAAATAAATCTGGAAAAAAAGTGTCCCTCAAGAAAAAAAAAAAGAGAATCGAATTATTACTAGTAGTAATTAAGCAATTGCTTTGAATTCTATAAATAAATCACATGTATGCATATACGTTGTAAACATAATTCAATTAAAATTTTTCACAATATATAACAGGACTCTTATTCGCGGAATGTTGGTCTCTGGATGAAGGTTTCATTGTGAGAGATTGGTCTACAAATTCATGAATACATAGAGAGGGGGAACAAAGTAGCACATGAATTGGCTAGAATGGCTCAATTTGCATGGGGTTAACTTTCCTATTAGGTGTAAGTCGAATATAGTAAAGTAGTTCGGTACTCGATTCGAGATCAGTTCAAAAATATAATCCAAAACTCAAATTTAAAATTAATTCGAGTCGAATACGATCCATTCTCATTTTTTATTTAATGACACACGAGTTAAAGTTTACTTATTTAACAAGGATATGATTTGCTTAAAAATAAGCTTGACCAATTGTTTAACATAACAAGTGATTGTGAGAAAAATACATTAAAAGATTTTAAATTTATAACTTTTAATGAATACCTTTTTTTCATTTAGATACTCTCTCCATCCCATTATATCTGATATTCTACAGAGTTTTTTTCTTCTTAAAATATTTGACGTTCTACAAACCAAGAATATTTTGTCTATTTGTTTCCTTTTCTACCCTTCCTTCTCCACCACCATTAATGGATATTTTCTCTATTTTCAAAAAACAGTTCAAATTCTATTCTTTAATTAGGAGAGAAAATTATGAGAGAGAGTGGGTGTTAATGTAGAAATAAATGAGATCAAATTATTAATTAAGGGTAAAATAGTAAAACTACATATATTCTTAATGTATGTGAAAATTTCTAGAATATCAGATATAATGGGATGGAGGAAGTATTTAATATCAGGTGGATCAAAATTTTATGATCTCTGCCATTACTCAACCAATAATAGATGTATAGTAGACAACATAATGGCCGCGCATTTGGAGAATCTCAATTTAGTAGTAGTAGCACAAAATATTAGCCAAAAGCATCCTGTACTCTTAAAACATTTTATACCTTTTATTTTCCAAACTTCTAATTTACCCTCCTAAGTATAGAGACTTTTCAAAAATATCCCTGGGACAGTCATCCCACTGCCTCCGGTGTGGGTTCACCCCTATTAAGGCGTTCACAAAATATTCTGTTGGAATAAATACTATATATTTTTTAAGAGTCGCAAACAAAAAAATAATAAAAAATATCCAATTTTTCTGTCCCAATTTTCGGTCTGTGTAGAAGTGCTCATTTTATTATAACCAAAATAAAGTGTATACAATATGATGAACACACTGCAATTATGTAAGATTAAATTAGTATTTTCAATGTTCAAATTATAAGATTTTTGAAAGTTAATTTCAGATATTTTTAAATTTAAAATTAAAATGTTTTTTTAAAAATTATGAAATAATAAATTTATAATTATTAATATTTTTTAGATAGTTTATAATATATTCATCATCTTATTGTCTAAAATTTTAAAAAAAATCATGTCAAATTTGAATTTAAAAATATATTAAGTTGACTTTCAAAAATAATAATAATAATCTTATGCTATAAATAATAATCTCTTTTTGTGTGATTTTATAAATAAATTTGATAATAAAAGAAGATACAATATCTTGTCAAAAAATATATCAGCATACCCAAATTTAGCTACAGTGACCAAATAAAAGACTATGGACAGATACAATTTTTTATTTAAAATAAATAAATAAATAAAGTTTATTTACTGAAAGAAATAGTGAAGATAATTAGGATTGGTAAAAAACAAATAAAGGAATATACATTAACTGGGTAATTAGAATTGGTTTAAAAAAAATAGATAAAACAAGCATCTTCCACAATGTCTGCAAAGAGAAAGACAAATGAGAAACAGGCAACTTGTGGAATCCTAGACAGACATATGGAGGAGGAGGAGGAGGAGGAGGAGGAGGAGGAGGAGGGCATCCATAAGAATTCACGTGCTACATGTCAGCCTCTCCTTTGTTTTTTTAACTCCATTCCCTCATTCCCAAAAAGAGAGTTGTAATATTTTGATTATATTATTTTCGGTATCTTGACTTCGGCTTTGGTGGTGGTGGTGGTGGTGGTGGTGGTGGTTGGTCAAGAGCATATTTTCTGTTTTTATTTTTCATATTCTGATTATGTACTCTATTTAAATTTTGACACATAATCTTTTATTTAATTTTAAAATTAATTAGTGTTACGTAAAAAATTAGATGTCAAAATTTAAGTAGGATGCACTAAAAAGACATGAAAAATAAAAACAGAAAATTTGTTCTCTGATCCAATATATTGGTCTATCCTCCTTTTTCTGGTCTAATATGTGGACCAATTATCAAATCAAAAAAGCTATCATGTGGATGAGTTGTTAGTTCAATTAATAGTGGAGTCATTATTAAATGGGTGACGTCATAAATATATAAAATATATATTATTAGTAAGGACTAATATGTATATACATAATTGTATATTACACATTAGAGCTATGGTTGACTGCTACTACTGATATTATCGACTTGTCGGCTGCTCTCTCTTTTGATTGGGTTGACTCATTATCGCGCTCCAATAACTGAGTCCTATTCACAACATCTGAATACAAACACAGTTTATGAGAGATAAGGTATTGACGTATCTCGAGTTTCAAACCTCTTAGAAACATCCGCGTCATTCTCTCCTCATTATCAACCAAGTAGAACGCAAATCGAGACAACTCGATAAACTTACCTTCGTACTGCGCCACGGTCATATTGTTTTGCTCAAACTTGATGAACTCTACCTCCTTCATGTGACGAATACTTTCAGGAAAGTACTTGTCGTTGAACAGCTCTCGGAACTTCTCCCAAGACATTTTGAGTGCGGCAGGTTGAGTACGCTTTACAGATTCCCATCAGTAATCTGTCTCTGCTCGCAACATGAAGGTGGCAAAGGGAACCTTTTGCTCCTCGGAGCATCCCAAGACATCAAATATCTTGTTGATCTGTTTTATCCACGTCTCCGCCTTAAGTGGTTTTGGCTCTCCAAAAAACTCTGGTGGTCACAACTCCTTGAACTGCTTAGTGGTGACCGTCCGAGAGTTGTTAGTGTTTCCACCTGTATTTTGGACAGGAGCCGCTCTCGCCTGATGTTGCATGAATTGTTAGCCTATGAACATCCCATCGTTCACCATTTCATCGGTGTTATTATTTACATGAGGATTATTGTCATCCTGTTGCACATTACCCTGGGTATTGATCGTTGGTGACTCAACGGTCTCATGTGCTTCATTGCTTATCTCAATATTTTCGGATGTCATTTTCAAATAATGCCACAAAACAAGGGTTAGTAAACATATCACATATTATCCCAATATTCTGACCGACCAATTAAATACCAAATAAACTTAGGTAGGTCATACTAGCGAAGAAATTCCCCGTCTCTCCCCTCCTAGTCTTGTCTCACATCTCAGCCAGGGATCATATCCCTAAGCTTTGATACCAACTGTGACGCCCCCAAAATAGGTATACATCACCTATCTCGAGTCACCAAATATATGGTACATAATACAAATACAAACTTAATTATACAACAGTCATGTAATATACGATAAAACATAGCTGAGAGTTTAAACAGGAATGTTGCCTTCTAGACAATATCCACTCTCAAATAGAGTCCTCATTACATTTATTGTCACACTATTTTATAGAATATTGAGTACTACTAATACACCATCTCGGACCATCACTCCGTTCCCCGACTAGTCCCGACTACATTCTCATTTCCTGAAGAGAACAATGAAAGCAAAAGGGTGAGCTCAACTAGTCCAGTAAGAAATATTATGACTAAGATAATACAGAATAAATTATCATTAGTCTTCAACAATGTTAAGATGATAAAATACAATAGACATCAAGTTTAACTGCAGCAGAATAAACAATCCATTAGAAGAGTCAAGTAGAGCATGATATCTACTATCTTCTATGATTTAAAATGTTTTCATCAATTTTCATCGCTGAGACTCAGCTTAATAAATAAACCACATCATCGAGTTATCCCTGCACTATACCGAATAATCACTGGTCATAATCATACCAAAAATTATCCATCAATGCACTACAGGCCACTGATGACTTTTACCACATCATTTATAATATAACAGGTCATGATTATACTGAATAATCCCTGGTCATAATCATACCAAGTCCATCTATGCACGTAAGCCAAATATGACTTTCATCACAATATAAGCATAAGGATGATGACAATGACATAATAATTCAATAAAACAAGTTCAAGGATAAATTTTAAATATTTAAAATTTTAGTTTATCCAGAAATCAATAACGTCCAAATTGTCAACATGATACTTCTTTGTAGGAGTAAAATTCAAGAATGCTCAGAAGAATATTTCCATGAAAAGATATTGGATGAAGCGCAAATATCCAGGATATTATACTTATTTCATGGAGTATAGAAGCCAAAACTTTAACCAACTGAGTATAATAGAATATATGAAACTGCAAATGGATTTTCGCCCGCCATGTGGTAATCCACGTAGACAGATCATTTCCATAATTTAATAAGGAATGAATACGAATGATCATTTACCTTGCATGTGGTAATCCACATAAACATGTTATTCCAACAGAATAATAATGGAATAACAGAAGAATTCATCAGGCGTGCGTAATCCGCACAGACAGGTTATTCCAACAGAATAATAAAGAATGGAACCAGGTCATGCGTAATTCGCACAGACAGAATATTCCAACAAAATAATAAAGAATGGAATAACAACAGAATTCACAAGGCATGCGATAGACCGCACAGACAGGTTATTCCAACAGAATAATAAATAATGGAATAATAGAAGAATTTCACCATGTATGCAGTACTTCGCATAGACAAAGAAAATAATTCTCTTTATGAATACGAAAGAATAATACCTCTTACCTTAGAAGAAACTGGATATTGGAATAGTGAGGTAGCAGACTTCTCTTCTTCTTTCTTTCTATAATTTCTCTCTATAATAATTGCTCTAAAGCTTTAGTGAATTGGTGAGAAATGAAGAAAGAATGAGTTTTTATTTATAGAAAAATATAGTTTCGATAATTGCACGTTTTGGGGCTCGAAATATTACAGTACAATACCTTCAACTTTTCTTTCATTTTTTAATTTAGTCCTGCAAGTATTATCAAACTTGCATCACCTCCCCTAAGAGTAAATAATGTGAATCAATAGTTCAATCATATGAATCAATAGTTATAATCATGTGAAAATACGAATTACAGTATAGTGCCTCCATCTATACCTCCATTTTTAACTTAGTCATGCAAATATTATCAATCTTGCACCAACTCTCCTAATAGTACAAGAATGTGAATCAATAGTACACACATGTGAACAAATAGTTATAATCATGTGAATTAATAGCAATTAATTGCTTATTTATCCGATTAATTTTCCGACTGGTCAGTAAAACTTCCAGACATCAATTAATATCGGAATAAATGTCGATTTCTACTAACACTAATAATTCCAACACAATGGAACTATCAATTTCATCTTTAATCAACACGAACTTATTCATAATTAATATTATAACTCACAATATTTAACAACCAGGTCGTTCCAAGGAAAGATGGGGCTTTCCAATAAGGATTTCTCCTTATTGGCGCGCAATTAGATGACCAAACCTCTCATTGACAGAACTTCTAGACATTGTAAATATTGCAATTTAATAATATAAATAACTTTCTCATCTTAATTATTGATTTAATAATATAATATTATGCAGATGATATTGTGACAATAACTGAATCAATAATATGAGAGATATGATGCATCAATTACTGTAGCAATAATTGAGTATAACTGAGTGACTTCTCACGTAAGCATCAATAATCAATATCGCGTGCTACTATGCAACCACGCGTATTACTGTACTTTTACTACCAGATAGTTCAACAGTTTAACGGTAAAACTTCCGCCGTTATTTTTATAAAAAGATAATTATGTCGTTTTCTAACAACGACAATACTTCCATTTCTGTTGTGGGGTCCACCAATGATTGTGTCGTCGTACAAATATTCCCTGTTAAAACGAATATTCCCCGACCAATCGAATATTATATAACCGCTTGCTTACTTTGCAAAATTTATAAATATTACCCATAACTATAACATTATATTATATCCACACCATAATATTCAAAAATATATTTTGAGAGGAATTAATCTTTATTCATAAAAGTTGGGGTCTTACAATGGATCTGACATACAATACAATAAGAATGCTCTCTCTTTTCTACTAATCGTTATTGTTCTTAATATTTAGTATAATTTTTTATAACACGTTATCAGCACGATTCTCTACCCAATTTTGGGAAGAAAAAAAAAGGGTACTCTCAACTCACTGTAAGTATTATTTCATTACAATTAAATTTGATATACATATAAAAATTTTGTTTTACAAAAGACGCGTGAGACAATAATGATAATGGACAACTCTGAAGTTTCTGAGAATACAAATTACGTAAGTCCACTACTTTTATGATGTAGTAGTATTAGTATAAATAAATAATCATTCCACCTCCAATTCTCCCACTTTGAAAGTGACTAGAGAAGAGTAAATATTTTTATTGTCTTCTTAAATTTATACTTTGTTATTTAATTTCTTACGTATTTATATATTTATATAGATGTCAAATCTTATGAATTTGAATTTGTTGTCCTTGATATATATCGAAGAAGAATTACGTGTCATAGACTCTTGATACTGATATTCATATAAAAACAACTTTGAATATATAATTAAGATTGACAAACATGCATCCCTGCAGGATCATGCAAAATCAATTATTTTTATTCGACATCATCTCCATGAAAAAAAATATTGATAAAGACATGTTAGAAAAAATTATTTATTATATTTCATGCCTCGAATATGCTCCTGCAGTAGAAAAATTGTGAGTTTAAGTTCATAATATATTCCCTAAAGCGATAAAGGAAATTGTATTCCTAAAAGTGATGTCATTTCTTCTAGTGGCTAAACAAATAATGAGTTTTTGTTGAAAAATTATCAATCTTGTCCGACCGGTTCTACTCCATTCCCTGGAGTGAATGGAAACTCATTCGATAAACATAGAGGAAATTTTGGTTGTGGTCGTGGGAGTGAAAGTAACAATCAATATAGAAAAGAGAATGTACATTTTGTACTTCTAAACATTTGGTAGATTTGTACCATGCCTCCATAAAAGAAAAAAGGAAGGTAATTGAAATAAATTTTAACTATCATAATGATCTTGAAGTTCACATGAATTATCTTGACTTTCCAAATAGAGTGGCTATATCTCATTTTGATGTCTCTGATATCCTTGAGGATGTTTATGGAAATGTTCATACCAATCCATTATTTTTATTATAGTAAGTATTTTTATTTTGATATGTTTTAAGTAGTAATTTTTTAATTTATGTTTTACATGTATGAAGATGTATGGGCCAGAAGCTTATCAAACTTAATTAAAGGCTCTCGAAGATCGATTATAATGTTGTCAAAGGGCATAAAACTTTGTATTGATGATCTTTTATATTCTTCCGAGACAAGCAAAAATTTGCTCAGCTTTAAGGATATACGTTATAATGGTTATCATATTGAAACCAATAACGAAGGCAGTGAAGAATTTTTTTATATTACTTCAATAATATCAGGCCAGAAGCTCATATTAGAAAAACTGTATATTTTCTCTTTTAGGTTATATTATACTAAAATGAGAATAGTTGAAACAAATGTTGTAATACACCAGAAGTGTGCAATACACCAGAAGTGTTCGGATCCAAATGTTTTTATGATTTGGCATGATCATCTAGGATACATTCATGAGGGGGAGCTAATATGAGCTGCACTCTTTTTTCCTTAACCAAGGTTTTTTTTCCCATTGGGTTTTTCCTGGTAGGGTTTTTAATGAAGCAGTTTTCAATGCGTATGGCTTTACAATAGACATCCAATGGGGAGTGTTATAAAATTATACATAGTGTGTGGATGTCTAGATACATTCCTACCCATGTCTAGATACATTCATACCCCTCTTTATTGCAATGACCTTTGAGCTTTTAAACTCCCATATCCTTTAAGTTTTGAAACTCCTATAACCTATGAGTTCTGAAACTTCCAAGTATTTATGTATATGTGCTTATAAATAGAAGTATTGTCAAGAGGATGGATGTTATATACAAATACAATGAGAATGCTCTCTCTTTTCTACTAATCATCATTATTCTTAATATTTAGTATAATCTTTTATAACAGTTGAAATGCTATACAAAAATTATCACACACTCATAAGTATTTAGATGGAGTCCACTCATTTAAAGGGGGAAAAAGATTTTTTATTGTAATATAAGTGGGCTCCACCATGGACAAACTATATTGACCGAGTTAATCTGCTCCATTATTTATTGGTTATAATTTAACTCAGACAATGGATATTATATTTTGAGTTGTTTGTTAAAAAAATTAAATTAAGTATTAATAAGATTTTAGAGACGTAATGAATAAATATATCGTGTTATTAGTTTTAGGGCAAAAAAAGTAATTTTAAAAATAAAACAAGTTAAGACTTTATTTGGAAATATTTTATAAAAATATAAGTAGATTTAAGAAAACAACACATAAAAAATGATCACATAATACTCACATAAACACATGCATATTGTGGTCCCCCGCTTGATATGTGGGGCCCGTAGTATTCATGTGTGTGTACGTGAGCATTATGTGACCCTTTTTATGTGATAATAGTATTATTTTTAATAAAACAACAAAATGGTCCCTAACTGCAATGTCGTTTTGATATTTACTATTTGGACTTTGGTATTATCGTTAGAACTGAGCAAGGAATCAAATTGAAACCGAAATCGCACCAAAAATCGTACAAATCGCACAAATGATTTTGATGTATGCGGCGATTTTAGATGGGTTGAAAAACCAAATTTACGGTTTCAGTTTGGTTATTAGCTAAAACTGCATGCATAAAACCGAAACCAAATCGCACCATGAAAATTAATTAATTATAAAATTCTATAAAGGAGAGATGTTTCAATTAACCTTGTGTAATGAACCTCCCATGAAAATTAAGCTACTAATTCTGAATTTGAATGGTATCGATCTAAATGATCCCATCACCATACAAATCTCATACAATTATCCCTTAACTGTAGAAAATTATTGGATTACACACTGCTTGAGCATATATATGTATATATACTTCATAAATTATATATATGAAGTATATATATAACCAATTTTGAGTCGCCAGATACATGATACAAAATACAAATACAACTTAATTATACAACAGTCGTATAAAATACGACATAACATAATCTAAGAGTTTTAATAAGAATATTGTCATCTAGACAATATTCACACTCAATGGAGTCCTCATTACATTTACTGTCACACTATTTAACAGAATAGTGAGGACTACTAATGCTATCATCTGGACCGTTACTCCATTCCCCGACTAGTCCTGGCTACGTTCTCATTTCCTGAAGAGAATAAACTGATACAATATAACAAACATCAAGTTTAACTACAGCGGAACAAGCAATCTATTAAAAGAGTCAAGTAGAGAATAAAATCTACTATCTTTTATGATTTAAAAGGTTTTTCATCACTTTTATCGCTGGGACTCAGCTTAATAAATAATCCACATCATCCCTGCACAACGGCCAAGGATATTCATTAGTATCACAACCACAAATTATACATGCACTACGGGCAAATGATATTCATGTATTCATCAATGGTCATGATCATGCCAACAAAATTCCATCAATGCACTACGGGACAATGAGGACTTTTACCACATTATTTGTAATATTACGGTCATAATTATACCGATTAATCCCTGGTCATAAGCATACCAAGTCCATCTATGCACTACAAGCCACAGATGACTTTCAACATAATATAAGCATGAGGATGATGACAATAATATAAGAATTCAATAAAAAAAGTTCAAGAATTAATTTATCCAGGAACTAATAACGTCCAAATTGTCAACATGATACTTCTTTGTAGAGTAAAATTCAAGAATGTTCAGAAGAATATTTCCATGAAAAGATACTGGATGAAGCGCAAATATCAAGGATATTCCACTAATTTCATGGAGTATAAAAGTCAAAACTTTAACCAACTGAGTATAATAAAGAATGGAATAACCAAAGAAATTACCAGGAATGCGATAGACCGCACAGACAGGTTATTCCAACAGAATAATAAATAATGGAACCAGGTCAGGCGAAATTCCAACAGAATAATAAAGAATGGAATAACAACAGAAATTACCATGTATGCGATAGACCGCACAGACAGGTTATTCCAACAGAATAATAAATAATGGAACCAGGTCAAGTGAAATTCTAACAGAATAATAAAAAATGGATTAATAACAGAAATCATCATGCATGCGATAGACCACACAAACAAATTATTCCAATAAAATAATAATTAATGGAACTAGGTCAGGCATAATACGCACCGACGGAATATTCCAACAGAATAATAAAAAATGAAATAACAAAAGACTTCACCAGGCATGCGATAAATCGCACAGACAGGTTATTCCAACAGAATAATAAATAATGGAACTAGGTCATGCGTAATACGCACAGACAGGATATTCTAACAGAATATAAAGAATGGAATAACAGAAAATTTTCACCATGTATGCAGTACTTCGCATATACGGGTTATTCCGACATAATAATAAAGAATAGAATAACAGAAGAATTTCACCAAGTATAGGGTAGCCCGCGTATACAGGTTATTCTAACCGAATAATAAAGAATGAAATAACAGAAGTTCTCTTCATGAACACGAAATAAATAATACCCCTTACCTTAGAAGAAACTGGATATAGGAGTAGTGAAGTAGCAGAATATTTTTCTTCTTTCTCTCTATAGTTTCTCTCTCTAGAGCTTCAGTGAATTCATAAGAAATAATGAAGGAATGAAATTCTATTTATAGGAGAATGGACTGAATAGTAACTAATCCATGAACGGTCCAGATTGATTTACTTTTAAACGGACGGTCCATGTTGATTTACTATGCAATATTAATAAAATATTCTAATAAAATAAAATCTTTTAAATAAAATATAATATATTCTATTTATAGTCTAATAAAATAAATAACTTTATAAAAGTATTCTATTTTATATAAAAAGATTTTACTATGCAAACACTATGCAGGTACTATGCAAACACTATGCGTAATAAAATATAGTATATTCTAATTATTATCTAATAAAATAAATAACTTTATAAAAGTATTTTGTTTTATATAAAAAGATTTTACTATGCAAAATACTATGCAGAGACTATGTAACACTATGCATAATAAAATATAATATATTCTAATTATTGTCTAATAAAATAAATAACTTTATAAAAGTATTATGTTTTATATAAAAAAATTTTACTATGCAAAATACTATGCATAATAAAATATAATATATTCTAATTATTGTCTAATAAAATAAATAACTTTATAAAAGTATTCTATTTTATATAAAAAAAATTTACTATACAAAATACTATGCATAATAAAATATATTATATTCTAATTATTGTCTAATAAAATAAATAATTTTATAAAAGTATTCTGTTTTATATAAAAAGTTTTTCAGTTTTATTACATTAATAATACTAATAAAACAAAATTTATATATAATATATATATATATAAACTTCTGTGAATTCATAAAAAAACACCTCAATATATTTAACAACATTTATCATCATTATTATAATTTACAATATTAATCGATCAGGTCGTTTCCAAGAAAGAGGGGGCTTTCCAATAAGGATTTCTCCCTATTGGCGCGCAATTAGGTGACCAAACCTCTCATTGGCAGAACTTCTAGACATCGTTAATATTGCAAATAATAATATTAATAAATCTGTCATCTCAATTATTGATTTAATAATATATAAAATATCGACAATAATTGAATCAAATAACGTGAGATACTATGCAACAATTACTGTAGCAATAATTGAACAAAACTGAGTGACTTCTCACGTAAGCATCAATAATCAATACCGTGTGCTACTATGCAACCACGCGTATTACTATACTTTTACTACCGAGTAGTTCAACAGTTAACGGTACAACTTCCGTCGTTATTTTCATAAAATATTTTTTGTCGTTTTCTCAATTCGATAATAATTTCATTGCGGGGTCCACCAATGATTGTGCCGTTGTACGAATATTCCCTGTTAAAATGATTATTCCCCGACCAATTGAATATATTACAACAACTTGCATACTTTGTAAAATTTATAAATACTACCCACAACTATAACATTATCTGAAATCCACACCATAATATAAAAAAATATTTCAAAAAAATTAAATCTTTATTCATAAAATTTGAGATTTTACACCGGCTCTCTCCAACTGGAGAGATCGAACTAAGAACGAACCGGCTATAGGAACGATTTTTTTTATCTATATAACATAAAAAATCAGCTTTCTATGTTATAGCGACGGAAAAAACCGTCGCTGTAGCCATTTCGTTCTTAGTTCGCTCCTTCCTGAGATATATATATATATATATATATATATATATATATATATATATATATATATATATATATATAATGTAAGTCCCCAACTTTTATGAATAAATTTTTTTTCTCTAAATATCATTTTGAATATTATGGTGTGAATTTGATATAATGTTATAGTTGTGGGTAATAATTATAAATTTTGCAAAGTAAGCAAGTTGTTATAAAATATTCGATTGGTCGAGAAATATTCGCTTTAACAGGGAATATTTGTACGATGGCACAATCATTGGTGAACCTCACAACGGAATTACTGTCGGAATTAGAAAACGACAGAAATAACTTTTTATAAAAATAACGGCGAAAGTTTTACCGTTAATTGTTGAAATACCCGGTGATAAAAGTACAGTAATACGTGTGGTTGCATAGTAGCACACGATATTGATTATTGATGCTTACGTGAGAAGTCACTCAGTTTTATTCAATTATTGCCATAGTAATTGTTGCATAACATCTCACGTTATTGATTCAATTATTGTCACAATATTTTATATTATTAAATTAATAATTGAGATGACAAAGTTATTCATATTATTATTTACAATATTGATAATGTCTAGAAAGTTCTGTCGAGTAAAGGGTTTGGTCACCTAATTGTGCACCAATAAGGAGAAATCTTTATCGGAAAGCCCCTTCTTTCTTGAAAATGATCTGGTTGTTAATATTGTGAGTTATAATATTATTGATGAATATTATTAAAAATGTGTTTTGAGAAGCCAAGTGAGTTTAGATAAATTGAGGGAATTTTTATGAAGTATTTATTGTAAATTTGGCTTATTATTTGGATCCCCCACTTACCAATTTTTTAAAATTGTCGGGAGAAAGTTATCTCAATTATATATATATATATATATATATATATATATATATATTATAATAAGTTTTGTTTTTATGAAAAATAGAATATATTATATTTTATTATGCATAGTGTTTGCACAGTAAAATTAAAAAAATTTAGTCAAATTTGTGATTCCTTACTGTGCAGTCCGTGATTTTCTAAATTCAAATAGTATCCTTCCATTCTCCTATAAATAGGATGCTTAGTTTATAAGTGAAAATCACACCAGAATTAGAGAATTCTTCTTCTATAATATTGAGCGTATTTCTTTAGAGTTTATAAAAGTTTTGAGTGTAGAAAACAGTTCAAGTTTTTTTCAAGAATTTTCCCGCCATACCAGTCAGAAGTACTTTTCTTTTAAGGTAAGGGGTATTATTTATTTCATATTCGATTACGATATTATTTTTCGTATTCGTAAGGAATTTTAATTTCGTTTATTATTCGTAAGGGAATATTATTTTTGTTAAATATTCGTAAGGAATATTATCTTCGTTCAATATTCGTAGGAATATTATCTTCGTTCAACAGTTGTAAGAGATATTATTTTTTTTGTTCAATATTTGTATGAAATAATATTTTCTTCCATACTCTGTAGTATGTAAGTAATATTATTTCGTTTCATATTCTGAATTCTACACTCATTTTGTTAAAGTATTGTTTCTATACTCCTTAAAATTTGCAGAATATCCTTGAAATTTGCGTTTCATCTAGTATCGTTCCACTAAAATATTTTTCTAGACATTTTTTTATAAATTTTGATCTTTTCATACTGTGGTACTATTCACGGAATACTATTCACTCGGGTACTATTCACTCGGGATATTATTCATGACAAAAATTAATTTCTTTTTTGTCCAAATTATTTATGATACAATATTATTCTTGAATTTTACTCCACAAAGCAGTATCATGTTGATAATTTGGACATTATTGAATTCTGGATAAATTAAATTATAAATCTTTAAAATTTATCCTTGATCTCATTTAATTGAATTCTTATATCATTGTCATCATCCTCGTGCTTATATTATGATGAAAGTCATCTGTGGCCCGTAGTGCATAGATGGACTGTTGATTGGTATGACTATGATCAGAGATTATTCGGTATAATCATGACCTGTAATGTTATAAATAATGTGGTAAAAGTCCGCATTGGCCTATAGTGCATTGATGGATAGTTGTTGGCATGATCATGATCATTGGTGATAAGACGAATATCTTTGGCCCGTAGTGCATGGATAATTCGATGTGGATTATTTATTGAGCTGAGTCTCAGCGATAAAATTGATGATAAACTTTTTAAATCATAGAAGATAGTAGATATCATGCTCTACTTGACCCTTCTAATGGATTGCTTGTTCCGCTGCAGTTAAACTTGATATTTATTGTATTCTATCCGTTTAGCACTGTTGAAGGCTAACGATAATTTATTCTGCATTATCTTAGTCATAATATTTCTTACTGGGCTAGTTGAGCTCACCCTTTTGCTTTCATTGTTCTCTTCAGAAAATGAGAACTTAGCCGGGACTAGTCGGGGCTGTAGCAGTCATCACTATTCTATAAAATAGTGTGATAATAAATGTAATGAGGACTCCATTTGAGTTTGGATATTGTCTTTGAGACAATATTCGTGTAAAAACTCTCAGTTACGCTTTTGTCGTATTGTATAAATGAAGTTTGTATTTAAATTTTATACCATGTGTTTGACGACTCCAAATGGGTGATGTATACCTATTTTGGGGGCGTCACATTTAATTATTTGGATTTAATATCTTTTATGGTTAAAAGAATTGAAGTTATTAAAATTAGACAAGTCATGAAACAACCCTCTCGAGTTATCAACGTGCTTCTGAAACTCGGTGTTGAATGAAGTAGTACTAAATATTCTTACTTACGAATTATTTTTCCTTTTTGGATGTGTAGAACGAGGGATAAAAATTTCGGTGTCTTTGCTTTGATCTCTTTTACAACTTTAATATTGTGTGATGTTAAATTTTTAATTTAAATTGCATAAAATTTAATCTGTTATTTCAATTGGTTTTGGAACCGAAATCGCACCTAATGAAACCGAACTGCATCAATTACAAGCAGTTTTATGTGCAATTTTGATTTTATCAAACTGCACGTGTGCGATTTGAAGTAAATCGCACCATGCTCACCCCTAATTATCGCACTTGACCTTTATTAAACCGATGAATATATGATTAAGAAAATATCCTAGTTCAAATATCATGTTAAATATTTAATTTAAAATTAATTACTTCATTTTTTTTAAATTAGAGATATAATTTAATTTTTGAGATCAAACGACGACATATGAAACTTTAAAATTGGAATGACTCATAAGTTTTTAGAATGAAATAAATTTTGTGATTAATAGTTTTTGTTATATTCTTTATAATTATAATAATTGTATTAACTAAAATTAAATAAATTCATATCAATTTAAAATTTAATATATCGTTGTTTTATTTCAAAAGTCATTATATATTTAATTTTAGTACGGAGGAAGTATGATTAAATGAAGAAGTCCCTTGAGTATATATAATAAGTTTTCAAGTTAAATTTAATGGATATGAGACTTTTAATCCACATAAAATGTCAAAATTGGAAATCCACATCAGTAGGAAAATTACATGCTATAATTAAGGTTGTAAAATGAGTAAATAGTTCGGGTTGGATTCGATTTGTATTCACCCGACTAAAAGTTTGATTCGAGCTCAACTCAAAATATAAATGATTCAAATATGAGTAAATTTTAAAGTTCGATAAATTACTCGAATCTCCTCATATTATAATTTTTTATTGATACTCGGATCATATTCGTTCAAAAAGTTCAAACTGTTCGTGCTTAACTCGGTAACTTAACGAGCCTCAATAAAATTTTATTTTAAACTTGATAAATTTTGTTAAACAAATATAAGTAACTTAATACTCAGCTCGACTCGATTCATTTATATCCTTAACTACAATGAATCAAATCATTCCAATAAGCAATGCCATTGGTGATCCATTATGGATTTGTACTAATCCAATATCCAGCAAGATGATATTTAATGGAGTATTAATGTTAACTTATGTGACGCCCCCAAAATAGGTCCACACGACCCATTCTGAGTCGCCAGATATCACATTATAAAAATCATTTACAAACCTCATTTATACAACTGTTGAACTGTCGTGCAGAAAACGACCACAGTTAAACTGTGAGTTTTAATACAAATATATATAACTCTCGTGGTGCCTTGACCACAAGACCTTACAACGGTACCTTAAATAAAGGTACAGTCAATAACTGTTTTAAAAATTAAAATCTTTGGAAAATACTCAAGGAAACCTTCGTACATGGGAGGTTATGCGTCTATGTTATGATAGATATCATATGTCCACAGAATTATCCTTGGTTGAACCAAAAGTCCCCAAAGAAAAACAAGAAGATTACTATCATTTTCTTTCCAATGACGAGTCTTCTCTTGACATATAACTATCTCCACTGTCTCCAACTGAAAATTATATTTCAAATAAACTCCAAGATCATATAGGTAGTACTCGTAGATATACTCAGCCAGTGGATGTGCACAACCCTGTCTTATGATAACACGAGGTTGTATGTCATTAGACATCTTGTATGATAGTGGTAAAACACTCTTCCAAAGTTGGGTTCACCTCACCCTATTCGGTTCACCAAAATTAAATATCAAATGACGTATACAATACGACACACTTATCTAAAGTTCTCAATAAAATTATTTCCATACTATTTAGGG
This sequence comes from Panax japonicus, assembly GCA_020205505.1. Classification (NCBI taxonomy): domain Eukaryota; kingdom Viridiplantae; phylum Streptophyta; class Magnoliopsida; order Apiales; family Araliaceae; genus Panax; species Panax japonicus. The sequence continues at coordinate 10,397,330 of CM035110.1, read as the reverse complement.
AGAACCTCAACAGCTACAGACCACCGTTCTATTCCCCTGTTATCCCCGCTCGACTCGGCAACACTCTTATTACCTGAAAGGAATTATGAAGCAAAAGGATGAGCACAACTAGCTCAGTAAAGAATATCATGACTAAAGATAATTAAATTATCAATAGACTTCGTCAGTAATAAATCAGAGATTTAGAACATATGGTAGATGATAAAACTTTTCAACTATAGTTGCAGCGGAACGAGCAATCCATTAGAAGAGTCAAATAGACTATAAAGTCTATTATCTTCTCCACATTAAAAGTCCACCAACAATGTTTTATCTCTGTAACATCAATCAAAAATTCCTTTTCACAATTATGTGAATAACTCATAATCATAATTGTGATTCTAAATTCCTCTTCGCACCCAGGACGAAGATAATTTTCATCACCTATCTTCACCTGAAACATCAAAAATCATGGTTATACCAAATCATAATTTCTGCTCATAATCATACTAATAAATTCATCTTTGCACTACGGCCAAAGATATTCATTAACAATTCATCTTTGCACTACAGGCCAAAGACATACAACTGTATTTTAGAAGAGTCAAGTAGAGCATGATATCTACTATCTTTTACGAATTAAAAATGTATAATCAATATTTTATTGCTGAGACTCAGCTTAATAAATAATCCACATCATCGAATCATCCCTACACTACGACCAAGGATATTCATGTAATTATCAATGGTCATGATTATACTGAATAATCCTTGGTTATAATCATACCAATAACTGTCCATCAATGCACTACGGGCCAATGAGGACTTTTACCACATCATCTATAACATTACGGGTCATGATTATACCGAACGATCTATGGTCATAATCATACCAATAAACAGTTCATCTATGCATATAAGCCAAAGATACTCATCAATCAATAGTTCATGTGACAACCGAGATTTTGTAATTTAATTTTTCATATTTATTGGATTGAATAAATATTTTTTCGATGAATTAATTATTAGATTTAATAATTAATTGATGAAGTTGTGGTAGATTAATTTAATTATATGTGTTGTATTTATTAAGTTAATGTGGAGAATTTTTATTATTCAAAGTATATAATTATGTGAGCTTATTGTATTAAAAGAAATATTGAATAAGCCTAATAGTATTTTAATTAATTTAATTATTAATTAGAGATTTAATAATTTGACATTATTATTAAAGGAGAAATTTAATTATGTGACTATGTGAATTAATGAGAAATTATTATATTTTATTTAAAGTAAATTAAATAAGATATTGATTTATTTTATAAAAAAAGTGTGATATTATTTAAACTATATGATAAGGTTTTATTAAATTAATGGTTTTTGAAACCTATTCTAACTAACCAAACATGGCACTAAGGGAGGTTGGGAGAAGTTACCCATAATAGGTAACTGACTTCCACAACGCGTCAGTCTTCCTTATTTAGTATACGTCTCCTCTTTTATTTTTATTATTGCTTAAGTCTAGAAAAGTAGAAACAGAGAGAGATTGAGAATTTTTGAGGGAGAATTGTTAAGTGAATTGTGATTGAAGAAGGATTGAGAAGGAATTCATCTCCTATTAATTCACTCTACGCTTGGGATTTAAATCAAGGAATGAGTTTAATTAAAAGTGTAATCTACGCACGAGGCAAGTTTCCTAACCCTACTTGTTATCGTTATATAAGTTGATGAATTCACCTTTCTACATTGAGTAAGTTCTCATTATTATTGACCAAGTCTGTTTTGTTATAAATCTTTCAAGCATGACGCTGTTATACAATACTTATTCTATTGTATACCTCTTGAGATTGTTATTCAAATTAAATTATCAGTTATTGTTAAACCTTGTTAGACTAGCGAACCCATAATGATTTGACTAGTCCATAGTTGATGAGCGTTCTAAATTTCAGAACCCTTGTTGATTTATCCAAACCAAACTTCCTTTGGTGCGGACTCGAATGTCAAACTGAGATGAACAACCCTGTAAAGGAGATTACTTATGCGTTAGCGTTAAGATATTGTGCACAGTATGGTACTAAGGGCTTATCCCCCTAAGTACGAGAAGAAGAGTCCATAGTCTTATGACTGTTAAAGGTTTCAAGTATAACACTTGACAACCTAGAACATAGTTCAAGGTCTTATGACCCTCAGAATTTCTTTTGATTTCTGTTATACATTCTTGATTCAAAAGTTGAGCTTTTATATCAGAAGTTGTTAAATCATTCGCATGTTATTATTCAATTATTGTATTGTTATACTTGTGGGCAATCGTGCTCACTCTTTTATAATAATAATATTGCAGTTAAAAACAAAAGAGCAGACGAGCCTTCCACTAGTAAAGACAAGGGCAAGATTAGCAAGTAATGAAGACTGATTATTTATGTGGTTATGTAATAATATTTAGACTTGATGTTAGTTAAGACTTATTACTTGTTTATGATTCCGCATAGATGTTTTAAGGTTAGAGCAACCTGGGATTTTATTTATTTTGCAGTTGATGTAACCCATAAGGGGAGATTTATTTATTATTCTATCTATTGCATGATTTGCATTTATTTATGGGTGGATAGATAGATGATGTTTGTACAGTGAACACCAAATCCTGTGGAAATGGAAGTACCAGATTTGGGGGTGTCACAGTTCATCTTTGCACGTAAGCCAAAGATATACAACTGTAATATGAGACCCCGAATTTTATGAAATGAAAGTATTCAATTTTCTTATAATTATTCTATTTAGTAAATGGTTAAATTGATAAAAGGTTAAAGTTAAGGGTGATATGTGAAAATTTTTTAAAGTATGCAAGTTGTTATAAAATATTCGTTTGGTCGGAGAATATTCTTTTTGTCAGAGAATATCCGTAGGATGGCATAATCATTGGTGGACCCCACAACGGAAGTATTATCGTAGTAAGGAAACGATAGAATTATCTTTTTATAAAAATAACAGCGAAAGTGTTACCGTTAAAACTGTTGAATTACTCGGTAGTAAAAGTACAGTAATACGCGTAGTTGCATAGTAGCACATGGTATTAATTATTGATGCTTACGTGAGAAGTCACTCAGTTAAACTCAATTATTGCTACAATAATTTCTGCATCATATCTTTCATATTATTGATTTAATTATTATCACAGTATCATCTGTATAATATTTTATATATTATTAAATCAATAATTGAAACGACAAAGTTATTCATATTATTATTTGCAATATTGACAATGTCTAGAAGTTCTATCAAGGAGAGGTTTGGTCACCTAATTGCTCGCCAATAAGGAGAAATCCTTATCAGAAAGCCCCCTCTTTCTTGGGAACGACCTGGTTGTTAAATATTGTAAGTTATAATATTAATGATAAATGTTATAAAAAATCAAATTTGAGTTCATAGTTAAATTTGGAGACGCGGACGTGATATTTGAGTCCAGAACGATGAAATTAGTAGAAATAGACTATAAACACAAAATTTATTGGGGTTGACTTTTTGGTCAAAAAAGTCATTAGTTGACTTTTTCAAATGACTTTGCTAAGAACTTAGAATTGCTTAAGGATGAGTTAGAATACCCCATGAACATAGAAATTATGAATAGAGAAATAATCCCTGTTAAGTATGTTCATAAAAACTGTAGAATGGATATTAAGGGTAATATCATGAACATAGATCTTATCCCTATTCGACTCAGAGAATTCGACGTTATTTTGGGTATGGACTGGCTATCCAATTATGGGGCGATAATTGACTACCAGAAGAAGCGTATTAACCTCATGACTCCGTCAAAGGTTGTGTTTTATGGTAGTAAGTCGCCTAGAAAAGCAAGTTGTCTGACGATGATGCAGGCCAGGAGGTTGTTAAGGCAAGGATGTGTAGGATATCTGGCTTACATAGTCGATAGTCGTAAAGAGAATCCGAAAATAGATGAGATATCAGTAGTGAGAGATTTCGCAGACGTGTTTCTAGATGATTTGCCAGGACTTCCTCCAGATAGAGCAGTTGAATTTGTGATCGATTTGGCTCTAGGAACGGCTCCAATATCGAAGGCACCGTACCGAATGGCACCGGTAGAGATAAAGGAACTGATGGTCCAACTACAAGAATTACTGGACAAGAAGTATATCCAACCAAGTGTATCACCATGGGGAGCGCCAGTTTTATTTGTGAAGAAAAAGGATGGAACAATGTGACTCTGCATAGACTATAGAGAACTGAATAAGGTCACGATTAAGAATAGATATCCATCACCGCGAATCGACGACTTGTTCGATCAGTTAAAGGGAGCAAGATATTTTTCAAAGATAGATTTGAGGAGTGGTTATCATCAACTGAAGGTGAGACCAGAGGATGTACCGAAGAAAGCATTCAGAACACAATACGGTTACTACGAATTTCTAGTAATGTCATTTGGTCTAACAAATGCTCCTGCAGAATTTATGGGCTTAATGAATGGAGTGTTCAAACCGTTTTTGGACAAATTCTGTAAGACCCCAAATTATTATTAATGAAATTTAATTTCCTCTATTTATTATGTTGAAATAGTAAGGGTTGATTTGATTAATGTGGTGAGTTATGGGTAAAATGCGCAATTATTTCAAACAAGTAAGTGGTTTTAAAATATTCATTTTATCGGAGAATATTCGTTTGGTCGTGAAATATTCTTACTGTCTGGGAATATCCGTACGACGGCGCAGCCTTGTGTGGGCCCCATAATGGAAAGCGATTGGAGGAAGAAAACGACAAGAATGCGTTGTTTATAAATAACGGCGTAGTTGTTACAGTTAATACTGCTGGAATACCCGGTGGTTAAAACACAATAGCACACAGTATTACACCAATTATTGATTCTTACGTAAGAAGGCACTACTCAATAATTCTTACAGTAATTACTGTTCAGTATTTTATTTTATTGATTCAATAATTGCTGCGTTGATATTTTATATTACTGTTGTTTCAATAATTGTCACTACACAGTATTTTCCATTATCGGAGCAATAATTCATATTATCTGAATAATATTATTAGATAACATTATTGTCAATGTCTAGAAATTTCTGTCTAAGAAGAGGTTTGGTCATCTAATTGCGCGCCAGTAAGGAGAAATCCTTATTGGAAAGCCCCCTCTTTCCTAGGAACTGCCTGGTTGTTAGTATTGTGATTCTGTAATATTATTTATGAATAATTAATTATTAATTTATATGATGAGGAAAATATTAATTTTATGTGGATATAGATGGAGAAAATTTTTAATGTGACAATTGTTGAAAATTAATATTTTATCTTTTTCTGATAAAATAATTCATTTAAATATATTATTTTAATAATATAATAATGGTGATATTTTTACAATGATTGTGGGATATATGAGTATATGAGGAGAAAGAGTATTTTTGTGACATTAAATGATTAACACGTGTTTTGTGTGTTGGTGGACACAATTTTTGACTGAAATTTGATTATAGCCTGTAAAATCGCCCGTTTGTGGATTTCGGTCAATTTCTGTTTGGAATTTGAAAAAACTTTCTTTTGCAAAGTTGTAGAGAATGAAATTTCCCATTCAAAGGACATGTGGTTTGAATTTTTCTGACAAAAGAGCTATTTATTGTGAATTATTGAAGTTCCAAAGTTCTGAAATAATTGATTTTTGGAAGTTTTAATTATTTTTTTAAAGAAAAACGTTTTTTACATTTTGTGGCCTCATTAAACATGTGATAAGTTGCTGAATTCAGATTCTTGGTGTGCTAAGGAAATTTGTATAAATATATTATTATTTTATTAAATTTTCTGCTTTAGTGTTCTAAGCAATTTTCTATAAATAGGGTGCTTAGGTTAGAATTGAAAATCACACCAGAAACTGATATCTTCTCTCTCTTTCTCTCTCGATATATTAAGCGTATTCTTGTGAGTATTTTGATACCTTGAGTGTTACTATACGGTGCAAGTTTCCTTCAGTACTATATCTAGTATTCCCGTCAGGAGTACCGTCTTTTTGAGGTAAGGGATATTTTTTTTTAAAATGATATTATTTCTTTCAATATCATTATACCGGAATATTGGTAAGATTTTTCTTGTGAAATTTCAATCTTTTTATGTCAGAGTTACTATTCACGAGTTACTATTCATGAGTTATTATTCATGAGTTACTATTCATGAGTACTATTTACGAGCATGATAATTTTTCTTGTGAAATTCGTGTCTTTTAGTGTCGGGGTTACTATTCACGTATACGAAACTATTCACATATACGACACTATTCATGAATACGATACTATTCACAGAAAAATTAAATTTTTATTTTTGTCCAAGATATCTATTATGGATACTAGCTTTGATTGTATCCATGTTTTGATCATTCTTGAATTTTACTTCACTATGATTATTTATGAAGTATTTTTGAACTCGGTTTGATTAAAGTACGAATCCTTAATATTTGTTCTTTTGTTTCACTGGATTCGTTTTCTGTAAAATATTTTTCATCATCCTCAGTCCTAAATGATGACATGTTGTTGAATATCTTTGGCCTGTAATGCAAAGATGGTTGATTTTATTATGAATATCTCTGGCCCGTAGTGCAAAGATGTACAGGTGTTGAGATGAACATAACCGACTGACGAATATATTTGGCATGTAGTGCAAAGATGTACAGGTGTTGAGATAAATATGACCGACTGATGAATATCTTTGGCCTGTAGTGCAAAGATGAATATTTGATTCAAGATGAATATTGATTTATGTTATAGGGATAAAATATTGATGATGGACTTTTAAATTCATAGATGTTAATAGATTTCATTCTCTACTTAACTCTTCTAATGAATTGTTATTTTCGCTGCGAATATTGATCTGAAACTTGTTGTCTGTTGTATTCTATCAGATTTTTCCCTGTAGAAGACTAACGATAATTTGTTGTACATTATCTTAGTCATAATATTATTTATTGGGCTAGTTGAGCTCACCCTTTTCTTTTTTGTTCAATTTTTCTTCTCAGGAGGCGAGAATATAGCGGGAACTAGTCGGGGTGTGGAGTGATGGTTCAAGATAGTTGTTTTAGTAGTCCTCACTATGCTGTAAAATAGTGTATCAATAATTGTAATGAAGACTTTATTTAGGTATGGATATTGTCTAGAAGACAATATTTGTATTTAAACTCACAGTACATATGTTGTCGTATTTTGCACGACAAATGTATTAATAAAGTTGAAGTTGTTTCTGTACCATGTATTTGGTGACTCAAAATGGGTTGGATGGAATGGACCTATTTTGGGGTCGTCACAGTTGGTATCAGAACTTAGGGATATGATCTCTGGCGGAGATCGGGGAATAGAACTAGGAGGGGAGAGACGAGTAAATCCTTTGCTAGTATGTCCTACCTAAGCTTATTTGTTGGTTGGTCAGTATATAGGGATATTATGTGATATGTTGATTTCTTTAATTAACCCTTGTTTTATGGCAGTATTTGAGAATGTCGACTGAGAATGTTAACAGTGGAGTAAATGAGACTGTGGAAACGCATGTACTCACCAATGAGGAGAACGTGCAGCAGGCTGGCAGTGTTCTTCCTGTGAACAAAGCCACTGAGCAGATGATGAACGACGGGATGTTTAGAAGCTTTTTGCAGTTCATGCAAAATCAGACGAGGGAGACTCGTGTTCAAAATATAGGTGGAAATGAAAGCAACGCACGGTTTGTCACAGCCAAGCAGTTTAAAGAGTTGGGACCACCAGAGTTGGTGAAAACCGGATCCGATTAAGGCGGAGACGTGGGTCAAACAAATTACCAAGATATTCGATGTCTTGGGATGCACGGAGGAACAGAAGGTTCCATTCGCCACTTTTATGTTCCGTAATGAGGCTGATTACTGGTGGTAATCTGTGAAGCGTACCCATCCAGCAGCACTCAGTATGTCTTGGGAGACGTTTCAGAAACTGTTCAATGACAAGTACTTTCCTGAAAGTATTCGTCATATGAAGGAAGTGGAGTTCATTAGACTGGAACAAAACAACATGATAATGTCCCAGTACGAGGTGAAGTTTGCAGAGTTATCAAAGTTTGCACCTCATTTGGTGGAGAATGAGGAACATATGACGCGGATGTTTCTGAGAGGTTTGAAACCTGGCATACGTCAGTATCTCATTTCTCATAAATTTTCTCTCTATTCAGATGTTTTCAACAGGGCTCAATTGTTAGAGCGAGATAACGAGTACGTTCAACCGAGGGACCATAACCAGGATCATACTGGTGACAGCAGTCATCAGAACAACGATAACCAGCGGAGAAAGAAGAATACGGACAAAGGCGGTAACCACTCTGGTGGTAATCATGGCCATGAGAATAGAAGAAGCGAGTCGGGAGGAGATTTTAAAAAGAGGAGATTCAACAACGACCATGTGAAGACGTCGGCACCAACTGGTTCTAAGGTAGGAGAACGACCGCCGATTAGATGCTACAAATGCGGAGAGGGGGGACATATCAGCCCAAACTGTCCACAACAATTAAAGGTATGTTATAATTGTGGAAAGAAAGGACATATCGCTCAAGATTGTACGGTAGCGAAACCCAGTCCAGCGGGGATGGTGACTCAAAAGGATGTCCCAGAAAAGTCAAAGTCAACGGTTCCTAGAAGAGCGTTTGTCGTGACCGGTCAAAATGCGAGGAACCCGAACGAAGTTAGCACGGGTTAGTTAATTATAAATTCTTGCGAAGTTTATACCTTATTAGATACCGGTTCTACCCATCCTTTTATCTCTCTTGCTTGCGTTCAACGTTTAAACTTGACTTCAGAAAAATTAGACTTTGACCTATCTGTGGAAACTCCGTTAAGAGAAACTTTTGTTACATCCACTATTTATAAATCTTGTTTGATCCAAGTTGGCACCATCACATTACCTGTTGATCTTATCTCTTTAAAGATACTTGCTTTTGATGTGATTTTAGGAATTGATTAGTTAACTACTCATCATGCCAAAATTGATTGCTTTCGTAAGGTTGTTAGTTTTCATATTCCTAAGCAACCTGTTATTCGAATTCAAGCAACCAAACCATTGAAGTCAAACTCTTTCATATCAAGCCATAAAGCCATTCGTTTATTGAAAAATGGATGTCAAGCTTTTTAGCCATGTCATGGACTTGAACAAAAATACGTCAGATTTGAATGATATTTCTGTTGTTAGTGAATTTCCTGACGTATTTCCTGAAGAATTTCTTGGCTTACTCCCAGAGCGTAATATTGAATTTGTATCGACTTTAAATCCGGTACAAAACCCATTTCTAAAATCTCATATCGAATGGCTCCTATTAAACTTCAGGAGTTAAAAATCCAACTATAGAAGTTGATACCCGAGCCTCTAACTGGTGACTTCCTTTGTGGAATGCACCGAAGCCAGACTCTTCGTAGGGGACGCCATATTCGTGCGGTAGTAAACTGATAGGTGCCATTGTGACGTACTATCCAAGATTGGGATATGAGTCACAGTTGAGAGCAACCTAAGTCAGTAATCCAAATACATAGCTTTCTAGGCTTAGTTGGTTATTATCGGAGATTCGTGGAAAGATTTTCTCAAATCGCTACTCCATTAACTCAGCTAACTCGTAGAGATACAAATTCGAATGGAGCAAGGAATGTGGGAAGAGCTTCAAAGAACTCAAGAGGAGACTCATTTCAGCACATGTTCTGACCATACTATTTCAGATGCAATCTGGTACAACTCTACTAGACAAGGTTAAGGAGGCTCAACTTCATGATGACGAATGTCAATTGGTGAAAAAGAAGATATCCGAAGGAACCGAATCAAGATTCAAGATGGATAAGGAAGGAATACTGAGATTTGAGAATAGAATTTGGGTACCGCCAGTAACTGAGATTAAGGAAGAAATTTTGAGCGAGGGTCACAACTCAAGATATTCGATTCACCTTGGTAGCACCAAGATGTATCAAGATCTTCGACAACATTTTTGGTGGCCAAATTTGAAACGAGAGGTTGCAGAATGTGTTGCCAAATGCCTGACATGTCAGAAAGTGAAAGCAGAACATCAGAGGCCGAGTGAGTTACTACAACCTTTAGAGATTCCAGAATAGAAATGGGAACATATTACGATGGATTTCGTGGTTGGCCTACCGACAACTCAGAAAGGCTACGACGCAGTATGGGTTATTGTTGACCGATTGACGAAATTCGCACACTTCCTTCCGATCAAAATCAGATTCAACTTAGATCAGTTGACCAAGTTATATGTGAAAGAAATTGTTTCAAGGCACGGAGTTCCGGTGTCAATTGTTTCCGATAGAGATCCGCTTTTTACGTCGAACTTCTGAAAATGTCTATAAGAATGCAAGGGTACACAGTTGCGAATGAGCACGGCATATCACCCTCAGACAGATAGACAGAGTGAAAGAACAATTTAGACATTGGAAGATATGTTAAGAGCTTGTATAATGGACTTCAAAGGAAATTAGGACGACCATCTACCGCTCGTAGCGTTCGGCTACAACAACAGTTACCATGCCAGTATTGGCATGCCGCCTTATGAAGCGTTATACGGCATAAAGTGTAGAACTCCGCTATACTGGGATGAAGTTGGCGAAAGACAATTACTAGGCCCGAAATTGGTACAACAAACAACAGAAATAGTCAAAGTGATCCGAACAAGATTGACAGCAGCTCAAGATAGACAGAAGAAATACACCGATCCACACAGTAAAAATGTTGAGTTCGAGAGTAATTACTGTAATAATTATTGAGTAGTGCCTTCTTACGTAAGAATCAATAATTCAAAAATATTGTGAAATACCGTGTTCTATTGTGTAACCACACGTATTACTGTATTTTAACCACCAGGTATTCCAAGAGTGTTAACGGTAACAACTACGCCGTTATTTATAAAAACTCAAACTTGTTATTTTCTTCATCCTACAGTTATTCTGTTATGGGGCCCACAAATGGTTGCGCTGTCGTACGAATATTCCCCGACAACAAGAATATTCCACGACCAAACGAATATTCCCCAATAGAAATGAGTATTTTATAACCACTTGCGTATTATGAAAATTTTATATATATCATTCTTAACTTTAATTTTTTATCAATTTAACTATTTACTGAATAACAATTATAAGAAAAATTAAATACTTTTATTTCATAAAATTCGGGGTCTTACAAAAAGTATAAATTTTATACATATTAAAAAAATAAAAATAGAAAAGAGATTAAAAATAAAGTTAAATTTTTTCTTAGTGGTTTTTTAATATTCATAAAATTATGATTACTTTTTTTGTACTGATGAACCCCACTAAATGACATAATTACTATTCTATGTATTTTATCTTATTCTTTTGAGATCAAAAATATATCCACCTTTAGTTATTCTTTTAAGGACGAATGGAGTAGTATTATTTTTAAACTAGTAAAATGCATTTATCATTTAATTCTATATATCATATATGGGCTATATGTAGGTGATTTGAGAATTGAGATTTCAAGAAAATTGAGGTCATTGTTTCCATATGTGTTGCAATCAATCAGTTGGGTCTGATTATTGGTGTTCTTGCCGGTAGCATGTTGTTTTGTGCATTGGGCCACGATTCTCTGGTTGGTATGCATTGGGCCGCTAATATACTTTTTATTTTTTTAATCTTGGTCAAAATCAAACCCAATGACCTTAACTCCGCTCTCTCGCCGGTGAAATCTATACGTCGCTGCTCCGGACCTCCGGTAACCGCCCTCAAAATTTTGACCCTCCTCAAATTTTATTCTGGTTCCGCCACTGCATCTAGAAGAGCTCTTTACTCTCTGTTTCTGAGGTTTGAACAGAAAAGAAAAAGAATTGAAAACTTAAATTAGAACAGAAAAAAAAAAGAATAGAAAACTTGAAGTTTTCCTTTGTGTTGTTTCTGAGTTTTTAATAGAAAAGAGTAGAAAATTTAAAATTGAGAACATAAGTTGTAATTTAAAATTTATTATATTAAAAGTTGAGGATAATATGAGAATTATAAAAATATTATTTTTTCTAATTTCTTTTTCGTCCAAATCAGGTCAATTTTGGACGAAAAACTTTGACAGAAAAAGTGACCAAGTTTTCTATCTATTTCATTTCTTTTTCGTTTATTAAAAAACTCAGAAACATATAACTTGAAAAGAAAAATTAAATTTTTCGTCCATTTCTTTTCTTTTTTTATCCATTTTAAAACTCAAAAACAGAACGTTAACATATTGACTGTTTTTCACTTACGCGTAAATTTTTTCATTTATTGACTTGCATATTTTTTTTTTAAATGATATAACTTCAGACTTCTTTCTTTAAAAGAGAGTTTTATTTTGACATCTTGAATGATAACTAATACAATTTAATTTAATTTTAGTCCATATAATTTTAAACATTAAATTATCTAAAATTACCACCGATTACAAAATTTATTCTTCTTAAAAATAGAACAAATTCGCATCAATCACAAATTTTAAATCTTGTAATTGATCATTTAAAATAAAATAAAATAAAAACATTTTTTCATTTGGTTGGCTAATAAATATATATGATTATTAGAAAAATGATAAGATTATAATATAAGCACATTCACATATAAACAACTGTTGGAGTGATTAACATGAAGTTAATTTTGGTCAATTGATCAATACAGTGTTGACACAAATCAGGGAGGTGATTTCTCTCCCTTCACCATTTGTATTATGGGCTATTTGTTTAGGACTGAATATATCTGAATGGTTGAATGATTCAATCAGTCAGTCATTAAGTGCGTTTATTTTGGAAAAAATCGTCTGAATTGTTGAATCGGTCAGATGATTGAGCTGAATAGCTAAGTCATATTTTTTTGACTGAATGATTGAATGAACAGCTGAAAAAAGTAAAAAAAAATAAAAATTTAAAAATTTAAAAAAATATATTAACTATTATATTAAATAAATTTACAATAACTTTGAATTTTTTTTAGAGGGGTAAAATAATAAAATCCTGTCATTCAGATGTTTCAGACATGTTAATTATTAAATATTCAGGTTCAGCTCATTCAGATTCATTCAATTTTTATCAAATACCTCCTTAATTAATTAATCAACTTACTATAAAATTAACTTGTGATAACTGGATCCATAAATAACACATTTTGGAACCCTTGATTTAAACATGTAAATCAATAGCCACTTATTTTTATTCCTCTACCGAGTATAAATAAATAGTAAAATGTAAACATACTAGCTGGGTCCCGTGCCTCCGGCACTATATGGACAATATGATTTATCTCAAACTTTGAATGATCAAAATAATTTATTGAGTGAGCGGGAAATTTAAAGTCATTTGTATTTTATTAAATTATTATTAGATTATTAGATAGATAGATGTATTTTATTAGATAGATGTATGAACGGTGGGATTTATCTCAAACTTTAGACGGCCCAGATGATTTATTGAGTGAGCAGGAAATTCAAAATTATTTGTATTTTATTAGATAGATATGTATTAATGTATGTATGTCTATATCTATATATAGACCCCCTACCTCTCTTCATACGGACTCTCTCTACCTCTTTTTCTCTCTATCGGACAATTTTCTTCTATCAGAATCCTCATCTCACCGCTCTTTCTCTCTCACGCACAAAAACACACACACATAAACAGCCAGAATGAGCGATCTGAAGACGAGATTTCTGGAGGTGTACTCTGTTCTGAAATCCGAGCTACTCAACGACCCTGCTTTCGAGTTCACTGATGATTCTCGCCAATGGGTCGAGCGGGTAACAAAAATCAGCATTTCCATTGTTATTATTATCATGCTTTCGAATTTCTTCTCCTTTTTCTCAGTATCTACATTTGCTTCTATTTTGTTTATCGTGTTTATGTTTATGATAACTTGCATTTCACCAATTGAGATTTTCACGAATTTGACTTTGTTTTTAACAAACACGTATACTTTGCTTGCTAATTAATTTGTTTGCTTAACATTTATTTGTCCTAATTAGTTTTGGTTAATTGTTTATTTGGTATATTATTTTCTAGATTCATAATTATGGTAAAAACCAGTTTTCATAGATCTGGCATTGAGCTGGATCGAATCTATATGGCTAGATATTGGGGTCATTGGGAATCAATTAGTTGCAGGCTGCTTATAGAAACTCGGAGTTTTTATTTAATAATATCCTCAAAGAAATGTGCGTTATAGTTTTTAAATAGTTTTGTTTTTTGCAGTATAAAATATTTTTGGGAATGTGGAAACTTTTAGCATCTTTCTCAGAGTGCTTGTTTAGCATAGTGATGCAGTGAGTTGAAACACTTTTAAATTTAGAGTCAAAATTTAGAGTGTTTGACAAAACTACTTTTATAAGAAAGTTAGTTTGGATACGTGATTGTAAAACTCATTTTGAAAAACTACATGACAAAACTATACAAAAGTGATAGGTATGGACTTCTCATTCATTTTTAACAAGGACACATTTGTAAACTATGTTTCAGCCTATAGTGTTTTCCCCCAAAAGCACACCTATATTGTTTCCCCCCCCCCCCCCCCAAAAGCACAGGCAGAAAATTTATGGTTATACCAAGTGTGTTTTACATTATACTTATAAGTGCTTTTTCTTATAATTAGTTTTAAAAAATTATTGTGTTTGGTAGTGAAAAACACTTAAACTAGTAAAAAATTAAAAAGTGTTGGATATTAAAGAAATTGCTTATCACTTATTTAAAGTGTAAACAACTAAAAATGAAGGTTTTGAGAAGTAAAGAGGACAATGGATGGAACTATTAAAATAATTAAGGATAGATTTGTAATATACTTGATTGATTATTAGATTTTGGCAATAGCCAGAAGCACCAAATTGGAGCTTGTGATTATTTACAATAAAAGTGATTATAAGTAGTTTCATAAAATCACCTTATAAGCAGTTTCATAAAATCACCGCACACTTTTTTTTTTTTAAATTGATTATTAACAGGTTTGACTAATTATAAGCAATCCCAAACTACCTCTTAGCCCACATCTCTACTCACTAAAAACACTTTTGGAGGGCCACCAAACACTAAATGTTTCCAAATTTAATTTAGAAAGTGTTTTTGCTCTATCACTCCGCTCCACAAAATGAGCTTAGAGGTTGCAATGTCATGGTTTTTTTGTACATGCTCCGACTCAAAGGGGAGGTGGGCTGTGGGCTGTGGGCTGTGGGCTGTGGGCTGTGGGCATAGGCACATGAAATACTTGAAGAATAAGTGAGAATTAATTATTAAGTTAGATGAAGTACAAGATAAAAATAAGTTTTAATGTACTTTTTACTGTTTGTGTAAATTGATGAAAATTTTGTTTGTATTTTTCATTAACTATATGCACAGCTGTTATCTTGTTTTAACTTAATTAGTTTAAAATAACATAATAATATATTGTATGATTTTGGAAGATTATGTCAAAAGCTTGAATCCTAGTGTGGGTTTGAGTTCATACAGACTGTCAAGGGGGATGCAATTTGTTGACTGAAATAACAACATTCATGATTTTGATGTGTATAGGGAAGTCGAGACATGCCCTGCAACTTAAAAGACGTACTTTATTGGGCAGCATTTTTCTTCTCTTTTCTATTTAATTTTCTCTTGATATATATGTGAAAAGTTTTACTCCTTTGTCCAGTTAAAATAGGCCACTTGAAGTAAAAGAGGCAAATCTACAATAATGATTTATCAAGCAGATCTTCTAAATGTTACTTATCTGGAATGGGAAGAGGATAGTGCATTTATTTAGAGGAAGACATACTTGAAAGTTGTATGAAAAGCTTGAGAAAAATAGAGAGAACGAAGGGGGAACCAGGATGCTGTTTTTCCCTTGCCCTAAAATGAATCTGAATCTACCCTTTTTCATACTCTTTTAAGGCTGAAGCCCCTAATATGATCCCAAGCAATTCGTCTTATTGACGTTTTGTATCTGGAAATTTAAGACTGTTACCTCTAGACTTAAAAAATTTTGTTTGAAAATTTAATAGTAGTTAGATGTAAACCAAAACACTTTTTTTGTGCTATATATCGAGCAAACTAGTGCTCATAAATTCTTTAGACCAACCCCAACAATCTGAATTTCCATTGATTGATGTGTTTCCACATCAAAATGAAGGAAAATCTATTTTGCAATTACTAACATTTAAAAAACAAGGGGCTTCTTAGGCTATTACCCCCTGGTCTGGACTTTTGGTCATTCCCACGATTGTAAGTTAAGTTATACACATAAGAAAGAATTTTACATGTCTGTGTAACATGTGTACTGGTGTAGTCTCTTACCACAGTTGGGAACTTTGAGAATTTACAGTCCCTTTATCCTTTCTATCAATTAGATTCTCCTTCTGAGTATGACCGCTTGTCATTTTATTGCAGATGCTGGACTATAATGTGCCTGGAGGTGGGAGCAGAATAGTTACATCATTCATGTTTTCAATAAAATTTTCAACAAAAAATCTGTTTCATTTTCAGTGACCTGATTCTTCTAGAGGTTCTGCTTCCAGAAACGGGGAACAAATTTGACTTGAATGGATTGTTTAAGAGATTGAGTATATTGGGTCTGTATCTCAACGTACATACTAATCTGTCTTGTTTACAGGAAAGCTGAATCGAGGGCTGTCTGTTATTGACAGCTACAAGTTGCTGAAAGAAGGAAAAGAACTAAGTGATGATGAAATTTTTCTTTCAAGTGCACTTGGTTGGTGCATTGAATGGGTAAGAAAAATAATGATTTTCCAATGCATGGTTTAGCATTTCTTTTATTTTCATGATTATTTACCTTTTGTTGCATGAGTCTGTGAACCTAATTGGCAAAAAATTTACAGCTTCAAGCTTATTTTCTTGTGCTCGATGATATTATGGATAGCTCTCATACGCGCAGAGGTCAACCCTGTTGGTTCAGATTACCTAAGGTACGAGTCTATTGATTTTCAATTACCATTTATTCTTTTGGTTAAGCATTTCAATGGTTCACTTTGATTCCTTGAAGGACCAGTTTCTGAATTTTTTGTACTAGGTTGGTATGATTGCCGTAAATGATGGCATATTACTTCGCAACCATATCCCAAGGATTCTCAAGAAGCATTTCCGACAAAAGCCTTACTATGTGGATCTGTTGGATCTATTTAATGAGGTGGGATTTCCCGCATAAAGATTATTTGATCAGGATCAGTAATTCACAACTATTAGTATTAATTTTTTAAAATCATGAACAGGTAGAATTCCAGACAGCTTGTGGACAGATGATAGATTTGATCACCACCCTTGTAGGAGAGAAAGACTTATCGAAATACTCATTGCCTATGTAAGTGCTGGATTTCTTGTCATCTTCTTTTTAATATTTCTTATTCCCAATTTTCACTTTTTGAAGTACAAAATATTGCATTCTTCTGCAGTCATCGCCGGATTGTGCAGTACAAAACTGCTTACTATTCATTTTACCTTCCAGTGAGTGATAACTTTCATTTCTGTTTGAGGCTTATGATGGTGTTCTGTTAAGAATCTCACCTTTGACATTTCTTGCTGTCATGTTTTTTTGTTGTTGATGAACTCTAGATGTCTAGTCACTTAAGTTTATCTGTGGAATTGCCGCTGATAGAGTAATAATATACCTATTTATTTGTTTTAAAGGAGCATATTTATTACAAAATTTCTCAGATTTATTCAGATCTTGTTTCTCTTTTTGAAAAATTTTACTCCTCACAGATTCAAGGAATAATCTGCCTTAATTTTCATTTTCTTATTATTATTTCTGAAATTTTTGTTGAACCTAATTATTAAGTAATTTTTTTTCAAGGTGGCCTGTGCACTTCTTATGTCAGGCGAAGATCTGGAGAAACATACTAATGTAAAGGACATACTTATTGAAATGGGAACCTATTTTCAAGTGCAGGCAAGTGTTATTTCGCCATGAGTCTTTAGTATTCTGTTTGTAAGAACTTGATGTATCTCAAAATAGCCCGTTTGACTCTAAATCACTCTGAAGTTAAATTTTAATTTCTTTTTGTCAGATCAGCATTTTAAAAGAGCATATAATTATCTCTTTTTTTCCTGATAATTTGAAGGCTATTTAGTATGTCAATTAACAATCTGCTGATATATTTTTAGGATGATTATCTGGATTGCTTTGGTGCACCAGAGGTGATTGGGAAGGTAAACTCCTGTGATGTGTTTTTTACTTGTGAATTCGTTCACCATTTATCTCAGACCTGTACTGATAAACGACCAGATATCTAAATGTCTATTGAATTGACAGATTGGCACAGATATTGAAGATTTCAAGTGCTCCTGGTTGGTAGTAAAAGCACTGGAACTTTCTAACGAGGAACAAAAGAAGTTTTTACATGCAAGTTAAAAGCAGTATTCTAATAACTAATTCTCTGCTGTTAAAGGGTACTAGATTTACTTATCCAGATGGATTCTGTTTACAGGAGAACTATGGAAAGGATGATCTGGCCTCTGTAGCAAAAGTGAAAGAGCTTTATAACACTCTCAAGCTTCAGGTTATTATTTATTTATTTTTTTCTCATTTCCAACTTGGGAGCCGATTTCATCTTCTATAAAAGTTTCCGTTTCTTGTAAATATGTACCCAGTGAATTATCTGGCTATATAGATTATGTGAGGAGTTGAAAACTGAACACTCAAGTGCATGTTTGGTTTGTGGCTTTTGGAGTCCAAATGTCTTGTTCGTTTAAACTCAAATTATTCCAAATGCAGCTTTTTAACTCACAAACGCAGATTTTAAGCCCCAAATTCATCACCATTTCTGGTGCAGTGAGTTGGGCAAACCCGCTCAAACGCAGTTTCCTGATGCACCAAAATGAAAGAGCCCTAAATCTTTTCTTTTTTGTGGCTCTTTGTGTATTTTTGTAGGATGTATTTGCCGAGTATGAGAGCAAGAGCTATGACAAGTTGATCAAATTCATTGAAGCTCATACGAGCCAAGCGGTACAAGCATTGTTAAAATCATTCTTGGGAAAGATATATAAGCGGCAAAAGTAAGTAATTTGCTCAGCGCCGAGTTAGGATTTCAAGAAAATTTGAATGAAGCCTTGCCTGGAAATTCTTTGTAATGCTCCAAATGGAGGGGAAGTTGTTGTCTGTATCTTATAAACATTAGTTGCATTTACTTATTTTGTATTGACAATTAAGATGTTGTACTGTAATAAATAAAATGAGACCTGGGTTTTGTAGGAGCTTTAAAGTATATTCAAATAAATTTTGTTGATTATTGTTTCACTGGATTTTTTTTCCTTGTTTTAAATATGGAGCCAATAATTAGTTCCTTTTTTTTATTTTCTCCCGGTAAGTCGGCCTTTTTTTTAAAAAAAAGAAGAAAATATTGTTTTTTCTTTAAAACAAATTACTGCAAAATTCAATGTGAATTGTATTGTTTAATAAATGAATTGTGATGGATTTCTATGGAGTTTATACCTTTCTCTTGCGTCTCATGTTCGTTAGTTGTGCACTTTTTACAAAGTAAAGAATGTTATCAATTTTAGTGTCCACATCACTGCCTAACCTAGCTAACTAATTATGCTAAAAGAATTTACTGATAAAAAAGAAAAAAACTAAAAGCATTTGAGTAAACAAATAGTTTAAAAGCCTTTTTTAATAATAATAATAATAATCCTCTACTTGTTCAAATATTGAATGATTGAGATACTTTTGCAACATATCTGTTAGTAGGGGTGCTCAAAAAATTCGGTTTTTCGGTTTTTTTACTGAACCGGTTGGAACCGGTACCGGCGGTACCGGTTTTTTTCGGTACCGGTTTTTCGGTTTTTTTATATTTATCGGTACCGGTAGCGGTTCTTAAAATTTCGAATTCGGTAAAACCGAAAAACCGAAAAAAAAACCGAAACTTTAATAAATACTTAAACTACTTTATTTACGTTCTCTCAGTCTGTCTTTTAATTCTACAAAGAGAGCCTTCAGCTACTTGCGTACTTTACTCTTTCCCTTTCGGTCTTTCACTCTTCACTCTCCTTAGTCTTTCTTCTTCAGTCTTCTAAGTTCTACCGTAGTACCCGTTCTCCTCCATTAATGCTCAGCCTGCCTTCTCTCAAATCTGAGCTAGTGCCGGGCTGCCGGCCGCCGAGCACGCTACAAGCCTACAACGTCGCAACCAACTCAACCAAGTACCAACGACTAGCGCCGACGGCGACGGTAAGTCGTTACCCGTTAGATCTGTAAATGAATGAGTTTACAAGTTAACTGTTCTCTGGTCAAGTCATTTGGATTTTAAAAATTTTGAATGGATCAAATATTGGATGTGGCAGAGCAGCAGATCTGGTCCAATTTTGGTTTAATCAGCTATGTCAAGTCGGTTTCAAAACAACAATACTACTTTATTAAAGAAATGAATTTATTTTATTTTTTTGTTAATTAAATAAATGAATATTGTTATCGCCGTGATAAATGATGGTAATCCTAAACTTGGCATGTCAAATGTTTGACAACAATTGGCTCTCCTATTTGAGCTTGTGAACAACTTTTGTTTGTGAGAATGGTAAATGTAGGAGCATGAGTGCATGACTATCTTCTTGGCCACTGAATCTGTGTTAAAATTATCAAAATTCATTTTCCTACACCACACGGAGAAATATAGAACCATCCTTGTGAGTTGTTAATAACTTAATTATGCTAGTACATATGTTAGAAACTACATGGTAAAGGCACTATGGCTAACTTTTTATTTGTCTTTACATTTGCAGTATGGCTGCGCTCTGTTGCTGTTGTTTATTGGAAGAATGCTTTTAAAGTTTAAACTGCTATGGAAGGTGCAATACATTTGAGGTCCTGTAATTTCTTCCAAGTGTTGTGGATAATAGCTATGGTCTTCATACCTGTATATCTTTGTGCGTGCCAGTATTTGCTAGTGGGCTATTAGTCGTGGTAATTTGGCATAGCTGTTATGGTTTGACATCGTCACTGTTATATGTAAAAATGAGCCAATGACATTGTTGATACATCTTTGTTTTCTATGGATGGATCATTTTGAAATTCTTGTTTTGCAGTGTTGCATTCTTGTTTTGTATTCTTGTAAAATTCTGGGCGTTTCACGTTTGTTTTGCTTAGAGGTGATGAAATTCTTATTTTGCATTCTTGTAAAATTCTTCTCAGTTCTCACCTTGACCAGTTAACAGAGGTGATAAAGTTCTGTTTTGCATTCAGTGTTACTTGCCAATGATAAAGTTCTTCTCAGTTCTCACCTTGTTTTGCATTCAGTGTTACTTGTCACCTTGACCAGTTAACAAAGTAAAATTTTGGGCGTTTGCTTTTATCACATGCAGTGTTACTTGGCTACTTGCCAATGCTTGGAGATCCAAGTTGAACATGCAGTTTACAAGTTGAACATGCAGTAAATAGTAATAATTTTGCAGTTTACAAGTCCATTTATTAAACAGCTCAACAAGCCAATCACATATTCTGTGACAAAACAAGAATGTAATAACAACTCCTCAACAAGCCAGTGGCAGTACCGAATACTACCAATTAAAAAAAAATTAATCAACAAGAACAAAGCCAGCACAAGTCAGTGACAAACCAACAACAAGCCAGTTGCCCAGTTACGCTGCAACCATATGTGATGTCCATATCAACATTCAACAAAGAAGAGTAGAAGAACCTGTAAAAAAATTATTTAATTATTATTATTTATTAATAATTATATATATCACCATGCTGTCCATGCATGCGGTATAACCGAAAACCGGACCGAAAAAATCGGTACCGATTGTGAACCGAACCGGTACCGAAACCGGTAATTCGGTACCGGTTTCGGTTCTTGATTTTTCGGTATTTTCGGATCGGTACCGGTTCGGTTTTTTCAGTACCGGTTCGGTTTTTTCAGTACCGGTTCGGTTTTTTACCGATGAGCACCCCTATCTGTTAGTGAATATTGGCCAAGAATTTTTCACGTTTATATCCGATGCAATCGGTTGTCATGTTACTATTTCAGTAATCAAATTACAAAATATTAATATTAATATTTAATAATATTACAAAATATTATTAATAATATTAATATAAATATTATTAATACTAATATTGTAAAATATTAATATTAATATGTTGAAGTTGTAGTCCCTTATTAATTACCACCCGTTCCTTTTTAATTGTCTTCTACAAATTGTAGCGGCATGTTCCTTTTTAATTGTTCCCGTCGTTACAACTTATAGTGGTTTGATCTTTTTTATTTGATTGCTAGAATAGTAATCTGACAATCGGTTGCCATGAATTAGCGCGCGCACACGCACACACACAGACACACACACACACATATATATATTAGGTTATCTTTACAACACATCGTGTGTGACGTCCCCAAAATAGGTATACATCACCCATCTTGAGTCGCCAAATACATGGTACTAAATTCAAATACAACTTGATTATACAACAGTCGTGTAAAATACAACAAAATACATGCTGTGAGTTTTAATACAAATATTGTCATCTAGACAATATCCACACTCAATTTAGTCCTCATTACATTTATTATCACACTATTTAATAGAATAGTGAGGACTACTAAGACACTATCTCAGACCATCACTCCGTTCCCCGACTAGTCCCAGCTACGTTCTCATTTCCTGAAGAGAACAGTGAAAGAAAGGGTGAGCTCAACTAGCCCAGTAAGAAATATTATGACTAAGATAATGCAGAATAAATTATCATTAGTCCTCAACAGTGTTAAACTGATAAAATACAATAGACATCAAGTTTAACTGCAGCGGAACATGCAATCCATTAAAAGAGTCAAGTAGAGAATAAAATCTACTATCTTTTATGATTTAAAAAAGTTTTTCATCACTTTTATCGCTGAGACTCAGCTTAATAAATAATCCACATCATCCTTGCACTACGACTAAGGATATTCATTAGGGTCACGACCACAAATTATCCATGCACTACAGTCCAAGGATATTTGTGTATTCATCAATGGTCATGATCATGCCAACAACTGTCCATCAATGCACTTCGGGCCAATGAGGACTTTTACCACATCATTTATAATATTACGGTCATGATTACACCGAATAATCCCTGGTCATAATCATACCAAGTCCATCTATGCACTACAGGCCACAGATGACTTTCAAAAATAATATAAACATGAGGACGATGACAATGATATAAGAATTCAATAAAACAAGTTCAAAAATTAATTTATTCAGGAACTAATAACGTCCAAATTGTCAACATGATACTTCTTTGTAAAGTAAAATTCAAGAATGCTTTGAAGAATATTTCCATAAAAAGATACTGGATGAAGCGCAAATATCAAGAATATTCCACTAATTTCATAGAATGTAGAAGTCAAAACTTTAACCAACTGAGTATAATAAAGAATAGAATAATAAAAGAAATCACCATGCATGCGGTACTTCGCATAGACAGGTTATCCCATCAGATTAATAAATAACGAAACTAGGTTAGGCGTAAAATGCACCGACAGGATATTTCAACAGAATAATAAAGAATAGAATACAACAGAAATCACCATGCATGCGGTACTTCGCATAGACATGTTATTCCAACAGAATACTAAATGACGGAACCAGGTCAGGTGAAATTCACATCAACAGGATGTTCCAACAAAATAATAAAGACGGAACCAGGTCCGGCGTAAAGCACAAACAGGATATTCCAATAGAATAATAAAGACGGAACCAGGTCCGGCGTAAAGCACAGACAGGATATTCCAACAGAATAATAAAGAATAGAATACAGAAGAATTTCACCAAGTATAGGGTAGCCCGCGTATACAGGTTATTCCAATAGAATAATAAAGATGGAATAATAGAAGTTCTCTTCATGAATACAAAAGAAATAATACCCCTTACCGTAAAAGAAACTTGATATCGGAGTAGTGAAATAGCAAAATACTTTTCTTCTTTCTCTCTATAGTTTCTCCCTCTATAGTTTCTCTATCTAGAGTTTCAGTGAATTCATAAGAAATAATGAAGGAATGAGCTTCTATTTATAGAAGAATGGAATGAATAGTAACCAATCCATGAACGGTCCAAATTAATTTACTTTAATCGGACGGTCCATATTTAAAGCAAAATCTTTTAAATAAAATATAATATATTCTATTTATAATCTAATAAAACGAATAACTTTTAAAAAGATTTTACTATGCAAACACTATGGAAGCACTATACAAACACTATGCATAATAAAATATAATATATTTTAATTATTGTCTAATAAAATAGATAACTTTATAAAAGTATTCTGTTTTATATAAAAAGATTTTACTATTAGCCTAATAAAACGAATAACTTTTTAAAAGTATCCTGTTTTATATAAAAAAAATTTCTGTTTTATTACGTTAATAATACAAATAAAATAAAACGTCATCATCATTATTATTATTCACACTATTAATCGACTAGATCGTTCCCAGGAAAGATGGAGCTTTCCAATAAGGATTTTTCCCTATTGGCGCGCAATTAGGTGACCAAACCTCTCCTTGGCAGAACTTCTAGACATCGTTAATAATGCAAATAATAATATTAACAACTTCGTCATTTCAATTATTGATTTAATAACATATAAAATATCGAAAATAATTAAATAAAACTGAGTGACTTCTCACATAAGCATTAATAATCAATACCGTGTGTTACTATGCAACCACGCGTATTATTGTACTTATACTACCGAGTAGTTCAACAGTATCAACGGTAAAACTTCCGCCATTATTTTCAATAAAATATTTTTGTCGTTTTCTCAATCCGACAATAATTCTGTTGTGGGGTCCACCAATAATTGTGCCGTCGTACGAATATTTTCTGTTTAAAATGAATATTCCCCGACCAATCGAATATTATATAACAACTTGCGTATTTTGAAAAATTTATAAATATTACCCACAACTATAACATTATATCAAATTTATTTCATAATATTCAAAAATGATATTTATAGAAAATTCATTTTTATTCATAAAAGTTGGGGTCTTACAATCACCCCTTCTTATGAAATTTCGCCTTCGAAATTAGGGTACGTACCTGGTATGTCGAAGAGGTAAGGATACCTTGATTTCATTTCAGATTCTAACTCCCAGGTCATTTCCTCAACATCGTGGTTCTTCCATAACACTTTGACTTGAGGTATAACCTTGGAGCGTAAAATATGTTCCTTCTTATCCAAGATTTGAACAGGAACCTCTTCATACGTTAAATCTTCCGCTATTTCATCCGGTTCTAACTCAATAATATTGTTCGGGTCTTTCATATATTTACCTAACATGGATATATGAAAAATATTATGAACACGAGACATACTTGGCGGTAAAACAAGTCTATAGGCTACAGTCCCTACTCGATCGAGGATTAAAAATGGGCCAATGAATCGAGGATTGAGCTTTCATCTCTTTCCAAATCTCGTAACTCCTTTCCATGGAGCAACACGTAACAACACATGATCTCCAATATCGAATTCCATGTCCTTTCGATGAAGATCAGCATAACTCTTTTGTCGGTCTTGTGAGGTTTTTATACGTTGTCGGATCGTTTGAATCTTTTTCGTAGTCATACGTAACAACTCCGGTCCCAACAACGTTGTTTCACCCACCTCATCCTAGCATACAGGAGAATGACACTTTTTCTATACAACGCCTCGAATGGAGTCATGCCAATACTTGCTTGATAACTGTTGTTGTAGGAAAACTCCACCAATGGTAAGAACTTGTCCCAACTTCCCTTGAAGTCAAGGACACAGAGTCTTAATAAATCTTCAAGAGTTTGAATAGTCCTCTCTGATTGTCCGTCCGTCTGAGGATTATAATCCGAACTAAATCGTAAATCTGTGCCCATAACTTTTTACAAACTAATCCAAAATCGTGAAGTGAATCTTGGGTCTCGATCAGAAACTATGGATACTGGCATACCATGCATTCTTACAATCTCGTTTATGTACATACGAGCAAGACATTCAAGTGTATAAGTTTCTTGTATTGGTAAAAAATGAGCAGACTTAGTCAATCTATCAACAATGACCCAAATTGCATCTATGCCTTGAGAAACCTTGGGAAGACCAGTAACAAAATCCATGGTAATATGCTCCCACTTCCATTCTGGAATTTCAAGTGGTTGCAATGGACCTTTTGGTACTTGATGCTCTGCCTTGACTCGTTGACAAGTTAGACACCTTGAGATAAACATCGCTATCTCTCTCTTCATATTGCTCCACCAAAATGTAAGTCGAAGATCACGATACATTTTGGTACTCCCAGGATGGATTGCAAACGGTGTGTTGTACGCCTCCATCATGATTTTATAATTTAAATCAGGGTCATTAGGAACACAAAGTCTGGAGTTGACTCGAAGTATTCCTTCTTCATCGATTCTTGCTTCCGGCATAGTACCTTCTTGTACTTTCTTCCTCATACGCATCAGCTCCAGGTCTGTAGCTTGAGCAGCTTTAACTTTATCGATTAAAGTCGGTTCTACTCGTATATTCGCCATCATCATGTGGGTCCCTGGAGTCTTTATCTCTATCTCCATCCTTTGCAAGTCATACAAAATGGGCCTTTGCGTTGACAATATCGTACTTGTACCCGCATATGATCTTCTACTCAATGCGTCAACTACCACGTTTGCTTTTTCAGGATGGTATTGGATGGTATGATCATAATCTTTCTACAGTTAAAGCCAACGTTGCTGTCACATGTTGAGTTCCTTTTGAGTGAAGAAATATTTAAGACTTTTATGATCCGTAAATATCTCCATTTTCTCCCCATACAAGTAATGCCTCCAAATTTTAAGTGTGAAGACAACAGCTGCCAACTCTAGATCGTGAGTAGGATAATTCCTCTCATATTCTTTGAGTTGTCGAGAGGCATAGGCTATGACTTTCCCATGTTGCATGAGAACACATCCTAACCCTTTGCTTGAAGCATCACTGTAGATGACAAATCTCTCCGAGCTAGATGGTATTTTCAGAACAGCTGCTGAAATGAGTCTTCTCTTGAGTTCTTGAAAACTCTTCTCACATTCCTCGTTCCAACCGAATTTTGTATCTTTCCGAGTCAGCTGAGTTAAGGGAGTAGCGATTCGAGAAAACCCTTCTACGAATCTCCGATAATAACCAGCTATGCCGAGAAAGCTACGTACTTCGGTCACTGATTTAGGTTGTTCCCAGCTTTGAATGACTTCAATCTTTGCCGGGTCAACAGATATTCCATGACTTGATACCACGTTCCCAAGGAATGCTACTTCCTCAAGCCAGAACTCGCATTTCTTCAACTTGGCATAAATCTTATATTCACGAAGCTTTTGGAGTATCAGCTTCAAGTGTTGCTCATGATATTCATGGCTTTTGGAATAAATAAGGATGTCATCAATAAAGACGAACACAAAGTGATCCAAATATTCCATGAATACTCGGTTCATCATATCCATGAAGGCAACATGAGCATTAGTCAATCCAAAATACATGACTAGGAATTCATAATGCCCATACCGAGTTCTGAAAACCGTCTTTGGAATGTCATTGGTTCTAATCTTCAATTGGTGATATCTGGAACGAAGATCAATCTTTGAAAAGAATTTGGCGCCTTGCAACTGGTCAAACAGGTCATCAATATGTGGCAATTGGTACCTATTTTTGATGGTGACATGATTCAACTCCCGATAATCAATACAAAGTCGCATACTCCCATATTTCTTCTTCACGAATAGAACAGGAGCACCCCAAGGAGAAGTACTAGGATGAATAAAGCCAATGTCTAACAATTCCTGTAGTTGGGCCTTTAACTCCTGATGTTCAATAGGAGCCATTCGATATGGGACTTCGGAAATGGGTTTTGTACCGGTTTCAAGGTCGATACAAAATTCAATTTCACGTTCTGGGGGTAGGCCATGAAGTTCTTCAAGGAATACGTCAGGAAATTCATTAACAATAGAAATATCATTCAAAACTGACGTATTTTTGTTTAGATCCGTGACATGAGCTAAGAAAACTTGACATCCGTTTTTCAATAAACGAATAGCTTTATGGCTTGAGATGACAGTGGTTGATTTTAATGGTTTGGTTGCTTGAATTCGTATAATAGGTTGATTCGGAATATGAAAGCTAACAACCTTACGAAAATAATCAATTTTTGCATGATGAGTAGTTAACCAATCAATCCCTAGAATTATGTCAAATGCAAGTATTTTCAATGAAATAAGGTCGACAGGTAATGTGAGGGTACCGATTTGAACCAAACAAGACTTTTAAACAGTGGATGTAATGAAGGTTTCTCCCAATGGAGTTTCAACAGATAAGTCAAAGTCTAATTTCTCCGGAGTCAAATTTTGACGTATCTCGGGTTTCAAACCTCTTAGAAACATTCGCGTCATTCTCTCCTCATTATCAACCAAATGGGACGCAAATCGGGATAGCTCGGCAAACTTGGCTTCGTACCGTGACACGGTCATGTTGTTTTGTTCCAGTTTAATAAACTCTACCTCTTTCATGTGATGAATACTTTCGGGAAAGTACTTGTCGTTGAACAGTTCTTGGAACTTCTCCCAAGACATCTTCAGTGCGGCAGGTTGAGTACTCTTTACAGATTCTCACCAGTAATCTGCCTCTGCCCGCAACATGAAAGTGGCAAAGGAAACCTTTTGCTCCTCGGAGAAACCCAAGATATCAAATATCTTGTTGATCTGCTTTATCCACGTCTCCGCCTTAAGTGATTTTGGCTCTCCAAAAAACTTCAGTGGTCCCAGCTCTTTGAACTGTTTGGCGGTGACCGTCCGAGAGTTGCCAGTGTTTCCACCTGTATTTTGGACAGGAGCCGCTCTCGCCTGATGTTGCATGAAGCCTCGGAACATTCCATCGTTCATCATTTGGTCAGTGTTGTTGTTTGCATTAGGATTGTCGCCTTCCTGATGCACATTATCCTGATTATTGATCTGTGGAGACTCAACGGTCTCCTGTGCTCCATTGATGTTCTCAACATTCTCGGATGCCATTTTCAAATACTGCCACAAAACAAGGGTTAATTAACATATCACATATTATCCCTATACTCTGACCGACCAATTAAATACCAAATAAACTTCGGTAGGTCATACTAGAGAAGGAATTCCCCGTCTCTCCCCTCCTAGTTCTTATCTCACATCTCAGCCAGGGATCATATCCCTAAGCTTTGATACCAACTGTGACGCCCCCAAAATAAGTATACATCACCCATCTTGAGTCGCCAAATACATGGTACTAAATTCAAATACAACTTGATTATACAACAGTCGTGTAAAATACGACAAAATACATGCTGTGAGTTTTAATATAAATATTGTTATCTAGACAATATCCACACTCAATTTAGTCCTCTTTACATTTATTATCACACTATTTAACAGAATAGTGAGGACTACTAAGACACCATCTCGGACCATCACTCCGTTCCCCGACTAGTACCGGCTACGTTCTCATTTCCTGAAGAGAACAGTGAAAGAAAGGGTGAGCTCAACTAGCCCAGTAAGAAGTATTATGACTAAGATAATGCATAATAAATTATCATTAGTCCTCAACAGTGTTAAACTGATAAAATACAATAGACATCAAGTTTAACTACATCGGAACATGCAATCCATTAAAAGAGTCAATTAGAGAATAAAATCTATTATCTTTTATAATTTAAAAAGGTTTTTCATCACTTTTATCGCTGAGACTTAGCTTAATAAATAATTCACATCATCCCTGCACTACGACCAAGGATATTCATTAGGATCACGACCATAAATTATCCATGCATTACGGGCCAAGGATATTTGTGTATTCATCAATGGTCATGATCATGCCAACAACTATCCATCAATGCACTTTGGGCCAATGAGGACTTTTACCATATCATTTGTAATATTATGGTCATGATTACACCGAATAATCCCTGGTCATAATCATACCAAGTCCATCTATGCACTACAGGCCACAGATGACTTTCAAAAATAATATAAACATGAGGATGATGACAATGATATAAGAATTCAATAAAACAAGTTAAGAAATTAATATATTCAGGAATTAATAACATCCAAATTGTCAACATGATACTTCTTTGTAAAGTAAAATTCAAGAATGCTCAGAAGAATATTTTCATGAAAAGATATTGGATGAAGCGCAAATATCAAGAATATTCTACTAATTTCATGGAGTGCAGAAGTCAAAACTTTAACTAACAGAGTATAATAAAGAATGGAATAATAAAAGAAATCAGCATGCATGCGGTACTTCGTATAGACAGGTTATTCCATCAGAATAATAAATATGGAACCAGGTCAGGCGTAATACGCACCGATAGGATATTCTAACATAATAATAAAGAATGGAATACAACAGAAATCACCATGCATGCAGTACTTCGCATAGACAGGTTATTCCAACAGAATACTAAATGATGGAACCAGGTTAGGTGAAATTCACACCAACAGGATGTTCCAACAAAATAATAAAGACGGAACCAGGTCCGGCGTAAAGCACAGACAGGATATTCCAACAGAATAATAAAGACGGAACCAAGTCCGGCGTAAAGCACAGACATGATATTCCAATAGAATAATAAATAATGGAATACAGAAGAATTTCACCAAGTATAGGGTAACCCGCGTATATAGGTTATTCCAACAGAATAATAAAGATGGAATAATAAAAGTTCTCTTCATGAATACAAAAGAAATAATACCCCTTACCATAAAAGAAACTTGATATCGGAGTAGTGAAGTAGCAGAATACTTTTCTTCTTTCTCTCTATAGTTTCTCTCTCAATAGTTTCTCTCTCTAGAGTTTCAGTGAATTCGTAAGAAATAATGAAGGAATGAGCTTCTATTTATAGAAGAATGGAGTGAATAGTAACCAATCCATGAACGGACCAGAGTTATTTACTTTAATCGGACGGTCCATATTTAAAGCAAAATCTTTTAAATAAAATAAAATATATTCTATTTATAATCTAATAAAACGAATACCTTTTAAAAAGATTTTACTATGCAAATACTATGCAAGCACTATGCATAATAAAATATAATATATTCTAATTATTGTCTAATAAAACAAATAACTTTATAAAAGTATACTATTTTATATAAAAATATTTTACAATTAGCCTAATAAAACGAATAAATTTATAAAAGTATTCTGTTTTATATAAAAAAAATTTCTGTTTTATTACGTTAATAATACGAATAAAACAAAACATCATCATCATTATTATTATTCACACTATTAATCGACCAGGTCGTTCCCAGGAAAGAGGGGGCTTTCCAATAAGGATTTCTCCCTATTGGCACGCAATTAGGTAACCAAACCTCTCCTTGGCAGAACTTGTAGACATCGTTAATAATGCAAATAATAATATTAACAACTTCATCATCTCAATTATTGATTTAATAACATATAAAATATCGACAATAATTAAATCAAACTGAGTGACTTCTCACATAAGCATTAATAATCAATACCGTGTGCTACTATGCACCCACGCGTATTACTGTAATTTTACTACCGATTAGTTCAATAGTAGCAACGGTAAAACTTCCGTCGTTATTTTCAATAAAATATTTTTGTCGTTTTCTCAATTCGACAATAATTCTGTTGTGGGGTCTACCAATGATTGTGCCGTCGTACGAATATTTCCTGTTTAAAATGAATATTCACCGACCAATCGAATATTATATAACAACTTACGTACTTTGAAAAAATTTTAAATATTACCCACAACTATAAAATTATATCAAATTTATTTCATAATATTCAAAAATGATATTTATAGAAAATTCATTTTTATTCATAAAAGTTGGGGTCTTACATCGTGAGCGTCCATTTGATGATCTAACGGTTTAATAGAGGTCCCGTCCGTAGTTTAATTTTCAGTATTTCGCAGTTTAATACTGGGGACGGAAAAAATTTCCAAAATACCATCCTTGTAAATTGGCGGACGCTAAGTATGGCAGACCAGTTTTCTAGGCTTCGCGGTATTAAACTGCGAATGCCAAATAATCTACTATTTCATTAATTCACTCTACGATTGTGAATCAACGAAAACTAAAATAAAAAACATGTTTACTTTGTAAGACCCCAACTTTTATGAATAAAGATTTAATTTTCTTGAAATATCATTTTGAATATTATGGTGTGGATTTGATATAATATTATAGTTGTGAGTAATATTTACAAATTTTGCAAAGCAAACAAGTTGTTATAAAATATTCGTTTGGTTGGGAAATATTCGTTTGGTCGGGGAATGTTCGTACGACGACACAATCATTGGTGGACCACACAACGAAATTACTGTTAGAGTTAGAAAACGACAGAAGTAACTTTTTATAAAAATAACGGCAAAAATTTTATCATTAACTGTTGAAATACCCGGTGAGAAAATACAGTAATACTCGTGGTTGCATAGTAGCACACGGTATTGTATAGTATCTTTGATTATTGATGCTTACATGAGAAGTCACTTAGTTTTGTTTAATTATTGTCACAATAATTGCTGCATATTATCTCTCATTATTGATTAAATTATTGTCACAAAATTTTATATTATTAAATCAATAATTGAGACGACAAAGTTATTCATATTATTATTTACATTATTGACAATGTCTAGAAAGTTCTGTCGAGGAAAAGGGTTTAGTCACCTAATTGCGCGCCAATAAGAAAAAATTCTTATCGGAAAGCCCCCTCTTTCTTGTGAATGATATGGTTGTTAATATTGTGAATTATGATATTAATGATGAATGTTATTAAAAATGTGTTTTGTGAAGCTAAGTGAATTAAGATAAATAGAGGGGTATTTTATGAAGTATTTGTTGTAAGTTTGGCGTATTATTTGGACCCCCACTTGTAAGACCCCGAATTTTATGAAATAAAAGTATTCAATTTTCTTATAATTATTATTCTATTTAGTAAATGGTTAAATTGATAAAAAGTTAAAGTTAAGGGGGATATACGAAAATTTTACAAAGTATGCAAGTTTTCGTAAAATATTCGATTGGTCGGGGAATATTCGTACGACGACACAATCATTGGTTGACCCCATAATGAAATTACTGTCGAAATGACAAAACGACAAAAATATCTTTTATGAAAATAACGACGAAAGTTTTACTGTTAGTGTAAGACCCCAACTTTTATGAATAAAGAATAATTTTCTCGAAATATATTTTTGAATATTATAGTGTGGATTTGATATAATGTTATAATTGTGGGTAATATTTACAAATTTTGCAAAGTAAGCAAGTGGTTATATAATATTCGATTGGTCGGGGAATATTCGTTTTAACAGGGAATATTCGTACGACGACACAATCATTGGTGGACCCCACAACGGAAGTATTGTCGTAGTTAGAAAACAACATAATTATATTTTTATAAAAATAACGGCGGAAGTTTTAACGTTAAACTGTTGAACTACCCGGTAGTAAAAGTAAAGTAATACGCGTGGTTGCATAGTAGCACACGGTATTGATTATTGATGCTTACGTGAGAAGTCACTCAGTTATACTCAATTATTGCTACAGTAATTGTTGCATCATATCTCTCATATTATTGATTTGATTATTGTCACAGTATCATCTGCATTATATGATATATTATTAAATCAATAATTGAGACAACAAAGTTATTCATATTATTAAATTGTAATATTTACAATGTCTAGAAGTTCTGTCAAGGAGAGGTTTGGTCATCTAATTGCGCGCCAATAAGGAGAAATCCTTATCGGAAAGCCCCCTATTTCCTGGGAACAACCTGGTTGTTAAATATTATGAGTTATAATATTAATGATGAATAAGTTCGTGTTGATTAAAGATGAAATTGATAGTTCCAATGTGTTAGGATTATTAGTGTTAGTGGAAATCAACATCTATTCCGATGATAATTGATATCTGGGGGTTATATTGATAAATCGGGTAATTATTCGGATAAATGAGCAATTAATTGCTACTAATTCACATGCTTATATAACTATTTGTTCACATGTGTGTACTATTGAATCACATTCATGTACTATTAGGGGAGTTGGTGCAAGATTGATAATATTTGTATGACTAAGTTAAAAATGGAGGTATAGATGGAAGTACTGTAATTCGTATTTTCACATAATTATAACTATTGATTCACATGATTGAACTATTGATTCACATTATTTACTATTAGGGAAGGTGGTGCAAGTTTGATAATAGTTGCAAGACTAAATTAAAAATGAAAAAAAAGTTGGAGGTATTGTACTGTAATATTTCAAGCCCCAAAATGTGCAATTATCGAAACTATATTTTCCTATAAATAGAAGCTCATTCTTCCTTCATTTCTCACCAATTCACTAAAGCTATAGAGCAATTATTATAGAGAGAAATTATAGAGAGAAAAAAGAATAGAAGTCTGCTACCTCTCTACTCCAGTATCCAGTTTCTTTCTAAGGTAAGGGATATTATTATTATAGTAAGGGGTATTATTTCTTTCGTATTCATGAAGAGAGCTTCTATTATTCCATTCTTTATTATTACGTTGGAATAACTTGTCTATGCGAAGTACCACATACATGGTGAAATTCTTTTGTTATTCCATTCTTTATTATTATGCTGGAATAACATGTCTATGCGAAGTACCGCATACGTGGTGAAATTCTTCTGTTATTCCATTCTTTATAATTCTGTTGGAATATCCTATTTGTGCGGATTACGCTAGACCTGGTTCCATTCTTTATTATTCTGTTGGAATAACCTGTTTGTGAGGTCTATCGCATGCATGGTGAATTCTTTGTTATTCCATTCTTTATTATTCTGTTGAAATATCTTGTCTGTGCGGATTACGCTAGACATGGTTCCATTCTTTATTATTCTATTGGAATATCCTGTCTGTGCGGATTACGCTAGACCTGGTTCCATTCTTTATTATTCTGTTAGAATAACCTGTCTGTGCGGTCTATCGCATGCATGGTGAATTCTTCTATTATTCCATTCTTTATTATTCTGTTGAAATATCCAATCTGTACGGAGTACGCATGACCTGGTTCCATTCTTTATTATTCTGTTGGAATAACTGTCTATGTGGATTATCACATGCATGATGAATGATCCTTCGTATTCATTCCTTATTAAATTGTGGAAATGATCTGTCT
Organism: Panax japonicus; assembly: GCA_020205505.1. Taxonomy (NCBI): domain Eukaryota; kingdom Viridiplantae; phylum Streptophyta; class Magnoliopsida; order Apiales; family Araliaceae; genus Panax; species Panax japonicus. The sequence goes on along the minus strand of CM035110.1, from coordinate 10,362,222 downwards.
ACGTGGATTACCGCATGGCGGGTGAAAATCCATTTGCAATTTCATATATTCTATGATACTCATTTGGTTAAAGTTTTGGCTTCTATACTCCATGAAATTAGCAGAATATCCTGGATATTTGCGCTTCATCCGGTATCTTTTCATGGAAATATTCTTTCGAGCATTTTTGAATTTTACTCCACAAAGCAGTATCATGTTGACAATTTGGACGTAATTGATTTCAAGATAAATTAACTTATAAATCTTTAAAATTTATTCTTGAACTTGTTTTATTGAATTATTATGTCATTGTCATCATCCTCATGCTTATATTGTGATGAAAGTCATCTTTGGCTTACGTGCATAGATGGACTTGGTATGATTGTGACCAGGGATTATTCGGTATAATCATAACCTGTAATGTTATAAATGATGTAGTAAAAGTCCTCAGTAGCCTGTAGTGCATTGATGGACAGTTTTTGGTATGATTATGACCATGGATTATTCGGTATATTCTTGACCATTGATGATTTAATGAATATCCCTGGCCCGTAGTATAGGGATGACTCGATGATGTGATTTATTTATTAATCTGAGTCTCAGCGATAAAAATTGATGAAAACATTTTAAATCATAGAAGATAGTAGATATCATGCTCTACTTGACTCTTCTAATGCAGTGCTTATTCCCCTGCAGTTAAACTTGATGTCTATTGTATTTTATCAGTTTAACATTGTTGAAGGCTAATGATAATTTATCCTGCATTATCTTAGTCATAATATTTCTTACTGGGCTAGTTGAGCTCACCCTTTCTTTCACTGTTCTCTTCAGGAAATGAGAACGTAGCCGGGACTAGTCGGGGAACGGAGTGACGGTCCATATGATAGTAGTCCTCACTATTCTGTTAAATAGTGTGACAATAAATGTAATGAGGACTCCATTGAGTGTGGATATTGTCTAGATGACAATATTCTTATTAAAACTCTTAGATTATGTTTTGTCGTATTTCACACGACTGTTGTATAATTAAGTTGTATTTAAATTTTGTACCATGTATTTGGCGACTCAAGATGGATGATGTATACCTATTTTGGGGGCATCATAGTTGGTATCAAAGCTTAGGGATATGATCCATGTCTGAGATGTGAGACAAGAACTAGGAGGGGAGAGGCGGGGAATTCCTTCGCTAGTATGACCTACCTAAGTTTATTTGGTATTTAATTGGTCGGTCAGAGTATATGGATAATTTGTGATATGTTAATTAACCCTTGTTTTGTGGCAGTGTTTGAAAATGGCATCCGAAAATGTTGAGATAAACAATGAAGCACATGAGACCGTTGAGTCACCACAGATTAATGCCCAGGATAATGTGCAACAGGAAGACAATAATCCTCATGTAAACAATAACACCGATGAAATGGTGAACGATGGGATGTTTAAAGGCTTTATGAAATTCATGCAACATCAACCGAAAGCGGCTCCTGTCCAAAATGCAGGTGGAAACACTAACAACTCTCGAACGATCACCGCTAAGCAGTTCAAGGAGTTGGAACCACCGAAGTTTTTTGGAGAGACAAAACCACTTAAGGCGAAGACGTGGATACATTAGATCAACAAGATATTTGATGTCTTGGGATGCTCTGAGGTGCAAAAGATTCCCTTTGCCACCTTCATGTTGCGAGCAGAGGCAGATTACTGGTGGGAATCTGTAAAGCGTACTCAACTTGCCGCATTCAAAATGTCTTGGGAGAAATTCCAAGAGCTGTTCAATGATAAGTACTTTCTTGAAAGTATTCGTCACATGAAGGAGGTAGAGTTCTCAAGCTTGAGCAAAACAATATGACCGTGGCGCAGTACAAAGCTAAGTTTGCTGAGTTGTCTCGGTTTGCGTCCCACTTGGTTGATAATGAAGAGAGAATGAAGCGGATGTTTCTAAGAGGTTTGAAACCCGAGATACGTCAATACCTAATTTCTCACAAACTGTGTTCGTATTCAGATGTTGTGAATAGGGCTCAGTTATTGGAGCGCGATAATGAGTTAACCCAAACAAGAGAGAGTAACCGACAAGTCGATAATACCAGAGGTAGCAGTCATCGAATCGGTGATAACAAATGTGGAGGGAATCAACATGTCATAAATGATAATCACTTCGGTGGTAATCATGACCATGACAATAAGAGTGGACATTTCAAGAAGAGAAGATTCAACAAGGATGGAAAGACGTCAGCAACATCTCCTGTTGTTAAGGAAGAAGAATGACCACCGGTCGTATGTTACAAATGTGGAGGGGAAGGACACATAAGTCCAAACTGCATGATGTAGTCCAAAGCGTGTTATAATTGTGCAAAAAAGGTCACCTAGCCCGATTTTATCGTGCACCAAAGTCAAGTCCAGCTGGAATGGAGGCATCAAAGGGTGTCCCAGACAAGACAAAATCGGTATTTCAAGGGAGAGCGTTTGTCGTAACCTCCCAAAAAGTAAGGAATCCGAACGAGGTGATCACGGGTAAGCTAATCATAAACTCTAGCAAAGTTTATACTTTATTTGATACCGGTTCTACCCATTCCTTTATTTCTCCTACTTGCGCTCAACGTTTAAATTTGACTCCGGAGAAATTAGACTTTGAGTTATCTGTTGAAACTCCGTTGGGAGAAACCTTCATTACATCCACGATTTATAAGTCCTGTTTGATTCAAATCGGTAACCGCACGTTACCTGTCGATATTATTTCTTTGAAAATACTTGTATTTGATGTGATTTTAGGGGTTGATTGGTTAACTACTCATCATGCTAAAATCGATTATTTTCATAAGGTTGTTAGCTTTAATATTCCTAATCAACCTATTATGCGAATTCAAGCAACCAAACCACTAAAATCAATCACTGTCATATCAAGTCATAAAGCTATTCGTTTATTAAAAAACGGATGTCAAGCTTTCTTAGCCCATGTCACGGATTTAAATAAAGATACGTCAGATTTGAATGATATTTCTATTGTTAATAAATTTCCTGACGTATTCCCTAAAGAACTTCCTAGCCTACCCCCAGAGCGTAAAATTAAATTTTGTATCGACCTTGAATCCGGTACAAAATCCATTTCCAAAGCCCCATATCGAACGGCTCCTATTGAACTTCAGGAGTTAAAAACCTAACTACAGGAATTGTTAGACATCGATTTCATTAGTCCTAGTACGTCTCCTTGGGGTGCTCCTGTTCTATTCGTGAAGAATAAAGATAGAAGTATGCGACTTTGTATTGATTATCGGTAGTTAAATCATGTCACCATCAAAAATAGGTACTCGTTGCCTCGCATTGATGACCTGTTTGACCAGTTGCAAGGAGCCAAATTCTTTTCAAAAATTGATCTTCGTTCCAGATATCATCAGTTGAAGATTAAAACTGATGACATTCCAAAGACTGCTTTCAGAACTCGGTACGGGCATTATGAATTCCTAGTCATATCTTTTGGATTGACTAATGCTCCTGCTGCCTTCGTGGACATGATGAACCGAGTATTCAAGGAATATTTGGATCACTTTGTGGTCGTCTTTATTGATGACATCCTCATATACTCCAAAACCCGCGAAGACCATGAGCAACACTTAGGCTGATACTCCAAAAGCTTCGTGAAAACAAGCTTTATGCCACGTTGAAAAAATGTGAGTTCTGGCTTGAGGAAGTTGCATTCCTTGGGCACGTAATATCAAATAATGGAATATCTGCTGACCCGACAAAGATTGAAGCAATTCAAAGCTGGGAACAACCTAAGTCAGTAACCGAAGTACGTAGCTTTCTCGGCTTAGCTGGTTATTATCGAAGATTCGTAGAAGGGTTTTCTCGAATCGCTACTCCATTAACTCAGCTGACTCAAAAAGATACAAAATTCAGTTGGAGCGAGGAATGTGAAAAGAGTTTTCAAGAACTCAAGAGGAGACTCATTTCAGCACTTGTTCTGACAATACCATCTGGCTCGGAGGGATTTTTCATCTACAGTGATGCTTCAGGCAAAGGGTTAAGATGTGTTCTCATGCAACATGGGAAAGTCATAGCCTATGCCTCTCGACAACTCAAAGAATATGAGAAGAATTATCCTACTCATAATCTAGAGTTGGCAACAATCATTTTTGCACTTAAGATTTGGAGGCATTACCTGTATGGAGAGAAGGTGGAGATCTATACGGATCATAAAAGCCTCAAATATGTCTTCACTCAAAAGGAACTCAACATATGGCAACGATGATAGCTTGAGTTATTGAAAGATTATGATCATACCATCCAATACCATCCTGGAAAAGCCAATGTAGTAGCTGACGCATTGAGTAAAAGATCATATGCGGGTACGAGTGCAATATTGTCAACGCAAAGACCCATTTTGTATGACTTGAAAAGGATGGAAATAGAGTTAAAGACTCCAGGGCCCCATGTGATGATGGCGAATATACGAGTGGAACCGACTTTAATCGATAAAGTTAAAGCTGCTCAAACTACAGACCTGGAGCTGATGCGTATGAAGAAGAAAGTGCAAGAAGGTGCTATTCTGGAAGCAAGAATCGATGAAGAAGGAATACTTCGATTCAACTCCAGACTTTGTGTTCCTAACGATTCTAACTTGAAGTATAAAATCATGATGGAGGCGCACAACACACCATTTGTAATCCATCCTGGGAGTACCAAAATGTATCGTGATCTTCGACATACATTTGGTGAAGAAATATGAAGAGAGAGATAGCGGGGTTTATCTCAAGGTGTCTAACTTGTCAACGAGTCAAGAAGGAGCATCAAGTGCCAAAAGGTCCATTGCAACCACTTGAAATTCTAGAATGGAAGTGGGAGCACATTACCATGGATTTCGTTACTGGTCTTCCCAAGGTTTTTCAAGGCACATATGCGATTTGGGTCATTGTTGATAGATTGACCAAGTCTGCTCATTTCTTACCGGTACAAGAAACTTTTACACTTGAACGTCTTGCTAGTATGTACATAAATGAGATCGTAAGATTGCATGGTATGCCAGTATCCATAGTTTCTGATCGAGACCCAAGATTCACTTCAAGATTTTGGGTTAGTTTGCAAAAAGCTATGGGCACGGATTTACGATTTAGTTCGGCATATCATCCTCAAACGAATGGGCAGTCAAAAAGGACTATTCAAACTCTTGAAGATTTATTAAGACTCTGTATCATTGACTTCAAGGGAAGTTGGGACAAGTTCTTACCATTGGTGAAGTTTTCCTACAACAATAGTTATCAAGGAAGTATTGGCATGTCTCCATTTGAGGCGTTGTATGGAAGAAAGTGTCGTTCTCCAGTATGCTGGGATGAGGTGGGTGAAGCAAAGTTGTTGGGACCGGATTTGGTACGTATGACTACGAAAAAGATTCAAACAATCCGAAAACGTATAAAAATCTCACAAGATCGACAAAAGAGTTATGTTGATATTCATCGAAAAGACGTGGAATTCAATATTGGAGATCATGTGTTGTTACGTGTTGCTCCATGGAAAGGAGTTACATGATTTGGAAAGAGAGAAAAGCTCAATCCTCAATTCATTGGCCCATTTTTAATCCTCGATCGAGTAGGAACTGTGGCCTATAGACTCACCTTACCACCAAGTATGTCTCGTGTTCATAATGTTTATCACATATATATGTTACGTAAATATGTGAAAGACCTGAACCATATTATTGAATTAGAACCAGACGAGATAGAGGAAGATTTAACATATGAAGAGTTACCTGTTAAAATCTTGGATAAGAAGGATCATATTCTACGCTCTAAAGTTATACCTCAAGTCAAAGTTTTGTGGAGAAACCACGATGTGGAGGAAATAACTTGGGAGTTAGAATCTGAGATAAAATCAAGGTATCCTCACCTGTTCGACATACCAGGTACGCACCCTAATTTCGAGGATGAAATTTCATAAGAAGGGGAGGTTGTAAGACCCCAACTTTTATGAATAAAGAATAACGATCTCGAAATATATTTTTGAATATTATGGTATAGATTTGATATAATGTTATAGTTGTGACGCCCCCAAAATTACCCGATTTCGAGTCGCCAGAAATACGCTACAAATACAAATACGAACTTAATTATACAGCAGTCGTGTACAATACGACAAACATAAACTGTGAGTTTAAATACAAATATTATCTTCTAGACAATATCCATTCTCAAATAGAGTCCTCGTTATATTCATTGTCACACTAGTTAACGGAATAGTGAGGACTACTAACTAATACTATCATCTGGACCGTCACTCTTTTCCCGGTTATCCCCGCTCGACCCAGCTACACTTTTATTACCTGAAAGGAATTGTGAAGCAAAAGGGGTGAGCATGACTAGTCCAGTAAAGAATATCATAACTAAAGATAATTAAATTATCAATAGCTTTTGTCAATAATAAATCAGAGATTTAGAACATATGGTATACGATAAAAAATTTCAACCATAGTTTCAGCGGAATCAACAATTCATTAGAAGAGTCAAGTAGAACATAATGCCTACTATCTCCCTTAGATTAAAAGTCCATCGTTAATTTTTCATTCCTGTAACACTCATCAACAGTTCATTGTTATACTCAAGACCAATAGAACTTTCATCACTTATCTTCACCTGAACCACCAAAGCTGTTAGTTAAAATCACAATTCATATTTATAATAACATGAATTAACAATTCCTTCTTGCCACAAGGCTTAATAGAACGTTTACTCAATATCCTTACCCCAAATGCTGAAGATATTCAAGTGTAACAACAATGATCATACCAATCAGTTGTCTACCTTTGCACTACGTGCCAAAGATATTCAACTATAAAACAAATCGCTGAGACTCAGCTAAATAAATAATCCACATCATCGAATCATCCCCGCACTACGTGCCAAGGACATTCGTTAGTATCACCAATGATCATGATCATGTCATACACCTGTCTATCTTTGTACTACGGGTCAAGGCTATCAAATAACTGATCATCTTTGCACTACAGGCCAAAGATATTCAACAACATATTATCTTTGCACTACAGGCCAAAGACATACAACTGTAAAACCAATAACCAACAGTATAATAAAGAATATATGAAGCTGCAAATGGATTTTCACCGCCATGCGGTAATCCACTTAGAGATTATTTCCACAATTTAATAAGAAATGAATATAAAGGATCATTCACCATGCATGCGGTAATCCACATAGACAGGTTATTCCAACAACTGAGTATAATACCGAATGGAATAACAAAGGATATCACCATGCATGTGATAGAAACCGCACAGACAGGTTATTCTCAACAGAATAATAAATGCGGAATAATAAAGACGGAACCAGGTCCGGTGTAAAACACACAGACAGGATATTCCAACAGAATCGTAAATACGGAATAATAAAATGGAACCAGGTCCGGCATATAGCACAGACAGGATATTCCGACAGAAATATAAAGACGGAATAGTAAATGGAACCAGGTCCGGCATAAAATACACAGACAAGATATTCCAACAGAATAATAATAAAGACGGAACCAGTTCCGGTGTAAAACACACAGACAGGTTGTTCCAACAGAATAATAGAAGAATGTCACCAAGTATAGGGTAAACCGCGTATACAGGTTATTCCAACAGAATAATAAGCAATAGAATAACAACAGTTCTCTCATGAATAAGAAAGAATAACACCCCTTACCGTAAAAGAACTGGATATAGAAGTAGTGAAGTAGCAGAATACTCTTCTTCTTTCTCTCTATAATTTTCTCTCTATAGCTTCTCTCTATAATTTCTCTCTCTAGAGTTTCAATGAATTCGTAAGAAAATAATGAAGGAATGAGCTTCTATTTATAGGAAAATGGAATGCATAGTAACTAATTCATGAACGGTCCAGATTGATTACTTTAATCTGACGGTCCATATTTAAAGAAAAATCTTTTAAATAAAATATAATATATTCTATTTATATAAAAAGATTTTTACTATGCAACACTATGCAAAACACTATGCAACACTATGCATAATAAAATATAATATATTCTATTTATAGAATAACTTTAATAAAGTATTCTGTTTTATATAAAAAGATGTTTCTGTTTTATTACGTTAATAATACGAATAAAACAAAACGTCATCATCGCTATAATAATTCATATTATTAATCGACAATAATTGAATCAAACTGAGCGACTTCTCACATAAATATCAATAATCAATACCGTGTGCTACTATGCAACAACGCGTATTACTGTACTTTTACTACCCAGTAGTTCAACAGTATCAACGGTAAAATTTTCGCCGTTATTTTCAATAAAATATTTTTTTCGGGTGAATAGTAACTCTGACATAAAAAGTGTCCCAAATACTTGAGTGAACAATACTAGAGTGAATGGTAATTTCGGTGAATAGTAACCCATGAATAGTAACTCGTAAATAGTAACAGGGTATTTTATGACAACTTGTCTACTTTGAATTTTTTTTAAATATGACCCTTAACTTTAAACTTTTATCAATTTAACTATTTACCAAAATAGAAAAATTGAATACTTTTATTTCATAAAATTCGGGGTCTCACAATAGTTGTGGGTAATATTTACAAATTTTGCAAAGTAAGCAAGTGGTTATATAATATTCGATTGGTTGGAGAATATTCGTTTTAATAAGGAATATTCGTACGACGACACAATCATTGGTGGACCCCACAACGGAAGTATTGTCGTAGTTAGAAAACGACATAATTATCTTTTTATAAAAATAATGGCGGAAGTTTTACCGTTAAACTGTTGAACTACCCGGTAGTAAAAGTACAATAATATGCATGGTTGCATAGTAGCACACGGTATTGATTATTGATGCTTACGTGAGAAGTCACTCAGTTATACTCAATTATTGCTACAGTAATTGCTGCATCATATCTCTCATATTATTGATTCGATTATTGTCATAGTATCATCTGCATTATATGATATATTATTAAATCAATAATTGAGACGATAAAGTTATTTATATTATTAAATTACAATATTTATAATGTCTAGAAGTTCTGTCAAGGAGATGTTTGGTCATCTAATTGCGCACCAATAAGGGGAAATCCTTGTCGAAAAGCCCCCTCTTTCTTAGGAACGACCTGGTTGTTAAATATTGTGAGTTATAATATTAATGATGAATAAGTTCGTGTTGATTAAAGATGAATTTGATAATTCCGTTGTGTTGGGATTATTAGTGTTAGTGGAAATCGACATCTATTCTGATGATAATTAATGTCTGGGGTTATATTGATAAATCGAGTAATTAATCGGATAAATGAGCAATTCATTGCTACTAATTCACATGCTTATATAACTATTTATTCGCATGTGTGTACTATTGAATCACATTCATGTACTATTAGGGGAGTTGGTGCAAGATTGATAATACTTGCATGACTAAGTTAAAAATGGAGGTATAGATGGAGGTACTATACTGTAATTCATATTTTCACATGATTATAACTATTGATTCACATGATTGAACTATTGATTCACATTATTTACTATTAGGGGAGGTGGTGAAAGTTTGATAATACTTGCAGGACTAAATTAAAAATGAAAGAAAAGTTGGAGGTATTGTACTGTAATATTTTGAGCCCTAAAATGTGCAATTATTAAAACTATATTTTCTTATAAATAGAAGCTCATTCTTCCTTCATTTCTCACCAATTCACTAAAGCTATAGAGCAATTATTATAGAGAGAAATTATAAAGAGAAAAAAAAAGAGAAGACTGCTACCTCTCTACTCCAGTATCCAGTTTCTTTCTAAGGTAAAGGTATTATTTCTTTTGTATTCATGAAGAGAGCTTCTGTTATACCATTCTTTATTATTATGTTGGAATAACCTGTCTATGCGAAGTACTGCATACATGGTGAAATTCTTCTGTTATTCCATTCTTTATTATTATGTTAGAATAATCTGTCTATGCGAAGTACCGCATACGTGGTGAAATTCTTCTGTTATTCCATTCTTTATTATTCTGTTGGAATATCCTGTCTGTGCGGATTACGCTAGACCTGGTTCCATTCTTTATTATTCTGTTGGAATAACCTGTCTGTGCGGTCTATCGCATGCATGGTGAATTCTTTGTTATTCCATTCTTTATTATTCTATTGGAATATCCTGTCTGTGCGGATTACGCTAGACATGGTTCCATTCTTTATTATTCAGTTGGAATATCCTGTCTGTGCGAATTATGCTAGACCTAGTTCTATTCTTTATTATTCTGTTGGAATAACCTGTCTGTGCGGTCTATCGCATGCATGGTGAATTCTTTGTTATTACATTCTTTATTATTCTGTTAGAATATACTGTCTGTGCAAATTACGCTAAACCTGGTTCCATTCTTTATTATTCTATTGGAATATTCTGTCTGTGTGGATTACGCTAGACCTGGTTCCATTCTTTATTATTCTGTTGGAATAACCTGTCTGTGCGGTCTATCGCATGCATGGTGAATTCTTCTGTTATTCCATTCTTTATTATTCTGTTGGAATATCCTGTCTGTGCGGATTACGCATGACCTGGTTCCATTCTTTATTATTTTGTTGGAATAACCTTTCTATGTGGATTATCACATGCATGGTGAATGATCCTTCGTTTTCATTCCTTATTAAATTGTGGAAATGATCTGTCTACGTGGATTACCACATGGCAGGTGAAAATCCATTTGCAGTTTCATATATTCTATAATACTCATTTGGTTAAAATTTTGGCTTCTATATTCCATGATATTAGTAGAATATCCTGGATATTTGCGCTTCATCTGGTATCTTTTCATGGAAATATTCTTCTGAGCATTCTTGAATTTTACTCCACAAAGCAATATCATGTTGACAATTTGGTCGTAATTGATTTCAAGATAAATTAACTTCTAAATCTTTAAAATTTATTCTTCAACTTGTTTTATTAAATTATTATGTCATTATCATCATCCTCATACTTATATTGTGATGAAAGTCATCTTTGACTTACGTGCATAGATGGACTTGGTATGATTGTGACCAGGGATTATTCGTTATAATCATGACCTGTAATGTTATAAATGATGTGGTAAAAGTCCTCAGTAGCCTGTAGTGCATTGATTGACAGTTTTTGGTATGATTATGACTAGGGATTATTCGGTATAGTCATGGCCATTGATGATTTAATGAATATTCTTGGCCCGTAGTGCAAGGATGACTCGATGATGTGGTTTATTTATTAAGTTGAGTCTCAACGATAAAAATTGATGAAAATATTTTAAATCATAGAAGATAGTAAATATCATGCTCTACTTGACTCTTCTCATGGATTGCTTATTCCGCTGCAGTTAAACTTGATGTCTATTGTATTTTATCAGTTTAACATTTTTGAAGACTAATGATAATTTATTCTGCATTATCTTAATCATAATATTTCTTACTGGGCTAGTTGAGCTCACCCTTTCTTTCATTGTTCTCTTCAGGAAATGAGAACGTAGCCGGGACTAGTCGGAAAACGGAGTGACGGTTCAGATGATAGCATTAGTAGTCCTCACTATTCTGTTAAATAGTGTAACAATAAATGTAATGAGGACTCCATTGAGTATGGATATTGTCTAGATGACAATATTCTTATTAAAACTCTTAGATTATGTTTTGTCGTATTTCACACGACTGTTGTATAATTAAGTTGTATTTGAATTTTGTACCATGTATTTGGCGACTCAAGATGAGTGATGTATACCTATTTTGGGGGCGTCACATAAAATATTGACGACAGACTTTTAAATCTTAGAAGATAGTAGAATTCATTCTCTACGTGACTCTTCTAATGGATTGTTGTTTTCGCTGCATTTGTTGATCTAAAACTTGTTGTCTATTATATTCTATCAGATTTTTCCCTGGTAAAGACTAATGATAATTTGTTGTATATTATCTTAGTCATAATATTTTTTACTGGCTAGTTGAGCTCACCCATTTTTTTGTTCCATTTTTCTTCTCAGGAGGTGATAACATAACAGGATCTAGTCGGGGTATGGAGTGATGGTTCTAGAAAGATGTTTTAGCAGTCCTCACTATTTCTGTAAAATAGTGTATGAATAATTGTAATGAGTACTTATTTGAGTGTGGATATTGTCTAGAAGACAATATTTGTATTTAAACTCACAGTATGTGTTGTCGTATTTTGCACGACAATTGTATTATTGAAGTTGTTGTTGCTTTCTGTACCATGTATTTGGCGACTCAGAATGAGTGTTGTATACCTATTTTGGGGGCGTCACAGTAGTAGTCCTCACTATTTTATAAAATAGTGTGATAATAATTATAATGAGAACTCCATTTGACTTTGGATACTGTCTATGAGACAATATTCATGAAAAAACTCTCAACTACGCTTTTATCGTATTGTATAAATAAAGTTTGTATTAAAGTTCTGTACCATGTATTTGGCGACTCAGAATGTGTTGTGTATACTTATTTTGGGGACATCACATACTTTCTCTCTCTGAGTTCATAAATCTCTCAAATGACTCTTGAAACTCTAAATTCACCATTTTGTTCCGTTCCTCTTCTTCAGATCAAGAACATAGATTATAATTATAATTCCGGGATTATAATCCTAAGATTAATAGTTTTGGAATTATAATCCCATGAATAATCCCAGAATTATAATCTTTACAAACAAATATAGCCTTATTCTTATTAACGTCCGCTATTATTAGTAATAGATTGATTGTATGTGTTTTTTTTACCGTCCGCTTCGATTTTCAATTTCTAATCATGACTGTTTCTTATTGTTTTCAATAGTATGATAGTATATGTCATATTTGATCCATATCAAATACATACTATGAATCATTGTATAGATATATATTGGTATAATTAATCACACCATACATTTTATGATAGTAGAAAAATAATACAATTTCCTCAATTTATTATCATATTCCGCATTAATAAGTTTTTATTTTCTCCTTAATGTGAAGTTTTTAATTCCACGTTGTGATTGATAAATTCACGATATATATTTTAGAAGACGATATTCTTGATTTTTTTATATAAATATAATTATAATTTTATTATCATGTCATTATTATTAAAATAGATATTAATTAAGTTTATAAATAAATATAAAATGAAAAATATCTTTAAAATTTGCAAGTTTTACAAATGAGATTATTTTACATCGTGTTATTGAGTTTTAAAATAAAATAAATAGACGAAAAACTTAAGTTTTGTATCTAATTTTGTAATTTTGTTATTTTTGAGTTTCTTAATGAATAAAAAAGAAAAAAATTGGATGAAAAACTTGGTTACTTTTTTTGCCCTTTCCATTATAAACATAATAAAACTAATATAAGGGTAAAATAGTATTTTAAATGTAAAATTTAAGTTTTTTTTAATTTTCATTTTAAACTCAATAACAACATGAAAAAAACTATAATTTATTTTTATTAAAATTTAAGTTTTTATTCCTTTTTTATTCATTAAAAACTCTTAAACATAGTTTTTTTATACTAGTATTATCATGTTAGCCCCTAAATTTTCTATTTTTTTCTTTTCTTTCTTTTTTTTTTTTGTTAACATGGTATTTCCCAACCCGCGGGTCAGACTAATCACCCGGGCCGGACACAACCGTTTTGGCTTGCGCACCAGCTTGCGCTGGCAGTCCGTGGCCACGCGAATATAAATTCTCACACTTGTTGCTAGTGGGGATCGAACTGAAGACGTCCGGGTTTACGGCTCGCCCCCAATCAATTCTTTTCTTTTTGTCCATTGGAAAACTCCAAAACAAGAAAAATGAATAAAAACTTAACGTTTCATTCTCTCTATATTTTTTTTCCTCTTGTTCATTTTTCATCCATTTTAAAAGTCACAAAAACAAATAAAATAACTAAACTAAAATAAAATATTATAGCTAAACAAATAAAATAACTAAACTAAAATAAAATATTATAGCTAAACAAATAAAAACTCCAAATATTATAGGAAATGAAAAGGGAAAATAAAATAAAATAGCTAAACTAGCAGGCACGTGCGAAGCACGTTATATATAAGGCAAAATAACTCTTTCTCCACTTTCTCTCTGCTCTATCCCCCGAAATCTCCTCCGTCAATAAAAGACCCTCTTCTGTTCTCATCGTCACCGCGTCACCGGCCGTATATACAACAACTATTTGCTTCTCCAAACAAATCTTCGCTTCCATTTTAATACAATTAGAGGTAAATTTTTTGAATTTCCTATCATTTTTTTCTTTTTTAAACGATTCATAATCGCTATTTGTTGATTTAGGGTTCCTTCAGTTTATCTGCACTTTCATAATCTTACTTGATTAACTTCTTTTTTTTTTTTTATCAATTTTGCAATTTTCAGTTTTTATCTGTCTGTTTTGGCGGAAAATTTTATGACAATGGGAAGATTTGTTTTTCTTTTTAGTTGTGCTAAAATTTGAATTGTTGGTAGGAAATTTTAAACTTGATATTGCCTTTGATGGGTGTGATATGTTTACGTATAAATTTGGATTTTATTTGTTTCATGCTACTCCTACGTGGTTTAGCTCAATGAAGCAGCCAAAAGGGCTGCCCAATTTTGTTTATGGAACAACTGATTGCCAGGTTGTCAACTAAATTTTGGTTTAATTATTTGTTTCGTGTTGTGAAAGTAATTTTATTGGGTTTTAATGCTCTATGGATTGGCTCAAGTAAACAGCCAAAGTACAATAAAAAATGTCATTAACTATACTGTTTTGCCAGCCTCCCTGATATTAAAGTTTTAAAGTGACTAAACTCGAGAGTTCTGTGCTATGAAAGTTGTATGGCATGTGTGAATAATTCGTATCACACTTTATACCATGATTGTTTTTATGATGTCAATATTTAAAATCTCCAGGTGATCAGGGACCTCTTTCATTTATATCAAGATGTCTTCATTGGCTACAAATCCCATTGCTAGCCCGGGTACGGCGCCGCTAGGTATGTGAATGTTTATTTTTTCCAAAGTCTTTCTAGTTGATTATACAAAAAAAAAACAGTTGGTACAAGTTATGTAGCTACTTGCAGAAAATGTTTTTCTGTTGAATTTGAGGAACACAACATTTGTGGGGATATATGTTAAGCTTTTCATCATTCTATTAGAGTGTTGACTCAGAATGTATCAGCATGCAGAAAGATCAAGATGTGGGGAAATGAAAGTAAAACTTTAGATATAGTTAATGGAAAATATGCAATGAGTAGTAGATATGGGTGGATTTCGGTGGTCGAATTTCTGATCAACCTCAGTTTAGAATTAGAGCAGCAGGGCCGGCCCTAAGTTTTGAAAGGCCTAAATCGGACAACAAAAAAATGGGCCTTTTGCGAATTGCTATTAAGACAGGCATAAAAAAAAACTTTTTCCTGAACAAAAGAGCATCAATACGAAAGAATATCAAATATAATAACCGACTATTTCAATATTTTCAAAGCATTATTTAGGTATCATATTATCACTAAGTCAAAAAAGTAATTACCAAATAGGGTCTCCTTTATTAAGAGTCTAACACTACTCCCAAACAATTAAAAAAATCCAAAAAACTGAATCTGATGATGAACCCCCAGGTACATAATAATTAAATTGTTTTGTACAAATTATATGCTTTAAATATGTAGTAGAATATTACAGATTGATTATTTGCTTTAATATTTAAGTATTCTATTTAAGTAATAAAAGGAAGAGAATATTTAAGGGGGCCCTAAAAATTTTTGGGCCTGAAGCCCGGGCACCTTGGGCTTTAGCCCAGGGCCGATACTGTAGAGCAGTATAACTAAATTAACTAAGGTTTGTTCTTTAGATTATTGTCACAATTGAGAAAAATGGTCAAGTCTGTTATGTTCTTATTTCAAACCGATTAAATGAAAAGAACTTAAAAAATAAACAAAAGAAATTGGAAAATTGATAACATTAAAAAAATGTTTGCAAAGAGTTGGGGTCCAATTTGTGGGAGACAAATACTATGGAAGAAGGAACAAATTTAGATATGTGAAAAGAATAAGGGTAACTGGGGAAGATGTGTAACATATATATTTTGATCAGGAATGTTTACTTGATTTCCATGTTTGCTCTAGTCTATAGGTTATTAGCTCCATATTACTTGAAGAACTCTCTCTTGCACATGCACACACGCAATGTATAATCGTGAACACCAAGGCTTATTTTATTTATCATTTTGAATTTCTTAGTTTCGTCCTCTAAATTTTCCACATCTTTTTTTCATTACTCTAGAGATTACCTACATGTTGTCATGTAAGAAGTTGTGCAGTCCAAAGAGTTCAGCTTACGCTCAGCTCTACATTTTTCATATTCTTCGATCTGTATATTATCTTGTGTAAGCACACTTTAATCATCAAAGCACAATCGTATATTGTGAGTCACTCTAAACATTCTTGTTATTCTACATTTGGTTTGGCTGGGGACATCATCGAAGTAGTCTGATAGTATCTAAACATTATGTCCGAGCTGTTTATCAAAATAATTATGATTAGTTGGGGATGACTGCTTCCTAAGTTGGACGCTACAATTGTTTGGATTTCTTGTTCCTCGCTTACTTGGTATCTTTAGATGATCTTGTAATTTGTCCATTCCTGAACAGGGCAACATTAAGGAGGTCAAATTTGAAAATTTTGTGAAAACAGTAAAGGGGAAAAGATTGACGTTATCACATTTTCTTTTTTCAACAAAAAGTTATATTAGATATAAATAAAAAATTCTTTGGTGAAAATCGGAGGGGCAATGTGCTCCCTTAATTTGCAATTATTTGAACTAGGGCTGTAAATGGAGTTTGAAATATCCGATATTCGCTCCAAAAATTCGTATCCGTATTCGCGCCAAAGCGGATATTATCCGAACCCGGGTCAAAGCGAATATTATACGTATTTGTATCCGTCCAAAGTGGATATATATATATTTATATTTATAGATCTCTCATTTAATATTGGTATACTATATATGAAAATATTACTACCAATTGATTTTACATATTTTATGCCTATTTAATGATGTACAATATAAAAAAATTACATATGGATAATATTTCTAGTTTTATTATTTTATTTGGTTGATTATACATCATTTCTAATTTTAGTTGATTAAGTGAATATTTTTTTGGTTATTAATTTAACATTGTGCAAGAATTTTTTTTTATAAAAAAATTAAAATTTTAGGTTGAGCAAATGCGGATACGGATATGCGTATATTTGATATATTACATATTATATTATACAAAATAGATACAGATATTATCCATATTCGAATAGTCATATACGAATTCCGATTTGTTGGATACGGATACTGATATTAAAATTTATTTTTGGATACGGATATATTTGTATCCGTATCCAAAAATATCCGTTTACGGCCCTAATTTGAACCATTGTGTTAAGCCTTTATGTTTTTTGTCGTAGCTATGGATGGGATAAAAGACGTTTAGGATGAAGTATGCCAAATTTGGTGTGGAAAGGAAATAAAATTTGTTAGGAGATTCTAGATGATAGGTACATGGAGAGAAGTTAGTTTTGGTGTAGGTTAATCCTTGTGTGCAGGCTAATGTCTTGTGTTAGCCAATAGCTATTAGTAGTATAAAATAGTAGTGAATTCGCTCCGTATGTATGTTTTGATCAATAGAAATTTTTGAGCATTTTCTTTTGCTTCTATCCTTCTTCTTCCCCAAGTTTCTCTCTTTTTTGTGCTCATTCTTCTCCCTCAAACTCTAAATCTGTTTCTTCTTTCTAATTGCTGTTTTTTGTTTATTTAGGAACCCCACTAGTTCTAATAAAGTACCATGGTGTATGTATTTTTGTTGATAACATTGTGTTAATTGATAAGACAGACAATTAATGCTAAATTGGACATATGGAGAAGTACATTGGAATCTAACAACAATAACTTAAGTCGGAGTAAAACAGAATATATGAAGTGTGTGTTCAATAGTGTAAGAAGAAGAAATGTAAGCATTATGAACATGCCAGGATAGAAAGTGTCCAAGAAGGATGTCTTTACTCTGTACTTGGGGTCGATGTCGATATTTGCATAAAGAGGAGATGTTGGTGTGGTGAGTATGTAACTCACAAAATTTAAGTAGGACGAATGAAGTGTTGTAGTGCATCAAGAATGGTGCGCAATTATAAAATTCAGACCAAGTTGAGGGGTAAAGTTCTACAAGACGATGGTGATGTGAACAATGCTATATGGAGTTGAATGTTGGGCGACCAAGAAGCAATGTATGAGGATATTTCAAGGTTTAACAGGATAAAAAATGAGGATATTTTAAAGAAGGTTGAGGTAGCATTGATTAAGTACAAGGTGAGGGAACATCGGTTGAGATGGTTTGGTCATATTCAATGTCTTCATATAGATAAACTGCTGCGAAGGGAGTCTTGTAAAAGGGAGGCATAGGCTGAAAATTTCTTGGGGTTAAGTAGTAGAAAGAAACTTGAAGGAGCAAATTACAACAGAAGTACATGGCATTTGATAGGAGTGAGCAAAGGAGCAGATTCAATTCTTTTTTCATTTTTTTCTCTTTTTCCCCTCCATGTTTTTATTTACCCCCCTTTGTTCTTCATTTTTGCTTTTTATATGTGTAGTATGTATGTTCTATATATGACTAGGATTTTTATTTTAAATTTTGATTTATTTCTACTATTTTATTCATCTTTATCTTTATTTTTATTTTTATATTTTCTCCTTGTTTGTACTTTTCGTTTATAGATGGGATTCATTTTTAGCTTATCCCAACTAGTATGGTATAAAAAGGTGTTGTACTGGGTTTAGTATTTTAGGTAATGGAAATGGAGAACTAAATGTTGGGAGCAGTTGATATATTATTCTTTCAAATATAACTGCAAGGGAATCCCTGCTCAGTAGTTCCGTAGTAGGTTTTTTTGGAGAAGATTTTTGCACAATTGTATTCCATAATAGATAAGGAAGTTTTGGAATGAGAAAAATTGATAATGTAGTTTTTTAAGTTGTCCAGGAACATGACAGTTTGTTGCAACAATGTGTATTTGTTAAGCTCAACCCCAATGAGCTTAACCAATTCAAATTAGCAATAAGGATAGGAAATAGCTTGGGAGAGAAAGCAGCTTGAGCAGAATTACCAAATACTCTTGTTGACCTAGCAAACCATATATTGGTACTTGGTACTTTTATTCCCAGACATAGTTCATCTTACGTTCCAATACTCTATATTTAGCATAGTGAAATATTTCTTTAATTTTTTTATAATTGTACAAATATCAATATTCTAACTTAGTATTGGATGCTTAAGTATCACATTTGTACTAATTATTTATACAACGGTCAACTTGATGATACAACCAAATTTTTGTAATGATAAATAGTTTTATTGCATTTAAATTTTAAGAGAATTACTAACTAAATAAAGCTACCCTAACGTACCACTTGTTCGCTTATCTAATATATCCATTCCATAAATCGAAACGAACTATGTCTCAACAATGTTTTAAAAATTCCTAACTAGGTCTAGTTAATCCCCACGTAGGTGCTAGGCGGGTCAATTACTGCCTAGATTTTATTTGGCTCTTATGTAGAATCAAACATCTTTCACATCGATTCAATAAAGGTTTTGAAACTCTACAATACTTTAAATGAATTTGTTAAGCCTTAAAAGATTAATCTTTTGGTAATTTACTATTTTTTCATGTAAATTTTAAAATCTACTATATGCTTTGTATAGTATAACAAGTATTATACAATAGAAAAATAAATAAATTATCCTTCCTAAGAAAACTCCTAGTCCGACTAGGAAAACGCCTAACCATTACCTAAGTGATAGGCATCCCCTCTACCGCTAGTTCGCATTTCAATTTTTAGAACACTGCATTTCAGTAGCATTGTTTGAAAGCAATATAATGGATTGTAATTTTTTTATATATATATTTGAAGTCGTACATTGTGCACCTCTCTTTATTGTAGAACCTCCCTAACATGCATCGGAATGCTATGTGATCTATCATTTCTAGAAGCTACTACTCCCTTCTTCCTCAAAAGCTTGTCCAAAAGTACACTAAGATTTTTTCCTAAAAAGAATCTCTAAAAGTACACAATCGAAATGTGAAATATGACATAAATATTAATTACCCCAAAGTGCACATATCCCCATACAAACACGCTACACTCCAAACTTAATTATGGTATTTGTGTGGATCCAAATAAAGGGTGTAATCGGAACAAATTTTATACTCTAATTTGTCAACTTGAGATTATGTACCCATTGTACTCTTAGACATCCTATTTGAGGACGGAGGTAGTAATTTACTACTAATCCTTCTTCTATTTATTTAATAGAATTGCCCATGGTCTTACAGTATTGAGCATTTTGAAATACTTAGTTTGTGTGATTATGCTGGTTGTAACTTGTAACTTCATCTTTTTGGTTTTTGTGTGGAAAATTTTGTAGACATTGACTTTACTTTGCATATTGTGATTTCTTCATACAGTGAGTACAGTGGGTCAGTTCAGGGGGCAAATCAAGCATATTGGATATGGTTCATTGAATTTCAGTCCACTCCGTACACAGTCTCATCTATTTAATAAAAGACGAACCATCTCACTTTCTAGCAAAAGAAACTCTGCTTCTGTAATATGCGCTGCTGCTCTGGTAAGTTCATATTGATATTGATTTGAACAAGTGAAATTATTTCATTGCTTCATATGCAATGTGACAAATGTTATATCTAAAAATAACTAAATATAAAAATAGTTATCACAGAACCAAACAGGTATTTCCATCATCTTGTTTTATGTACCAAAAAGAAAATCCTCTCCTTGCGTTTGTGTGTTGTTGTGTGGGGGTATAGAGCAGGATGAGGTACAAAGTGGTTGTGTGAGTATAGAACAGGAGGAGGTTCAAAGTTGTCATTAAGATTCATGGTTCTTCTCAGTCCTATTTTTTCTAGTGAGGGTTATGGCTAGAGATAGGAACTGAAGCTTTCTCAGGCTGGTGTTTGTGTATCTGTTAAAATATCCTCTCTTTTTAAATTGTGTTTACATGTTTAAATTTTGGCATGCCATGGGAACTGGAAGAAAAAAAATCAAGTGCCATATCGGCTTAAAATTCAGTGAACCGTAAAACCCATATATGAGATTCGCGGAACAAATACCTTTTAGCATGGTTGAAATATGTCATTAGCTATTAATAATATGTGCCAATTGCCAAGAGAATATTCATACGTATCTTTCTTTTTTCTTTAATACTTATCTGTAACTGACTCTTCTCAACACAATAAAGCCTTATTGGATTAGACTTGTAAGAAAAGTTTAGAAATTTTAAAAGCCTTATTAGAGTAGTCTACATGGATCTGCTTCGTGAGTCGACCACTTTCGACCTACGACTTACTAAAAGAAAATTTTGGCAACTTAGATCTTGATATGGTTTTGTTTCTTTTGCAGAATGCAAGATGCGGTGCAGAGCAGACTCAAACCGTTACGCGGCAATCATCTACCATAACTATTGCTCCTATTCAAGGTGAATTTCCTCTTTTATTACTTGCTTATGAAACTGCGTGCATGATACAGCTATTAATCTTTCATATACTTGAAATGTTCTCAGTTTTATACCACTGCCATTTGGAAAATTTGAAACATATTGATATCGCTAACATATGGTTTGATGCAAGACTTGATTAATCTTTTATAAGAGCACTTTAAAAAATGTGAATCCACAAATAAAGATTCTCAGGTTCAGTACTTGGGAAAATGATAAAAAGCCTATTGAAATGGACAAAAAAAGGGTATGAAATTAACAATTACAAAGTAAAATCACATAAAATCCTAGTAATTTGGTTTGAACTTTTTGAATATGTTGGAAAGGTGACTTCCTCATTCAAGTAACCTGTTATCATCTTGATTGGTTAATTTATCTAGTATCATTATTTCTTTTCTATGCTATTTTTTCCTTGTGGTATGTATGTGATGTATGTAATAATAGCTTCGACCTAAATTGCAAACACAATAAAAAGTTTTCTCAATTGGCACATTTGCTGCCATCATGCCAGGAGATTTCTATTGTTTGCTAATTCTTATTTGTTTTTGGGGTTCATATATTTACACTTTATAGTTATAATTCATAATTTGATGATATTTTTGTACACTTTAAACTAATATATGTGAATTAGAATTTTAATTTCTTATTTCGTATGTAATGAAATTTAGTTTATATTTGCATTTGAAATGGTTCATGATATTTCACTGTATTCCAGGGAAGGAGAAATCTCCGGATCTTGATGATGGTGGGACCGGATTTCCTCCCCGTGACGATGGTGACGGCGGTGGTGGCGGAGGTGGTGGTGGAGGTGGCTGGTCAGGTGGATTCTTCTTCTTTGGATTTCTTGCTTTTCTAGGGTTCTTGAAGGATCAAGAAAGTGAGAATTCTTACGGGGATTGAAGCATTAGGTTAAAGTAACTAACTATGTAGAAATTTGATAGATTGGAGCTTTGTGCATGTATTCTTCTGCTGTATTCTTTTTACTAGTTGTAAACATTTATCGAATTGTTGCATAAGCTGTGGCCGGGTGTCTACCTTTTCCGCACTGCACGTAAAATAAATGTAGTAGCTATATAGCGTGCTTATTATATGTTGAACTGTTCAAGAAGAGATAGATTAGGGCTTTAATACAAAATGTATTCTTCCTTTTTCTTCTTGTGTTGGTTGGTTGGTTGAGGGGTGGGTTTTTGTGTTTGCTTCTTCTTGCCAACTGGGCGTTTTTTATTTTTTATTTTATTTTAAATTTGATTATTGTTTATTTAAAAATCAATTATCATATGTGATGTATAAAACTAATTAGTAAACTCATAATATTAGGGTTTTTAGTTAGTATGAATTTTAAAGACTTGACAATTAGTCCGAATATCTCTGCTATGAAACTAATAGACAATATCGTTGGTGCCATTAATGTCTTTCCGTTCATTAACTTAGAATAATTCCTTACTCCAGATCCCACAATGGCAGTTAATTTTTAAAGTGCAAGTACTCTAAATTTCAATTTTTTTTCACTTTCATAAAGTGATTTTTAATGGTGAGGGCTAGTTGCACCCCTTATTTTTCCATTCACACTTGGTTAAAAAACCCATTAAAAATCATATGATTTTGAGTACTATTTTTTCAAAAAAAGTCGAAGTCACCCCAAATATAGTAGAACTACAAAAACAAAGCAAAAACCCTTTACATGAACTAGGAATTAAGTTTTTACATGACAATAAAAATAAGCTAAATAACTAAGAACTAAATACTTGCATCAATCGATGAACTCAACAGTTGTTGTTTCACAATTGGTCGAAGAGGTAAGCATCTTGAACTTCTCCATCCTTGAAGAAAACAACTATCTCCATCCTGAGGCACTTGCATGGTGATGATCAGACCACATTTTCGAGACCTGAGGGATTGGACAATCTGGAATAAGCTACATCCTTATAAAGTGTGACCCGTTTATGTAGCAAAATACTAACATTCTCTGGTTGATCTCCACTGGTACATCACCCCTTAGAAGGAAAAAGGATAGACATTGTGAATGTGAAATCAGTAGAACTACCACATTATAACATGTTGATATCACGTTACCCATATATGGCATAATCATCCAATTCTTACTGTCCGCAAAGGCATCATAACACTCCACACTAAAGAGCAACTCATCTGTGGTGGAAAATGGTGACAAAAGTTTGTCATAAAGTTCTCCATACTTGTGCAACTCAGCTGCAAGATCTTTCCTTACTATCTTCCATCCATCATTATCCCCAACCGTAGTGAGATGCGACAACTCTGAATCCACAATGACCATCCCCTGGTACGTCAATAATGTTAGCTATATATGGATGAAAAAAAGCAGGAAGTTGTGTTACCCAATTTGCAGTGTTTGCTTCCTTGGTCCTATGCACTTTCAATTTTGGCAACACCTTTGGCTTTTTCCTAACCTGTGACTCCTTTTTCACACTTATCTAAGTTGGCACATCATCCTCAAATACATGTGAGTCTAATGTATGCTCAAACACAGAAGCTTCTCTTTTAGTAGATTTATCCTCTACAAGCCTGCTTTTAAAACTCTTTTGCCCCCTTTCTTCCTCCCTCTCACGTTAAGCTTCTGTTTTGTCTCTAGGATAGAGGTGCTACTAGCCTGCCCTACACACTGAAGTTGCCTCTTGAATCTTGATCTCCTTTTTCTGAGGTATTGTAGCAGTTGCAAATGTGGACCATACAATATCCATCTCCATATCTATTGTCACCTCATCTTTCTGCCCTTCAGTGAAAGGTGTTATGCTCAATTTTCTCCAAAACTTGTGCACATCACTTAGTGGAATGTTGCGGCCATCTTGCATATATTGTGTCAGCATGTGAGCACATGGTAACCCAAGACACAACAAACTTCTATGTGTACATACATCAGCCTGCACACCAGTGTTGCTAATGGAAGCCAATTCAGACTCAATTTTATCTAATGCAGTAGACACTACATTCACTAACTCCTTGTACATAAAGGTCCTAAACCTGATTGGCACCCTAGTTAGGCTCTCTTCAAATGATGCCTTGACGTCAATCACTTAACCTCGAAGTAACAAGTGAATATGTGTGAATGATTGCACAAATCCACCAACTGAAGTTGACAAATATTTCATCATATTCGAATGACTTCCCTCAACTCTGTTGGTGGTTGTGTTATCTAGATGGAAATACTTATCAACATAAGTAGCTACAAAGAATATTTTATATTTCCTTAACCAAGATTCATTAACATACTCTAAAGTTGTGGGGAACTCCTTGAACCTTTGATGCAATTTCGCAATGTTCTCCTCAACTAAGACTCTGTAGAAGAATGAATTAATTACATTTGCAAAGAAAGCCATGAACTCATCAAAGTCAGACTTCAGTCTGACCAGTGCAGTTACTGAGAACATTCTTGGTTATGTGGACTCTGCATAACAGATTCTTTGCAGCTGGGAAAATTGTCTTCAAAGCATTCATGAGGGCATGTTCATGGTCACTGATGAATACACTTGCCATCAAAGTGTCAAACAAATCTCTGAAGCAACACAAATCCCATTCATAATTTTCTTCTCTGAACTCATATAACAGAAAGCAACACAGAATGTCTTCATGGTTGATGTCACTCCAACAATTTGAAGTAGTGACAGTCTGTATTTGTTGGTCTTATAAGTACAATCTAACATGAAGACAAATGGAAAGGCTCTGGCAAACTGAATTGAAGTTAAGAAACTGAAAAACAAGTCTTTCAGTACCTCAGTGTTTGCCTCTGATCGATGCCTTACCGCATACCCTTTCTTAATCAAAAGATTGAACAATTGTTGCATGTGAGACTTGCCAGCAGTCTCCTTGATCCTCATTGCAGTCCTTACATTGTATATAGTCTTCATAACTGTTGCATTTGTTGGATCTTTCAACTTTAGGCGATTCAAAATGTCCCTAGACCTCACCCCTGTATTACATAACCTTTCAACAATATCCCTCTCTTCCCTATTAAGTCTACCCACAAATGAATGCCCTTCAAAGCATTTAACCATATCATGATTGTGTTTCCCATTCAACACAACCAAACGCCATTTCTGTGGTACTGCATTACTCACATAAGCTTTCATACTGAATGGGCAGCCACACCTCTTTGTTGAGGATCTCCTCTTTTTTGCATTCTCTTTCCCCCTATACCGACCACATCGCTCACAACCAAGCATAACCCTTGGGGTTCTCTTTCTATCTTTAATGTCTGACCTCTTAACCACAACAACCCCCATGCTTACGTCCACACTTCCTGGCAAAATCTACCACAATATCCCTATTCTTAAATTCCTACACAATCGAAAGAAGTAATCAACATTCTGCCCTAATAGCACATTCAGAAATCAATAATTTCATAATCATACTGTATCAGTTTGAAACTGCAGTGTGGTATCCACTTCAATCGTCACAGGAGTGTGCCTCTCGGAAATCAATTCCTACATAATGAGAATATGCAGTGGGCATTTTAACTAAACCCTAGGCGAATTAGTCATTTCAAACTAGAGAAGACCAAGACGAAGGATGGAACTTACCAGATCTTTTGGGTACTCCATCTCTTCGTAGGTGAAGTCTCCATAGTCTGGATCGACATGGTAATTCTCGTCGTCCATTAATACAATGTGATGGTCGTCCATTAGCAGACTTGTTATTTATTGTTTGGTTTATATGTCATTCAACTGCCTTGGCTCCACAGGGGCCATCCAAGATAAAAGAATATGAGTACGCTAGATGTTGCCAGAGCTGAACTTGCTCTTGCAGTACTGTATATGAATAAAACTGAAGCTAGAGACAAGATATGCAGGGCAATACAATATGGTTTGAAATTTGTGAGTGATGGAGAGCCTGGTACATCCCAAAATGCTGACAAATCAACTAGATTGACACGAAAAGTTTTCCGCCTTTTCAAGGTTGTTTTTAATTGTATTGTTAACAATAATTATATTAAATGTTTATTAGACATATTTTTCTCATCATTGGTTCCCTTTATTTGTAGCCAGACAAATTATTATTTCAAATTTCTTCATGAACCATTTGGTTGAAAATTTGTAGAGGGAAGTCTGTAAAATGAATACAATTTTTATGCCTCCTTTAATTTCTGGCTAAATTGATGTTCAATTCAATCTACAGTTTACCAATGATTATGTATTGCTAGACTATTATAAGGTTGTGTTTGATAAATTTGGGAATTAAGATCTGAATGATTATGATGTCTTAATAAATTAGATCATCTGAATGGTTATGAGGTCTGAATCTAAAAAATTGTTTGATAACTAAAAAGTAAGTTGTCTCTTAATGACACTATTTTACCATTTTAAAGGATAAAATTTTATTTAATAATTTTAAATATTCAATTTAATAAAAATGAGTGCATAATATTGTTTAATATATTTATATAAAAAAAATTAGCAAAAAAAATTCATTAAGAGGTACCTCTTAATTATTAAGATTTTATTTTCTGTCTTACCGATTAAGAGGCATTCAGAGGTAACAAAAAACAAAACAAACAGCATCATGCCTCTTAGCGAATAAGAGGCAGTCCATTAAGAGGCAATCAGATGTAAACAAACAGCACCTAAGTTGCTAAAGTAATCCGCTAGTAATTCTAGCGGATCATTTAAAAATTTGATTTTGCTTCTTTGACTTGGGCTTAGTTGGGGGCATAATTGACTAAAAAAAATTTCAATAAGGTCCGCTAGTATGACTAGCGGACTAGCAGATGTCTTTTTAACCATTGCCATTAAAAATAAACAAAAATGAACAAATACCATTATAATCGTCGGTTTCTATAATTAACGACAATGATTAAAAAACTAAATTCGTCATCCACTAGTTATTCTAGCGGACGGAATTATTGCAATTTTTGGTCTATTATGCTCCTCTAACTGCAAATCATCGCAAGAATAACAAAACAAAAAACCAGGCCCGCAAGAATGACTACACAATACACAATCTCAACGGCGATTCCTCTCGATCCCTCTGCAACTACACAATCTTAGCATTCCTAGTGGCTATTCCTCTCGATTCCTCTGCAACTACACAATCTCAGCATTCTTAGTATGACTAGTGGACTAGCATGTCTTTTTTAATCATTGCCATTAATTATAGAAACGGACTATTATGATGGTATTTGTTCAGTTTTGATCCATAGCAAATAGATGTTATGGATTATTGCCCATATATATATATATATATATATATAGGAACTGGATCAGGTCCGGACCTTTTTTTTTTCTTTTTTTTAACACCTAAAAAAATAAATAAATTATGGAACTTGAATTTTTACATAATACAGTGTTTTGAGTGTATTTTGGATACATATAACAAATTATATCTGTACACTGTACATACATATTTTGTTATATGTATCCAAAACACACCAAAAACACTGTATTATGTAAAAATTCAATTTCCATAATTTTTTTTTCTTTTTAGGTGTTTTTTAAAAAAAACAAAAAAAGGACCAAATTTTAAACATGTCCAAGAGTCCGGACAAGATCCAGTTCTTATATATATATATATATATATATATACACACGGTAAGAATCAAGAGCATAATCCTTAAATAACATGACGCCTTAAATAACATAATTTTATCAAAACGACGTAGTTTTGATAAGAAACGGTGACATTTTTGTAAATACGCGGTGACATGATATTTATAAAAATGCCACCGCATTCCTCCAAAACTACGTCGTTTTGATAAAATTATGTTATTTAATGCGTTATGCTATTTAAAGATTATACTCTTGATCATTGCCGTGTAT
This sequence comes from Panax japonicus, assembly GCA_020205505.1. Taxonomy (NCBI): domain Eukaryota; kingdom Viridiplantae; phylum Streptophyta; class Magnoliopsida; order Apiales; family Araliaceae; genus Panax; species Panax japonicus. The sequence goes on along the minus strand of CM035110.1, from coordinate 10,333,945 downwards.
ATATATATATATATATATATATATATATATATATATATATATATATATGAGGTATATGTATATACACAGCTGTGTATTACACAGTAGGGCTTTGAAGACAGATTTTTTGGGCTATAGCGACGGTAAACTGTCGCCATAGCCCATAATATCTATGACGACAGGTAAAACCATCGTTACGACGACGGGTGAAACCGTCGTTATAGCCCAAAAAACCGTCGCCATAGCCTACTGTGTAATACACAGCTGTGTATATACATTTTTCCCTATATATATATATATTGCATCTCTGGGGGTTTAGGATCGGAGAACCGAACCAGCTGGGGCATTGCATTTTAATGTAGGAGGTAGAGGGGTGCATGCATGCGCAAATGTATATAAGATGCCGTAGGAAACTCAACCATGCAAATATCAAATGAGGTTGGGTTGTGCAGGTGGTAATTAGCTCCTTAATTTACTCCATATGTATATAAGAAATGGCCTCAATCACATGTTCACTCACCACAGAAAAGAGTGCTGGGGTAATGCATGTTTAGGGGTGCTGATTCAAACTAATACACTAAAAGCTAAACTGAAACAGTTTTGATTTACTTGAATTTTGCTATAAGTCTCATCAGTACATCTTAAAATAACAGGCAAGCAGAACTGTATCATATCAAACTACTACAAAGTAGTCAAATATAATGGTTTCATTTGTCAAAAAGCCGGTTTTCTTCTACTCAACTTGTAGGTCTAGTCCATGTTGTTTCCGACGTAACAGAATTTCCGTAATACACTTTCTTTGTAGATTCATCCCAGTATGCCTAAAAACACAGGAGAAATCAAAACAGATGCACCAGAAGGAAGACAGGATTAGAACGAGGCAGTAATAATAAAAAACTAATAAATCAGAACACAAAGTGGATTCTTATCTTATAAATAGGATATAAATCTAGCGAAAGATGAGTGAGACTAGAAAGAGGAAACCAACTAGACGTCACAAAGAATCACGAGTCTCAGCATAAAAATTCAGAGCTTGCCATAGTGCTACTGGAGGAATACCAGTCCCAACTACTTGTCATACCAATATCTGGAAGCCACTACTCGAAAAGTCTGCCCATTTCGGCCAACTCTCCATCATCTTTCTTTGGCCGAGTAGCATGTATTTCCACAGTGCTCCTTTTTCTAATTATGATGCATGGCTAAGCGACCCGACTCACATTGGGCCGAGTGGCCGCCAAGAAATTATATACCAAACCTAGTGACAAATATCCCTTCCATTACGATTTACGGCTACAGAAGGGTTCGGAGGATATTTTGGAGGATGGAAGAGGGAGGATATATATATATATATATATATATATATATATATATAGACAGAAAGGATCAAGAGCATAATTCTTAAATAACATAATGCCTTAAGTAGCATAATTTCATCAAAACGACGTCGTTTTAATGGGACGCGGTGGCATGGTATTTACAAAAATGCCACCGCGTCCCATTAAAACGACGTCGTTTTGATAAAATTATGTTACTTAAGGCATTATGCTATTTAAGAATTATGCTCTTGATCCTTCCCGTATATATATATATATATATATATATATATATATATATATATATATATATATATATATATGTGGAGACTAGTCCATAGTCAACCTTATAAATTGAAAGTTATTCTTAAATCAAATCGTGACTATGAATCAGTCCGTATATATATAATGTCTAAATCAATTATTGATAAAATCTTTGTAGCAAGTAATTATATACATTGGCAAGTGATATGCATTTATCATCAAATGCTAAAAAGCAGCAAGGTAATACCTGCCATCCAGATTGGAGATCTATTGAAAGTTCATCCATATCAGGCTGCTGATTGCCATCAGTGATACCGTCCAAGGAAGCCTTTATAGATTTACTCAACAAACGAGCTCTCTTCCGCTTCACCCGCTCACGCCTGTATAATTGAAAGACCCAAATTGCATTACAGTGCAAAACAGGTTATGATCGTCATTGTAGATAACAATTATTAAAAATGCAAAAAGGTGTAAATAGGTGTAAATGATTGTCAATCTAACTAAACACACATGATGGGGGTTCATTTTCACAAACTTAGCCAACCCCACCCCCTTCCACTGCTACAAAAGTTGAGCTAAATTTTCCCCAGCTTAGAATAAAAAGTTTAGCTTAAAAAACTACTCCCACCATAAGATCAAGGCCTATTGGTTCCTATATAAGGGTTCAGGAAAAATTACAACGATTAATTATTTATGAGTTTAAGGTCCATACCAATCACCACCCAGAGGCTGAAAATTAGCATTGTCTTTGGCCTCTCCACTGGCAATCTGCTGAGCACGCCATTCCTGCAATCCAAAGAGAACTTGAGTCACCATAAGCAGCCAACACATATCATCATCATAAAACAAAATGACAGTCTACATACCTCTATTTCTCTTTGTCGTTTCTTCTCTAGAACCTCGTAAGCATTTTCAGGTTCATCTTCCTCCTCATCATGCAACTCCTCCTTTGCAGCCTTCCACTAATGCACAGAAGTTTCTGTCTTAGATTTTTGCATATTCAATATGAAACTAGTCATCTTGAAGTAAATGAAGAGCATACGTAATAGGTAATATACCTTGTCCACCAAGCTGGAGACTTTCTTATTAGACCTTAGTGTCGACACCACAGCAGTTGAGCGTTTTTTATTTTGTGGAACTGCAAAGGAGAATAACAAGTAAAATTATAAAGCTATAAATAATAAATCCATTTAGTAACCCAAAGCACTATTTCTTCAACATTCACTGTGTATATAAATGGGTTCTGACATCAATGATATAAAATCTGAAGACATTTCAAAATTCTTTGCAGGCAGTCTTTGTGCAATGTTTCATTAGTTACCCTACTTTTTCATTAAATGAGTATAAAAGAAATCCTAATTACAACTAAGAAACTCATACGCCAAGGTTCTATGGAGCACAATGCTAAGGACAAATGAATAAGCATGAAGTGTTTTTGTCAAATCCAACAATTAATAGTGTCCGCAATCAGTGCTTAGTGTATTTTGAGTATCTACCTTTAGATTGGACCTTAGGTACCGTTGCAGCAACGGCCAAAGTAACAGGAGGGTTTGATGACATAGGAGTGCCCTGTGTCACTGAAATGGTTGATGGAGCTTGATCAGAAACTGAAGCAAAAGGAACCTCGACAGATTTCTTTTCAATCTCCCTGTCAACAGAAAAAGCATCAACTCCAACATTTGGTAACGTAGGGCAGTCCAATTTGACCTGATCAGAATCTAGACTTTCATGACCAGATGAAGAGTGCAATCCAATTGATTCAGCACAACTAACCCCAGGCACAGGGGGTAGAGTCTCATCTTGGAGGCCATAATATGATACAGGTTCAACAGGATTGACTACAACTGGAGCAGCAGTAGGGTACGTATTTGGCACAGCTTCATAGTAATATGGTGGAAGGGTTACAGTTAACTGACTCGGATCAGGTGCATAAAAATTACTTTCTGGGACTTCTGCATTCGTTTGTCCATAATATTCAAGAGTAGAACCTGGATATGTTAGGTTGTATTGTGCTGCATAAGTAAAAGATGGTGCCACCACTGAATCAGAAGGTGGTGGGGGATACGAGGATTCCGGTGGCTCATCGGGTGGTGGGGGAGGAAAAGGTTCATTATCAGGAGGTGGAGGGGGGATCCAATCATCATCTGGTTGAGGTGGAACACCAACACCTTCAGATACACATGCTTCCTGTTCAGCAGGGAGATTTGGCCAAATGGGCTGCTTCTCTAGTGGAGCATAATACTGAGAACCTTGTGTGGTACCACTTGTGTGGCTAGCAGGAATTGCATCTTCAAGTTCCATTTCAACATCCATGTCGACATCTTCCACAGAATGGTCCACAACCATGGGAGTTAATTCATCAGGTATTGAAACTTCATGGGCTTCACCCTTTCCTCCTGGATCGCTGTCAGAAAGAGAATTAAAATTTTCAATTGATGTAAACTTGTCATTGTGGACATCAGCATTGTAGTCAGCTTCACTGTGCGACTCTTCCAATAGTTCTTCAGTTATCCTAGCATAATGAGAAGCATGAGAATCTTCAGAAGTAAAATGGACCGACTTTTTCTCAATTGCCTTCAAATCACTCATTTCCTACAGATTCATAAAATTGGAGAACTTCATCACTGACTGCAGATTCCAATTGTTTAAGCTGTCTTTCACAATGCAACCAAAACGGAAGTAAAGATGACCCGTAAGATGATAGTGACTTGATATCACAAAGTCTAATCTCAACTTCCACTGTATACTTAGATATCTTGTCATGCCCTATCAAACGACCTTTGGACCTGAATCATATTTGGAGAACATAAAAAGTTAATCTCAGAATCAGATAGAGATAGATTATAATAGTACAACACAAAACATTTACTAGTCACGCAAAACATTTACTAGTCATTTCGGTATCATTCTAATGTAAAAAAGAGAGCGCTACTGATAAAGACAGACGAGTAAAAAGGAGGAGCAGACAGATCCATACCCTTTCAGGGAGTTCAACCTTTCTAATAAATATTCACCATGTCTCAACAGACGAGAACAAAGATCTCTCCCTGATTCATGTTCATCTTGATCTCTCAAGTTTTGTATGTACTTCTCAGAATCAGCACCTGTGGAACTCTGGTTACCACATAAAGCATCATCTAGGTGACTGAAACCTACGAAGTCCCCAGGAGAAGAAGTTTCATGATGAAGTGCACTAACTGTGCCAAGGTTCTTTTTTTGATCAATTTGGTTGACATCATGGCCCCCTCTTTTATCATCTGGAATTTCACTTGTACATCCTTCATTCAGCACTTCAATGTTTGGCCTAATCTCGAGAATCTCTTCGGTTTTGCAATTTAGATCAGCAACATTAGAATTAACACTAGGCTGTTCAGCTACAGCATCTTCCAGCTTTACATCCAAAGTTGAATTTGAGTTATGTGTGCCCACCACATCATTTTCTGTTCCTTCAGCAACGCCTTTTGATTCAAATGTCAATTGCATTCCCTCGGCCAAAACAACAGGAACCTCCCACGAAGTTTCCCCGGTCAAAGTATTCCAATAATAATATTGATTACTCTCTTCATGCAACACCATCTTCCAGCCTGAACCCACGTCCCCTTTCACTTGCGAATCAGAAGTCTCCGTAACAGAAATATTTTCTGGCAGTGCTGTTTCTGTGTGCTGAATACGTGACTCAGTTGAATCATTCTCTGCATTACCACTTTCGCCCAGCTTCTGCAAGCATTCCGTCGAAGTAGAAACATTCTCTATGTTATGTTGTTCAGCCTCCTGAGCTGCAAGGTCTTTGTTTGTTTTCACAATATCTTCACATTCTTTATCAGCAGCTACCTTTGCCTGCTTATAATTATATATACTAACAATAGTTAGAGACAAGATATAATTTGATTGAGGCAAGATGAAAGAACAAGGAGTACCAGTGTACCAAAACTCAAAAAATATCACAAGGTATGACAACCTGTTATGGATGTGGAGGAATGGGGGTAATTCCAGCTATGGTTATCCTAGAAATTAGAGACAACATTTCTTTTAGCACGCATATTTACCAGAATTAGACACAACATCAACCAAGTTAGGATGCCATTTATGTAGTTCAATACACAAGTCAACCTGTTGTACTGTTAATCAAGAAATTAAAATTCCATTTTAAATTAACTGATTAGGCAGAATATTTCATATTTAACTGTACAAGTCATGTACATTCAGGTAAGATCCGAAAAATGAAAAAAACGTGGTAAGATATTGCGCATATTCACTTTTTTCCCAAAATATAGTGCATACTCATTTGTACACTATGCGGTCTTACTTTGCATCTTGGCCTTTTTGTAAAGTCTTGATAATTGATTGAACCACCCGTTCAACTACAATTTACCTGTTCATCCAATTCTCACAGATTTGAGCTAGTTTTATAAAAGAACCAAACCAGCCTAAATTCCAGTCCTCAATTAAACTAGTTGAATTGCAAGACTTTTCACTCAATTGGATTTGATCATAGAACCTACCACGACTCCATGAGAGTGGCAGGGAATACTACTGAAGCAACTCAAATCCTAACATGTGGTGCATATTAAGGGGGGTTGATAAAAGTATTTATGATGTCCTAAACAATTATGTAACCCAATATTAACTGAGGAGAGCCCATCACAGGAAAGCTCACTCTTGCGATTGAAATTTTATTTACGCGGGGTTACAAATTGGCTTATGGATCCATAAATCAAGCTCAAATTGTATTCATGGCACAAGTCAAAACTTACACGTGAACTGTTAGAGAGCCAAGTGAACAAAAGTAGTGGAAAAGCACCTGATCGTCAAAGTCAGCAGGAGAAGTAACGACCCCAGCATGGTTGACTACTTTACTTGATTCCTCATCCAAGTCATCATCACTATATTGTCCGAGCAATGACAGAGGATTCTCTGGTTGTTGACCTGATGCAAAATATATTGATGTCAAAAACCATTAAAGAATTCATTAAAGTATTTGATTACCAACTTTGCACTGTCCAACAAACATGCTTAAAGGCAATTCAAATCACAAGATCATTTTATAACTGGAATAAAGCAACAATAAAATCCAACAGGCTCATTAGCATAAATTCTTCACAGCCACCTGTAAAAATAGGGGACATTGTCAGTAAGTGATGAAGCAAATAAAGCCAAGAGACATACGAACCAAGGAGGAAACATATGCGTGTCGAAGTCTCCAAAACGCCTTTGAAGCCGTGTTAAAAAAGGTCATAACAAGTCAGGAGTTTCATTCATTGATTCAATGTGGTAGAGCCCAACAGGATCTGATGTCCAATTGAATTACCAATACCACATCCACCTACAGTCTGAAAACAAAATCTTGCAGGGGCAAACAAGAAGTCTTGTACAAAGTAAATCAATAATTCCGCCAATAGGCGGTCAGGTGCTCTCTACATAGATCAGTCCTTTTGAAGAAAACTGACGGAACCCACCTGAAGAAGATGGTGAATTGGGTAACCCAGCACGGTTTTTGGAATTGTCATCCCCTCCAACATCATCTTGAGCTGAAGAGCCACCCAAATCTCCTATAGATAAAAGAAAAATGCTCAGAATTAGAACCACAACAGTGATAAACTGTGTGTGTGGTGAATTTGCAGGTTCCAAACAGAAAGAGTAGCCAAAATGGATTACATCGAACTGTATCTAAAATTTGGTAATACCTATAAATGATTGCAACAGAGTGAAATGTTCAATAAGTTACCGCTAACTAACACTAAATAACCATTACAAAAGATTAAAGATTCTGATCGTAAAAAGATTAGAGCTGTACTTCAAAAAAATTCATTTCAATTAGTTCCCTCTGTTTGTAAAGTGTCCAGGTATATTAGTTTAGCTGTTTATACTCCCTGAGAAGGAGTTAACAGAAACTGATGGGATACTGAGGTCATATATATTGTGTGGCACCTTCCATAAAGGAGTTGAAGAAAACCACTTAGTCTGTTGATGAACTGGAATATCATGAAACCCCAAAAGGAGAGAATCGGTTGATAAGAGTTGTCTGTGATTTTAAGTTTTAACTGAAATTAAGGCTAAAAATGGTCTTATATAGCAGTAAATCAGCTTGGAGAGTTACAAGAAAACTTGTCTTTTATATTGGCATCCATTAACGAGGCAAATAACTTGATTTACCCGATTTGGGAACTAAAATTAGGAATCAATTACACCCAAAAAATACACAACAAAAAGTATTTAGATGGAGATTTGAGAAGAAATATATATATATATATATATATATATATATATATATATATATATATATATATAAATGCTCTACAGGAAGAGGACGATAGGGAAGGAAAGGGTATACCAGAGGGTTCCGCAAAAAGATCAAGCTTTACCCTTCGACCGGCTGAAGTCATTGCTGCGAGTCGACGCTCCTTTCTCTTTCCCATGGAATTAAACTAAAGGTAATTGATCGAAGAACTCAATTGATTGATCGAAGCCCTATAACTCAATTGATCGAACCAAACCCTAGAACTCAATTGATCGAACCAAACCCTAGAACTCAAAACAAACAATTTCCGCCGAAAAGGGGATAAATCTGCTTAATTTCCGCCGAAAAGGGGGCGTAAATCTGCTTTTATCAAATTTGTTTTCTGGGCTCTATATAAATTAGTAGTTATAGTTATGAGTCCTTTACACAAGTATATTTATTTGCCACCAAAGGGATATTTATTTGGATCGTCTTGATGCCCAGCCCTATTTCATGGGTCCATCCCAGGCCTTAAAAGTTTACTTCCTAATTTAAAAAATTGAGAAAACAATCTCTAAAATTAAAAAAAAAATCCCTAATTGAAACTTTTTATAAGATAATTTTCAAAGTGAATTTTTTTTTAAAATTTTATCCCCTAATTAAAAAAATTGAGAAAACAATCCTCAAAGTGAAAAAATATTAAAAGTTCAAGGCATTAATGTTAGCAAAATGAATGGACACTATATATATATATAAACTTATCTCAATTTGCATAAATGAATTTGTTAAGTTTAGTATTTGGCGTGGGTTTGAACTAAGTTTTGGTTAGGTCCTCTCTATTCCACAAAAGTGAGTTGCTCCTTGGGGCCCAAACTCAACAGTAACTTTAATGTATATAAATCAATTAATACTTTTGTTCTTAACCGATGTGGGACTTAGCTTGCCACAATTATTTATTATCATTTCCAAAAGTGATCTTTAAGAGTTAATATCTCATTCACTATTTCATAGATTTGAGCTTCTAAATACTTTATTTAATTTACTCATGGAGTGGAACATATTAATATGTGGATTCACTTTAAATAATTAATAAAAACCACTTTAATTTTGGCTAAAATTCTAACAATCCCCCATATGAATGATATTGACTTTCAGCCTTATGCAAATGTTATGCAAACTCTGAGAGAGAGAGAGAGACAAAATTTGAAATTATCTGTATCGAGAGAGGTGACTTTTGACTTTGAACATTCCCTTGTGAAAGACTATCGGGTTTACTGGTTGTTCAATGAATGTGACCATTTGTGTAAATCAAGACAATAGTAATTCACACAGAATCTTTCCAGACATTATTTAGTTCTCATGATTTTTTTCATTTCAGCCCCGAACAATCCCAGATTTATGAGTGATTTAGAGAAGTATAGCCTTATCCTTCTCATATAATTGGTCGAGTTCACACTCACATGGGTGATTCTTAATAAGAGTATCATGTCATACTCCACTTGTTTATCAAGATTTAAGAATAATTACAAACATAGTTTATCCTGAAACCGCTGCAGGTATCACTATCTCGTATCATAGGAATGAACAAAATAAATTAATTTCTTCATAATGATATAGTTGGATCGTTCACAATTTAGTTGTCCTTTTGAACCTAGATCTTGGGATCTCCAGTCAACTAGGTTGGGTTTCCATTATGACGATACTTGTTTATAGGCTTTAAACACATTCCCCTCAAAGTTATTTTTACTTGCACTTTAGTCAAACCTTTAGACAACGTATCCGCTATATTTTCTTTCGACTTTATGTACTCAATAAACATAATGTCATTAAAGAGTAATTGTTTTATGGTATTGTGTCTACGACGAATATGTCTAGACTTACCATTATACATGTGATTCTGTGCCCTTCCAATTGTTGATTGATTATCACAATGGATACAAATAGGAAGCACAAGTTGAGGCCACATAGGAATATCTTATAAAAAGTGACGAAGTCAGTCAACTTCTTCTCCAGCCTTATCTAATGCAATAATATCAGATTCTATCGTTGATCGAGCAATATGTTTATTTATAAGATTTTCATGATACTTCTCTTCTACCTAGTGTAAACACAAAACAACTTGTGTATTTTGAGTCTTTTGTATCTAATCTCCAATTCGCATCACAATATCAAGACGTCTTGAGTAGTGCAATCCAAAGATCAATTTCCAGTGATCTTGTCCTAGAATACTTGTAAATTTACTCAATTTATTGACAACATATGCTATGTCATGACGTGTTCAATTCATTACGTACACCAGGCTTCTAATTATTTATGCATACTCAGCTTTTGATATGCTCTCTTCTTTATTTTTAGACAAGTGTAGATTTATATATACCGGTGTTCACACATGATTACAATATTTTTTCAATATAGTCTGATTGTGATAACACTAATACATCTGATATTTTAGAAATTTTAATTCCTAATATTACATCAGCAACACCCATGTCTTTCATGTCAAACATATTATTTAACATTCTCTTGGTAGTTTTAATGAATTCATTATTACTACCCATAATGAGCATATCATCTACATAAAAACAAATAATAACATACCTTTTCTCAGTGTCCTTAACATACACATATTTGTCACACTCATTTATCTTGAAACCATTTGACAACATTGACCTGTCAAATTTTTTATGTCATTGTTTAGGTGCTTGTTTTGATCCATAAGGAGACTTCACAAGCCAACAAACTTTCTTTTCTTGTCCTGGAACAATAAACTCTTCTGGTTGTTCTATGTAGATTTCTTCTTCTAAATCTCTATTTAAGAAAGTTTTTTTCACATTTATTTGATGTGTCTCTAAATTATATATAGTTTTTATAGCTATTAACATCCTAATTGATGATATTCTTGACACAGGAGAATAAGTATCAAAATAATCCAAACCCTCATTTTGCATGTATCCTTTAATTACAAGTCTTGCTTTTATATTTATCTATAGATCCATCTGTTTTCATTTTCTTCTTGAATATCCACTTGTATCCAATATGTTTAGAGTCAAGTCGGAGATTGTAAGACCCCAAATTTTTATAAATAAAGATTTAATTTTCACTAAATATTATTTTGAATAATAATGTATGATTTGATATAATGGTATAGTTATGGGTGATATGTGCAAATTTTGTAAAGTAATCAAGTTGTTATAAAATATTCGTTTGGTCGGGGAATATTCTTTTTGTCGAAAAATATTCATACGAAGACACAATTATTAGTGGACCCCACATAACGAAATAACTGTCGGATATAGAAAGCGACAAAAATAACATTTTTATAAAAATAACGGCAAAACTTTTACTATTAACTGTTGAAATATCCGATGATAAAAGTACAGTAATACGCGTAGTTGCAAAGTAGCACACGGTATTGTACAATATCTTTGATTATTGATGCTTACTTAAGAAGTCACTCAGTTCATTTAATAATTGTCACAATAGTTGCTGCATAGTATCTCATATTATTGATTCAATTATTGTCACAGTATCATCTGCACAATATTTTATATTATTAAATCAATAATTGAGACGACATAATTATTCATATTATTATTTGCATTATTGACAATGTCTATAAAGTTCTGTCGAGAAAAAGGATTAAGTTATTTAATTGCGCGCCAATAAGGAGAAGTCCTTATCGGAAAACTCCCTCTTTTCTGGGAATGATCTGGTTGTCAATATTGTGAGTTATAATATTAATGATGAATAATTGTTGAAAGATTAAAAATGTGTTTATTGAAGATAAGTGATTTGTGATAAATATTTATTCAATTTTTGATTTAAATACAGGGGACTTTCATGAAGTAATTGTTGTAAGTTTGACTTATTACATGGAATCTCTACTTACTCATTTTTTAAAATTGCCGCTAGAAAGTTGTCTCAGTTTTATTTTATTATTATTATAGTAGTAATAAAACATAAAACTTTTTATATAAAATAGAATACTTTTTATATTATATATAAAGTTATTCGTTTTATTAGATTATAAATAGAATATATTATATTTTATATAAAGTTTTTGTTTTATTAAAATATTTTATTGCATGGTAATGAATAGTAAAAATTAGAAAATTGCGTGAATCCGTCTAATTCTTCGCCCATGAATTCCTTACTGTACATCCGTGATTATATTCAAATAGTGGCCAACCATTCTCCTATAAATAGAATGCTTAGTTAAAAAAATGAAAATCACACCAGAATCAGAGAATTCTTCTTCTATAATATTGTGCGTATTTTTTTTGAGCATAAGGATACTTTGAGTGTAACAAATAGTGCAAGTTTTCTTCAAGAATATCTCCGTTATACCAGTTCGAAATACTCTCTTACTAAGGTAAGGGATATTATTTTCGTTCAATATTCATAAGAAATATTATTTTCTTCTATACTCTATAGTATATAAGTAATATTATTTCGTTTCATATTCCTAAATCTACACTTATTTTGATAAGTATTGCTTTTATACTCCCAGAAATTAGTAGAGTATCATTGAATTTTGCGCTTCATCTAGTATCGTTTCACTGAAATATTTTTCTAAACTTTCTTATTAAATTTTAATTTTTTCATGTCGGGGTACTATTCACGATAAAATTGATTTCTTTTCTGTCCAAATTATTTTTCATACATAAATATCATTCTTGAATTTTACTCCATAATTAATTATCATGTTGACAATTTGGACATTCTTAAACCCTATATAAATTGAATTATAAATCTTTAATATTTATCATTGATCTCACTTGATTGATTTCTTATATTATTGTCATCATCCTCATGCTTATATTGTGGTAAAAGTCATCTTTGGCTCGTAGTGCATAGATGGACTGTTGATTGGTATGATTATGACCACGAATTGTGTATTAGTATAATCATGTCCTGTAATGTTACAGACAAATGATGTGGTGAAAGTCCTCTTTGGCCCGTAGTGCATAGATGGACAGTTGTTTGGCATGATCATGACCACTGGTGATACTAATGAATATCCTTGGCCCGTAGTGCATGGATAATTCGTTGGTGTGAAATATATATTGAGTTGTGTTACAGAGATAAAATATTGATGATGAACTTTTAAATCATAGAAGATAGTAGACATCATGCTCTACTTGACTCTTCTAATGGATTGCTTATTCCGCTGCTGTTGTTGATCTAAGCTTGTTGTCTATTGTATTCTATCAGATTTTACACTGTTAAAGACTAAGGATAATTTATTCTACATTATCTTAGTTATAATATTCTTTATCGGGCTAGTTGAGATCACTCTTTTCTTTCATTGTTCTCTTTAGAAAATGAGAATATAGCTGGGACTAGTCGGGGAATGGAGTGATGGTCCAAGATGGTGGCTTTAGTAGTCCTCACTATTCTATAAAATAGTGTGATAATAATTATAATGAGAACTTATTTTGAGTTTGGATATTGTCTACGAGACAATATTTGTATTGAAACTCACAGTTTGCGTTTTGTCATATTTTACACGACAATTAATAGCTGCATAAATGAAGTTTGTATTTGAGTTCTGTTCCATGTATTTGTTGACCCAGAATGGGTTGTATGGACCTATTCTGGGGCGTCACAGAGATCTATTAATTACCACATATGATTGTGTAGAATGGATTCTACTTCACTATTTATAGTATCTTTCCAATATAGAGCTTCAGGACTCGATACCGCTTCTGTATAAGTTTAAGGCTCATTTTCTAACAAATAAGTTAGAAAAACTAGACCATAAGATTTTGATATCCTAGCACGTTTACTACGTCTAGGTTCATCAATATATTTTAATCCATGATCACTGTCACTAATAGTGTCATAAGTTCTTTTGTTTGAACTTATTTCCTATTAATTAGAACTTGGCTCATATTTATTTTTATTAAGAAATACTGACTCAATAATACTATTTTCATGTATTTTCTCTATTTTTGATTTATTAACCAAAAATCTATATGCACTTCTATTATTAGCATAACCAATGAATATACAATCTATTGTTTTCGGTCCTATTTTTACCTTTTTGGGTAGAGGAATCGTTACTTTTGCTAAACACCCCCATATTTTTAAGTGTTTATAAGACAGCTTACGTCCTTTCAATAATTCATAGGGTAAAGTATTAGACTTTTTTTGAGTTATTCGATTGAAGATATAATTTGTTGAAAGAATTGATGTAGCCCTGAACTTAATAATAATATATTCATCATTTCCTTCAAAGTTCTATTCTTTTTTTTCTGCAACACCATTTTGTTGTGGTGAATAAGGTGCAGCTGTTTGGTGTATTATACCATGTTGTGAATAAATTTTAACAAAAGGAAATTCATATTCCCCACCTCTATCACTTCTAACTATCTTGATCTTTATCAAGTTCGTTCTCAACCTCATTTTTGTAATGTATAAACACTTCCAAAGCCTCATCTTTACTTCTCAATAATTAACATAACAATATCTTGTACAATCAACTATAAAAGTAATAAAGTGTTTCTTACATCCTCTTGTTTGTATATATTTTAAATCACAAATATCAGTATGTATTAATTCAAGAGGTTCTGTACTTCTTTCAATTGATTTAAAAGAAGATTTTCAAAATTTTGCCTTAACTCAAACTTCACATTTATGATTAGATTTAATCTCACATTTTGACAAACATTTCATATTATTTAATCTACATATAGTATTATAATTAACATGTCTTAATCTATCATGTCATAAATTAGATGACTCATTCATATAAGCAGAAGATGTAATTTTCTTAATAGCGGAAGATATAATTGTCATTATATTCATTTTAAAGAGCTCATTTGTAAGATCCTGACTTTTATGAAATAAAAGTCTAATTTAATTTATGATTGTTATTCTAAAACTGTAAAATGTTAAATTGATAAATGGTCAAACGAACAATTAATCGTATAAATGAGCTAATAAAAGAGAAAGAAAATTAAATTATGTTGGATAGGCCCCAAGGGGCGGCTGAATGCTGGAGAAATGGGTGAGGGAGGAAATTGATTAGGGGATAAGAATGACTGGGAGGAAGAAAAATAAAGGAAAGTAAGAAAAGAAAGAGGAGAGAGAATGAATTATTAACAATCTTTTCACTCCCACCCTCACTCGTTCGGAAGAAAAATTAGAAAAATTAGAGAGAAGGGGGAAGAGAAGGATGAAGAAGACGAAGAAGAAAGAGAAGAAGAATAGATGAAAACAAAGAAAGGTAAACTTACAAACTTTGTTAATTTGATTTTCATATATGGTTATTAAGTTTTATGAAATTTGTGGAAAGATGATATGTTATGCTTATTAATTTGTGATGGATTAAACTTGCATAAACAAGAGAAATCAAGAGATTAAAGGAACGAAAGTTTCTCCGGAAGATATTTTCACATATAGTTTTAATAAGAAATCTTTAACGAATTTTGGAAACTAAAAATATGGTTGGACTCCTAAAATATAGTAGATCTGATCTGGGCAGAAAATTTAAGAAAAACTTGCCAGAAAAAATGACCGGAAAGTCATCACCGACAAACTTTCCGGTAGAGCCCATTTCAGTCATTTTTGGTTTGAAATTTTGAAAAACTTTCTTTCAAAAAAATGTTATGAACATGAGACATACTTGACGGTAAGACGAGTCTATAGGCCACAGTTCCTACTCGGTCGAGTATTTCAAATGGATCAATTAAATCGAGGGTTGAGATTTCCTCTCTTCGTCGATTCTTACTTTTAGAATAACGCCTTCTTACACCTTCTTCTTTTTATTCATCAGTTTCGGGTCTGTAGCTTGAGCAACTTTAACTTTATCGATTAAAGTCGGTTCTACTCGTATATTTGACATCATCACGTGGGTCCTTAAAGTCTTTAACTCCATCTCCATCATTTGTAAGTCATACGAAATGGGTCTTTGTGTTAACAACATTACACTCGTAAACGCATACGATCTTCTACTCAACGCGTCAGCTACCACGTTCACTTTTTCAGGATGGTATTGAATGGTATGATCGTTATCTTTCAACAGCTCGAGCCAACGTCTTTGGCTCATGTTACGTTCGTTCTAGGTGAAGAAATATTTGAGGGTTTTGTACCAGGTTCAAGGTCAATACAAAATTTGATTTCACGCTCTAGGGATAGGACAAGAAGTTCTTCGGGGAATACGTCAGAAAATTTATTAGCAATAGAAATATCATTCAAATCTGACGTATTTTTGTTTAAATCGTGACATGGGTTAAGAAATCTTGACATCCATTTTTAATAAACGAATGGCTTTATGGCTTGATATGACAGTGATTGACTTTAGTGGTTTGGTTGCTTGAATTCACGTAATAGGTTAGTTAGGAATATGAAAACTAACAACCTTATGAAAACAATCAATTTTAGCATGATGAGTAGTTAACCAATCAAACCCTAAAATCACATCAAATGCAAGTATTTTCAAAGAGATAAGATCGACAGGTAATGTGAGGGTGCCGATTTGAATCAAACAAGACTTATAAACAACGGATGTAATAAAGGTTTCTCCCAATAGAGTTTCAACAGATAAGTCAAAGTCTAATTTCTCTGGAGTCAAATTTAAATGTTGAGCGCAAGTAGGAGAAATAAAAAGAATGGATAGAACCGGTATCAAATAAGGTATAGACTTCGTAAGAGTTTATGATTAGCTTACCCATGATAACTTCGTTCGGGTTCCTCGCTTTTTGGGAAGTCACAAAAAATGTTTTCCCTTAAACCACCGACTTTGACTTGTCTGGGACAACCTTTGGTGTCATCATTATCGCTGGAATTGACTTTTGCTATAGGGCATATTCCACCCTCAACTGCTTCGTTGTACTCCTGATCCGTGATCTAAATTATTAATCTTTGATCCATATCGAATTGGGGTTGACTGCAATGTACAGGGTAATTCAAAAATCGATGTTGGGTTCTTCCAATTGCTGTCTAAAAAGAGAAATACATATCATCTATTTTAGCCTTCTTGGATCGGACTTCTCTTTCTACAATATTAACGCGTCGTACGGCTTTTACCCATGCATCCTCCATTCTCACTTGTTCAGTTGTTTCTTCTTTCAGATGATCTCTGACATTTGCATTCTCATATTTCAGCTCTATTATCATATACTCAACCAAAGAGAGCTTCTGTTCAAGCATCGCACATCGGGTAGCAAAATCATGAATTGTTGCATCCCTTTGCTCCACGACCGCCTGTCGTTCTTCACCCTGTTCTTCTAACCCATGAATATGATTTTGCAGTTCTACATTTCGATCATAAAGTTCTCCCAATAAATCCTCCTCAAGTTCCTCTTCTTCCTCACTCTCAGATGCTACCTCTGCGACTAGCTCGGGTGCAACTATTAATTCTTCACTCATCACATGGGTATCTCTAATTTCTTTTTCGCCTGACATCCTACAATCAATTTTAATAACTTAATTAGTACTCCCCAATAAAAATCTTTGTTATAACAAGATATTATACTCCAATATTTATTCTTTAAATGAATCTCTTCGATTCATCACTTAAAACTCTATATGAGTTCATCTCTTGATTTACAAATCTCATTCTCAAATACTGCTACAAAACAAGGGTTAATTGACATGCCATTTAAAATCCCAAATTTTACGAATAAAGATTTAATTTTTTCGATTTTTTTTTTAATATTATGGTTTGGATTTGAGATAATGTTATAGTTGTGGGTAGTATTTATAAATTTTACAAAGTATGCAAGTTGTTATATAATATTCGATTGGTCGGAGAATATCCGTACGACGGTACAATCAATGATGGATCCCACAACGGAATTATTGTCGGATTAAAAAAATGACAAAAATATTTTATAAAAATAACGGCGAAAGTTTTACCGTTAAAACTGTTGAACTACTCAGTAGTAAAAGTACAGTAATACGCGTAGTTGCATAGTAGCACACGGTATTGATTATTGATGCTTACGTGAGAAGTCACTCAGTTTTGTTCAATTATTACTACAGTAATTGCTGCATAGTATCTCATGTTATTTGATTCAATTATTGTCGATATTTTGTATATTATTAAATCAATAATTGAGACAATGAAGTTATTAATATTATTATTTGCAATATTAACGATGTCTAGAAGTTCAGCCAAGGAGAGGTTTGGTCACCTAATTGCGCGCCAATAGGGAGAAATCCTTATTGGAAAACCCCCTCTTTCCTAGGAACGACCTGGTCGATTAATATTGTGAATTATAATAATGATGATAAATGTTGTTAAATATATTGAGGTGACTTTTTATGAAGTCACGGAAGTTTATATATATATATATATATATATATATATAAATTTAGTTTTATTAGTATTATTAATGTAATAAAATAGAAAAGCTTTTTATATAAAACAGAATATTTTTATAAAGTTATTTATTTTATTAGACAATAATTAGAATATAATATATTTTATTATGCATAGTATTTTGCATAGTAAAATCTTTTTATATAAAACGGAATACTTTTATAAAATTATTTGTTTTATTAGACAATAATTAGAATATAATATATTTTATTATGCATAGTATTTGCATAGTACCTGCATAGTGTTTGTATAGTAAAATCTTTTTATATAAAACAGAATACTTTTATAAAGTTAATTATTTTATTAGATTTTAAATAATATATATATATATATATATATATTATATTCTATTGCATAGTATCCTTTCTATTTTCCTATAAATAGGATGCTTAGTTAGAATTGAAATAACGCCAAAAATTCAGAGAATTCTCTTCTATAATCTTGAGCGTATTTCTTTAGAGTTTTAAGAAGCTTTGAGCATAGTGCAAGTTTTCTTCAAGTATATCCTCGCCCTACCCGTCGGAGTACTCTTCTTTATAAGGTAAGGGGTATTATTTCTTTCGTATTCATGAAGAGAACTTCTGTTATTCCATTCTTTATTATTTTGTTGGAATAATCTGTATATGCGAAGTACCGCATATATGGTGAAATTCTTCTGTTATTCCATTTTTTATTATTCTGTTGGAATAACCTGTCTATACGAAGTACCGCATACATGGTAAAATTCTTCTGTTATTCCATTTTTTATCATTCTGTTAGAATATCCTGTCTGTGCGTTTACACATGACCTTGTTCCATTTATTATTCTGTTGGAATAACCTGTCTGTGTGTTCTATCGCATGCATGGTGATTTCTGTTGTTATTCCTATTCTTTATTATTCTGTTGAAATATCCTGTAGGTGCGAATTTCGTCTGACCTGTTTCCGTTTTTTATTATTCTGTAGGAATATCCTGTCTGTGTGTTTACGCATGACCTGGTTCCATTATTTATTATTCTATTGGGAATAACCTGTCTGTGCGATCTATCACATGCATGGTGAATCCTTCTGTTATTCCATTCTTTATTATTCTGTTGGAATAACCTGTCTGTGTGGATTACCACATGCATGGTGAATGATCCTTTGTATTCATTTTTTATTAAATTATAAAAATGATCTGGCTACGTGGATTACCGCGTGACGGTCAAAAATCTATTTGCAGTTTCATATATTCTATTATACACAGATGGTTAAAACTTTAGCTTCAATATTCTTTGAAATTAGTGGAATATCCTAGATATTTGCCCTTCATCCAGTATCTTTTCGTGGAAATATTCTTCTGAGCATTCTTGAATTTTTCTCCATAAAGCAGTATCATGTTGACAATTTGGACATTATTGAGTTCAGGATAAATTAACTTATAAATCTTTAAAATTTATTCTTTAACTTGTTTTATTGAATTATTATGTTATTGTCATGATGAGTTATGTTGGTTATTATGTGAAAACATGAAAGTTTCTTAGAAATCACAAAGGGTTGAAAATCAGATTTTGGTGAAAATAGAATATGAAATTCAATTGACCATATCTCCTATTATATTTCGAATTTTTGAGTGTGGTAAAGTTCTAGAGTTAGATCTATGAGTTTTCTAACTTATCTAAGTGGAATTAATGGAAAAGGTGTGGTAGATTTTTCGTGTGGACTGATTTTAGCAAAGGAGTCAAAAACTGCAAAGTACCAAAAAAGCTACTGTCCAGAAATTTAAAAGGGCATTTCCGGCCACTTAGTTTGTGAGAAAAATTCCGACCTTTTGGGAGATGAAATATATGGTATAAAGTACTTCTTGTCCAAAAATGAGCTCATTCCGACTTAAAATGAGCAAGTTATGACTATTTCAATATTTAGGTTTTTCCAACGAAAAATGCTATAACCGGAGTTCTATAACTTCGATGACCATGAAATTTAAACTGGAAGCTCACGTTAGCATGTGTAAGATCCTGCCAAGATTTGGGAATTTCTGGAGTTAAACTTGAGGTAGCTAATTTCTTAAGGAATTAATTAGAAATTAAATTTTGAAAAATACTTAAGGGAGTTGAAAAATTAAAAAAAAAAATATACTTGTTGTGTATGAAATATATGTATATATGTTTGGGCAAAGGATAGAAAAATAACAAGTTGATTTGGTAATTTTTCATCAAAATGGTTTAGTTACGAACATATGAGTTAAATATGTTATGTGAAGTAACGAAATTAGTAAATAGGATTTTATGGCTTTGGAATCCTATATAGGGTATATGCAGATTTTTGATAAAGGATTTGATCATTGGTGATGAAATCTTATGAGTATGACATTTTTGAATGATTGAATGCATTATTTGGTAAAGTATAAACAATTGAAATAAATTATTTATAAGTTTAAGAAGTAATTAAAATATTATTATAATATTAATAATATTAGATTATGAGTTTATTAAATGATTGATAATATTTGGATAAATTTAAAGTCTTTAATATTTATCCTTGTTTTCGTTTGATTAATGCTTATATCATTGTCATCATTCTCATGTTTATATTGTGATAAAAGTCATCTTTGGCTTACGTGCATATACGGACTTGGTGTGATTATGACCAGAGATTATTCGGTATAGTCATGATCGTAATGCGATGGATGATGTGTTAAAAATCCTCAGTGGCCTGTAGTGCATTGATGGACAGTTTTTGGTATGATTATGACAAGAGATTATTCGGTATAGTCATGACCATTGATGATTTAATAAATATCCTTGGCCCGTAGTGCAGGGATGATTCGATGATGTGGTTTATTTATTAAGCTAAGTCTCAGCGATTATGTTGATGAAAAACTTTTTAAATTATATAAGATAGTAGATTTTATTCTCTACTTGACTCTTTTAATGGATTGCTTGTTCTGCTGCAGTTAAACTTGATGTCTTTTGTATTTTATCAGTTTAACATTGTTGAAGGCCAATGATAATTTATTCTGCATTATTTTAGTCATAATATTTTTTACTGGGCTAGTTGAGCTCATCATTTCTTTCATTGTTCTCTTCAGGAAATGAGAATATAGCTGGGACGAGTCGGGGAACGGAGTGATGGTCCAGATGATAGCATTCGTAGTCCTCACTATTTTGTTAAATAGTCTGACAATAAATGTAATGAGGACTCCTTTGAGTGTGGATATTGTCTAGATGACAATATTCTTATTAAAACTCTCAGCTATATTTTGTCGTATTTTTACACAATATTTGTATAATTAAGTTGTATTTGTATTTTTTACCATGTATCTGGCGACTCAAGATGGGTGATGTATACCTATTTTTTGGGGCGTCACAGTTGGTATCAAAGCTTAGGAATATGATCCCTGGCTGAGATGTGAGACAAGAACTAGGAGGGGAGAGACGGGGAATTCCTTCGCTAGTATGACCTACCTAAGTTTATTTAGTATTTAATTGGTCGGTCAAAGTATAGAGATAATATATGATATTTTAATTAACCCTTATTTTGTGGAAGTATTTGAAAATGGTATCCAAAAATATTGAGATAAGCAATGAAGCACATGAAACCGTTGAGTCACTAACGATTAATGCCCAGGGTAATGTGCAACAGGAAGACAATAATCCTCATGAAAACAATAACACCGATGAAATGGTGAACGATGGGATGTTCAGAGGCTTTATGCAATTCATGCAACATCAGGAGAGAGCGGCTCCTGTCCAAAATACAGGTGGAAACACTGACAACTCTCGGACGGTCACCGCTAAGCAGTTCAAGGAGCTGGGACCACCGGAGTTTTTTTGAGAGCCAAAACCACTTAAGGAAGAGACGTGGATAAAGCAGATCAACAAGATATTTAATGTTTTGAGATGCTCCGAGGAGTAAAAGATTTCCTTTGCCACCTTTATGTTGCGTGCAGAGACAGATTATTGGTGGGAATCTGTAAAGCGAACTCAACCCGCCGTACTGAAGATGTCTTGGGAGAAGTTCTAAGAATTGTTCAACGACAAGTACTTTCCTGAAAGTATTCGTCATATGAAGGAGGTGTAGTTCATCAAGCTTGAGCAAAACAATATGACTGTGGCGCAGTACGAAGCTAAGTTTGCCGAGTTGTCTCAGTTTGCGTCCCACTTGGTTGATAATGAGAAGAGAATGGAGCGGATGTTTATAAGAGGTTTGAAACCCAAGATACGTCAATACCTTATCTCTCATAAACTGTGTTTGTATTCAGATGTTGTGAATATGACTCAATTTTTGGAGCGCGATAATGAGTCAACCCAACCAAGAGAGAGCAGCCAACAAGTCGATAATACCAGTGGTAGCAATCATCAAAGCGGTGACAACAAACGTAGAGGAAATCAACATGCCAAAAATGATAACCACTTCGGTGGTAATCATGGCCAAGTCAATAGGAGTGGAAAGTTCAAGAAGAGAAGGTTCAGCAAAGATGGAAAGACGTCAGCACCAGCACCCGCTGTTAAGGAAGGAGAACGACCACCGGTCGTATGTTACAAATGTGGAGGGGAAGGACACATAAGTCCAAACTGCACGATGTAGTCCAAAGTATGTTACAATTGTGGAAAAGAAGGTCACCTAGCCCGATTTTTCGTGCACCAAAGTCAAGTCCAGCTGGGACGGTGGCACCGAAAGCGGATACGGACAAATCAAAGTCGGTGGTTTCAGGAAGAGCGTTTTTCGCGACTTCTCAAAAAGAGAGTAACCCGAACGAAGCTATCACGGGTTAGTTAATTATAAATTCTTCCGAAGTCTATACTTTATTAAATACCGGTTCTACCCATTATTTTATCTCTATTGCTTGCGCTCAACTTTTAAATTTGACTCCGAAGAAATTAGACTTAGACTTATCTGTTGAATCTCCGTTAGGAGAAACCTTCATTACATGTACTATCCAAGTCTTGGGTGAGAGTCACAGTTTTGAATGATATTTCTATTGTTAATGAATTTTCTGACGTATTCCCGGAAGAACTTTTTAGCCTACCCCTAGAGCGTGAAATCGAATTTTGTATTGACCCCAGTACAAAACCCATTTCTAAAACCCTCAAGTATTTCTTTACCCAAAATAAACGTATAATGCGCTAAAGACGTTGGCTCGAGCTGTTGAAGATTACGATCATACCATTCAATATCATTGTGGAAGAGTGAACGTGGTAGCTGACGCGTTAAGTAGAAGATCATATGCGTTTACAAGAGCGAATATACGAACCTACGTGAAGATAATGAATATATGATTAGAACCGACTTTAGTCGAGAATGTTAAAGCTGCTAAAGCTACAAACTCGAAGCTGATGAATATGAATAAGAAGGTTTAAGAGGGCGTTATTTTAAAAGCAAGAGTTGTTGAAGGGAGAAAATATCAACCCTCGATTTAATTGGCCCATTTGAAATCCTCGATCGAGTAGGAACTGTGGCATATAAACTTGTTTTACCGCCAAGTATGTCGCGTGTTCATAATGTTTTTAACATATCGATGTTACGTAAATATATGGATGACCCGAACCACATTATTAAATTAGAACTAGACTATATAACAGAAGATTTAACGTATGAGGAGATACATGTTAAAATCTTGGATAAGAAGGATCGTATTCAACACTCAAAGGTTATACCTCAAGAGTTAGAATTTGAAATGAAGTCAAGGTATCCTCACATCTTCGGCATACCAGGTACGTACGTAAATTTCGAGGGTGAAATTTCATAAGGAGGGGAGATTGTAAAACCCCAAATTTTACGAATAAAGATTTATTTTTCTCGAAATATTTTTTTTAATATTATGGTGTGGATTTGAGATAATGTTATAGTTGTGGGTAGTATTTATAAATTTGGCAAAGTATGCAAGTTGTTATATAATATTCGATTGGTCGGGGAATATTCTTTTTATCGGGGAATATCCGTACGACGGTACAATCATTGTTGGACCCCACAACGAAATTATTGTCGGATTAAGAAAACGACAAAAATATTTTATGAAAATAACGGTGAAAGTTTTACCGTTAAAACTGTTGAACTACTTAGTAGTAAAAGTACAGTAATACGCGTGGTTGCATAGTAGCACACGATATTAATTATTGATGCTTACGTGAGAAGTCACTCAATTTTGTTCAATTATTGCTACAGTAATTACTGCATAGTATCTCACGTTATTTGATTCAATTATTGTCGATATTTTGTATATTATTAAATCAATAATTTAGACGACGAAGTTATTAATATTATTATTTGCAATATTAACGATGTCTAAAAGTTCTGCCAAGGTGAGGTTTGGTCACCTAATTGCGCGTCAATAGGGAGAAATTCTTATTGGAAAGCCCCTCTTTCCTGGGAACGACCTGATCGATTATTATTGTGAATTATAATAATGATAATAAATGTTGTTAAATATATTGAGGTGTCTTTTTATGAAGTCACAGAAGTTTATATATATATATATATTATATTTATAAATTTTGTTTTATTAGTATTATTAATGTAATAAAATAGAAAAACTTTTTATATAAAACAGAATACTTTTATAAAGTTATTTGTTTTATTAGACAATAATTAGAATATAATATATTTTATTATGCATAGTATTTTGCATAGTAAAATCTTTTTATATAAAACAGAATACTTTTATAAAGTTATTTGCTTTATTAGACAATTATTAGAATATAATATATTTTATTATGCATAGTGTTTGCATAGGTACTTGCATAGTGTTTGCATAGTAAAATCTTTTTATATAAAACAGAATACTTTTATAGAGTTAATTATTTTATTAGATTTTAAATAATATATATATATATATATATATATATATATATTATATTTTATTGCATAATATCCTTTTTATTTTTCTATAAATAGGATGCTTAGTTAGAATTGAAATCACACCAGAAATTCAGAAAATTCTCTTCTATAATCTTGAGCGTATTTCTTTAGAGTTTTAAGAAGCTTTGAGCGTAGTGCAAGTTTTCTTCAAGTATATCCCCGCCCTACTCGTCGGTGTACTCTTCTTTATAAGGTAAGGGGTATTATTTCTTTCGTATTCATGAAGAGAACTTCTGTTATTCCATTCATTATTATTCTGTTGGAATAACCTGTATATGCGAAGTACCGCATATATGATGAAATTCTTTTATTATTCTATTCCTTATTATTCTGTTGGAATAACCTGTCTATGCGAAGTACCGCATACATGGTGAAATTCTTCTGTTATTCCATTTTTTATCATTCTGTTGGAATATCCTGTCTGTGCGTTTACGCATGACCTTTTTCCATTATTTATTATTCTATTGGAATAACCTGTCTGTGCAGTATATCGCATGCATGGTGATTTCTGTTGTTATTCCATTCTTTATTATTCTGTTGAAATATCCTGTCGGTGCGAATTTTGCCTGACCTGGTTCCGTTCTTTATTATTCTGTCGAAATATCTTGTCTGTGCGTTTACGCATGACTTGGTTCTATTATTTATTATTCTGTTGAGAATAACCTGTCTGTGCGATCTATCGCATGCATGGTGAATCCTTCGGTTATTCCATTCTTTATTATTCTGTTGGAATAACCTGTTTGTGTGGATTACCACATGCATGGTGAATGATCCTTTGTATTCATTTTTTACTAAATTATGAAAATGATCTGGCTACGTGGATTACAGCATGACGGGCAAAAATCCATTTGTAATTTCATATATTCTATTATACACAGATGGATTAAAACTTTGGCTTCTATATTCCTTGAAATTAGTGGAATATCTTGGATATTTGTGCTTCATCCAGTATCTTTTCGTGGAAATATTCTTCTGAGCATTATTGAATTTTTCTCCACAAAGCAGTATCATGTTGACAATTTGGACATTATTGAGTTCAGGATAAATTAACTTATAAATCTTTAAAATTTATTCTTGAACTTATTTTATTGAATTATTATGTTATTGTCATGATGAGTTATGCTGGTTATTATGTGAACACATGAAAGTTTCTTAGAAATCACAAAGGGTTGAAAATCAGATTTTGGTGAAAATGAAATATAAAATTCAATTGACCATATCTCCTATTATATTTCAAATTTTTGAGTGTGGTCAAGTTCTAGAGTTAGATCTATAGATTTTCTAACTTATCCAAGTGGAATCACTGGAAAAGGTGTTTTAGATTTTCGTGAGGACTGATTTTAGCAAATGAGTCAAAAACTGTAAAGTACTAAAAAGGCTACTGTCCAAAAATTTAAAAGGGCATTTTCGGCCACTTAGTTTGTGAGAAAATTTCAGCCTTTTGGGACATGAAAATATATGGTATAAAGTACCTCCTGTCCAAAAATGAGCTCATTCCGACTTAAAATGAGCAAGTTATGACTATTTCAATATTTAGGTTTTTCAACGAAAAACGCTATAATCGGATTTCTATAATTCCGGTGACCATGAAATTTAAATTGGAAGCTCACGTTAACATGTGTAATATCCTGCCAAGACTTGAGAATTTTTGGAGTTAAACTTGAGGTAGCTAATTTCTTAAGGAATTAATTAGAAATTGATTTTTGAAAAATACTTAAGGGAGTTGAAAAATTAAAAAAAAATACTTGTTGTGTATGAAATGTATGTATATATGTTTGGGCAAAGGATAGAAAAATAAGAAGTTGATTTGATAATTTTTCATTAAAATAGTTTAATTACGAACATATGAGTTAAATATGTTATGTGAAGTAACGAAATTAGTAAATAGGATTTTATGGCTTGGGAATCCTATATAGGGTATATGCAGATTTTTGATAAGAGATTTGATCATTGGTGATGAAATCTTATGAGTACGATATTTTTGAATGATTAAATGCATTATTTGGTAAAGTATAAACAATTGAAATAAATTGTTTATAAGTTTAAGAAGTGATTAAAATATTGTTATAATATTAATAATATTAGATTATGAGTTTATTAAGTGATTGATAATATTTGAATAAATTTAAAGTTTTTTAATATTTATTGTGTGACACCCCCAAAATAGGTCCATTCCACCCAACCCATTCTGAGTTGTCAAATACATGGTACAAAAACAACTACAACTTTTACAACCCATAAGCTGTGAGTTTGAATACAAACATTGTCATCTAGACAATATCCACATGCAAATAAATCCCCATCATAATTATTGATACATAATTTTACAAAAAAAATGGTGAGGACTACTAAACAACTCTCTCTAGAACCTTCATTCCATACCCCGACTAGTACTCGCTACATTCTCGCCTCCTGAGAAAAAATGGAACAACAAGGAAAAGGGTGAGCTCAACTAGCCCAGTAAAGAATATTATGACTAAGATAATATACAACAAATTATCGTTAGTCTTCAACAGGGAAAAATCTGATAGAATACAATAGACAACAAGTTTTAGATCAACAACTGCAGCGGAAACAACAATTCATTAGAAGAGTTAAGTAGAGAATAAAATCTACTAACATCTATGAATTTAAAAGTCCATCATCAATATTTTATCCCTGTAACATCAATCAATATATATCTCAAATCAAATCAAATATTCATCTTTGCACTACAGGCCAAAGATATTCATCAGTCGGTCATGTTCATCTAAACACCTGTTCATCTTTGCACTACGGGCCAAAGATATTCATCAATTGTTCATGTTCATCTCAACACCTGTACATCTTTGCACTACGGGCCAAAGATATTCATAACAAAATCAACCATCTTTGCACTACAGGCCAAAGATATTCAGTAACACCATCATTTAGGACTGAGGATGATGAAAAATATTTTAAAGGAAACGAATCCAGTGAAACAAAATAACAAGTATTAAGGATTCGTACTTTAAACAATCTGAGTTCAAAAATACTTCATAAATAATCATACTGAAGTAAAATTCAAGAATGATCAAAACATGGATACAATCAAAGCTAGTATCCGGAATAGATATTTTAGACGAAAAGAAGAAATTTCATTTTTCGGTGAATAGTGCCGTATTTGTGAATAGTGCCGTATACGTGAATAGTGACGTATACATGAATAGTAACTCCGACACCAAAAGATAGAAATTTCACAAAAAATATCATCATGCTTCGTGAATAGTACTCGTGAATAGTAACTCGTGAATAGTAACTTATGAATAGTAACTCGTGAATAGTAACTCATGAATAGTAACTCATGAATAGTAACCCCGACATGAAAAAGTTCCAAATTTGATAAAAAGTTCCAACCAATATTTCAGCATAATGATATTGAAGAAATAATATCATTTGAGAAGAAAATAACATCCTTTACCTCGAAAGACAGCACTTCTAGTTAAAACACCGGATATAGGCTATGACTTGAACTTGCACCGTATAGCAATACTCAAAGTATACTCAAAACACTCACAAGAATACGCTCGATAATATAGAGAGAGAAAACTTCAGTTTCTGGTGTGATTTTCAATTCTAACCTAAGCACCTATTTATAGGAAATTGCTTAGAACACCAAAGCAGAAAATTTATATAATAATAATATATATATAAAAATTTTCTACGCATTCTTAGAATCTGCAAATTTGAATACAAACCACATGCTCCCTTCTAGAAGAAGTACAAAAAACGTTTTTATTAATAAAAATATTTTAAACTTCCAAAAATCAATTATTTCGGAACTCCGGAACTTCAATAATTCACAATAAATAGCACTTTTGCCAGAAAATTCGAATCTCGCGACTTTTAATAGGAAATTCAATTCTCTACAACTTTGCAGAAGGAAGTTTTTCCAAATTCTAAACAGAAATTGACCGAAATCCACAAACGAGCGATTTTACAGGCTATAATCAAATTTCAGTCAATAAATAGGGTCCACCGACACATAAAATATGCTTTAAATATTTTTGGTAACAAAAATACTCTTTCTCCTCATAAACTCATATATCCCACATTCATTATAAAAATATCACCGTTAATATATTATTAAAATAATATATTTAAATGAATTATTTTATCAGAAAAAGATAAAATATTAATTTTCAATAATTGTCACAATAAAAATTTTCTCCATCTATATCCATATAAAATCAATATTTTTCTCATCATATAAATCAATAATTAATTATTCACAAATAATATTACAGAATCACAGTACTAGCAACCAGACCGTTCCCAGGAAAGAGGGGGCTTTCCAATAAGAATTTCTCCTTACTGGCGCGCAATTAGGTGACCAAACCTCTCCTTAGACAGAACTTTCTAGACATTGCCAATAATGTTATCTAATAATATTATTCAGATAATATGAATTATTGCTTCGATAATGGAAAATACTGTGTAATGACAATTATTGAAACAACAGTAATATAAAATATCAATGCAGTAATTATTGAATCAATAACATAAAATACTGAACAATAATTACTGTAACAATTATTGAGTAGTACCTTCTTACGTAAGAATCAATAATTGGCGCAATACCGTGTGCTACTGTGCAACAACGCGTATTACTGTGTCTTAACCACCGGGTATTCCAACAGTATTACGCCGTTTTTTATAAACAACTTATATTTGTCGTTTTCTTCATCCAATCGCTTTCCGTTATGGGACCCACAAAAGACTGCGCCGTCGTACGAATATTCCCCGACAGCAAGAATATTCCACGACCAAACGAATATTCCCCGACAACAATGAATATTTTATAACCACATGCTTATTCGAAATATTTGCGCATTTTACCCATAACTTTCCACATTAATCAAATCAACCCTTACTATTTCAAAATAATAAATAAAGGAAAATAAATTTCATTTATTAATAATTTGGGGTCTTACAACCTCCCCTCCTTATGAAATTTCGTCCTCGAAATTGACGTACGTAACTGGTGTTTCGAAAAAGTAAAGATACCTCGCTTTCATTTCCGTTTTCAACTCCAATGTCATTTCCTCTATAGCATGATTCCTCCACAAAACTTTAACTTGTGGTATGACCTTCGTGCGTAGGACATGCTCTTTCCCATCCAACATCTTGACAGGTACCTCCTCGTACGTTAAGTCTTCGGCTATTTCGTCTGGTTCTAACTCAATAACATGGTTCGAGTCGTCCACATCGGTACATAAAAAAAACGTTATAAACACGCGACATACTTGGCGGTAAAACGAGTCTATAGACCACAGTTCCTATTCGATCGAGAATTTCAAATGGATTAATAAATCGAAGGTTTGAGCTTTGCTCACATCGCCAATTCTCGCTTTTGGAATAACAACTTCTTGCACCTGCTTCTTCATATTCACCAGCTCCGGTGTGTAGCTTGAACAGCTTTAACTTTATCGATTAAAGTCGATTATACTCGTATATCATCACGTACGTACTTAGAGTTTTCATCTCCATCTCTATTATGTGTAAATTATACGAAATGAGTCTTTGACAATATCGTACTCGTACTTGTATACGATCTTCTACTCAACACGTCAGCTACCACGTTCGCTTTTCCAGGATGGCATGGTCAGAACATGTGCTGAAATGAGTCTCCTCTTGAGTTCTTCGAAGCTCTTCCCACATTCCTTGCTCCATTCGAATTTTGTATCTCTACGAGTCAGCTGCGTTAATGGAATAGCGATTCGAGAATATCCTTCAACGAATCTCCGATAATAATCAACTAAGCCTAGAAAGCTACGTATTTCGATTACCGACTTAGGTTGTTCTCAACTATGACTCATATCCCAATCTTGGATAGCACGTCACAATGACACCTATCAGTTTACTATCGCACGAATATTGTGTCCCTTACGAAGAGTCTGGCTTCGGTGCATTCCACAAAGGAAGTCACCAGATAAAGGCTCGGGTACCAACTTCTACAGTTGGGTTTTTAACTCCTGAAGTTCAATAGGAGCCATTCGATATGAGATTTTAGAAATGGGTTTTGTACCGGATTCAAAGTCGATACAAAATTCAATATCACGCTCTGGGAGTAGGCCAAGAAATTCTTCAGAAAATACATCAGGAAATTAACAAACAACAGAAATATCACTCAAATCTGATGTACTTTTGTTCAAGTCCATGACATGGGCTAAAAAAACATGACATCCATTTTTCAATAAACGAATGACTTCATGGCTTGATATAAAAATGTTTGACTTCAATGGTTTGGTTGCTTGAATTCAAATAACAGGTTGCTTAGGAATATGAAAACTAACAACCTTACGAAAGCAATTAATTTTGGCATGATGAGTAGTTAACCTTAAAATCACATCAAAAGTAAATATCTCTATAGAAATAAGGTTAACAAGTAATGTGATAGTGCCAAATTGAATCAAGCAAGATTTCTAAACAACGGATGTAAGGAAAGTTTCTCCTAACGGAGTCTCCATAGATAGGTCAAAGTCTAATTTCTCCGGAGTCAAGTTCAAACGTTGAACGCAAGCAAGAGAGATAAAAGAATAGGTAGAACCGGTACCTAGTAAGGTATAAACTTCGCAAGAATTATAATTAACTAACCCGTGCTAAACTCGTTCGGGTTCCTCGTATTTTGACCGGTCACGACAAACGCTCTTCCAGGAACCGTTGACTTTGACTTTTCTGGAACAACCTTTTGAATCACCATCCCCGCTGGAATTGGTTTTACTACCGTACACTCTCGAGCGATATGTCCTTCCTTTCCACAATTATAGCATACCTTGAACTGTTGTGGACAGTTTGGGCTGATATGTCCCTCTTTCCCGCATTTGTAACATACGACCGGTGGTCTTTCTCCTCCCTTGGAACCAGTTGCTGCTGGCACTGTCGTCTTCACATGGTCGTTGTTAAATCTCCTCTTTTTAAAATCTCCTCCCGACTCGCTTCTTCTATTTTCATGGCCACGATTACCACCAGAGTGGTTACCGCATTTGTCCATATTCTTCTTTCTCCGCTGGTTATCGTTATTCTGATGACTGCTATCTTCGGTATGATCCTGGTTATGGTCCCTCGGTTGAACGTACTCGTTATCTCGCTCTAACAACTGAGCCCTGTTGACAACATCTGAATAGATAGAAAATTTATGAGAAATGAGATACTGACGTATGCCGGGTTTCAAACCTCTCAAAAACATTCGCGTCATACATTCCTCATTCTCCACCAAATGAGGTGCAAACCTGGATAACTCCGCAAACTTCGCCTCGTACTGGGACACCGTCATGTTGTTCTGCTCTAGTCTAATAAACTCCACTTCCTTCATATGACGAATACTTTCAGGAAAGTATTTTTCGTTAAAAAGTTTCTGAAATGTCTCCCATGACATGCTGAGTGCGACTGGATGTGTACGCTTCACAGACTCCCACCAGTAGTCTGCCTCGCCACGGAACATAAAGGTAGCGAATGGAACCTTCTGTTCCTCCGTGCATCCCAAGACATCGAATATCTTGGTAATTTGCTTGACCCACGTTTCCGCCATGATCGGATCCGGCTTTCCCCAGAATTCTGGTGGTCCCAACTCTTTGAACTGCTTGGCTGTGACCACACGTGAATTGCTATCATTTCCTCCTGTATTTTGAACACGAGTCTCTCTCGTCTGATTTTGCATGAACTGCAAAAATCTCCTAAACATCCCATCGTTCATCGTCTGCTCAGTGATGTTGTTCACAGGAGGTACGTTGCCAGCCTGTTGCACGTTCTCCTCATTGGTGAGTACATGCGTCTCTACGGTCTCATTTACTCCACTGTTAATATTCTCAGTCGACATTCTCAAATACTGTCATAAAACAAGGGTTAATTAAACAATTTAACAAATCACATATTACCCCTATATTATGACCAACCAACAAATAAGCTTAGGTAGGACACACTAGCGAAGGATTTACTCGTCTCTCCCCTCCTAGTTCTATTCCCCGATCTCCGCCAGAGATCATATCCCTAAGCTCTGATACCAACTGTGACGTCCCCAAAATAGGTCCATTCCACCCAACCCATTCTGAGTTGTCAAATACATGGTACAGAAACAACTACAACTTTTACAACCCATAAGCTGTGAGTTTGAATACAAACATTGTCATCTAGACAATATCCACATGCAAATAAATCCCCATCATAATTATTGATACATAATTTTACAAAAAAAATGGTGAGGACTACTAAACAACTCTCTCTAGAACCTTCATTCCATACCCCGACTAGTACTCGCTACATTCTCGCCTCCTGAGAAAAAATGGAACAACAAGGAAAAGGGTGAGCTCAACTAGCCCAGTAAAGAATATTATGACTAAGATAATATACAACAAATTATCGTTAGTCTTCAACAGGGAAAAATCTGATAGAATACAATAGACAACAAGTTTTAGATCAACAACTGCAGCGGAAACAACAATTCATTAGAAGAGTTAAGTAGAGAATAAAATCTACTAACATCTATGAATTTAAAAGTCCATCATCAATATTTTATCCCTGTAACATCAATCAATATATATCTCAAATCAAATCAAATATTCATCTTTGCACTACAGGCCTAAAGATATTCATCAGTCGGTCATGTTCATCTAAACACCTGTTCATCTTTGCACTACGGGCCAAAGATATTCATCAATTGTTCATGTTCATCTCAACACCTGTACATCTTTGCACTACGGGCCAAAGATATTCATAACAAAATCAACCATCTTTGCACTACAGGCCAAAGATATTCAGTAACACCATCATTTAGGACTGAGGATGATGAAAAATATTTTAAAGGAAACGAATCCAGTGAAACAAAATAACAAGTATTAAGGATTCGTACTTTAAACAATCTGAGTTCAAAAATACTTCATAAATAATCATACTGAAGTAAAATTCAAGAATGATCAAAACATGGATACAATCAAAGCTAGTATCCGGAATAGATATTTTAGACGAAAAGAAGAAATTTCATTTTTCGGTGAATAGTGCCGTATTTGTGAATAGTGCCGTATACGTGAATAGTGACGTATACATGAATAGTAACTCCGACACCAAAAGATAGAAATTTCACAAAAAATATCATCATGCTTCGTGAATAGTACTCGTGAATAGTAACTCGTGAATAGTAACTCATGAATAGTAACTCGTGAATAGTAACTCATGAATAGTAACTCATGAATAGTAACCCCGACATGAAAAAGTTCCAAATTTGATAAAAAGTTCCAACCAATATTTCAGCATAATGATATTGAAGAAATAATATCATTTGAGAAGAAAATAACATCCTTTACCTCGAAAGACAGCACTTCTAGTTAAAACACCGGATATAGGCTATGACTTGAACTTGCACCGTATAGCAATACTCAAAGTATACTCAAAATACTCACAAGAATACGCTCGATAATATAGAGAGAGAAAACTTCAGTTTCTGGTGTGATTTTCAATTCTAACCTAAGCACCTATTTATAGGAAATTGCTTAGAACACCAAAGCAGAAAATTTATATAATAATAATATATATATAAAAATTTTCTACGCATTCTTAGAATCTGCAAATTTGAATACAAACCACATGCTCCCTTCTAGAAGAAGTACAAAAAACGTTTTTATTAATAAAAATATTTTAAACTTCCAAAAATCAATTATTTCGGAACTCCGGAACTTCAATAATTCACAATAAATAGCACTTTTGCAAGAAAATTCGAATCTCGCGACTTTTAATAGGAAATTCAATTCTCTACAACTTTGCAGAAGGAAGTTTTTCCAAATTCTAAACAGAAATTGACCGAAATCCACATACGAGCGATTTTACAGGCTATAATCAAATTTCAGTCAATAAATAGGGTCCACCGACACATAAAATATGCTTTAAATATTTTTGGTAACAAAAATACTCTTTCTCCTCATAAACTCATATATCCCACATTCATTATAAAAATATCACCGTTAATATATTATTAAAATAATATATTTAAATGAATTATTTTATCAGAAAAAGATAAAATATTAATTTTCAATAATTGTCACAATAAAAATTTTCTCCATCTATATCCATATAAAATCAATATTTTTCTCATCATATAAATCAATAATTAATTATTCACAAATAATATTACAGAATCACAGTACTAGCAACCAGGCCGTTCCCAGGAAAGAGGGGGCTTTCCAATAAGAATTTCTCCTTACTGGCGCGCAATTAGGTGACCAAACCTCTCCTTAGACAGAACTTTCTAGACATTGCCAATAATGTTATCTAATAATATTATTCAGATAATATGAATTATTGCTTCGATAATGGAAAATACTGTGTAATGACAATTATTGAAACAACAGTAATATAAAATATCAATGCAGTAATTATTGAATCAATAACATAAAATACTGAACAGTAATTACTGTAACAATTATTGAGTAGTGCCTTCTTACGTAAGAATCAATAATTGGTGCAATACCGTGTGCTACTGTGCAACAACGCGTATTACTGTGTCTTAACCACCGGGTATTCCAACAGTATTACGCCGTTTTTTATAAACAACTTATATTTGTCGTTTTCTTCATCTAATCGCTTTCCGTTATGGGACCCACAAAAGACTGCGCCGTCGTACGAATATTCCCCGACAGCAAGAATATTCCACGACCAAACGAATATTCCCCGACAACAATGAATATTTTATAACCACATGCTTATTCGAAATATTTGCGCATTTTACCCATAACTTTCCACATTAATCAAATCAACCCTTACTATTTCAAAATAATAAATAAAGGAAAATAAATTTCATTTATTAATAATTTGGGGTCTTACAACCTCCCCTCCTTATGAAATTTCGTCCTCGAAATTGATGTACGTAACTGGTGTTTCGAAAAAGTAAAGATACCTCGCTTTCATTTCCGTTTTCAACTCCAATGTCATTTCCTCTATAGCATGATTCCTCCACAAAACTTTAACTTGTGGTATGACCTTCGTGCGTAGGACATGCTCTTTCCCATCCAACATCTTGACAGGTACCTCCTCGTACGTTAAGTCTTCGGCTATTTCGTCTGGTTCTAACTCAATAACATGGTTCGAGTCGTCCACATCGGTACATAAAAAAAACGTTATAAACACGCGACATACTTGGCGGTAAAACGAGTCTATAGACCACAGTTCCTATTCGATCGAGAATTTCAAATGGATTAATAAATCGAAGGTTTGAGCTTTGCTCACATCGCCAATTCTCGCTTTTGGAATAACAACTTCTTGCACCTGCTTCTTCATATTCACCAGCTCCGGTGTGTAGCTTGAACAGCTTTAACTTTATCGATTAAAGTCGATTATACTCGTATATCATCACGTACGTACTTAGAGTTTTCATCTCCATCTCTATTATGTGTAAATTATACGAAATGAGTCTTTGACAATATCGTACTCGTACTTGTATACGATCTTCTACTCAACACGTCAGCTACCACGTTCGCTTTTCCAGGATGGCATGGTCAGAACATGTGCTGAAATGAGTCTCCTCTTGAGTTCTTCGAAGCTCTTCCCACATTCCTTGCTCCATTCGAATTTTGTATCTCTACGAGTCAGCTGCGTTAATGGAATAGCGATTCGAGAATATCCTTCAACGAATCTCCGATAATAATCAACTAAGCCTAGAAAGCTACGTATTTCGATTACCGACTTAGGTTGTTCTCAACTATGACTCATATCCCAATCTTGGATAGCACGTCACAATGACACCTATCAGTTTACTATCGCACGAATATTGTGTCCCTTACGAAGAGTCTGGCTTCGGTGCATTCCACAAAGGAAGTCACCAGATAAAGGCTCGGGTACCAACTTCTACAGTTGGGTTTTTAACTCCTGAAGTTCAATAGGAGCCATTCGATATGAGATTTTAGAAATGGGTTTTGTACCGGATTCAAAGTCGATACAAAATTCAATATCACGCTCTGGGAGTAGGCCAAGAAATTCTTCAGAAAATACATCAGGAAATTAACAAACAACAGAAATATCACTCAAATCTGATGTACTTTTGTTCAAGTCCATGACATGGGCTAAAAAAACATGACATCCATTTTTCAATAAACGAATGACTTCATGGCTTGATATAAAAATGTTTGACTTCAATGGTTTGGTTGCTTGAATTCAAATAACAGGTTGCTTAGGAATATGAAAACTAACAACCTTACGAAAGCAATTAATTTTGGCATGATGAGTAGTTAACCTTAAAATCACATCAAAAGCAAATATCTCTATAGAAATAAGGTTAACAAGTAATGTGATAGTGCCAAATTGAATCAAGCAAGATTTCTAAACAACGGATGTAATGAAAGTTTCTCCTAACGGAGTCTCCATAGATTGGTCAAAGTCTAATTTCTCCGGAGTCAAGTTCAAACGTTGAACGCAAGCAAGAGAGATAAAAGAATAGGTAGAACCGGTACCTAGTAAGGTATAAACTTCGCAAGAATTATAATTAACACCAAGTACAACTAGCGTGACAACTAGCGTGACACCTATTTATCTATATATGACAACTAGCGTGACACAACATTTCAATGGTTACCAATGCCACCAACTAAGTAGTTTTTACACCAAGTACAATTCCCCGCCCATACAAGAAATCATACAACTCAGTTGTTAACACGAGTCCTCATTGAAATCCCCACCTAATCTTAACCCCATTTTTCCATACGAATTCAATTCGTATTCATAATCCGTAACTCTTTTATGAGTTTTCATAGTACCATTTCATAGTACAACTTTCACACAACATCTTGCTGTAAACTTTTCAATTATTAGATTAATTCTTTCTGGTTGTCATAACCTTATCAGATCACGGGGTGATCTTATCGTATATATTACGATTCAATTCCATGCACTATGATCGTTTTGTTTTACGATCTTCTATACCTGCACTACTGTTCACCACTATAACCAGAGTTAAGGAACTCTGTGTCTTTACACTCGCCGAGATTCGTCTTTGAATCTTACCGACCAACTAACTCTATTTGAGTTAGTCTTATCCTAATCACTGCGGTTATTGGTCTCAGGTATTCCTACCTAAGCTTCATAACCAACATCTTTGATACCAACTGTAGCAGCCCCGAATCCAGGCCCCAAATCGCCGCGGATCCGGTATACTATTTCTATAACTATTTGCGGAAGATATAAATATAAATTATTTATACATTAAACTTACACATAATCCCCAAGGTCGAGTAACCTTAACTTAATACACATTTCATAACTTTTCTAACACATAACATCTTTATCAAACTATACTATTATAAAATAGCCGCACGTTTTATCCCAAGTTGAACTTGGCCTTAACCTTTTCCTGTATCCGAACACATTCGCCTTATCTGCAATGTTTTATCATGATATAGCAAGGGTGAGCATGAAAGTTGCCCAGCAAGTTAAAGTTCAACAATATAACGATATTTCATGATTGAAGAGTATGAATAATAAGCTGACTATAATTCATCAATATAATTGAGAACTAGCACGAACAAACTTTTGACTGAACAAGTATTAAACATGAACAAACATTTCTGAACCAACTGGTAATGAAGGTGATCAGTCTTTCATACCTGACTTATACATGCAAGATGTACAGAGTACAATTTTCGTGGCAATCAGCAATGATTAACCATAAGCTTGAATAAAATACTCTTAGTAGAGTTTAGTAAAAAGAAACTTGCCTGAACCGTTGATTACCGCAACACAATTTATAACACTTTACCCAAAGACCTAATATTAGTAATATAGATCTCTAATAATTAGAATAATATCATCACAGTATAATACTATTATATTTATACACACAGAATAACCTAAACACACAGCACATAAGCCTTTCAGTCTATACAACACATAAGACTTGGTATTAGGTCAAACTATTTCAGTTTAACTTGAAACCGATATAGTTCTATCATCTCGACGGTCTAGTCGGACGAATATCGAGTTTAAGTTCAACTAAACTCTTCATGAACACTTAACAATTATCACAGATAATTTCTTATCAGTCAAAATAATTTTCAGTGACTTGCAATAATTTTCAAATAATTATTATCATTATCAATATTTTTCGATCATTAAAATCATATTTAATTGAATTAAATATCACATAATTCCTTAATCATTAATATTCATTTAATATAAAATATTAATGAAAATCATTACATAATATTATAATATATCAAAGTATTTTTAATACCTTAAAATCATAATTATATGATTTTTAAACACTTAAATCCATTATCTGATAATTAATATTAATATTAAAATATTAATATTTTCATGACAAAATATCAAAAGTTATATTTTATAACTTAAAATATTTTTATAACACTTAAATCATTTTTATATGATTTTTAAATCATTAATACTATTTTTCTATAATTTATTTAATATATTTATTAAATAAACTAATTATCATTAATATTGATTAATTAATGAATTTCATCACAAAATATTAAAAGTCATAAAAAATAACTTAAAATATTTTCTTATACCATAAAATAATTTTTCATGATTTTTCATGAATTAAAATCATTTTTAAATAATTTATTTAATATTATAATTAAATAAATAAATACCTTTTATATTCCAAAAATATTAAATATTTTCGAAATATACTCCAAATAATTAAAAACTATTTTTCGTACTTTAAAATATTTTTTCATAATTAAATTTGTATTTTTAATAATTAAAAACCATTTTTTTCTAATTTTTAATTAATTTTCCGAAAAATAGGAAATAAACTGTCGCTAAAGGGCCCTATAGCGACAGAACCGTCGCTATAGGTGTTCTTGATACCTGCCCAGATCTTCAAGTCAGATGCGAGGGTGGGTGGTTTGACCGGCTATAGATCTATGATCTAAATGTTTTCTGGACTTGAAATTGATTTCATGTTGTAGTATTTATGTAATACTACCACTACATATCATGTTCATGATCATCACATATCATAACAGAAAGATCTAAGCTCTCAAAATCGTTGTCAGGCCTGTTCTTGAGTTTCTAGGCTGCCCAGAAACTCGAACAGTACGAGGGTCACTACTTTGCAGCTTCATATATTGCAATTGGTGAGTCTTTTATGTGATTTAAAGATTCAAAAATGTAGTATAGGTGTCAAGGTACAATAACATATCAACATGTCGTTCTAATAACAACATATACACAAGATTCATGCTGGTCAAACTATGCAACAAAGCT
Organism: Panax japonicus; assembly: GCA_020205505.1. NCBI lineage: Eukaryota > Viridiplantae > Streptophyta > Magnoliopsida > Apiales > Araliaceae > Panax > Panax japonicus. The sequence continues at coordinate 10,293,796 of CM035110.1, read as the reverse complement.
GTTCTTGGCCGAATTCTGGGTTTTCTAGAAATTGGTTTCGTGACTGAGCAGTCACCTTTGACCGTTAATTAAATGAATCTGGTGTGTTGTTTAGGTGATGTAAAGGTACTAAACTGTAATACCTAGACCATACTACAACATAGATATTTTAGCAGCATCATTTAATCAAGAACAAGTCAGATATGGGTTCATGAAAATGTGGTCAACACCATCTGGGAAAAATCTGGGTTTCCCAGATTTGTTCTTCAGGCAGTTTGGTCAACGTATGTTTGACCGCTTGTAACGTTTGATCTATATTTGATCTGGCTTTGATTCTTTTTGAATCTTAAAGATCACATAACAGACTACCGTTTACAAGCTTTAAACATCAAAAATACTTAACACACACGGATCTATGGGGTCTGACATATAGCTGTCAGATGAAAATTTTTCCATTTTCCAGATTTGCTAAAAATTCAAAATCGTACACTTTGATGTTATGGGTTCATGATTAATCAACCCAGATCATCAATTGACACCCTATTACACAACTTTGACAAATCAATTACAACATATAACATAAAATCAAATGATTTCTAGATTAGGGTTTTTAATACCTTTTAGCTTTGATTTTTAATTCTTGATCTCTGATCTTGATCTGGATTATCAAGAAGCTTGATTAGAGACTGTCATTCTTGTGATTTTCGAAGGTTTAGGAGAAAGAGAGAGTTGGTGAGAGTTAAGTGCAAAATAAGCAAAAATGCATACTTTTCTCTCTCTCAATCCTTTATAATCACATGCTACCTTGATTTTTTTCTTGCATAGCTGCTATTATAGGCTGAGTTGTTGATGTTTTAGAGTCACAAAGTCACTTTAGTAGTTCACCAACTAAAGTTGCTAACAATTCTTACAAGTTACATAATAATATATACTAAAAGGGCATTTTGGTCTTTTTGATTTTTATTAAAATGGCATTTATGTAAATGGTCCAAACCCTTAGGGTTTAGAGTTTGGTTAGGGTTTAGGGTTTTGAAATATTTAAGGTTTAGGTTTTAACCCTTAACTTTGTAATTTAATTTCTACTTTTTTGAATTTCGGTTTTCAAAATAGAAAATTAACATTTCTAACTTATAATTAGAATTTTCTAATTATATAAAAATTTCTTAATTATAAATTCATTCTTGCTAATTAGGATTAACATTTCATAATTACAATCGCTAATTAAGCACATTTCTAACTTATAATTAGAATTTATAATTATATAAAAATTTCTTAATTATATATTCATTCTTGCTAATTAGGATTAGAATTTCATAATTACAATCGCTAATTAAGCAATTAGGGTCAAAATGGTCATTAGGGTTTATAAACCACTAATTAGGGTTTCTAATAGAAAAATAAAATTTTCAATTTAGATATTAAATTTTCGTAATTAGATTAGAGTTTTCTAATTACTCATAAATTGAAATAATTAGGATTAGGGTTTCCTAATTAACATTGCTAATTTTAGCAATTAAATCCACAATTGAGCATTAGGATTTCTGACGGAACAATTTGGGTTCCAAAAATTGGAAATTAGGGTTTGCTAATTAATTAACCTTTACCCTAATTAGTACTTATTATTAGCACTAAAGCATTAAAATTCTCCGTTATATTCCTAGATTAGGGTTTCACTTTATCAGAATCTGAAACTAGGATTTTCAGATCTAGTATTAGGGTTTTCTAATAATCAACTAGAATTTCCAGTAATTCATTAGGGTTTTCCCTAATTAATTAAAATTATTGGCGTTTAACATTGTACATACATTGCATTCCCAATCTAGGGTTTTCAATATCCGAATTAGGATTTTGTACTCCCGGAACTGAAACTAGGGTTTCCAGAACCGATTTCTTGGATTTCTTATTAATCGCTAGGGTTTTCTAACCGAACGTTGGCGTTCTTAATATATACTTAGGGTTTGACACGTATATAATTAATCTGGTCAACCCTTGACCCTTAACCACATTTAGCACACATACATAACCATAAACACAAAAGGAATTCACTTAAATCCTTAATCCTGAATAATTCACCTAAATCCTTCACCGAATTTTGATATCCTCAAAATTCAATCCCAATAACATCAAACGCATACACTTATTTTCTGTCTAGGTCTATTATTTGACCTTAAATCAATCATTTAAGATTTTAATAATTTGTTTAAATTCTAGGTTTGTTACATTCACCCCTCCTTATAAGAATTTCGTCCCCGAAATTCACCTTACACCTTACAACTTGCACCTTTCATTATACACCATTCACACACATTAGCTTGCTACCCAATACACCACTCACAAGAGTAAAAGTTTTGAAATTGTGCTGAAGGGGGTCATATAGACCATGAACACATTTAGTTTTAACGGTAGTGATCATACCGCAAAACAATACATTACTTGGTATGTTTACAATCACAAAGAAGGTAAACTACCATTGCTAGTACTTTAGGTGATCAGCCCATCGTACAGTTACGTCATGCATAACGTATTAATCATTTTTAGCGAATATTTACGCTATTAGATTGGATTATTTATCCAAACATTATCGTTCACCTCAGTCTTATCATTGGATTCCGCACCAAAACAATTTGGTTCGGGAAATTCCTTTCAATAAACACTTGGAGTTTTTATAACATTAGTCTAGCTGAATCAAATAGCATAGACTCATATCAATAACTCAATTCAATCGAATTATTTAGGTGTAGCCAAACCCCGTTGGCAAATTAAAATTTTTTGAAAATATTTTCGAGAATGACGTCATGATGCCGCACTGTATTTACAGTCCGTTGAGGATTCCGTCATTTGGTGATTTTGTCATGCTACATCATACCATAGTGGAATAGTGACTTTAGGTCTAATTCACACTAAGTAATACTGCATTGATGACTCCATCATTTTTATCATCTCTGCACCAGGTTACATGGTACATAAGTGATAAATAAAAACAATTTTTGTTATTTCAAATCATTTGCGTCTAGCCGAAATAAGTAGCATAGACTGTACTTTAAATCGTTTCAAAAATGATTACGAGTCTACATTTTTTTTAAAAGGCACACAGTGCGTATTTAGCTTGATGTCAAAAATTTGAAGTTTAGCATAGCTAGGAGTTTAGGAAAACCTAAGTCTCCACTAATGATCATTTGCTTAATACTCTATCTGTTCCTATATTCCTTAACACTCCATTCACACACAACTATACCCAATTCATAAAACCACACTTATGAGTTCATAACCTGGCCACAATTATATGAGTTTACGAACTTACCCTAGTCTGACCTTTGGCATCCGTTCGCTGAGGGGCTCATAAACATTTCATATAACTATAAGTCAAGAATGTCACATAAGTATGAGTTCTAAGAACTCGTACTTAATCTTATATTCTCTACCTATGACCTATTTATCTATATATGACAACTAGCGTGACACAACATTTCAATGGTTACCAATGCCACCAACTAAGTAGTTTTTACACCAAGTACAATTCCCCGCCCATACAAGAAATCATACAACTCAGTTGTTAACACGAGTCCTCATTGAAATCCCCACCTAATCTTAACCCCCTTTTTCCATACGAATTCAATTCGTATTCATAATCCGTAACTCTTTTATGAGTTTTCATAGTACCATTTCATAGTACAACTTTCACACAACATCTTGCTGTAAACTTTTCAATTATTAGATTAATTCTTTCTGGTTGTCATAACCTTATCAGATCACGAGGTGATCTTATCGTATATATTACGATTCAATTCCATGCACTATGATCGTTTTGTTTTACGATCTTCTATCCCTGCACTACTGTTCACCACTATAACCAGAGTTAGGGAACTCTGTGTCTTTACACTCGCCGAGATTCGTCTTTGAATCTTACCGACCAACTAACTCTATTTGAGTTAGTCTTATCCTAATCACTGCGGTTATTGGTCTCAGGTATTCCTACCTAAGCTTCATAACCAACATCTTTGATACCAACTGTAGCAGCCCCGAATCCAGGCCCCAAATCGCCGCGGATCCGGTATACTATTTCTATAACTATTTGCGGAAGATATAATATAAATTATTTATACATTAAACTTACACATAATCCCCAAGGTCGAGTAACCTTAACTTAATACACATTTCATAACTTTTCTAACACATAACATCTTTATCAAACTATACTATTATAAAATAGCCGCACGTTTTATCCCAAGTTGAACTTGGCCTTAACCTTTTCCTGTATCCGAACACATTCGCCTTATCTGCAATGTTTTATCATGATATAGCAAGGGTGAGCATGAAAGTTGCCCAGCAAGTTAAAGTTCAACAATATAACGATATTTCATGATTGAAGAGTATGAATAATAAGCTGACTATAATTCATCAATATAATTGAGAACTAGCACGAACAAACTTTTGACTGAACAAGTATTAAACATGAACAAACATTTCTGAACCAACTGGTAATGAAGGTGATCAGTCTTTCATACCTGACTTATACATGCAAGATGTACAGAGTACAATTTTCGTGGCAATCAGCAATGATTAACCATAAGCTTGAATAAAATACTCTTAGTAGAGTTTAGTAAAAAGAAACTTGCCTGAACCGTTGATTACCGCAACACAATTTATAACACTTTACCCAAAGACCTAATATTAGTAATATAGATCTCCAATAATTAGAATAATATCATCACAGTATAATACTATTATATTTATACACACAGAATAACCTAAACACACAGCACATAAGCCTTTCAGTCTATACAACACATAAGACTTGGTATTAGGTCAAACTATTTCAGTTTAACTTGAAACCGATATAGTTCTATCATCTCGACGGTCTAGTCGGACGAATATCGAGTTTAAGTTCAACTAAACTCTTCATGAACACTTAACAATTATCACAGATAATTTCTTATCAGTCAAAATAATTTTCATTGACTTGCAATAATTTTCAAATAATTATTATCATTATCAATATTTTTCGATCATTAAAATCATATTTAATTGAATTAAATATCACATAATTCCTTAATCATTAATATTCATTTAATATAAAATATTAATAAAAATCATTACATAATATTATAATATATCAAAGTATTTTTAATACCTTAAAATCATAATTATATGATTTTTAAACACTTAAATCCATTATCTGATAATTAATATTAATATTAAAATATTAATATTTTCATGAAAAAATATCAAAAGTTATATTTTATAACTTAAAATATTTTTATAACACTTAAATCATTTTTATATGATTTTTAAATCATTAATACTATTTTTCTATAATTTATTTAATATATTTATTAAATAAACTAATTATCATTAATATTGATTAATTAATGAATTTCATCACAAAATATTAAAAGTCATCAAAAATAACTTAAAATATTTTCTTATACCATAAAATAATTTTTCATGAATTAAAATCATTTTTAAATAATTTATTTAATATTATAATTAAATAAATAAATACCTTTTATATTCCAAAAATATTAAATATTTTCGAAATATACTCCAAATAATTAAAAACTATTTTTCGTACTTTAAAATATTTTTTCATAATTAAATTTGTATTTTTAATAATTAAAAACCATTTTTTTCTAATTTTTAATTAATTTTCCGAAAAATAGGAAATAAACTGTCGCTAAAGGGCCCTATAGCGACAGAACCGTCGTTATAGGTGTTCTTGATGCCTGCCCAGATCTTCAAGTCAGATGCGAGGGTGGGTGGTTTGACCGGCTATAGATCTATGATCTAAATGTTTTCTGGACTTGAAATTGATTTCATGTTGTAGTATTTATGTAATACTACCACTACATATCATGTTCATGATCATCACATATCATAACAGAGAGATCTAAGCTCTCAAAATCGTTGTCAGGCCGGTTCTTGAGTTTCTGGGCTGCCCAAAAACTCGAACAGTACGAGGGTCACTACTTTGCAGCTTCATATATTGCAATTGGTGAGTCTTTTATGTGATTCAAAGATTCAAAAATGTAGTATAGGTGTCAAGGTACAATAACATATCAACATGTCGTTCTAATAACAACATATACACAAGATTCATGCTGGTCAAACTATGCAACAAAGCTGTTCTTGGCCGAATTCTGGGTTTTCTAGAAATTGGTTTCGTGACTGAGCAGTCACCTTTGACCGTTAATTAAATGAATCTGGTGTGTTGTTTAGGTGATGTAAAGGTACTAAACTGTAATACCTAGACCATACTACAACATAGATATTTTAGCAGCATCATTTAATCAAGAACAAGTCAGATCTGGGTTCATGAAAATGTGGTCAACACCATCTGGGAAAAATCTGGGTTTCCCAGATTTGTTCTTCAGGCAGTTTGGTCAACGTATGTTTGACCGCTTGTAACGTTTGATCTATATTTGATCTGGCTTTGATTCTTTTTGAATCTTAAAGATCACATAACAGACTACCGTTTACAAGCTTTAAACATCAAAAATACTTAACACACACGGATCTATGGGGTCTGACATATAGCTGTCAGATGAAAATTTTTCCATTTTCCAGATTTGCTAAAAATTCAAAATCGTACACTTTGATGTTATGGGTTCGTGATTAATCAACCCAGATCATCAATTGACACCCTATTACACAACTTTGACAAATCAATTACAACATATAACATAAAATCAAATGATTTATAGATTAGGGTTTTTAATACCTTTTAGCTTTGATTTTTAATTCTTGATCTCTGATCTTGATCTGGATTATCAAGAAGCTTGATTAGAGACTGTCATTCTTGTGATTTTCGAAGGTTTAGGAGAAAGAGAGAGTTGGTGAGAGTTAAGTGCAAAATAAGCAAAAATGCATACTTTTCTCTCTCTCAATCCTTTATAATCACATGCTACCTTGATTTTTTTCTTGCATAGCTGCTATTATAGGCTGAGTTGTTGATGTTTTAGAGTCACAAAGTCACTTTAGTAGTTCACCAACTAAAGTTGCTAACAATTCTTACAAGTTACATAATAATATATACTAAAAGGGCATTTTGGTCTTTTTGATTTTTATTAAAATGGCATTTATGTAAATGGTCCAAACCCTTAGGGTTTAGGGTTTGGTTAGGGTTTAGGGTTTTGAAATATTTAAGGTTTAGGTTTTAACCCTTAACTTTGTAATTTAATTTCTACTTTTCTGAATTTCGGTTTTCAAAATAGAAAATTAACATTTCTAACTTATAATCAGAATTTTCTAATTATATAAAAATTTCTTAATTATAAATTCATTCTTGCTAATTAGGATTAACATTTCATAATTACAATCGCTAATTAAGCACATTTCTAACTTATAATTAGAATTTATAATTATATAAAAATTTCTTAATTATATATTCATTCTTGCTAATTAGGATTAGAATTTCATAATTACAATCGCTAATTAAGCAATTAGGGTCAAAATGGTTATTAGGGTTTATAAACCACTAATTAGGGTTTCTAATAGAAAAATAAAATTTTCAATTTAGATATTAAATTTTCGTAATTAGATTAGAGTTTTCTAATTACTCATAAATTGAAATAATTAGGATTAGGGTTTCCTAATTAACATTGCTAATTTTAGCAATTAAATCCACAATTGAGCATTAGGGTTTCTGACGGAACAATTTGGGTTCCAAAAATTGGAAATTAGGGTTTGCTAATTAATTAACCTTTACCCTAATTAGTACTTATTATTAGCACTAAAGCATTAAAATTCTCCGTTATATTCCTAGATTAGGGTTTCACTTTATCAGAATCTGAAACTAGGATTTTCAGATCTAGTATTAGGGTTTTCTAATAATCAACTAGAATTTCCAGTAATTCATTAGGGTTTTCCCTAATTAATTAAAATTATTGGCGTTTAACATTGTACATACATTGCATTCCCAATCTAGGGTTTTCAATATCCGAATTAGGATTTTGTACTCCCGGAACTGAAACTAGGGTTTCCAGAACCGATTTCTTGGATTTCTTATTAATCGCTAGGGTTTTCTAACCGAACGTTGGCGTTCTTAATATATACTTAGGGTTTGACACGTATATAATTAATCTGGTCAACCCTTGACCCTTAACCACATTTAGCACACATACATAACCATAAACACAAAAGGAATTCACTTAAATCCTTAATCCTGAATAATTCACCTAAATCCTTCACCGAATTTTGAAATCCTCAAAATTCAATCCCAATAACATCAAACGCATACACTTATTTTCTGTCTAGGTCTATTATTTGACCTTAAATCAATCATTTAAGATTTTAATAATTTGTTTAAATTCTAGGTTTGTTACATTCACCCCTCCTTATAAGAATTTCGTCCCCGAAATTCACCTTACACCTTACAACTTGCACCTTTCATTATACACCATTCACACACATTAGCTTGCTACCCAATACACCACTCACAAGAGTAAAAGTTTTGAAATTGTGCTGAAGGGGGTCATATAGACCATGAACACATTTAGTTTTAACGGTAGTGATCATACCGCAAAACAATACATTACTTGGTATGTTTACAATCACAAAGAAGGTAAACTACCATTGCTAGTACTTTAGGTGATCAGCCCATCGTACAGTTACGTCATGCATAACGTATTAATCATTTTTAGCGAATATTTACGCTATTAGATTGGATTATTTATCCAAACATTATCGTTCACCTCAGTCTTATCATTGGATTCCGCACCAAAACAATTTGGTTCGGGAAATTCCTTTCAATAAACACTTGGAGTTTTTATAACATTAGTCTAGCTGAATCAAATAGCATAGACTCATATCAATAACTCAATTCAATCGAATTATTTAGGTGTAGCCAAACCCCGTTGGCAAATTAAAATTTTTTGAAAATATTTTCGAGAATGACGTCATGATGCCGCACTGTATTTACAGTCCGTTGAGGATTCCGTCATTTGGTGATTTTGTCATGCTACATCATACCATAGTGGAATAGTGACTTTAGGTCTAATTCACACTAAGTAATACTGCATTGATGACTCCATCATTTTTATCATCTCTGCACCAGGTTACATGGTACATAAGTGATAAATAAAAACAATTTTTGTTATTTCAAATCATTTGCGTCTAGCCGAAATAAGTAGCATAGACTGTACTTTAAACCGTTTCAAAAATGATTACGAGTCTACATTTTTTTTAAAAGGCACACAGTGCGTATTTAGCTTGATGTCAAAAATTTGAAGTTTAGCATAGCTAGGAGTTTAGGAAAACCTAAGTCTCCACTAATGATCATTTGCTTAATACTCTATCTGTTCCTATATTCCTTAACACTCCATTCACACACAACTATACCCAATTCATAAAACCACACTTATGAGTTCATAACCTGGCCACAATTATATGAGTTTACGAACTTACCCTAGTCTGACCTTTGGCATCCGTTCGCTGAGGGGCTCATAAACATTTCATATAACTATAAGTCAAGAATGTCACATAAGTATGAGTTCTAAGAACTCGTACTTAATCTTATATTCTCTACCTATGACCTATTTATCTATATATGACAACTAGCGTGACACAACATTTCAATGGTTACCAATGCCACCAACTAAGTAGTTTTTACACCAAGTACAATTCCCCGCCCATACAAGAAATCATACAACTCAGTTGTTAACACGAGTCCTCATTGAAATCCCCACCTAATCTTAACCCCCTTTTTCCATACGAATTCAATTCGTATTCATAATCCGTAACTCTTTTATGAGTTTTCATAGTACCATTTCATAGTACAACTTTCACACAACATCTTGCTGTAAACTTTTCAATTATTAGATTAATTCTTTCTGGTTGTCATAACCTTATCAGATCACGGGGTGATCTTATCGTATATATTACGATTCAATTCCATGCACTATGATCGTTTTGTTTTACGATCTTCTATCCCTGCACTACTGTTCACCACTATAACCAGAGTTAGGGAACTCTGTGTCTTTACACTCGCCGAGATTCGTCTTTGAATCTTACCGACCAACTAACTCTATTTGAGTTAGTCTTATCCTAATCACTGCGGTTATTGGTCTCATGTATTCCTACCTAAGCTTCATAACCAACATCTTTGATACCAACTGTAGCAGCCCCGAATCCAGGCCCCAAATCGCCGCGGATCCGGTATACTATTTCTATAACTATTTGCGGAAGATATAAATATAAATTATTTATACATTAAACTTACACATAATCCCCAAGGTCGAGTAACCTTAACTTAATACACATTTCATAACTTTTCTAACACATAACATCTTTATCAAACTATACTATTATAAAATAGCCGCACGTTTTATCCCAAGTTGAACTTGGCCTTAACCTTTTCCTGTATCCGAACACATTCGCCTTATCTGCAATGTTTTATCATGATATAGCAAGGGTGAGCATGAAAGTTGCCCAGCAAGTTAAAGTTCAACAATATAACGATATTTCATGATTGAAGAGTATGAATAATAAGCTGACTATAATTCATCAATATAATTGAGAACTAGCACGAACAAACTTTTGACTGAACAAGTATTAAACATGAACAAACATTTCTGAACCAACTGGTAATGAAGGTGATCAGTCTTTCATACCTGACTTATACATGCAAGATGTACAGAGTACAATTTTCGTGGCAATCAGCAATGATTAACCATAAGCTTGAATAAAATACTCTTAGTAGAGTTTAGTAAAAAGAAACTTGCCTGAACCGTTGATTACCGCAACACAATTTATAACACTTTACCCAAAGACCTAATATTAGTAATATAGATCTCCAATAATTAGAATAATATCATCACAGTATAATACTATTATATTTATACACACAGAATAACCTAAACACACAGCACATAAGCCTTTCAGTCTATACAACACATAAGACTTGGTATTAGGTCAAACTATTTCAGTTTAACTTGAAACCGATATAGTTCTATCATCTCGACGGTCTAGTCGGACGAATATCGAGTTTAAGTTCAACTAAACTCTTCATGAACACTTAACAATTATCACAGATAATTTCTTATCAGTCAAAATAATTTTCATTGACTTGCAATAATTTTCAAATAATTATTATCATTATCAATATTTTTCGATCATTAAAATCATATTTAATTGAATTAAATATCACATAATTCCTTAATCATTAATATTCATTTAATATAAAATATTAATGAAAATCATTACATAATATTATAATATATCAAAGTATTTTTAATACCTTAAAATCATAATTATATGATTTTTAAACACTTAAATCCATTATCTGATAATTAATATTAATATTAAAATATTAATATTTTCATGACAAAATATCAAAAGTTATATTTTATAACTTAAAATATTTTTATAACACTTAAATCATTTTTATATGATTTTTAAATCATTAATACTATTTTTCTATAATTTATTTAATATATTTATTAAATAAACTAATTATCATTAATATTGATTAATTAATGAATTTCATCACAAAATATTAAAAGTCATAAAAAATAACTTAAAATATTTTCTTATACCATAAAATAATTTTTCATGATTTTTCATGAATTAAAATCATTTTTAAATAATTTATTTAATATTATAATTAAATAAATAAATACCTTTTATATTCCAAAAATATTAAATATTTTCGAAATATACTCCAAATAATTAAAAACTATTTTTCGTACTTTAAAATATTTTTTCATAATTAAATTTGTATTTTTAATAATTAAAAACCATTTTTTTCTAATTTTTAATTAATTTTCCGAAAAATAGGAAATAAACTGTCGCTAAAGGGCCCTATAGCGACAGAACCGTCGCTATAGGTGTTCTTGATGCCTGCCCAGATCTTCAAGTCAGATGCGAGGGTGGGTGGTTTGACCGGCTATAGATCTATGATCTAAATGTTTTCTGGACTTGAAATTGATTTCATGTTGTAGTATTTATGTAATACTACCACTACATATCATGTTCATGATCATCACATATCATAACAGAAAGATCTAAGCTCTCAAAATCGTTGTCAGGCCTGTTCTTGAGTTTCTAGGCTGCCCAGAAACTCGAACAGTACGAGGGTCACTACTTTGCAGCTTCATATATTGCAATTGGTGAGTCTTTTATGTGATTTAAAGATTCAAAAATGTAGTATAGGTGTCAAGGTACAATAACATATCAACATGTCGTTCTAATAACAACATATACACAAGATTCATGCTGGTCAAACTATGCAACAAAGCTGTTCTTGGCCGAATTCTGGGTTTTCCAGAAATTGGTTTCGTGACTGTGCAGTCACCTTTGACCGTTAATTAAATGAATCTGGTGTGTTGCTTAGGTGATGTAAAGGTACTAAACTGTAATACCTAGACCATACTACAACATAGATATTTTAGCAGCATCATTTAATCAAGAACAAGTCAGATCTGGGTTCATGAAAATGTGGTCAACACCATCTGGGAAAAATCTGGGTTTCCCAGATTTGTTCTTCAGGCAGTTTGGTCAACGTATGTTTGACCGCTTGTAACGTTTGATCTATATTTGATCTGGCTTTGATTCTTTTTGAATCTTAAAGATCACATAACAGACTACCGTTTACAAGCTTTAAACATCAAAAATACTTAACACACACGGATCTATGGGGTCTGACATATAGCTGTCAGATGAAAATTTTTCCATTTTCCAGATTTGCTAAAAATTCAAAATCGTGCACTTTGATGTTATGGGTTCATGATTAATCAACCCAGATCATCAATTGACACCCTATTACACAACTTTGACAAATCAATTACAACATATAACATAAAATCAAATGATTTATAGATTAGGGTTTTTAATACCTTTTAGCTTTGATTTTTAATTCTTGATCTCTGATCTTGATCTGGATTATCAAGAAGCTTGATTAGAGACTGTCATTCTTGTGATTTTCGAAGGTTTAGGAGAAAGAGAGAGTTGGTGAGAGTTAAGTGCAAAATAAGCAAAAATGCATACTTTTCTCTCTCTCAATCCTTTATAATCACATGCTACCTTGATTTTTTTCTTGCATAGCTGCTATTATAGGCTGAGTTGTTGATGTTTTAGAGTCACAAAGTCACTTTAGTAGTTCACCAACTAAAGTTGCTAACAATTCTTACAAGTTACATAATAATATATACTAAAAGGGCATTTTGGTCTTTTTGATTTTTATTAAAATGGCATTTATGTAAATGGTCCAAACCCTTAGGGTTTAGGGTTTGTTTAGGGTTTAGGGTTTGGAAATATTTAAGGTTTAGGTTTTAACCCTTAACTTTGTAATTTAATTTCCATATTTCCGAATTTCGATTTTCAAAATAGAAAATTAACATTTCTAACTTATAATTAGAATTTTCTAATTATAAAAAAATTTCTTAATTATAAATTCATTCTTGCTAATTAGGATTAGCATTTCATAATTACAATCGCTAATTAAGCAATCAGGGTCAAAATGGTCATTAGGGTTTATAAACCACTAATTAGGGTTTCTAATAGAAAAATAAATTTTCCAATTTAGATATTAAATTTTCGTAATTAGAATAGAGTTTTCTAATTACTCATAAATTGAAATAATTAGGATTAGGGTTTCCTAATTAACATTGCTAATTTTAGCAATTAAATCCACAATTGAGCATTAGGGTTTCTTACGGAACAATTTGGGTCCCAAAAATTGGAAATTAGGGTTTGCTAATTAATTAACCTTTACCCTAATTAGTACTTAATTATTAGCACTAAAGCATTAAAATTCTCCGTTATATTCCTAGATTAGGGTTTCACTTTATCAGAATCTGAAACTAGGATTTTCAGATCTGGTATTAGGGTTTTCTAATAATCAACTAGAATTTCCAGTAATTCATTAGGATTTTTTCTAATTAATTAAAATTATTGGCGTTTAACATTGTACATACATTGCATTCCCAATCTAGGGTTTTCAATATCTGAATTAGGATTTCGTACTCCCGGAACTGAAACTAGGGTTTTCAGAACCGATTTCTTGGATTTCTTATTAATCGCTAGGGTTTTCTAACCGAACGTTGGCGTTCTTAATATATACTTAGGGTTTGACACGTATATAATTAATCTGGTCAACCCTTGACCCTTAACCACATTTAGCACACATACATAACCATAAACACAAAACGAATTCACATAAATCCTTAATCCTGAATAATTCACCTAAATCCTTCACCGAATTTTGAAATCCTCAAAATTCAATCCCAATAACATCAAACACATACACTTATTTTCTGTCTAGGTCTATTATTTGACCTTAAATCAATCATTTAAGATTTTAATAATTTGTCTAAATTCTTGGGTTGTCACATTTATCCTTGTTTTTGTTTGATTAATGCTTATATCATTGTCATCATTCTCATGTTTATATTGTGATAAAAGTCATCTTTGGCTTACGTGCATAGATGGACTTGGTGTGATTATGACCAGGGATTATTCGGTATAGTCATTGTGACACCCCCAAAATAGGTATACATCACCTATTCTGAGTCGCCAAATACATGGTACAGAATACAAATACAATCTTTAATATACAACAAGAAAGCTGTGAGTTTTAATACAAATATTATCTTCTAGACAATATTCACTCTCAGAATAAGTCTTCATTACATTTATTGTCACACTATTTAACAGAATAGTGAGGACTACTAATACTATCATCTGGACCGTCACTCCGTTCCCCGACTAGTCCCGGCTACGTTCTCATTTTCTGAAGAGAACAATGAAAGAAAGGGTGAGCTCAACTAGCCCAGTAAAAAATATTATGACGAAGATAATGCAGAATAAATTATCATTAGTCTTCAACAATGTTAAACTGATAAAATACAATAGACATCAAGTTTAACTGCAACGAAACATGCAATCAATTAAAAGAGTCAAGTAGAGAATAAAATCTAATATCTTTTATGATTTAAAATGTTTTCATCAATTTTTTATCGCTGAGACTCAGCTTAATAAATAAACCACATCATTGAATCATCCCTGCTCTACGGGCCAAGGATATTCTTTAAATCATCAATGGTCATGACTATACCAAATAATCTCAGGTCATAATCATACCAAGTCCATCTCTGCACGTAAGCCAAAGATAACTTTCATCACCATATAAGCATGAGGATGATGACAATGATATAAACATTAATCAAACTAAAACAAGGATAAATATTAAAGACTTTAAATTTATCTAGATATTATCAATTACTTAATAAACTCATAATCTAATATTATTAATATTATAACAATATTTTAATCACCTCTAAACTTATAAACAATTTATTTCAATTGTTTATACTTTACCAAATAATGCATTTAATCATTCAAAGGACATCATAATCCTAAGATTTTATCACCAATTATCAAATCCCTCATCAGAAATCTGCATATACCTTATATAGGATTTCCAAGCCATAAAATCCTATTTTCCAACTTTGTTACTTCACATAACATATTTAACTCATATGTTTGTAACTAAACTATTTTCATAAAAATATCAAATCAGTTACAAAAATATTTCTTTTCTGGGTTTTATCAGAATATAGTCCCATAATGAACATATATTTTTCTCGGAATTTATAAAATTCATTTACTATTTTTCAAAAATCAATTTCTAATTAATTCCTTAAGAAAATAGCTACCTTAAGTTTAACTCCAGAAATTCCCAAATCTTGGCAGGATCTTACACATGTTAACGTGATCTCCTAGTTTAAATTTCATGGTCATCGGAGTTATAGAACTCCTGTTATAGCGTTTTTCGTCGGAAAAACCTAAATATTAAAATGGTCATAACTTGCTCATTTTAAATCGGAATGAGCTCATTTTTGGACAGGAGGTTCTTTATACCATATACTTTTATGTCCCAAAAGGCTAGAATTTTTCTCACCAATTAAGTGGCCGAAACAGCCCTTCTAAAATCTGGACAGTAGCATTTCAGTAATTTCTAACTTTTGACTTCTTTGCTAAAATCAGTCCACACGAAAATATACAACACCTTTTCCAGTGATTCCACTTGGAAATGCTACAAAACTCATAGATCTAACTCTAGAACTTGACCATACTCAAAAATTCAAAATATAATAGGAGATATGATCAATTGAATTTTCATGTTCCATTTTCACCAAAATCTGATTTTCAACCCTTTGTGATTTCTAAGAAACTTTCATGTTTTCATATAATAACCAACATAACTCATCATAACACTTACTAATACTTCATATACCCATGATTTTCATTAGTCTAAAGCTTTTATTATGACTCTCATCATAGTCAACGTAACCAAATCATTTCCACAATTTAATAAGGAATGAATATAAAGGATCATTCACCATGCACGTGGTAATCCACATAGACAGGTTATTCCAACAGAATAATAAAGAATGGAATAATAGAAAGATTCACCATGCATGCGATAGAGACCGCACAGACAGGTTATTCCCAACAGAATAATAAATAATGGAACCAAGTCCGGCGTAAACGCACAAACAGGATATTCCGATAAAATAATAAATGCGAAATAATAAATAATGGAACCAGGTTCGGCGTAAACGCACAGACAGGATATTCTGATAGAATAATAAAGAATGGAATAACAATAGAATTTCACCATGTATGCGGTACTTCGCATAAATAGGTTATTCCAACAGAATAGTAAAAAAAAGAAATCGGGTCAGGCGAAATTCACACCGACAGGATATTCTAAAAGAATAATAAAGAATGGAATAATAGAAGAATTTCACCATGTATGCAGTACTTCGCATAAACAGGTTATTCCAACATAATAATGAAGAATGGAATAACAACTCTTATGAGTATTGAAAGAAAGTAATTCTCTTCATGAATACCAAAGAATAATACCCCTTAAAGGTACAACAAATAATATCCCTTACCTTATAAATAAGAGTACTCCGACGATAGGGCGGGGATATACTTGAAGAAACTTGCATTACGCTCAAAGATTTTTTAAACGCTAAAGAAATACGCTCAAGATTATAGAAGAATAATTCTCTCTACAGTTTCTCTCTCTAGAGTTTCAGTGAATTCGTAAGAAATAATGAAGGAATAAGCTTCTATTTATAGAAGAATGGACTGAATAGTAACCAATCCATGAACGGTCCAGATCAATTTACTTTAAACGGACGGTCCAGATCGGTTTTCAATAAAATATAATATATTCTATTTATAATCTAATAAAACGAATAACTTTTAAAAATATTTTACTATACAAACACTATGCAGGCACTATGCAAACACTATGCATAATAAAATATAATATATTCTAATTATTGTCTAATAAAATGAATAAATTTATTAAAGTATTCTGTTTTATATAAAAAGATTTTACTATTAGCCTAATAAAACGAATAACTTTATAAAAGTATTCTGTTTTATATAAAAAAAATTTCTGTTTTATTACATTAATAATACTAATAAAACAAAACTTCATCATCATTATTATTATTTACACTATTAATCGACTAGGTCGTTCCCAGGAAAGAGGAGGCTTTCCAATAAGGATTTCTCCCTATTGGCACGCAATTAGGCGACCAAACCTCTCCTTGGCAGAACTTCTAGACATCGTTAATATTGCAAATAATAATATTAATAACTCTATTATCTCAAATCCATACCAAAATTTTGAAAAAAATATTTTGAGAAAATTAAATCTTTAGTCGTAAAATCTGGGGTCTCACAATCTCCCCTCCTTATGAAATTTCGCCCTAGAAATTTACGTACGTACCTGGTATGACAAAGAGGTGAGGATAACTTGAATACCTTTATCGTCGAAAACATTAAATTCATCTTTGCAATACGGCCAAAGATATTTGTGTATTCATCAATGGTTATGATCATGGCAACAACTGTCCATCAATGCACTACGGGCCAATGAGGACTTTTAACACATCATTTGTAACATTACGGTCATGATTACACCGAATAATCCCTGTTCATAATAATACCAAGTCCATCTATGCACTAAAGGCCACAGATGACTTTCAACAAAATATAAATATGAGGAGTTGTTACTCAATCGATTCCTAAAATCACATCAAAGGTAAGTATTTTCAAAGAGATGAGATTGACAGGTAACGTGAAAGTGTCGATTTGAAGCAACAAGATTTATAAACAGTGGAGGTAATGAAGGTTTCTACCAACGGAGTTTTAACAGATAAATCAAAGTCTAATTTCTTCGAAGTCAAATTTAAACATTGAACGCAAGCAAGATGGATAAAATAATGGGTAGAATTGGTATCTAATAAGGCATAGACTTTGCAAGAGTTTATAATTAACTTACCCGTAATAACTTCGTTCGGGTTTCTCGACAAACGCTCTCACTTAAACTACCGGATTTGGCTTTGCTATAGAGTACATTCCACCCTTAGTTGCTTCGTCATATCCTGATCCATGATTTGAATCATTACTCTCTGATCCATATCGAATTAGGGTTGAACGCTTTGTAATGGGTAATTTCGAATTCGATGTTGGATTCTCCCAATTGTTATCCAAAAAGCGAAATCCATTTCATCTATTTTGACTTTATTGGATCGGACGTCTTTTTCTACACTATCAACGCGTCGTGCGGCTGTTACCCACACATCATCTATTCTTCTTTGTTCAGCTGTTTCTGCTTTCATCAGAACTTTGATCATAACGTTCTCAGATTCCAGCTCTAATATCTTATACTCTGCCAAAGAGTGCTTCCGTTCAAGCATCGCACATCGGGTAACACAATTTTGAATTGTTGTATCTCTTTGCTCCATAATCGCTTGCCGTTCTTCAGCCTGCTCTTCTAACTCATGAATATGATTTTTTAATTCTAAATTTTGATCATAAACTTCTTCTAACCAATTCTCCTCAGGTTCCTCTTCTTCCTCTTCCTCCTCACTCTCAGCTGCTACATTTGCAACTAGCTCGGGTACAACTATTAGTTCTTCACTTACTACGTAGATTTCTCTAATTTCTTCTTCGTTTAACATCACATTAACCTTTTTAGTGTTTAAAGGTGTCTCAATGGTCTCATTCACTCCATTGCTAACATTTTCAGCTGCCATTTTCAAACACAGCCACAAAACAAGAGTTAATTAACATATCACATATTATCTCTATACTCTGACTTACCAATTAAATACCAAATAAACTTAGGTAGGTCATAATATCGAAGGAATTCCCCGTCTCTCCCATCCTAGTTCTTGTCTCACATCTCAACTAGGGATCATATCCCTAAGCTTTGATACCAACTGTGACGCCCCCAAAATAGGTATACATCACATATTCTGAGTCGCCAAATACATGATACAGTATACAAATACAATCTTTAATATACAACAAGAAAGCTGTGAGTTTTAATACAAATATTATCTTCTAGACAATATCCACTCTCAGAATAAGTCCTCATTACATTTATTGTCACACTATTTAACAGAATAGTGAGGACTACAAATACTATCATCTGGACCGTCACTCCGTTCCCCGACTAGTCCCGGCTACGTTCTCATTTCCTGAAGAGAATAGTGAAAGAAAGGGTGAGCTCAACTAGCCCAGTAAGAAATATTATAACTAAGATAATGCAGAATAAATTATCATTAGTCTTCAACAATGTTAAACTGATAAAATACAATAGACATCAAGTTAACTGCAGCGAAACATGCAATCTATTAAAAGAGTCAAGTAGAGAATAAAATCTACTATCTTTTATGATTTAAAATGTTTTCATCAATTTTTATCGCTGAGACTCAGCTTAATAAATAAACCACATCATCGAATCATCCCTGCGCTACGGGCCAAGGATATTCTTTAAATCATCAATGGTCATGATTATACCGAATAATTTCTGGTCATAATCATACCAAGTCCATCTCTGCACGTAAGCCAAAGATAACTTTCATCACCATATAAGCATGAGGATGATGACAATGATATAAGCATTAATCAAACTAAAATATGGATAAATATTAAAGACTTTAAATTTATCCAGATATTATCAATCACTTAAAAAACTCATAATCTAATATTATTAATATTATAACAATATTTTAATCACCTATAAACTTATAAAAAATTTATTTCAATTGTTTACATTTTACCAAATAATGCATTTAATCATTCAAAGGACGACATAATCCTAAGATTTTATCACCAATGATCAAATCCCTCATCAAAAATCTGCATATACCTTATATAGGATTTCCAAGCCATAAAATCCTATTTTCCAACTTTGTTACTTCACATAACATATTTAACTCATATGTTTGTAACTAAACTATTTTCATGAAAAATACCAAATCAGTTCAAAAAATATTTCTTTTCTGGAATTTAGCAGAATATAGTCCCATAATGAACATATATTTTTCTCGGAATTTTTAAAATTCATTTACTATTTTTCAAAAATCAATTTCTAATTAATTTCTTAAGAAATTAGCTACCTCAAGTTTAACTCTAGAAATTCCCCAATCTTGGCAGGATCTTACACATGTTAACGTGATCTCCCAGTTTAAATTTCATGGTCATCGGAGTTATAGAACTCTGGTTATAGTATTTTTTATCGAAAAAATCTAAATATTAAAATGGTCATAACTTGATCATTTTAAGTCGGAATGAACTCATTTTTGGACAGGAGATTCTTTATACCATATAATTTCATGTCCCAAAAGGCCAAAATTATTCTCACCAATTAAGTGGCCGAAACAGCCCTTCTAAAATCTGGACAGTAGCATTTCGGTAATTTCCAGCTTTTGACTCCTTTGCTAAAATCAGTCCACACGAAAATATACAACACCTTTTCCAGTGATTCCACTTGGAGACGCTACAAAACTCATAGATCTAACTCTAGAACTTGACCACACTCAAAAATTCAAAATATAATCGGAGATATGGTCAATTGAATTTTTATGTTCCATTTTCACCAAAATCTAATTTTCAACCCTTTGTGATTTCTAAGAAACTTTCATGTTTTCACATAATAACCAACATAACTCATCATAACACTTACTAATACTTTATATAACCATGATTTTCATCAGTTCAAAGCTTTTATTAGGATTCTCATCATAGTTAACGTAACCAGATCATTTCCACAATTTAATAAGGAATGAATATAAAGGATCATTCACCATACATGTGGTAATCCACATAGACAGGTTATTCCAACAGAATAATAAAGAATAGAATAATAGAAAGATTCACCATGCATGCGATAGAGACCGCACAGATAGGTTATTCCCAACAGAATAATAAATAATGGAACCAGGTCCGGCGTAAACGCACAGACAGGATATTCCGACAGAATAATAAATGCGGAATAATAAATAATGGAACCAGGTCCGGCGTAAATGCACAGACAAAATATTCTGACAGAATAATAAATAATGGACTAACAACAGAATTTCACCATGTATGCGGTACTTCGCATAAAAAGGTTTTTCTAACAGAATAATAAAGAATAAAACCGGGTTAGGATAAATTCGCACCGACAGGATATTCTAACAGAATAATAAAGAATGGAATAATAGAAGAATTTCACCATGTATGCGGTACTTCGCATAAACAGGTTATTCTAACATAATAATGAAGAATGGAATAACAACTCTTACGAGTATTGAAAGAAAGTAATTCTCTTCATGAATATGAAAGAATAATACCCCTTACAGGTACAACAAATAATATCCCTTACCTTATAAAGAAGAGTACTCCGACGGTAGGGTGGGGATATACTTGAAGAAACTTGCATTACGCTCAAAACTTTCTTAAACACTAAAGAAATACGCTCAAGATTATAGAAGAATAATTCTCTCTACAGTTTCTCTCTCTAGAGTTTCAGTGAATTCGTAAGAAATAATGAAGGAATGAGCTTCTATTTATAGAAGAATGGACTGAATAGTAACCAATCCATGAACGGTCCAGATCAATTTACTTTAAACGGATGGTCCAGATTGGTTTACAATAAAATATAATATATTATATTTATAATCTAATAAAATGAATAACTTTTAAAAAGATTTTACTATACAAACTCTATGCAGACACTATGCATAATAAAATATAATATATTCTAATTATTGTCTAATAAAACGAATAACTTTATAAAAGTATTCTATTTTATATAAAAAGATTTTACTATTAGCCTAATAAAATGAATAACTTTTATAAAAGTATTCTATTTTATATAAAAAGCTTTTCTGTTTTATTACATTAATAATACTAATAAAACAAAACTTCATCATCATTATTATTATTCACACTATTAATCGACCAGGTTGTTCCCAGGAAAGAGGGGGCTTTCCAATAAGGATTTCTCTCTATTGGCACGCAATTAGGCGACCAAACCTCTCCTTGGTAGAACTTCTAGACATCGTTAATATTGCAAATAATAATATTAATAACTCTATTATCTCAAATCCACACCAAAATTTTGAAAAAAATATTTTGAGAAAATTAAATCTTTATTCGTAAAATCTGGGGTCTCATAGTCATGACCGTAATGTGACGGATGATGTGGTAAAAATCCTCAGTGGCCTGTAATACATTGATTGACAGTTTTTGGTATGATTATGACTAGGGATTATTCGGTATAGTTATGACCATTGATGATTTAATGAATATCCTTGGCTCGTAGTGCAGGGATGATTCAATGATGTGGTTTATTTATTAAGCTAAGTCTAAGCGATTATGTTGATGAAAAACTTTTAAAATCATATAATATAGTAGATTTTATTCTCTACTTGACTCTTTTAATGGATTGCTTGTTCCGCTGCAGTTAAACTTGATGTCTTTTGTATTTTATCAGTTTAACATTGTTGAAGGCTATTGATAATTTATTCTGCATTATCTTAGTCATAATATTTCTTACTGGGCTAGTTGAGCTCACCCTTTCTTTCACTGTTCTCTTCAGGAAATGAGAATATAGCTGGGACGAGTCGGGGAATGGAGTGATGGTCCAGATGATAGCATTAGTAGTCCTCACTATTCTGTTAAATAGTGTGACAATAAATGTAATGAGGACTCCTTTGAGTGTGGATATTGTCTAGATGACAATATTCTTATTAAAACTCTCAGCTATGTTTTGTCGTATTTTTACACGACGTTTGTATAATTAAGTTGTATTTGTATTTTGTACCATGTATCTGGCGACTCAAGATGGGTGATGTATACCTATTTTTGGGGGCGTCACATGCCACATATTATCCTGACTGACCAATTTAATAACAAATAAGCTTAGGTAGGTCATACTAGCGAATGATTTACTCGTCTCTCCACTCCTAGTTCTAGCCTCACATCTCAGTCAGGGATCATATCCCTAAACTTTGATACCAACTGTGACGCCTCCAAAATAGGTATACACAACCCATTATGAGTCGCCAAATACATGGTACAGAATTAAAATACAACTTCATTTATACAACTGTTAAGTGTCGTGCAAAATATGATAAATCATAAACTGTGAGTTTTAATACAAATATTATCTCCTAGACAATATCCAAACTCAAAATAAGTCCCCGTTATAATTATTATCACACTATTTTATAGAATAGTGAGGACTACTATAGCAACTATCTTGGACCATCACTCCATTCCCTGACTAGTCTCAAATATATTCTCATTTCTTGAAGAGAACAATATAAGCAAAGGGTGAGCTCAACATGATAACTGCTTTGTGAAGTAAAATTCAAGAATAATATTCACGTATCAAAAATAATTTGGACAGAAAAGAATCAACTTTTTGTTATGAATAGTACCACGGGTGAATAATACTCGAGTGAATAGTATCCCGTGAATAGTACTTTATGAATAGTGTCGTATATATGAATAGTATCATACGTATGAATAGCGTCGTACGTATAAATTGTGTCGTATGTATGAATAGTACCCATGAATAGTACTCCGACATGAAAAAAAAATTAAAATTTAACAAGAATGTTCAGAAAAATATTCTTGTGAAACGATACTAGATGAAGCACAAATTTCAAGGATATTCTACTAATTTCAAGGAGTATAGAAGCGATACTTAACAAAATGAGTGTAGAATTCGAAATCTGAAATGAAATAATATTACTTACATATTATAGAGTATAGAAGAAAATATTATTTCTCATGAATATTGAGCAAAAATAATATCCCTTACAACTGTTGAACAAAAATAATATTCCTTATGAATATTGAACGAAGATAATATTCCTTACGAATATTGAATGAAAATAATATTTCTTACGAATATTGAACGAAAATAAAATTCCTTACGAATACGAAAAATAATATCGTAAGCGAATATGAAATAAATAATACCCCTTACCTTAAAAAGAGAGTATTCCGACTGGTATAGTGGAGATATTCTTGAAGAAAACTTATATTGTTTTCTACGCTTAAAGCTTCCTTAAACTCAAAAGAAATACGCTTAATATTATAGAAGAAGAATTCTCTGATTCTGGTGTGATTTTCAATTTTAAACGAAGCATCCTATTTATAGGAGAATGGCATGGCACTATTTAGAAAAAATATCACGAACGCACAGTGCAAAATTTTCATGGGCGCAAACGGGTGATTCAACATTTTTTTTGATTTTACTATGCTGCACTATGCAACACTATGCACACACTATGCAGTACTATGTAAATAAAATATAATATATTCTATTTTATATAAAAAACAAAACTTATAATATATATATATATATATATATATAATATTCTATTTTTCTTTCGGCTGATTGACTGGGGGACATAAATGATGTTGTTGTTGACTGCTTTCTGCTTTTGCTGAAAGTTGATGATGACTGGGGCCATCTTTGTTGACTGGCTGGTCTGACGCCTATTGGTGCCGGAGGGCACTGTTGCTCTTCTTCTTAGATAGGTCACCATCCCTATACTCTGATGATGACTGGGGCCATCTTTGTTGGCTGGCTGGTCTGACTCCTACTGGTGTCGGAGGGTACTGTTGATCATCTTCTCAGATGGATCACCATCCCTATACTGAGTATAGGGATGGTGATCCATCTGAGAAGATGATCAACAGTACCCTTCGGTGCTGCCCCGCTAGAAGATGGACCTCACCAGTCAACAAAGATGGCCCCGAAAGTCATAGTATATGGATGGTGATCCATCTGAGAAGATGATCAACAGTACCCTCCGGCGCTGCCCTGCTAGAAGACGGACCTCACCAGTTAACAAAGATGGCCCCGCATGTAAGACCCCAACTTATTATAAATGAAGTTAAATTTCCACTATTTATTATTTTAAAATAGTAAGGGTTGATTTGATTAATGTGGTTAGTTATAAGTAAAATGCGCAAATATTTCAAATAAGCAAGTGGTTATAAAATATTCATTGTTGTCGGGGAATATTCGTTTGTTCGTAGAATATTCTTACTGTCCGGGAATATTCATACGACGGCGCAACCTTGTGTGGTCCCTATAACGGAAAGCGATTGGATGAAGAAAATGACAAGTATAAGTTATTTATAAATAACGGCGTAGTTGTTACCGTTAATACTGTTGAAATACTCGGTGGTTAAAACACAGTAACACACGGTATTGCACCAATTATTGATTCTTACATAAGAAGACACTACTCAATAATTGTTACAGTAATTAATGTTCAATATTTTATTTTATTGATTCAATAATTGCTACATTGATATTTTATATTATTGTTATATCAATAATTGTCACTACACAGTATTTTTCATTATCAGATCAATAATTCAAATTATTTGAATAATATTATTATATAGCATTATTGGCAATGTCTAGAAAGTTTTGTCTAAGAAGAGGTTTGGTCACCTAATTGCGCGCCAGTAAGGAGAAATCCTTATTGGAAAGCCCCTCTTTCCTGGGAACGGTCTGGTTGTTAGTATTGTGATTCTGTAATATTATTTGTGAATAATTAATTATTGATTTATATGATAAAAAAATATTCATTTTATGTGGATATAGATGGAGAAAATTTTAAAGTGACAATTGTTAAAAAATTGATATTTTATCTTTTCTGATAAAATATTTTATTTAAACATATTATTATATTATAATAATATAATAATGGTGATATTTTTACAATAAATATGTGATATATGAATAAATGAGGAGGAAGAGTATTTTTGTTATAATAAATTCTAAAAACATGTTAAACATGTCGGTGGGCCCCATTTCTTGACTGAAATTTGATTATAGCCTGTAAAATCGTCCGTATGTGAATTTCGGTCAATCTCTGTTTGGAATTTGGAAAAACTTAAACTTACAAAGTTGTAGAGAATTGAAATTCCTATGGAATAGATATAAGATTTGAATTTTTCTGATAAAATGGCTATTTATTATGAATTATTGAAGTTCCGAAATTCCGGACTAATTGATTTTTGAAGTTTTTATTATTTTTAAGAAAAATGTTTTTATTATGTTTGTGGGCCCCACTAGTATTGAAAGCATGCTGAATTCTATTTCTTTGGTGTTTGTAGGAATTTTTTTAATATATATTAATATTTTATTAATTTTTCTACTTTGGTGTTCTAAGCATTTTTCTATAAATAGGGTGCTTAAGTTAGAATTGAAAATCACACCAGAAACTAAAGATTTCTCTCTCTATATTATCGAGCATATTCTTGTGAGTATTTTGATAATTTGAGCGTTGCTATATGGTGCAAGTTCCTTCAATACTATATCCAGTATTCCAATCAGAAGTACTGTCTTTTTGGAGGTAAGTGATGTTATTTTTTTTATAAATTATATTATTTCTTTCAATATCATTATGCCGAAATATTGGTAAGATTTTTCTTATAAAATTCTTGTCTTTTAGTGTCGGAGTTACTATTCAAGTATACGGCACTATTCACGTATATAATACTATTCACGAATACGATACTATTCACAAAAAAATTAAATTTTCGTTTTTTTGTCTAAAATATCTATTATGGATACTAGCTTTGATTGTATCCATGTTTTGATCATTCTTGAATTTTACTTCACTATGGTTATTTATGAAGTATTTTTGAACTTAACATGTTTAAAGTACGAATCCTTATTATTTGTTCTTTTGTTTCACTGGATTCATTTTTTTAAATATTTTTCATCATCCTCAGTCCTAAATGATGATATTACTGAATATCTTTGGCTTGTAGTGCAAAGATGGTTGATTTTCTTACTGAATATCTTTGGCCCGTAGTGCAAAGAAGTATAGTTGTTGAGATAAACATGACCAACTGATGAATATCTTTGGCTTGTTGTACAAAGATGAATATTTGATTCAAGATGTATATTGATTGATGTTGCAGGGATAAAATATTAATGATAAACTTTTAAATTCATAGAAGAAAGTAAATTTCATTCTCTACGTAACTCTTCTAATGAATTATTATTTCCGCTGCGAATATTGATTTAAAACTTATTTTCTATTGCATTCTATCAGATTTTTCCCTGTTGAGGACTAACGATAATTTGTTCTGTGTTATCTTAGTCATAATATTCTTTACTGGGCTAGTTGAGCTCACCCTTTTCCTTTTTCTTCTATTTTTCTTCTCAGGAGGCGAGAATGTAACGAGTACTAGTCGGGGTATAGAATGAAGGTTCTAGAAAGTCGTTTTAGTAGTCCTCACCTCACTATTTTGTAAAATAGTGTATCAATAATTGTAATAAGAACTTATTTGAGTGTTGATATTGTCTAGAAGATAATATTTGTTTTTAAACTCACAATTTATGTGTTGTCGTATTTTGCATGATAATTGTATTAATAAAGTTGTATTTTTCTATTTGCATGATAATTGTATTAATCAGTATACGCTTTTAACCAAGGCATCCACGAAAAGAACCATCTCATCAGAAGATCTTCAGAATTTTACAGTATTATTATGCAATCTAACTCTATATTTTTCCAATTGTTAAGCACCTCGTCTGTAGTCATTCTTACAACTCGGAGTTGTTCATTTCCATGACTTATCCATCTTGCTGTTGGTTCAGCTGGTGGTTCATCAACAACTTCCACCACTATTCTTCTGCTAATTTTTTTTGGAGAAAGGACTGGATAATGGTTTGTTGATTCCTCTGATTCCTCAATCTATTCACCTCCTGAGCTTGAACCATGATGACTTCTTTCATCTGGTTCATTAGTGAATTCTTCTTGCTGATTTTCATCACTAGTACCTTCTTCATCATCTTCTCCATTAGATTCAGACTTATCATCACTCAATTCAATGATTACAGTAGAAGAGTCTCCTTTATTCTTTAGAACAGATTTGGCAAGCAATCTGTTGCTCTTTCTTCTCTTTTGAGGTTCAGCTATAGGAGTTTCAGTCTCTTCTTCTTCTTCAGAATCTGAAGCCTCGGTATCATCAGATGAGCTTCCTTGATGTTCAACAATAATGGGGACAGGTCCTTCTTCGGAATCAACATCTTTTGATCCATTATATGAACTTGTTGGAGCATTTTCAGTAGGGAATGCAATTGTGTTAACTTGCAACCTTCCTTTATCAATAGAGTAGATTCTTTGAGGACTAGCCATAAGACTTGTACATTCTTTTTCATTTCCGGACTTTCTCTTTGGGGAATCAATCTTGAGACTTTCATTTTACTTCTCATCTTCTGACTCTACGCTCTCATCCTTGAAAGATAGACTTTCTTTGGAAACTGGAGTTGACTTCTTTATCACCTTTGATTTCTTTTTAGATGGCTCTTGAAGTAATCTGTTACTTCTCCTCTTTGTGGTCTCTGCAGTTGAGACCTTTTCATCTTCATCATTATCTTCTATAGAAATACTTCTTGGTAAGGACTCAGTTTTCTTCACAC
Source organism: Panax japonicus (assembly GCA_020205505.1). Taxonomy (NCBI): domain Eukaryota; kingdom Viridiplantae; phylum Streptophyta; class Magnoliopsida; order Apiales; family Araliaceae; genus Panax; species Panax japonicus. Next base: position 10,265,049 of record CM035110.1, on the reverse strand, counting down.
CCTTAGATTTCTTCCTTGCTGGTATGGTTGCTATTGGTACAGATTCACTAGATTAAGAGCTTTCCACCTCTTTTGCCTTCCTCTTCTTCGCAGAGTTCTTTCTGCTGCTCCCAGTTGTTGTTAACCTCTTGTTTTCTTTTGGGTTTTTCTTCCAGTTCACAAACAGTTGTGGATACATTACTTTGTGAACATTCAGAGGCTCTCATTCATCATCCTTGATCTTGCCTCCCAGTTTCTTCTTTAGCACAATGCTTAAAAGCCTTCCATAAAAAACCTTTGTGAGGGGTTTATCTGTAGACTTCTTTGTCTCAGCCTTTTCCACTCATTTGGAGATTTGATCGAACAAGATAGCTCCAAAGTTTATTTTCTTCTTTAGAACTATTACAGACATAATCTTCAGTTGTTGATCAAGCACAGTGTCATGTGCAGTGTTCTTGCATAGTATACATTTGCCCACTATCTTAACAAGGAACTCGAATTCTTTTAAAAACTCCTTTTTCTTCATGTCCTTCAGACAAGGGTTTCTTTGGTACCCCATAATTTTCTTTGCTTATTCAATGTTGATCTCATCAAGGCTTTTCAGTCCTCGGTTAGGAAAGCCTAAGCATTGATTGATATCAGATAATTTTAGCTTTAGAGGCTGACCTTTGACCTTGGTAGAAAGGGTTTCAAAATTTATGGATACGTTTGAGTAAAACTCCTTAACCAGTTCAGTATATACTCGCATTCTTGCCTCAAGACATTCTGAGAATCCAGCTATCTTTACCAGTTCAAGAATGTCTCTGAACTTCTTTTTGAATTTCTCAAACGACTTGGTTCCTAGATGAATGCCAGTGATTACTTGCAAATCTGCCATTTGAAGAGTTCAAAGAATATGGGTATTTGATTTAAAGAGTCTTTTGAGAGATCGATGAATGTGATTTGGGCAATGCTCTAGAGGGTTAACAGATTCAGGCTTAGAAAAGAATTCTAGGGTTTGAAACTGGGAGGGAGATAAGTTCAATAATTTTTGATAACTGTTTGCAAATTTTGAATTTGTCTTTATGGCAGTCCCTTCTAACTCTGCATACGCTGTGATGTGTCAACTAGCCATTGGTTGCATGATGCCCAGTAATGAGCTGTAACTCCCCATAACCTTTTCAGTGTTATATTCCTTTAAGAGAATAAGCAATATTGACGTGGATTGACCGTTGACCTTTTTGGTTCATAGAGTATCCCGGTGAGGTAGCTGTGGACTCTACGTTTTCCTTTATTGACTCAACGATCTTCTTCTGAGAGATGTTGCAGTGGATGATTTTGACATTAATCCTCATCTTGAAACTGCATAGCTTGATCACTGATGAATCCCAAGCCAGTTTAGGCACTTAAGTTCTGAGGTGCGTTTGCATGATGTCTTTCCAAACTGTGTTCGTATTTATCTCCACACGATCTGAGTAGTTGAGCAAGTATCCAATTCTTCAAAGCTCCTTATGAGCTAGGGTATCCTTTGGTAAGACTACGATCATCGAGTCCGCTTCTACGATCACTGAGGTTGCTCCACGATCGTTAAGTTCTCTTCAATCTCTACTCTACGATCGTTGACTATCTTGGTCCTTGAGATGAACTTTACTAAGCATTCCTTCTGGGTTAAGGTAGCTCGGGAAGGGCCAACCTCTTAGAGTGAACTAAGGGTCAGGTTTGTCCTTGAGGCGCTTTCCAGATGAAAAACTTTTAGAAGTGTTTTGCACTGCTATCTCATTTGACCTTTTCTGCTGGGGATACCCTCTACCACCTTTAGACATTTTCATTGGTTGTAATCGTGGTTTTGTTCTGCTCTTACACTACGATTAGATATTTGATCATAGGCTCTCCATGATTTTGAGTTGGGTGGTTGACTGGTTATCATTAGTACGTTTTGAGACGTTCCTACTGACTACGAATCTTCATTTGGTTCGTCAGCCACAAAGTTTTGGGACTTTGTAACTGGTACATTGCTTCATAGTATATCTCTAATATTTTAAAGCTGTTGTTCTGTTAGCAGATCACTGCTCCCCCATATTTGATACTGTCTTTTCAAAGAGACATAAGTTCTTCTTCTTCATGTGTACCAGAAAGCAGCCATGCATATCTCATTCTGGATGAAGTCATCAAATCTTATTGTGTCGTAGAAATGAGTATCTTTAGGGTTGATCATTCTACGATCCTTTGACAGCACTACGAACGTAGTCTTCCTTGATAGCTTGTACTTAGATTTCTGCTCCCGTAATGAGTTCCTCGCGTTTGATGCTCGATGATCCTCTGAGCTGAGCTTCCTTGAGGATTCTTTTCGTAAGACATGCTTTGCATGATTGAGCATATAAGACCCTTTCTGTAAGACCCCAACTTATTATTTAATGAAATTAAATTTCCTCTATTTATTATCTTAAAATAGTAAGGGTTGATTTGATTAATGTGGTAAGTTATGGGTAAAATACGCAATTATTTCAAACAAGCAAGTGGTTTTAAAATATTCATTGTTGACGGGGAATATTCGTTTGGTCGTGGAATATTTTTACTGTCGGGGAATATTCGTACGACGGCGTAGCCTTGTGTGGGCCCCATAACGGAAAGCGATTGGATGAAGAAAAACGCCAAGAATAAGTTGGTTATAAATAACGGCGTAGTTGTTACCGTTAATACTGTTGGAATACCCGGTGGTTAAAACACAGTAGCACACGATATTACACCAATTATTGATTCTTACGTAAAAAGGCACTACTCAATAATTGTTACAGTAATTACTGTCCAGTATTTTAATTTATCAATTCAATAATTGCTGCGTTGATATTTTATATTACTGTTGTTTTAATAATTATCATTGCATAGTATTTTCTATTATCGGAGCAATAATGCATATTATCTGAATAATATTATTAGATAAAATTATTGGTAATGTCTAGAAAGTTCTGGCTAAGGAGAGGTTTGGTCATCTAATTGCGCGCCAGTAAGGAGAGATCCTTATTGGAAATCCCCCTCTTTCCTGAGAACTGCCTGGTTGTCAATATTGTGATTCTGTAATATTATTTGTGAATAATTAATTATTGATTTATATGATGAGGAAAATATTTATTTTATGTGGATATAGATGGAGAAATTTTTTAATGTGACAATTGTTAAAAATTAATAATTTATCTTTTTCTAATAAAATAATTCATTTATATATATTATTTTAATAATATAAAAATGGTGATATTTTTAAAATAAATGTGGGATATATGAGTATATGAGGAGGAAGAGTATTTTTGTTGCATTAAATGATTAACACATGTTTTGTGTGTCGGTAGACCCCAATTCTTGACCGAAATTTGATTATAGCCTGTAAAATTGTCCGTTTGTGGATTGCGGTCAATTTCTGTTTGGAATTTGGAAAAACTTTCTTCTGCAAAGTTGTAGAGAATGAAATTTCCTATGGAAAAGACATGTGGTTTAATTTTTTTTGATAAAAAGGCTATTTATTATGAATTATTAAAGTTCCAAAGTTCCGAAATAATTGTTTTTTGAAAGTTTTATTTATTTTTTTGATAAAAAACATTTTTTTGTATTTTGTGGACATCATTAACATGTGCAAAGTGCTGAAATCAGATGTCTAGAGGTGGGCTAAGGAAAATTTGATAAATATATTAATATTATATTAAATTTTATGCTTTGGTGTTCTAAGCATTTTCCTATAAATAGGGTGCTTAGGTTAGAATTGAAAATCACACCAAAAACTGAAGTTTTCTCTCTATTTCTCTCATGATATATTGAGCGTATTCTTGTGAGTATTTTGATACCTTGAGTGTTGCTATACGGTGCAAGTTCCCTTCAGCACTATATCTAGTATTCCAGTCAGGAGTACCGTCTTTTCGAGATAAGGGATGTTATTTTTTTCATATATGATATTATTTCTTTCAATATCATTATGCCGAAGTATTGATCTGAACTTTTAATCAAATTTGGAAATTTCTGTGTCGGGGTTACTATTCACGTATACGGCACTATTCACGTATACGACACTATTAACGAATACGACATTATTCATCGAAAAATGAAATTTTTTCCTTTTCATCCAAAATATCTATTATGGATACTAGCTTTGATTGTATCCATGTTTTGATCATTCTTGAATTTTACTTCCCTATGATTATTTATGAGGTATTTTTGGACATGAAATAGCTGAAATACGAATCCTTGATATTTATTTTTTTGTTTCACTGGATTCATTTCCTTTAAAATATTTTTCATCATCCTCAGTCCTAAATGATGATATTATTGAATATCTTTGGCCTATAGTGCAAACATAAATGATTTTATAATGAATATCTTTGGCCCGTAGTGCAAAGATGAACAGGTGTTGAGATGAACATGACCGACTGATGAATATCTTTGGCCTGTAGTGCAAAGATGAAAATTTGATTCAAGATGAATATTGATTGATGTTACATGGACAAAATATTTACGATGGACTTTTAAATTCATAGATAATAGTAGATTTCATTTTCTACGTAACTCATCTATGAATTATTATTTTCACTGCTGATCTGAAACTTGTTGTCTATTGTATTCTATCAGATTTTTCCCTGTTGAAGACTAATGATAATTTGTTCTATATTATCTTAGTCATAATATTCTTTACTGGGATAGTTGAGCTCACCCTTTTCCTTTTTGTTCCATTTTTCTTCTCAGGAGGCGAGAATGTAGCGAGTACTAGTCGGGGTACGGAATGAAGGTTCTAGGAAGTTGTTTTAGTAGTCCTCACCATTTTTGTAAAGTATTGTATCAATAATTGTAATGAGGACTTAGTTGGGTATGTATATTATCTAGATGACAATATTTGTATTTAAACTCACAGTTTATGAATTGTATTAATAAAGTTGTAGTTGTTTCTGTACCATGTTATTGACGACTCAGAATGGGTGTTGTATACCTATTTTGGGGGCGTCACACTTTTCATCTTTGGTTTAGTGGCCTGCTTCTATATAAGGATCAGCAGCCATGTGAGCTTCATTTAGATTAGCTCAGCAGGTCTTCAAGGGCAGACTTTGACATATAGGAATTTTATCAGAATCATTTTTGAAAAGTCTTAAGCCTTCTGCTGATTGAATCTTTCTTTAATAAAGTCCTTTGCTTCAGCATTCCTTAGTGTGGCCAGATAGACCAGTTACTTACAGGTTAGATACATTTCTATTTTTGGTACCCATAATTAAATGGGTCCTGCTAGGTTAGTTTTCTAAAACCCTATTCCTCATATAATTGAATAATCATCACATTGATCACCAACAATCATATTCATACATGTAACTAATTTAGATAATGCATTTTGAGATGCATGATGGTGAGTGTGTGTAAGATTTTTCATTTTAATAAAACACTCTTTTTCTTTGATGGTTTCATCATTTTCTTGGTTATGTTCACAGAGTTTAAATGTTCACAGAGTGAGAATTAACTCTATGACTTATTTGTATCTGGTTGATTCATGGAGGTGATCAGTTTCTACAAATCTTCAAGATACTCTTGTAGAACTGATGATACTCTGTGTATTATCAAACACTTAGAACATGGGTTTCTACAAAATACTAACCCATCAGCAAAGATTACTCTACATAAGATTAATTTGACCTTTGATATTCTTATGACCCATTTCAAATTTCTTTCAAGATGTCATCTTCAACCTAAAACTTGGATGGAGAGAAAGTTTGTAAGCATTTGAGTTTCCAACTTCAGTGTACTTTCTCTCTTCACCTTTTTAGATTGAGTATGATTTCTTGTCAGTATATTGTTATAGTGCATAAGGAGGTGCAACATGATGTACACATTTATATTAGTGAGGAACCGTAACTTTTTATTGTCAGTTTCTTAACAATCATTTAGCTTAGATATACTGAGTGAAAGTAGTATGCACACAAGCCAATCATGTTTGATGATAAAGCATATACTTTGTAAACAATCTTATTCATTTATTAATAAAAAGAATTTATTTATTGAAGGCTTTTAATTATCTACATGATGCTGTTTTATAATATGTGATAAACCCATAGTTTTAAGCAATGCTTTTAGAATAATGATGATGATCATTCTAATGAGATCTAAATTCTTAGAAAGCTTAAAACTAAAATAGTTCCCAATCGTTGGATTACTAAATTGGGGATTAGTGAATCCGGATAGATTGGTACATACGTTGCTTGCTCATTGGATGAGGATGATTGATGTCATGATCATTTTTGTGGAGACACTAAAGCAAGTATGTAGGTGCTTATTAGAGAATAAGTTCACTGAACGTGACTCGCTAAGGAATACCTAATGGAGTCTTACTTGCATGTCAATAGGAATTCCTGTAGTGATAGTAGTACAAGTGATCATTGGACTTGAGATCATCATAGTATCTTGTGTATGATGAGTTATACTTTGACTTATTCCTTAAGACCCTTAGGGTATATCAAAGGGTATGCTTGGGTATAATAAGTTGTACATAGAGATAATGTATGATCAATAAAAAATCTACCACTTCTAGTAAAAGAAGAGAATGTCCTATGTGATTCGATAAATGACAACTCAGTAGTCCTTGGCCAAGGCAGAATGAAATTAAAAAGGAGTTTCTAATTTGCATTATTTGGAGTTGTGCATTTAGGAGTCGAAATACATATAATTAAATAAAATAAGACTTGACAGAAATTCCATGTCTTATATTTAATTGGGACATTGTATGGTTGAAGGATTGAATTGTACGGTAACTATTTACTCAAAGGTTCTTTTATGATTAATGTTGAAATCTATATTATCTGGAAAGTCGTTGATCGCTAGGGAGACTTATCCCTATTGTAGAATAAATATTATTTATTTAAATAAATTATTAGTTTAATTTATTTATTTAAATAAGATTAGAATTATTCTAATTGATTTATTCACAACCGGTTTAATATGGAGAACCTAAAGGGTCACATCATAAAAGGAAGAATAATTATTTAAGAAGTTAATGGCATAATCATAATAATAAGTTAAGTATATTTAATTTAATCTATGGTAATAGAATAAATTAAATAGCTTAATATTTATTATTTAATATTTTAGAAATATTAAATATAAATTAATAAGAGGAGTCTTATTATTATTATTACTATTATTATTATTTAATTCCTAAAAAAGCTTGGAAATTAATTAATAAAAGTACTCTCAAATATCCTAATAGGATTAGGAGGCAAATTAATTAAAAGAGTTTAATTAATTATTCCTAATAAGATTAGGGAGCTTAATTAATTAAAAGAATTTAATTAATTAAATAAAATCCAATTCCTTAATTGTTAAGGAGGGTTGCCTACATCTATAAATAAGAGGAGTCTTATTATGGGTGATGAGGTTGTTGACTTTAACAACATACGTAATTCCAATAGTTGGTAGAGTACGCCCCTTTTTCTATAGAGATAGAAAACTAGGGTTTGAGCCAAATTTCCATCTTCTTGAATTCTTATTCTTCCTTGGTGGATCACCTCTAGAGGCTAAACACTTGGGTGGCTAATGTTGATTAAAGGAAGGAACCAAACCCGGTGAATTCAAGTTGAACGCGAAAAGGATTGGAGGTGAACTTGTACCTGAGAAAGCTCGGATCTTCAAGGGTATGGTTCTTATTCTTTCTTTTTCGTTTAATTAATAATTGTGCATAAAGGGTGATCCGGGTTTATGGTTTGTAAAAATTTTAAACTCTGATTTTACACGTTTCCGCATTATTTTTGCAATTTGATTGCGTTCATGAATATTACAAACCTAACAGTGGCATCAGAGCTAAACCTTTATGCAAATTATTAATTGTTTTGATTTGATATGTATATTGATATGTGTTTAGAATAATTTAATTGGGCACAATTTTATTATATAAAATTTATTTAAAAAAAAAACCACGGAATCATGCGATCTGACATAATTCACGAATCTTGCTTCGGTAATATGTTGTTTTTTTTTTACCATTCCGTCCGTGGCTGCTTTTATTATTCGTGATTCTCATCAAAAGGAAGGATTAGCTTCTATTATATTTATATAATAGTTAAATAGTTAAAAAGTTAACTATTACTCCTGCATGATTCCTTGGTATCACGGATCACATGAAGTTTGATAATATATATTACATTTTGGAGGGGATTTATCCCACACGGGTTTTATAATATTATTAACTATTTTAATATTAAAATAAATAGTTTATTTTAATTTTAAAATTAAATTTCATGCTAACTAATTAGAGTTGGAATTGGATTCCATGATAACTAATTGGAGTTGAAATTAGATTTCATGTTTTCTAAAATAAAGGAGTTTATTTGTGAATAGAAAAATGAATCCATCTATCCTTAAATAAAGGAGTTTATTTAAATATGAAATAAGATTTCATATTATTCAAAATAAAAGAGTTTATCTGTGAATAGGAAAGAGAATCCTAATTTCCTTAAATAAAGGAGTTTATTTAGATATGAAATAAGATTTCATATTATTCAAAATAAAAGAGTTTATTTGTGAATAGGAAAGAGAAACCGTGTTTCCTTTAATAAATGGATTTTTTTTACATGGAATTGGATTCCATGATTAATTAAAATAAAGGAGTTTATTTTAATTAAAGATTTTGATTAAAATAAAATAGTTTATTTTATTTAAAATTAGAATAAATTAAAATAAAATAGTTTTATTTTGATTTAAATTTAGATTAAAATAAAGGAGTTTATTTTGATTCAAAATTAGATTTTATACTAACTAAATTTGCTCATTAAATGATATCAATATATATATTAAATGTTTATTATTCATGAGATGAATGTTATTTATTGATACATATGGTGATGTGTATGATAATAAATGAGATTGATTATGGACTATTGACCAATGTGATTGGATTTTATTTTAGTTGGATGCATGAATGTATGGGTTTTATTAAATGGGGTCTGCGTACCTCGTCTTCTCTAATTTTTCTTAATGTATATTCTATCTTCCTCCTATGTACTTCCCCTTGACTGCTGATCAAGGTTTCTATTTATTTTAAATAGTTTTATAATAGGAATAGTTAGAATTAATTTTGAAGAATTGGAGATCAAGGATCAAGGAGCGCGTGAAGACCCGTTTGTAATGGAGCCCGAGTTTAAATGTAATAGTTATATTTAAATATTAATTTTTGCACCCCTAGGGTTTGACCTTTTGGTTCACTTGGTGGCTCTAGTGAACCAAACTAGAATAAAAGTCCATAATCAATCCGGGTAGAATATAGTATTCTATATGTGCATGCTTATACTATATATATATTATATATTATGCAAACATGCTTCGCATGTTTATTAATATGACGCGTATTTTATATATATATGTGCATGCGCGCTAAACAAGATGAGACAAATTAATAACAAATCCCTCAAATATTTTATATTAAGTTGTAACGTTCAAAGATATTTGGAATATCGAACGTCGCCTTCTAGCATGATAGAAACAATAGAGTATTGAATATTTGATATGAGTTTGTTATGCACACACAAGGCGAGTATTAAATATTTAAGATGTTGTTTTTATTACATATGATGTTTATAATGAATTGAACATTACTGCTTTGTTGTGCACACACAAGGGCTGTAGTTTTCTCTTCACTTATATGGAAATGTTAGGTCTGACTTAACTTAAATCATTTTAGTTCGGATGTGCACACACTTGACCGTAATGATTTAAGAGGCAAAATACAAGGAGTTACATAGTTGATGTAATTGACAAGAGTTGTCTACCTATTTATTTATATATAGTTTATTGTGCACACACAAGGCTATATACATTTGAAATGAGATCCTTATTTTCACTAGCATATCTTTAATTGGATTTTGTCGAACTATATAAGTGAGGGTAATATAGTTTGAAGAAAATAGTGGGAGATACCGATTTAAAACAAGACCTAATTTATTTTGGTAATTAATAAAAGAATGTATGTTAAAATGTTGTTAATTACAAATTCATTTATAGATTTTACAATGTCTAAATTACTATCACTGCATAGCATATTAGATGCTTATTTAACCGGACCAAATTAAATGGATTGGTTAAGGAAATTGAGAATAGTTCTCATGGCTGAAAAGCTATCTTATGTCCTTAATACGCCTATCCCTGCAATGGTTGCAGACAATGCCTCTGAGGAAGATATTGCTACTTTTAGAAAGTGGCTAGATGATGCATAGTTGGCTCAATGTATCATGCTCGCATCCATGAGTAACGAGCTTCAGCGTCAGCATGAAACTATGGATGCTCCTATTATATTCCTGCACATCAAGTAGTTGATGGTGAGGAAAGTAGGACTGATAGATATCAGATATCTAAGGAGCTCTTCCGATCTAGAATGACCGATGACACTACGGTACAAATAAAAGTCCTTAACATAATCAATTTGATTGATCAATTAGGACAACGGGTTTTGTCATGGATGGAGAGTTGAGCCAAGATTTGATTTTGCACTCACTCCCGGACTCCTTTCACAATTGTTGTGAATTTTTTTTTATATGAACAAGCTAAAGATCAGCCTCGCTGATTTGCTTAACATGTTGAAAAATATTGAGAGTCACTTTCCAACCAAGAAAAATCATGTCTTACTGGTAGGGGCCAAAGGTTCTTCTGAAAAGAAGAACGATTCATAGAAGGTAAACAGAAAGGCGTAAACAAAGGATAATAAGAACAAAACTGATATGGATAGCAAAGGAGTTTGCTTCCACTGTAATAAGCATGGGCACTGGAAAGAAACTGCAAAAAGCATCTTGCAGAGGCTAACCAAAGAAGCTTAGTGAAGTTTCGGTTACAAATACAAATTTGTTCATGATTTAAAATAAATTTTTCTTTAAGTCAATGTTCTATTTGGGTATTGGATACCGACTTTTGTTATCATAAATATAGATTTATAAAGGGACCAAATAGAAGTAGAAAGCTAAACAAATATAAGTAAACCTATGTGTGGGAAATGAAGCAAAGGTTGCTGCATTAGCCATAGGAACTTATAGTTTAGCAATGCCTACGGGCAAGTCTATTAAGTCAATAAGTTGTTATTGTATTCTAGTTCTCGTTGGAAACATTATTTCCATTTTATTGTTGGACAATGAAATCTTTGGTATTATATTTAAGAACAATTGTTGTTCTATTTATAATAATAATGTTTTGTATAGAACTGAAATATTACTTAATGGATTTTATATACTTGACTTACGTGAAAAATATATTTTTTGCAAATTGAACAAATTAGTATAAGAAAAGGAGATGATCATTCAAAGAGTTGAATGTTTGTATTTGATGAAATGCAAGTGTGAATTATTTGAAAGGTTCAAAGAATTCAGAAGTGAAACAAATTGGCAAAGTATTAAGATTCTTTGATTAGATCAAGGAATAAATACTTGTGCAATAAGTTTCTAGATCATCTCAAATGGTTTTTTCATAATGGACGCCTCCTGATATGCAATAATTGATTGATGTATCTGAATGGAAAAATCGTACCTTGTTGGACATGGTGCGGTCCATAATGATTTTACCGACATTCCAGTATCCTTCTAGGATCATGTCCTACAAATGGCTGCATATCTACGGAAAAGGTAACCTCAAAATCCGGCCCCAAGACTCCATAAAAGTTATGGACAGGGAGGATTCATAATCTTAAGTATGTTAAGATAAGGGGTTGTCCAACTTATGTGAAACGGTTTCAAAGGATAAGCTTGGGACAAAATTTAACAAGTACAGATTTGTGGGACATCCTAAAGTAAGTTTAGGGCATATGTTCTATAATCCTACTTAGCAAAAGGTGTTTGTTGCAAAACATACTGCCTTCTAAGATAAAGGTGTTTATCATTGAAAGGGCTAGTGGGAGGATAATACATCTTGAAAAGTTCAAGAACCACAAAACACTACAAGTCAAATAAGAGGAACCTATAGATAGACCTATTATACCACAACCGAATCGTAAATCTGGAATAGTACCGAAGATACCTAGGAGGTATGGATTCATCATGGATGATGATGATGAGGTACGTATCATAGAAGATGATGATCCAGTTACATACGATGAGGTAAGAGTTGTAGACACTCAGAGAAATGGATTGAAGCAATCTTCTCAAAAATAGAACATTCATTTTGATATGATAATCAAAAGAGTTTGATTTTATCAAAAACAAGAATGAACCTAGTGTGTACAAAAGGGTCAGTGGGAGCGTCATGACATTTCTGGTATTATATGTTGATATAATACGGATAAGGAATGACATGCCAATGCTAAAATTAATAAAGATAAAGTTTTCTAAACATTCTTCCATGAATAATTTGGGTAGAGTATCTTAATTGGGGATGAAAATTTATATAGATAGATTTAAAAGAATGCTCTTCTTAACCCAAGGAACGTATATTCATTTGATGCTAAAGTCGTTTAGCATGGCAAACTCCATGGGATATCTCATGTTAATGAGCCATGGAGTGTATCTCTCTTAATAGACCCCATAGACTCCTAAAAGAGAGATCGCATGAGTGACAATCATGTATGCAATGAAATATACGCGACCTAATGTTGATCAGTCATATTCTGGAGAAGTTCACTGTGAGACAGTGAAAAACATCTTAAAGTACTTATAATTCATGGCGGGTCTGAATTAAAACTAGAGGGCTTAACAGACTCAAGTTTTTCAGACAGACCAAGACGACAGAAAATCCACTTTAAGGTAAAGGGTTACCTTGAACGGTGGTGCAGTGAATTGGAAAGGTTCCAAACAGCAAAGAGTTGTTGGTTTAGTGATAAAGACAAAGTATATAGCTATAAATGAAGCTACAAGTTGATTGTTTGGATGAAAAGTTCATTACAGAACTAGGAATAGTTCCTAAGTCTCATCTTAGATCTAAACATGTGTTGTGGCACTTTCATTTGATTATATTAATCATTGAAAGATGAGAAATCACTATAGAGATAGTTGACTCTCAAGAACAACATTACATATCCATAAACTAAAGCTTATCCAACAGCAGGATAATCGTCACTTAAAGAAGGAGGGTATGAGATACCATGGCGATTGGCTTTAGTGCAAGTGGGAGATTGAAAGTAGTATGCACACAAGCCAATCATGTTTGATGATAAAGCATATACTTTGTAAACAATCTTATTCATTTATTAATAAAAAGAATTTATTTATTGAAGGCTTTTAATTATCTACATGATGCTGTTTTATAATATGTGATAAACCCATAGTTTTAAGCAATGCTTTTAGAATAATGATGATGATCATTCTAATGAGATCTAAATTCTTAGAAAGCTTAAAACTAAAATAGTTCCCAATCGTTGGATTACTAAATTGGGGATTAGTGAATCCGGATAGATTGGTACATACGTTGCTTGCTCATTGGATGAGGATGATTGATCTCATGATCATTTTTGTGGAGACACTAAAGCAAGTATGTAGGTGCTTATTAGAGAATAAGTTCACTGAACGTGACTCGCTAAGGAATACCTAATGGAGTCTTACTTGCATGTCAATAGGAATTCCTGTAGTGATAGTAGTACAAGTGATCATTGGACTTGAGATCATCATAGTATTTTGTGTATGATGAGTTATACTTTGACTTATTCCTTAAGACCCTTAGGGTATATCAAAGGGTATGCTTGGGTATAATAAGTTGTACATAGAGATAATGTATGATCAATAAAAAATCTACCACTTCTAGTAAAAGAAGAGAAATGTCCTATGTGATTCGATAAATGACAACTCAGTAGTCCTTGGCCAAGGCAGAATGAAATTAAAAAGGAGTTTCTAATTTGCATTATTTGGAGTTGTGCATTTAGGAGTCGAAATACATATAATTAAATAAAATAAGACTTGACAGAAATTCCATGTCTTATATTTAATTGGGACATTGTATGGTTGAAGGATTGAATTGTACGGTAACTATTTACTCAAAGGTTCTTTTATGATTAATGTTGAAATCTATATTATCTGGAAAGTCGTTGATCGCTAGGGAGACTTATCCCTATTGTAGAATAAATATTATTTATTTAAATAAATTATTAGTTTAATTTATTTATTTAAATAAGATTAGAATTGTTCTAATTGATTTATTCACAACCGGTTTAATATGGAGAACCTAAAGGGTCACATCATAAAAGGAAGAATAATTATTTAAGAAGTTAATGGCATAATCATAATAATAAGTTAAGTATATTTAATTTAATCTATGGTAATAGAATAAATTAAATAGCTTAATATTTATTATTTAATATTTTAGAAATATTAAATATAAATTAATAAGAGGAGTCTTATTATTATTACTATTATTATTATTTAATTCCTAAAAAAGCTTGGAAATTAATTAATAAAAGTACTCTCAAATATCCTAATAGGATTAGGAGGCAAATTAATTAAAAGAGTTTAATTAATTATTCCTAATAAGATTAGGGAGCTTAATTAATTAAAAGAATTTAATTAATTAAATAAAATCCAATTCCTTAATTGTTAAGGAGGGTTGCCTACATCTATAAATAAGAGGAGTCTTATTATGGGTGATGAGGTTGTTGACTTTAACAACATACGTAATTCCAATAGTTGGGAGAGTACGCCCCTTTTTCTATAGAGATAGAAAACTAGGGTTTGAGCCAAATTCCCATCTTCTTGAATTCTTATTCTTAGTCCCCCAGAGTAGAGGTGCATTCCCCAAAGCCGTGACGAATGAAGAATGTCATGTTGGATACGAATGACATGTAGAGGAGAACCATGGTCCTGTTGGATATGAATCTCCCTTTATAGCCTGATGTACTGAAGAATGTAAGCTCTTTCTTTAGTATATCCACATAGTCAACATTCCCAAGTACCTCGTCGATCCAATGATGCCATTCCTGAGGGAGGCTAGATGAATCAGAAAAGAAGTGAAGGGAACTAAAGGGGCACTCTAGTTTCTTTATGCATAGACGTTGAATGCGATCATAATGGGGAAGGTCATCCCAACTTCCACAAGCCGCTGCATATAGGAACAAGCATTCGTTATCAGACAGAGGAAGAATTGTATGGTCATAAGTCTGGACTTAATCCCAAATAACGTCGGAAAGACCAAAGAGGGGAGCCATTTCCCAATCATTGAGAAACGATGACTCCTTAGTGATTCCCGGGTCAGCAGAATGCTTATCATGACAAAGAGGAAAGTCTGATATTTAACATTAAAAACACCTGAAAAGAATAAGAAACAATGTCAGAAGGAGTTAGGAATCACAATTATGCAAGATAAAGTTTCCCGAAATTTTTTGGAAAAACTTTGGACATCCAAAAGGCATCCTTCGGAGCCTTTTTTGGACTTATAGCGGCATACGTCATAAACAAAGGCGGTGACTTTTGTAGGGCTCGTCGATAACTTCGTTTTGATATATTATGGGCCCCGAAACTCCAAACGAGTCAAAAAGGTATGATCAAAATAGTAGTTGTTCCTCCCAAACCTCATTTTTTTGCCTAAACATTGATCATCCCCTAGGATTCGCCCCCTAGGGTTTGACCCCCTAGGATTCGCCCTCCTAAGATTCGGCCCTTAGGGTTCGGTCAAAAAGGGGTGGTTTTGTCCCTTCAAAAAATAAAAAAAATTGAGTAGGGTTCGCCCTCCTAGGATTCGTCCCCTAGGGTTCGAACCCCTAGGATTTGCCCTCCTAGGGTTCGCTCTCTAGGGTTCGGTCAAAAAAAGGTGGTTTTGTCCCTTAAAAAAATTGAGTAGGGTTCGGCCCCCTAGGGTTCAGCTCCTATAGGGTTCGGCTGTAAGACCCCAACTTATTATTTAATGAAATTAAATTTCCTCTATTTATTATCTTGAAATAGTAAGGGTTGATTTGATTAATGTGGTAAGTTATGGGTAAAATGCGCAATTATTTTAAACAAGCAAGTGGTTTTAAAATATTCATTGTTGACGGGGAATATTCTTTTGGTCATGGAATATTTTTACCGTCGGGGAATATTCGTACGACGGCACAGCCTTGTGTGGGCCCCATAACGGAAAGCGATTGGATGAAGAAAACGACAAGTATAAGTTTTTTATAAATAACGACGTAGTTGTTACCGTTAATACTGTTGGAATACCCGGTGGTTAAAACACAGTAGCACACGATATTGCACCAATTATTGATTCTTACGTAGGAAGACATTACTCAATAATTGTTACAGTAGTTACTGTTCAATATTTTATTTTATTGATTCAATAATTGTTACGCTGATATTTTATATTATTGTTGTTTCAATAATTGTCACTACACAGTATTTTCATTATCAGATAAATAATTCATATTATTTGAATAATATTATTAGATAACATTATTGGCAATATCTACAAAGTTCTGTCTAAGGAGATGTTTGATCCTTATTGAAAAGCCCCTCTTTCCTGGGAACTGCCTGGTTGTCAGTATTGTGATTCTGTAATATTATTTATGAATAATTAATTATTGATTTATATGATAAGGAAAATATTCATTTTATGTGGATATAGATGGAGAAAAATTTTAATGTGACAATTGTTGAAAATTAATATTTTATCTTTTTCTGATAAAATAATTCATTTAAATATATTATTTTAATAATATAATAATGGTGATATTTTTACAATAAATGTGGAATATATGAGTATATGAGGAGGAAGAGTATTTTTGTTGCATTAAATGATTAACACATGTTTTGTGTGTCGGTTGACCCCAATTCTTGACCGAAATTTGACTATAGCCTGTAAAATTGCCCGTTTGTGAATTTCGGTCAATTTCTGTTAGGAATTTGGAAAAACTTTCTTCTGCAAAGTTGTATAGAATGAAATTTCCTATGGAAAAGACATGTGGTTTGAATTTTTCTGATAAAAGGGCTATTTATTATGAATTATTGAAGTTTCGAAGTTCCGAAATAATTGATTTTTGGAAGTTTTATTTATTTTTTTGATAAAAAACGTTTTTTTTATATTTTGTGGACATCATTAACATGTGCAAAGTGTTGAAATCAGATGTCTAGCGGTGGGCTAAGGAAAATTTGATAAATATATTAATATTATATTAAATTTTCTGCTTTGGTGTTCTAAGCATTTTTCTATAAATAAGGTGCTTAGGTTAGAATTGAAAATCACACCAGAAACTGAAGTTTTCTCTCTATTTCTCTCTAGATATATTAAGCGTATTCTTGTGAGTATTTTGATACCTTAAGTGTTGCTATACGGTCCAAGTTCCCTTCAGCACTATATCTAGTATTCCAGTTAGGAGTACCGTCTTTTCGAGGTAAGGGGTGTTATTTTTTTCATATATGATATTATTTCTTTCAATATCATTATGCAGAAGTATTGATCTGAACTTTTAATCAAATTTGGAACTTTTTGTGTCGGGGTTACTATTCACGTATACGGTACTATTCACGAATACGGCACTATTCATCGAAAAATAAAATTTTTTCCTTTTCGTCCAAAATATCTATTATGAATACTAGCTTTGATTGTATCCATGTTTTGATCATTCTTAAATTTTACTTCACTATGATTATTTATGAGGTATTTTTGGACATGAAATAGCTGAAATACGAATCCTTGATATTTATTTTTTTGTTTCACTAGATTCGTTTCCTATTTTTTATCATCCTCAGTCCTAAATGATGATATTATTGAATATCTTTGGCCTGTAATGCAAAGATAAATGATTTTATAATGAATATCTTTGGCCCGTAGTGCAAAGATGAACAGATGTTGTGATGAACATGACCGAATGATGAATATCTTTGGCCTGTAGTGCAAAGATAAAATTTTGATTCAAGATGAATATTGATTGATGTTACAGGGATAAAATATTGATGATGGACTTTTAAATTCATAGATAATAGTAGATTTCATTCTCTACGTAACTCATCTATGAATTATTATTTCCGCTGCTGATCTGAAACTTGTTGTCTATTGTATTCTATCAGATTTTTCCTGTTGAAGACTAACGATAATTTGTTCTATATTATCTTAGTCATAATATTCTTTACTGGGCTAGTTGAGCTCACCCTTTTTCTTTTTGTTCCATTTTTCTTCTCAAGAGGCGAGAATGTTGCGAGTACTAGTCGGGGTACGAAATGAAGGTACGGAATGAAGGTTCTAGGAAGTTGTTTTAGTAGTCCTTACCATTTTTGTAAAGTATTGTATCAATAATTGTAATAAGGACTTAGTTGGGTATGTATATTGTCTAGATGACAATATTTGTATTTAAACTCATAGTTTATGGGTTGTATTAATAAAGTTGTAGTTGTTTCTGTACCATGTTATTGACGACTCAGAATGGGTGATGTATACCTATTTTGGGGGCGTCACAGTTGGCATCAGAGCTTAGAGATATGATCTCTGGCGGAGATCGAGGAATAGAACTAGGAGGGGAGAGACGAGTAAATCCTTCGCTAGTGTGTCCTACCTAAGCTTATTTGTTAGTTGGTCAGTATATAGGGATATTATGTGATATGTTGATTTCTTCAATTAACCCTTGTTTTATGGCAGTATTTGAGAATGTCGACTGAGAATGTTAACAGTGGAGTAAATGAGACCATGGAGACGCCTGTATTCATGAATGAGGAGAACGTTCAGCAGGCTGACAATGTTCCTCCTGTGAACAACGCCACTGAGCAAATGATGAACGACGGGATGTTTAGAAGTTTTTTTCAGTTCATGCAAAATCAGACGAGGGAGACTCGTGCAAAAAATACATGTGGAAATGATAACAGCGCACGATTTGTCACAGCCAAGCAATTCAAAGAGTTGGGACCACCAGAATTCTGGGGAAAGCCGGATCCGATTAATGCGGAGACGTGGGTCAAACAAATTACCAAGATATTCGATGTCTTGGGATGCACGGAAGACCAGATGGTTCCATTTGCTACTTTTATATTCCATAATAAGGTAGATTACTGGTGGAAATCTGTGAAGCGTACCCATCCAGCCGCACTCAGCATGTCTTGGGAGACGTTTTAGAAACTGTTCAATGACAAGTACTTTTCTGAAAGTATTCGTCCATATGAAGGAAGTAGAGTTTATTATATTGGAACAAAATAACATGACGGTGTCCCAATACGAGGCAAAGTTTGCAGAGTTGTCCAGGTTTGCACCTCATTTGGTGAAGAATGAGGAACGTATGACGCAGATGTTTCTGAGAGGTTGAAACCTGGCATATGTCAGTATCTCATTTCTCATAAATTTTTTCTCTATTCAGATGTTGTCAACAGGGCTCAATTGTTAGAGCGAGATAACGAGTCCGGTCAACCGAGGGATCACAACTAGGATCATACTGGAGATAGCAGTCAACAGAATAACGATAACCAGCGGAGAAAGAAAAAGACGGACAAAAATGGTAACCACTCTGGTGGTAGTCATGGCCATGAGAATAGAAGAAGCGAGTCGGGAGGAGATTTTAAAAAGAGGAGATTCAACAACGACCATGTGAAGACGTTAGCGCTAGCAGCAACTGGTTCTAAGGGAGAAGAACGACCACCGATCGTATGCTACAAATGCGAGAAAGAGAGACATGTCAGTCCAAACAGTCCACAACAGTTCAAGGTATGTTATAATTATGGAAAGGAAGGACATATCGCTCGAGATTGTACGGTAGCGAAATCAAGTCCAGGGGGGACGGTGACTCAAAAGGCTGTCCCAGAAAAGTTGAAGTCAACGGTTCCTGGAAGAGCGTCTGTTGTGACTGGTCAAAATACGAGGAACCCAAACGAGGTGATCACGGGTAAGCTAATCATAAATTCTTGCGAAGTTTATACCTTACTTGATACCGGTGTTACCCATTCATTTATCTCTCCTACTTGTGCTCAACGTTTAAACTTGACTCCGGAGAAATTAGACTTTAATTTATATGTGGAGACTCTATTAGGAGAAACTTTCATCACATCCACTGTTTATAAATCTTGTTTGATCCAATTTGGCACCATCACATTACCTGTTGACCTTATCTCTTTAAAGATACTTGCTTTTGATGTGATTTTAGGGATTGATTGGTTAACTACTCATCATACCAAAGTTGATTGCTTTCGTAAGGTTGTTAGTTTTCATATTCCTAACCAACCTGTTGTACGAATTCAAGTAACTAAACCATTAAAATCAATCACTGTCATATCTAGTCATAAAGCTATTCGTTTATTGAAAAACAGATGTCAAGCTTTCTTAACCCATGTTATGGATTTGAATAAAGACACGTCAGATTTGAATAATATTCCTGTTGTTAGTAAATTTCCTGACGTGTTTCCTGAAGAACTTCCCGGTCTACCCCCAGAACGTGAAGTTGAATTCTTTATTGATTTTGAGCCTGGTACAAATCCCATTTCTAAAACTCCATATCGAATGGCTCCTATTGAACTTCAGGAGTTAAAGGTCCAACTACATGAGTTGTTGGACATCGGTTTCATTCGTCCTAGTACATCTCCTTGGGTGCTCTTGTTTTATTCGTAAAGAAGAAAGACGGGAGTATATGACTTTGTATTGACTATCGGGAATTGAACCATGTTACCATCAAGAATAGGTATCCGCTACCTCGTATTGATGACATGTTTGACCAGTTGCAAGGAGCACAATTCTTTTCAAAGATCGATCTTCGTTCTGGATATCATCAGTTGAAGATTAGAACTGAGGATATTCCAAAGACTGCCTTTAGAACTCGGTACGGGCATTATGAATTCTTAGTCATATCTTTTGGATTGACTAATGCTCCTACGGCTTTCATGGATATGATGAACCGAGTATTCAAGGATTATTTGGATCGGTTCATTATTGTCTTTATTGATGACATCCTCATATATTCCAAAAGCCGTGAATATCATGAGCACCATTTGAAGTTGGTACTCCAAAGGCTTCGTGAAAACAAGCTATATGCCAAGTTGAAGAAATGCGAGTTCTAGCTTGGGGAAGTAGCATTCCTTGGGCACGTGGTGTCAAAACATGGAGTATTTGTTGACCCGGCGAAGATTGAAGCAATACAAAGTTGGGAGCAACCGAAGTCGATGACCAAAGTACGTAGCTTTCTGGGCCTAGCTGGTTATTATCGGAGATTCGTGGAAGGGTTTTCTCGAATCGCTACTCCATTAACTCAGCTAAATCGGAAGATTACAAAATTCGTTTGGAGCGAGGAATGCGAGAAGAGTTTCCAAGAACATAAGAGGAGACTTATTTCGGCACCTGTTCTAACAATACCATCTGGTTCGGATGGATTTGTTATCTACATCGATGCTTCGGGCAAAGGGTTAAGATGTGTTCTCATGCAACGTGGAAAAGTCATAGCCTATGCCTCGCGACAACTTAAAGAATATGAGAGGAATTATCCTACTCATGATCTAGAGTTGGCAGCAGTCGTCTTCGCGCTAAAGATCTGGAGGCACTATCTATATGGGGAGAAAGTGGAGATATATTCAGACCATAAAAGCCTCAAATATTTCTTCACTCAAAAGGAACTCAACATGCAGCAACGACGTTGGCTCGAGTTGTTGAAAGATTACGACCACACTATTCAATACCATCCTGGAAAAGCGAACGTCGTAGATGAAGCGTTGAGTAGAATATCATATGCAGGAACGAGTGTGATGATGTCAAGTATATGCATAGAGCCAACTTTAATAGAAAAAGTTAAGGTTGCTCAAGCCACCGACCCGGAGCTGATGCGTATGAAGAAGAAAGTACAAGAAGGTGCTATTCCGGAAGCGAGAATCGATGAAGAAGGAATACTTCGAGTCCACTCCAGACTTTGTGTTCCTAACGACTTTGATTTGAAGTACAAGATTATGATGGAGGCACACAATACACCATTTGCGATCCATCCTGGAAGTACCAAAATGTATTGTGATCTTCGACATACATTTTGGTGGAACAATATGAAGAGAGAGATCTCGAAGTTTATCTTGAGGTGTTTAACTTGTCAACGTGTAAAGGCGGAGCATCAAGTGACTATGGGTCCATTCCAACCACTTGAGAATCTGAAATGGAAGTGCGAACACATTACCATGGATTTCGTTACGGGTCTTCCCACGGTTTCTCAAGGCATAAATGCTATTTGGGATATTGTTGATAGATTAACCAAGTCTGCTCATTTCTTACCGATACAGGAGACTTATTCCCTTGAACGTCTTGCTTATATGTATGTAAATGAGATTGTGAGATTGTATGGCATGCCAGTATCCATAGTTTTGGATCGTGACCCAAGATTCACTTCACGATTTTAGGTTAGCTTGCAAAAAGCTATGGGCACGGATTTACGATTCAGTTCGGCATACCATCCTCAAACGGACGGACAATCAGAGAGGACTATTCAAACTCTTGAAGATCTATTAAGACTCTGTGTCCTAGATTTCAAAGGGAGTTGGGATAAGTATTTACCGTTGGTAGAATTCTCCTACAACAACAGTTATCAGGCAAGTATAGGTGCGGCTTCATTCGAAGCATTGTATGAACGAAAGTGTCGCTCTCCAATATGTTGGGATGAGGTGGGTGAAGCAACATTATTGGGACCCGAGTTGGTACGTATAAGTACAGAAAAGATCCAAATGATTCGACAACGTATACAAACGGCACAAGATCGACAAAAGAGTTACGCGGATCTTAATCGAAAGGACGTGGAATTTAGTATTGGGGATCATGTATTGTTGTATGTTGCCCCATGGAAGGGAGTTACAAGATTCGGGAAGAGAGGAAAGCTCAATCCACGATTTATTGGTCCATTTCAAATTCTTGACCGAGTAGGTAATGTAGCCTATAGACTCGCGTTACCTCCGAGTATGTCTTGTGTTCATAATGTGTTTCACATATCTGTACTTCGTAAATATGTGAAAGACCCGAACCACGTTATTGAGTTAGAAACGGACGAGATAGCTGAAGACTTAACGTACGAGGAGGTACTTGTCAAGATCTTGGATAGGAAGGAGCATATCCTACGCACGAAGGTCATACCACAAGTTAAATTTTTGTGGAGAAACCATGCTATAGAGGAAATGACCTGGGAGTTGGAAACGGAAATGAAAGCGAGGTATCCTCACCTTTTCGAAACACCAGGTACGTACGTCAATTTCGAGGACGAAATTTTATAAGGAGGGAAGGTTGTAAGACCTCAACTTATTATTTAATGAAATTAAATTTCCTCTATTTATTATCTTGAAATAGTAAGGGTTGATTTGATTAATGTGGTAAGTTATGGGTAAAATGCGCAATTATTTCAAACAAGCAAGTGGTTTTAAAATAATCATTGTTGACGGGGAATATTCGTACGACGACGCAGTTTTGTGTGGGCCCCATAACGGAAAGCGATTGGATGAAGAAAACGACAAGTATAATTTGTTTATAAATAACGACATAGTTGTTACCGTTAATACTGTTGGAATACCCGGTGGTTAAAACACAGTAGCACACTGTATTGCACCAATTATTGATTCTTACGTAGGAAGGCATTACTCAATAATTGTTACAGTAGTTACTGTTCAATATTTTATTTTATTGATTCAATAATTGCTACGCTGATATTTTATATTATTGTTGTTTCAATAATTGTTACTACACAGTATTTTCATTATCAGATCAATAATTCATATTATTTGAATAATATTATTAGATAACATTATTGGCAATGTCTAGAAAGTTCTGTCTAAGGAGAGGTTTGGTCACCTAATTGCGCGCCAGTAAAGAGAAATCCTTATTGGAAATCCCCCTATTTCTTGGGAACTGTCTGGTTGTCAGTATTGTGATTCTGTAATATTATTTGTGAATAATTAATTATTGATTTATATGATAAGAAAAATATTCATTTTATGTGGATATAAATGGAGAAAATTTTTAATGTGACAATCGTTGAAAATTAATATTTTATCTTTTTCTGATAAAATAATTCATTTAAATATATTATTTTAATAATATAATAATGGTGATATTTTTATAATAAATGTGGGATATATTAGTATATGAGGAGGAAGAGTATTTTTTGTTGCATTAAATGATTAACACATGTTTTGTGTGTCGGTAGACCCCAATTCTTGACCGAAATTTGATTATAGCCTGTAAAATTACCCGTTTGTGGATTTTGGTCAATTTCTGTTTGGAAGTTGAAAAAACTTTCTTCTGCAAAGTTGTAGAGAATAAAATTTCCTATGGAAAGGACATGTGGTTTGAATTTTTCTGATAAAAGGGCTATTTATTATGAAGTATTGAAGTTCTAAAATTTCGAAATAATTAATTTTTGGAATTTTTATTTATTTTTTTGATAAAAAATATTTTTTTGTATTTTGTGGACATCATTAACATGTGCAAAGTGCTAAAATCAGATGTCTAGAGGTGGGCTAAGGAAAATTTGATAAATATATTAATATTATATTAAATTTTCTGCTTTGGTGTTCTAAGCATTTTCATATAAATAGGGTGCTTAGGTTAGAATTGAAAATCACACCAGAAACTGAAGTTTTCCCTCTATTTCTCTCTCGATATATTGAGCGTATTCTTGTGAGTATTTTGATACCTTGAGTGTTGCTATACGGTGCAAGTTCCCTTCAGCACTATATCTAGTATTCCAGTCAGGAGTACCGTCTTTTCGAGGTAAGGGATGTTATTTTTTTTCATATATGATATTATTTCTTTCAATATCATTATGCCAAAATATTGATCTGAACTTTTAATCAAATTTGAAACTTTTTGTGTCGGGGTTACTATTCACGTATACGGCACTATTCACGTATACGACACTATTCACGAATATGACACTATTCATCGAAAAATGAAATTTTTTCCTTTTCGTCCAAAATATCTATTATGAATACTAGCTTTGATTGTATCCATGTTTTGATCATTCTTAAATTTTACTTCACTATGATTATTTATGAGGTATTTTTGGACATGAAATAGCTGAAATACGAATCCTTGATATTTATTTTTTTGTTTCACTAGATTCGTTTTCCTTTAAAATATTTTTCATCATCCTCAGTCCTAAATGATGATATTATTGAATATCTTTGGCCTGTAGTGAAAAGATAAATGATTTTATAATGAATATCTTTGGCCCGTAGTGCAAAGATGAACAGGTGTTGAGATGAACATGACTGACTGATAAATATCTTTGGCCTGTAGTGCAAAGATGAAAATTTGATTCAAGATGAATATTGATTGATGTTACAGGGATAAAATATTGACGATGAACTTTTAAATTCATAGATAATAGTAGATTTCATTCTCTACGTAACTCATCAATGAATTATTATTTCCGTTGCTGATCTGAAACTTGTTGTCTATTGTATTCTATCAGATTTTTCCCTGTTGAAGACTAACGATAATTTGTTCTATATTATCTTAGTCATAATATTCTTTACTGGGCTAGTTGAGTTCACCCTTTTTTTTGTTCCATTTTTCTTCTCAGGAGGCGAGAATGTAGCGAGTACTAGTCGGGGTACGGAATGATGGTTCTAGGAAGTTATTTTAGTAGTCCTCACCATTTTTGTAAAGTATTGTATTAATAATTGTAATGAGGACTTAGTTGGGTATGTATATTGTCTAGAGGACAATATTTGTATTTAAACTCACAGTTTATGGGTTGTATTAATAAAGTTGTAGTTGTTTCTGTACCATGTTATTGATGACTCAGAATGGGTGATGTATACATATTTTGGGGGCGTCACATCGGCCCCCTAAGGGGTGTTCCTTCCCCCTTTAAGTGTTCCTTTCACCTTTCGTATCTTTGAGGTCTTGTTGCTCTACCAATCAATTGCTTGGGATGAATGCTCCTTCCCCGCGAAGATATAGCCTTTTTCTAATGAATTTCGAGGGAAAAAACCAAGATATAATCAAGGTGATGGGGCTTGGAAGACAACAGAAAGGCTACAATTACCCTACACGATGAGCCTTCGTAGCGCGATAATTGAGCAAGGAAATGTTGCGTCAAATTTGCAAAACAAGGGTGAAGAAAACAAAGAACTTCAGAAGAATGCGCATATAGCCCTCAAAGTTTACTTACAAAAGAAAGAAGAAGAAGAAGAAGAAGAAGAAGATGAAGATGAAGAAGAAGAAGAAGAAGAGGCATTTATCATGTTCCTATTTAAGAAAGATTTGAGCTGTTTTCCTAAAGATAAGTGGATCTAATCTTGCTTTTAAATAGAAATACATTAAAAATATTATTTGCTAAATATAAAGAAGATTTAATTTTATTCCCCAACAAGGGGTAATTTTCAAAAATAGATATACATACGTACACAAATATATATATATATATATATGAGAAAGAAAATAATAAAATATATATATATAATATAAAAAATCTTTTGCTTTCAAATAAAGAAAGATTTGATTTATTTCCAAAACAAAGAAAGCTTTGATTTTATTTCCAAAATAAAGTTAAGATTTGATTTTATTAATTAAGATCTGATTTGATAAAAAGGGAAATATGTGATTTACCAAAAGAAGGATTTTATTATATTTGATTTTATTTAGTGATATTTGATTATTTTCTTTGTTTTTAATTTCCAAGAAAAATAAAGAAACAAATCTGGAGCAAGTGGTGAACATATTTTTGAGGATTTCCCAATATGTTCAAGGAAGATCCTTGCTAGGTTTTGCCTTCTTAGGGTTTAACCCTAAGGGTTTGGCTCCCTAGGGGGACCTGTAAAAGTGAAGGCCCGCAAAATTGTTCAAAAGCTTGAAGCATTCTTGCACGATCGTCTATCGGGAAATGCGAATCTCACGCAGGGGGCAAATGTGGGCCTAGGTGCAAAATTAGGGTTCACATGATCTAATTAAATTAAATACACAATTAGGATTCCACGACCTCATTAAATGTGAAAATTAGGGTTCGCATAATCTAATAGAACGAAGACGAAAAAGTCAAAAATAAATATGCTAGACCCGGGAGAAGCCTCCACGTGTCCCGAGGCAGAAGACTCGTGGAGGCGGCTCATTTTTGGGAATTGATTGAGGGATTGGATTTGTGGCTAGAATGACAGGGGCAACATGGGCATTACTCTAATCACTAAAGTATATTTCTGGAATTTTCCTGAAAGCATGTGCCTGGCACATGACTACTTTCCAGAAAACCCTATAAATACCCCTTCCATTCCATTGGGAAGGGGACCTCTCTTCAGACTCAAGATTTGGACTCTTGAAAGATCAAAGTACCCTTTTTGGTGACTTAAAGGCTCAGAGATTCCACCTAAAAGCACTAAAAAGGGGTTTATACATTCTCTCAACAACGAAGGACGCAAGAAGGTTCTTGGAATCCCTACTACCTTAACACGGTTCCCGGATTCTAAGAGTTGTGCCACGTATCATTGGAGTAATTGCCCACCTGTCGTTCTCCCCTCTTCAATCAACCAATCAATTCCGTGCTTTTTGTGGATTTCTCTCCTCCTCAGCCAACACGAAACCCTAACTGGCAAGGCACGATTTTCTTGCCCACAAAAATTATTTAACTTTTATATATATTTGTGATGAATCTTATTTGCTTATTTTAGAAGCAAAATTAACACTTTATAAAAAGGACGAGTAATTCTTTAATTAAGACCAAAGTCTTAGAGAGACCAGCTGGGAGTTGGGTCTCTAATGTACTTGTGAGGTGAGGAAGAGGTTATCGTTTCAAGACCAGATTATAAAATATAACTGAACTCAAAGGAAAATATGCAATTAAGTTTGAGGAGGAAGCTGAGAGCTTGCTGTTCAAGATAGTTAGTTGTGAATAGTTGAAAGTTTGTCTATAAAGTTTTGTAAAGGTTTCTCCGTCTGTTGAAGGAGTATTTATTACTGGGAGTAATAATATCTCAAGTTCCGGAGAGAAGCTTGAGACTGGACGTAACAACATATCCAAAATGTGTGTTGTGAACAAGACAAATCTCTTTGAACTATATGATTGAATTTTTATTGTCTTATATATTAATTTCTAAAACTACAAATTAATTAACTAAAAATTCAAAAAGACTTAAGATAAATTTATAATCAGTAATAATTTATTCAACCCCTTC
The DNA here is from genome assembly GCA_020205505.1 of Panax japonicus. NCBI lineage: Eukaryota > Viridiplantae > Streptophyta > Magnoliopsida > Apiales > Araliaceae > Panax > Panax japonicus. Next base: position 10,237,111 of record CM035110.1, on the reverse strand, counting down.
TAGATTATTATTGGACTTTCATACTGTCAAATTATTTTTAGTTTTAATGAGATAATATAACTCAATATTATAAATTAAGTGACATGTGTTAATTCCAATTATACTTATACAAAACATATACTTTTAGTGTATAGAAATTGGGACTAAAAGTGTATTAAAGGGAAACTAAATTCTCAAGATTTTTTTGCAGACCAGAATTTTTGTCTATTTTTTTTCTTCTTTCTATCTATTTAAAACTTAGTAATATATAATTGAATAAAAAACTTAAGTTTTTCATTATTTTATTTTATTTTTCATCCTTTTTATTTTAAAAACTCAGTAACATATTGTTAAAAGAATAACAATTATAGTCTTTATGAGTATTTTTATGAGTTACATAAATTATGTTTAAAATAAATTATTATCAGTTGAATAAAAATTTTAAGTGACTTTTAAACGTTCCGAATGCATTAAAAGTTACAAAATAACCAAATATACATTACATCTAATTTAAGCATTTTGTCATTTAAAATTTTTATTTTGAAAAAATAAAATAAAAATAAAAAAATTTGCTATAAATTCGTAATTATCGCTGGCGTTCCGTATCAACCCCTTCTTTCTCTCGTCTCTGTACATTCAAGAGTGTGACGAAGCACCTGTACTCAACTCATCACCTCAGCTTCCGTTTTATCTCTCTAAAGGTAATAACCTTATTATACATGAAAATTCATAAGCTACAAATACAATGTTTTTGTTTTTATTTTTGTATATATCTTCTGGAATTCAAAGGGTTTTTTTTTGCTAGATCTATACACCATCATCATTTATGTTTGAATCGAATTGCCTCAAGGTTTCTCAATTAAGCACTGTGCGTACTTCAATTGTTGATGAATTTTCATTGACTTGAGAATGATTACTTGTTGGATCGAATTATTTGAATATGTTGATCTTTATCTCAGCTAATTATTTGAATTTAGAGATCTGTGAATTGTGTTCAGGCTCGTTTTGGGTTTGTTTATGTTGGTTATCTGCATAATTGAGGAGGTTTGGATGCCGAATTGTTGTGATTAAGATATTTGGAGTAAAAATGGTACCTTTATGAATTTTCTACATGAAAGATGTGATATGTGAATTATAGGATATTTTTTGTGTGGTGATTATGAATTTTCTGTTGGTTATAAAGAGTGGAAGAAGTATCTTTTGTCGTGATTTTGGTAACTGCTTAATTTATATGCCAGTATGAAATTGGTTGCTATTGGTGTATGTGATATCTTCATTAAAAGGAATGATATCCATGACTTCATGCCAATAATTGAAAAAATTGAGCAACAATACGACAAACAGAGTTGACAAGCACCAAAAGAAGAAAACTATTTTAGCTTGATATGCGCGGGCTACTGAACTCCAATTATATACAATTGTAGTTGAGTCGTGGAGGAAGGTGTGCAAGATGAGATCTTCCTCTCAATGAATTTGATCTGCACTTTCATAGTATTTTTCTTCACAATCAGCTCTGTTTCTTTGTGTCCAGCAAACTTCTTTTATTTCTCTTTCGTCGTATCTGATACAGTTTACTTGTGGAAATACCTTTTAAGAAGATAACTAATTACATCAATTTCTTCCCAATTGAAAATTTATAAAAACTATATACCAAAATTTTGGGTTACGTTTCTCATCGTCCGATTCTCTGCGGTGCATCAGTCTATTTTGGTTGCTATCAATAGACTACTTTTTTAGCTGCCAAAGCTGAAAATTGCATCCTTATTACTTTTCCATTGTACTGCATCACGTGGTATCAAGCGTTTAAACCTGGTTGTTTAAGTTATTAAATATTCAGAACAACCCATTGGAGAAATGGCCATTGCGTTTGATGTTTTGGGGCCACTTCGTAGAGTGTACTCATATCCACAGACAAAAGATCGATAACAATCGAATCTCTGTAGTATTTCATAATCTCTATTGTGTCTCAAAGTCTCTCAATATTTCATAAGCTTATGTTACTATTTATTATTTAATGAAAAGAAAAATCTTCATTCATGATGTGGTAGGAAAACCAAAAGCTTAATGAATTAGGAAAACCAAAAGCTTAATGAATTAGGAAACCTACTTACTGTAAGTTACCCTAAATTCCCAGTTATTTAATAAAATACCTAATTACATAAATTTGTACCAATTGAAATACAAAATAAATACCTAAACTTAGGTTACAATCCTCATCAAAGCATTTTGTCTTGGCTTTTTAATAATTGTGAAACATCTAGTTGGTAATATATCCTGATGGAGAGTTTCATTTGCTACCTCAACACAGATATTGTTCCAACTGCTGCAGTTGCTACAATTGTTTGTATTTGTGGAATAGAAAAAGCACGAAATGGCCAATAGGTTACCTCTCTTTTCTGACTTTGTGGTTATAACTTTTTAGCAGAGGAAGTAGTAAATGTTTTAACCTTTTTCCTTCAACAGGTATAGAGTGTTTTGATGTGCAGGATACCATGTCGCAGTGCTTAGAAGGGATCAAACATTTATGTGCTTGCCTGCTGCAGTGCTGTGATCTTGATTTGCAGAAACAATCGAGGGGCCTTGAAGATCCTGAAATCCTCGCAAGAGAGACCGTGTGTATGCAGCTTCCTTATATTGTCATAACTCATAAGTTGATATTTTTTAGGTTTATGTCTGGAGTGTGCATCTTAATGTTGTAGAACAATATGAATGTGTGTTATGACTTAATTTTAGTCCCAACTTTATGTTATACCATCGCCATATAAATATTTTACGCGTTGCTCCAAAGGTTCCTTTAGCTTATAACTGATTTTTTCCTCTCCCTTGTTTCTAGAAGCATAATTATTGTTTTTTAAATTATTGTAGTATAATACTAATAATATTTTAACCTAGATAACCAGTTTTGGTTCTCTATAGTATTTATTAGTAACTACTCATTGTAAAAATTTCTTTTGTACTTTTGCTAATTATTCATCTTCTATCTACATTTATGATGAAAAATTACCTGACCTTTGAACCTAACATTGTGATTTTTTCACCACTTGAATGCAGTTAGCGTAAGTGAAATAGAAGCACTTTATGAGCTATTCAAGAAGATTAGCAGCGCAGTGATTGATGACGGGCTAATCAACAAGGTTCTTACATATCCTTGCCCAGATCATTATTCAATTTATGATGTCATTATTCTGTTTGCATGTTGAGATGCAGATGCCATTTCAGCACATCCATAATTTTATCCCTGTGTTTTATCTTGCTCTTATAGATTTGTCACCACTTTAACGAAATCTAACGGTAGGTTTTGATGATCTTCTTTTGTATCAATATTTCAGGAAGAGTTTCAGCTGGCATTGTTCAAGACAAACAAAAAAGAGAGCTTGTTTGCTGATCGGGTACACCATTCTTCTAAAGATAATACTTATTATTTTTTTAAATTTACTTCTAAATAGCATTTTAGCTAGACACGTTCCTTAAGCGAGCATTCATATTAGTGTGTAAAAAAACCCGTCATATATCTAATTAAACAAACACATGCATATGTGCACAGAGCTAAAGTTGTTAACGTAATTTTATGATAAAAATATTGGATTTAATCAATAATGATCACACATTATCTCTATTGTAAAGTGGACGATGCTTAACTTATGCATTTTATTGGCAAAGCTTCTTATGCTGTTTTTACTTTGTATTTGATTGTAGGTGTTTGACTTGTTCGACACAAAACATAATGGTATCCTGGGGTTTGAAGAGTTTGCTCGTGCGCTATCTGTATTTCATCCAAATGCACCAATCGACGATAAAATTGAGTGTATGTCATACTTATATGTACATGTGTTGTGCATTTTGTTATTTGTGCTCCATGTTCTTACCCACCTTTTCTTTGACAAGTCTAGTAAATATTCTTACTATTTTGTGTGCAGTTTCCTTCCAACTATATGATCTCAAGCAGCAAGGTTTCATCGAGAGGCAAGAGGTAGCTAGTTTTGTTTAGAATTGACCTAAATCCTAATTCAGCCTTAATAAGTAGAGCTCAAGTAATCTATATGAATGTCATGACCTTAAATTGCTCATGATCTAGTTTCATATGCTATCCCAAATATGTATCTTAATTTTTCATTTTCATATTTTCTATTTAGACCCATTTTAGAAGATCATTGAGTGTAGTTTCTTAACGACTTTTTGCGTCTTAACTTTAACTTCCAGTAATTTTAATCTTTTCTTTTAGCAAGGATATACCATCAAAGGTAACATTATCTGGCAGATGAAGGTTATTTCGACTACAGTACAGTCGAAAGGCTTCTATGCACAAGATATCTATTTTCACATCAGACAAACACACTGAGAGAGAGAAAAAAGATTTATATATAGAGAGGTTATGTTCTAAAGTTTACACGTGCAATTCCCAGTCACATTTTTTGTTCCCTTTATGTATAGTCACTTTTGTAAGTTTAAACGAGGAAAGAACTGTTTAGAATTCAAAGGTGATAGTTTACCTTCATTATTTTACTTTTCCCAAACTTTTTTTCAGAAGTTATAGACCTTCTAATGAATTCTGGATACATAGGTGAAGCAAATGGTTGTGGCTACGCTCGCTGAATCTGGTATGAATCTTTCGGACGATGTTATAGAGAGTATCATTGACAAGGTACTTCTTTCGCCTAATTTAATTTTATCTGGGCCGATAGCAGTTAATTTTAGATTTTTTATTTGTATGTTGCCATGAAGGATGTGAATTGATATGTTGTTCAACATTTATACACAATTTGAACCATAATCCATAGTAGCTATTTATTTTGTGAGCACAATCAATTCTGCATCTGCTTCATGTTGTAGGTAAAGCGTTACGTGATTTATTCATATCACTTTTTGTTCTTCTTTCCATTATAAGAATTCGCTTGTTACTTAGGTACTTAAATAATTTGTGTTCGCATATGTTACTAATCCACTTTCATGGAACTGTTTGAGCAATAGCATTATGGTTCTTGGTACTTTATAGCAAGCAGCTTCTGTTGTTTAAGTTGTTAATCAAATGATAAGCACATTCATCTAGCCTGGTCAATTATGAGTTATGTGGAATCTGTGGGGTAAAATTCTGTCCCACCTAAATATCTGTGTATATGTTTTTTCAGATGTGCTGAAAAATATTGTTAACCTATTGAGATTGCACATTTTAAGATAATTTGACTTAGAATCCCAGTTTAGTGAACTAGCTTTGGCCTTGTTACATCTTTAAAGAGAGTTGATGCATCTAAGTAAGTACGCGATACAACTTCTTGACGTGGTAAAATTGGTTGTCAGTCTTGTGGTACTTGTCACATTTTTTTTGACAATCGGTCTCAAGTTAAATTCTTGAATTCCTCTACAACATTTGGAGTTTCATCATATTTATGTGCTTCTTTCTAGTAAAAAAGTACTTGTGCAGGTTCATCTTGGTTATCTCGCTTTCCTGATGTATGTGCTATAATGATTTTCTATTAGCACTATTTATCTGCCTCAGTTTTTGGCTTTGGTTTAGACTTTTGAAGAAGCTGATACAAAACATGACGGCAAGATTGACAAGGAAGAGTGGAGAAGTCTAGTTTTGCGACATCCGTCCCTTTTGAAAAATATGACCCTTCAATACCTCAAGTAAGTCCAATTTTATATCCACCTTTCTTCAGTTTTATATTGGTTGAGTTTTCTTTTTATAATCTTCTCAAAAATTCATGTTCAGTATAAACTTAGCAAGTCCTTTGATTAGTAATGTTTCGAGTTTTCTGTTCGAAAGTGTTTGAACAGTTTTGCCTGTACCATAAGTTATGTAGTAGATACACAATACTGCTTCATGTCGGCCGATGCCGGAGGCAGACTTCTCATTTAATGAGGGGATCCTCAACAATTTTTTGGCGACAACAGGAAAAGATTTTCGGCTAACAACATTGTTGCTCATTTATTTTTTTGAAGAAGTGAGGATTCCTATTTTCACTATTATCAAAAAGTTAAAAGGGAAAGTGGGGTTTTGCAAGGGAAAAATTGCGGGACTATTCATCTGCTCCCGGTGTTAGCAGAAGTGGGGACTCTAATGCACATTCAAACATCTTCCTCTCAGTAACCTTTGTAAAATGGCACAAGGAGACAAAATGTAATACACTTGATTTTTAAACTTTAATCACGAAATTATGAGAGTATTTCAAAAACCAAGGAAGCAAAGGGCCTTACCTTATAACTGTAATTTCGAATGTATGCACACCTAGAGGGGGGTGAATAGGTGTCCAAAGTAAACGTGACTAACAATGACTAATTTTTATTTTCCATTTCCAGTTCTAGATCTAAAACATACATGTGAAAGTGTTTGCTTTAGAGTAAATTTACTTTTGTTATAATGCAGACATGTGATAGTGTCTGAACTAGTATATCTTCAAACATGAGCAAAGCAAAATACCCAGAAATAAGAAAACATAGTAGAGAAGAACGGAATAGTAAATCACACCAATATTCTTACGTATTTCAGCTCATATCCTCTAATCTAGTGGCGTAATCCACGTCCAATATCAATTGATATTGGAGACTCTTTTTATTAAACTTAATATTCAATTAAATACAATAAAAAGAACTTATTGTTTAAATAAAGTTTTCCACTGCGATAGACACCTCTGCCCCTTTGCACTTCTGCAGCCTTTCTCATTTGCACCTCTGCAACCTTGAATGCTCTTTTTGAACAGACCCGATCCACTATTGGATCAGTCAAGCTAAACAGGACTTGAACTCAGATTTCGTTACAAGAAATATATGATTACAAAGAACTCTTATTTCCAGCCAAAGAATTAATTATATAACAAGACTTGCTAGAAGTAAACTTTGATAACTCGTTATTGAAATATCTTTGTATAAGACAGATGCTTGCTTTGATTTCATTGAACTTATGTATCCTTCAAATCTTTGTGCCTGATATAGCCAATAAGAAGTAATATATATAGAGAAGGAACTAACGGCTATATATTGATTAGCTAGAAATTCGTAGCTGAAATATCTCTTAAACACCTGATATAAACCAATGGGTTCATATCAGTTGGTATGTCACCTGATATACCAACTGATATAACACAGTTGGTATATCACCTGTTTTTCAGCCACATAAATATCCAACGGATATAATATATTAGATATCAAATATATAAAATCCTAGTCAAACTAAAATAGCTCAAAGAAAGGGATAAAGGATACACCTGATAGAGATTGATCTAATTTCAATAACAAGTCAGCTTGCATATCAAAACAGTTTCCTTATATGACTACTTTTCAAATAATATTACACATTATAATAGAACAAATATTTCCAGCTATCGTAGATATGAAAGGAAGTAACCAGTGGACTATAATTTCAAATTGGGCTAATACAACCACATATCAAAACAAATTTAAAGCAGCCCAAACAATTAAAGCACAAGTCTATTAAATAATACAAACCCAAAAATAGTGTCATCATTAAAATCATAAACCAACAATAAATACTTATTCAATAAATCCTATAATAAGCACTTTCGCTTTAAGGGGTTCTTCCTCCCTCCCTACTCGGAAGTCCTGCACCATTTTATCATGGTTTGGTAGCAGAGGTCTGTGTGAGGTCAATATGGGATTACTAGCCCTCCCCACAAGTTGTGCGCCATTTTATCTAGGGTTGGCAGAATAGATTTGTGTGAAATTAATTTGGGTTTACTATTCAAATAATACGTTATAGGCTTGAACTGTTGAGAATTCTGATTTTCAAATATTTTTTTGAAGCTTTTTGGTGATGGCATTACATGAACTACCTTGACTTCAATTTTGAGTATTAAGCATGATATTGTGCATACAATCTATATCTGACCAGCATCCCGGGCAAGATCTATGGCTTCAACTGCGGCTAAGCGAAATAACTATTCTATATATTTTATAGAAGTGAATGATAGAAATTCTTTAGATTATATATCCGAGTTCAGATAGGGGCGAATCCAGGATCTGTTCTTAGGGGCAGATTTTTTTGGGCTAAATACTGAAGTGAAGGGCTGAAATTTAGTGAGTTAGAGAGCGGGAGTTTGAATACATTATACCATGTGTTCAGTTTTTTTTAGAGTAGTTGTAGTTAGTAGTTTTTTTTTACCCCTCTATGTTTAACTTTTTCATAAATCTGTCCCCTTAGGTTTATTAAATTTTTATTTTTTCCTGTCCCTATACCTATAAAAAAAAGTCCAGCATAGGCACTGCCTATTCTACCCTTTGAATAGATCCCGACTGAGTTCAGATGAAACCTTTGGACTATTGGGGTAAAAAGTACACGTTACACTAGTACTCTTTCAAACATCCAAGTCTGCACACATTTATGGAACTTATTAGAAAGAAGCAAAGGCTAGTTTCGAAGATTATTTACTACTGATGCATTGCTAAATGCTTTTGTAACACTCCCCCCACCCTCCCCTCTTCCAAAAAAATTAATAAAAAAATCCCTGTTGATCGGGGGAGGGCTTAGGAGGATAGATCACTTAGTGTCACCACTTATTTAGTCTCGTATACTTGTTGTATTATGATATTCTCCATTGGTATTTGGAAAAACTGTACAAGTTGTAAGGATTTATCAGGTTATTTGAATTTATAGTTGAAACTGTGTTACAATGGTGGTTCTCACTGATGTGTTAGAACTAAACATTTATGGCTTTCTTAAACAGGGACATTACAACTACATTCCCAAGCTTTGTATTTCACTCGAGAGTTGAGGATACCTGACTCTAAATCCGTGCTGAAGTTTAAAGACGGCTGTTGGTGGTGTTTTGCAATTTTCCTGAACCTGCAACCCTTTCCCCTTTAATCAAACCCTCTAGGATGTTGTTGCATTGTGTTTCTTTGCCAAAATCGTGGTTGTGTTTTTATTTTCAAAATATTAAAATTTTGCTGTTTCTGCTCTGACATTAATCGTCTCCATCCAATCTGAAACAAAATAGTTTGCAGTGATAGAAATGATTTACTATTGTTGTAGTCTTCGTGTGGTGACTACAATTTTTTGTGTACAAAAATTTGGAGACATGATCAACTTGTCATATTTAGTTGCTCTACTCTTGGCAAAAATATATATATAACATTTAGGGTGGTTCAGTTCCAAAAACAGGTTTGTGATTTAGTAGTCATCTCGTCTTCCTCCTCCCATGGAGGTGTTATTGTTGTTGTGAATATATTCATAATGGCAAAATATACGAGTGTCCTAAACGTCTCATTTATATTTGTGAGTGAAATTTGTGTCCGAATTCATGATGTAATTTGAACAAATTGAATACAAGGGTAAAATAATCAGATTTGGGTATTTAATTTGTCAAAATAATATCATCATTTTGATGAATTTCATGCACAATTTTTAATATGGGTCCATTGGTGGGTTTGAAAATCTTAATTGGTGTGGTTACTTGGGAGTCCATAGATGTTAAATGTATGAGTTGAAGGTTTCAGCAAACTAGTTGTGTTGGTCATTGTTAGATGACGGTGATAGAGAAGATGGTAGTAGGTTGAAAGCTTATTTCATTTTTTCTTCTAGATCTGAAGGCTAAATCATTTCCTCCTTAATATCAAGCATATTCCCTCTTTTGATTCAAAAGATTAAGGAGGGTGTATTTAATTAAGACTTTTAAAGATTTTAAAAGTTTAGTTGTATTCAATTAAAATATTTAAAGAGTTTATAAAAGTTTATATGTATTTAATTATAATTTTTGTAATGTCTTTAAAAGTTTGGTGGTATTGAATTGAGACTTTTATAAAGTCTATAAAAGTATATTGGTATTCAAAAAGTCATTAATTTTTTAGATTTCTATAAAATGGTAGAGTTTGACAGACTTTAGAAGAAGAGATACTCATATCCAAAGTTTGACCTCATCTCTAAAGACTTTCAAAGACTTCTAAATATTTGAGAAAGAGAAAAGATGAACAAAAGAGAAAGAGAAAGAGAAAGAGATATAGGAGATCAAACAAAGAAGAGAAAACAAAACAATATATATAGGGTTAATTGCAAATTTAACCCTGAAGTATGGACCCTTTTACCATTCATATCTCAATGTTTAAACGCTCACATCCCGCTATCCAAAGTACACAAAAGTACACAAAAGTAAGTAAAAGTGACCCTTTTGTAATTTCCGACCAAAAAACTGACTAGAACTGTCACGTGTTCCGGTGGTCTATGTATAATACGGATTTGACCATATTTTTATACAGTTGACTATATAAAACCTTATTATGTATTAATACAAATTGACTTTTGTCACTATCATATTCCGGCAGTGTTGAGAACATCTTACACCGAGCAAATTTCGGGGAGAAGGTTTCTAGCTTGCCAAACCGTAAGGGTAAGCTTTCTCAGAAATCTTATTATTCTTCATCTTCCCATAAATCTTTTTATTCTTCTTCTTCTTCTGCATCCTGTTAAGCTACCGTTTGGGAGTAACAAACTTTTCAATTCTTTCAGCATGGATGTGGTTTCTTTTGGTAGTATAAACCTCCAGCAATTGGTGGATTGGTGGGGAGGGTTCTTGTAATTGAAGATGAAATCAAAAAGCTACTAAGAAGAGAGAAGATGTACATAGTTATCATAATTATAACATATTAACATGGATTATCATGTTATGTAATCATGGTATTGACTGAATTTATGTAATGACAATTATATGCATGAAATTGAATGAAGAGTTGGACTGTTCCTTATCTATGCAAATGGCATACCAACTTGCAAAACACCACTTGTCCTTTCTTCCTGCAACAGAGCACATAAAAGCAGAGTTAAAATAAAATAAAATTGTAAAAACAGAGAAAAAACAAACCCACATTAAAACAAAACAAAAACAGAGCATAACTAATTAACTAAAACAATTCCAGAACATCCCCACGTGTAAGGACAAATCCCACATAACTAATTAACCAGAACAAGTAGTTCCCATCAAACTAATAAATCAAAACAATTCCCATTATAAATCACAATCATTGGTGCTATCCCACATGACTAATAAAGCAAAACAAAATATGCAAAATAGTGCACAAACAAGCCTCTTTTCCCACATGTCTGATAAACCAAAACATTCCCAGCATAATGCACAAGCAAGCAAACTAATAAACCAAAACAATTCACCCAACACACACACCCATAATAAAAATTAGTTCCATTCCATTGCCCAAAAAACACAAAGTTCAGTTGTAATAATTACATACTCTCAAACTTCACATGTTTGACCAAAAGACATCATCTTTTAATACATAACAACTCTGCACCCTTAATTACATACTGTAAAACTTCACATGTTTGACCAAAAGACATCATCTTTACATGTTTGACCAAAAGACATCATCTTTTAATACATAATCTTTTAATACATAAGAGCAAAAACATTAAGTTTGATTCCTAGTTAATAAAACCAAAAGTATTAATATAAGAGTAAATGCAGAGGGGTCATAAGCCTTCACTATTTCTTCTTCTCTTGGTGTTGCAAACCTAAGTAGCAGTTGACTTACATTCATGGAGGACTGACTTCACATTCTTTAGTGTTACATATTTTTTCCCACCCTTAAGTAGAATTGGTGTCCCTTTGAAAGTGTCTTGAGTTTGTGGTACACCAGCCAATAACCAATTTATGTCTGGTATGGGAACACCGGCTGGAGGCATTCTAAACTTGACAGGACTTAGAAGTCTTGGAGTATTAATTGCATTAGAACCCTCATTACTCCCAACCTACATGAGTTAGGTTATCATAGTTAATTTCACAATAAATATACATAGTAATTAAATTCATCATATCACTAAATAGACCCTTACTGATTTCTACAACTCATCATGAGGATTGAACCTTCTCACCTACATCCAAATAACAAAAGTTATAAACAGACCCAAAAAAGGTAAATGTACATAGTGTTGCTGTTTAGGATTACATACTTACAGTTTACTCTTTATTGTGGTTGAGGTATTGAGTGTTGTTGTGACTCTAAAAACTCATCAGTGCTAGGTTGAGTTAGCTCTACTTCAATAGGTTCTTCACTTGTTTCTTCCCTTGCATCTCCCTCAGTATGTGTTTGTTTCTTCTTATGAGACCTTGAGTTATGTCCATACTGCCAACATACTCTGCATCTGAGAGAGTCTTGGAATTTTTTAACTAAGTTACCAGAACCAGTTGCAAGCTCATCTTTGTTTCTCTTCTTTAGATTTTTAGCCTATCAGGCATCTTATTAAACTTGGGAGGCATCAATTTGAGATTATTTTCCACTTGGCTATCATCCCACATGTCTTCACTGGACATTGGGGCTATACAAGGCTCATAAATCTTCTTGTAAGTCGTTATCTTGTACAAATCATTCACAAAATTTGCAGGGTCTAGGTTTTTGAAAACCATACATGAGATGTCATGATTGTAAGGTTTGCCTGTCATATCCCATTTTCTGCAGCTACAACCCTTTGCATCTAAATCAAATGTATATTGGTCCCCATATATTGTCTTTACTTGAAACAGGTGGTAATTTGCAGGACAAACAATGCAATCTCCTGCATATTTCTTGGCCCTTTCTAGTCTCTCAAATTCATTGGGACAAAGGTCCCCAAACCATCTTTGGCATACTTTTCTGTTAATGTTTAATCTCTTCATTAACAAATCTCTAATATCTTCTAGCATACTCAGAATTGGTTTTTCTCTTACCCCTTTAATCATGTTGTTAAAACTTTCACATAAGTTGTTTGTCAAGATATCACACTTACGGTATGTGCTAAAATGTGATCTTGACCATTGGCTTGCAGGTTTATCTTGTAGCCAGTTCACAGCCTCATGACTCTTTTTCATTAGTGCCTCTATTTTGTCCTTATACCTTTTAGAATGTGTAGCTTTTGCACAATCCCACAACAACTCTCTAAATCACATTCCTCTATGCCCTGCATTTGAAAATTTTTGATGCAAATGCTGAAAGCAAAACCTATTTTCTAAGTTAGGGACTAATTCCTCAAATACCTTAATTAAAAATCCTAAAAATCACAACCAATTGTCATATATTTCTCCCTCAACCACTGCATAAGCTATTGGATACATATTATTGTTTAAGTCAATACCCACAGTAGTTAACAAGATGCCTCCATTTGTGCTTTTCAAGAATGTTCCATCAACACTAAGTATAGGCCTGCAGTTAGGGGTGTTCAAATCGGTCGATTTTTTTGATTTTTAGGGAAACCGAATCGGTTCGAACCGGTCGGTTCAATACCGGTACAAAAAATCGGTACATACCAAATTTTCGGTTCCAGTTTTGGTAGGATGTTTGGTTTGGTCGGTAAATACCGAACCGAACCGATCGTACCGATTATTTAAATAAATTAAAAAATAACTTAAAAGAATAATTTTTTAAGACTCTTTTGTCTAACTATGTAAAAGTAATTGAAAGTCTCTCTATTTATAGAATAGAGGTAAGACAAGAGATGTCATACTAGACAATGTGGGATGTTTATTTGTCTAGCCATGCAAAATTAACTTGAAAGTCTCTTCTATTTATAGAATAGAGGTAAGACAAGAGATGACATACTAGACAATGTGGGATGTATTCAATGTGGGACTTATTAAACAAGAGATGGCATACTACATTACTACCAAGTGAAGCCCTTAGTATTTGGTTGTCTCCAAGTCCCATATTGGCTAAATTGGTAAAACTTTAAGAAAATTTTCCTTATAAGTTGATTATCATGTAATAATGAATTTAAGATAACAAATAATCAAAGCATTATTAGTAATAAGGATGTAAATAACTTAACCCTTATAATGACATTAATGAAGAACTTTTGGCACCATTGCTTGTTTTTAAGTCCCACATTGATTAGATTATAAAAATTTAAGAAAACTTTCTTTATAAAAACACCATTGCTAAAATTTTAAGTAAATTTACCAACTTAGACTTTCATCAAATCAAACCAACTATAATGACACTAATGAATGCCAAAGAAATCACATAAGGGAACTTATGGCACCATCTTACATAACTTGTTTCTAAGTCCCACATAGATTAGATTAGATTAGATTAAAACTTTAAGGAGATTCTCCTTATAAAATGATTACCATGTAACAATAAATACCAATTGGGACAACTCCCATATTGGTTAAATTGGTAAAATTTTAAGGAGATTTTCCTTATAAAATGATTACCATGTAACAATAAATACCAATTGGGCCAATTTTTTGGCTTATAATTTTGTGTTTGGGCTGTAATAGGTCTATCTTACTAAGCTTTTGGGCTGGCATAATTTTGGGCTTAAAAATTTAAGTCAGTATTTAAAGTTTTGGGTTGAAAGTTTTTGGGCTAAAAATTCGGTTTTTGGGCTGAAATTGGTTGGGCTGAAATTCCGGTACAAGCCGGTAAAAACCGGAACCGATCCGGTACCGAACCGACATATCGGTTCGGTATACCGGTTCATTTGGTTTCGGTATCGGTAGCCAATTTTCAATAGTTTTGGTAATCGGTTCGGTTCGGGCCGGTATTTTACCGATGAACACCCCTACCCGCAGTGCTTAAATCCTTCCTTCAGCCCACCTAAACATATATAAATCCTCCTGAACAAAGGTTTCCCACCAAGTAAGGTACCAGGTTCAGTTTGTAGCTCAACAGTGCTCCCATGATTCAATCTTTTTAACTCATCAACATATTTCCATAAGTTATGATATTGCTCCACATGATTGCCCTCAATCATTTTTATAGCCTTGACCCTAGCTCTGAATGCTTGGAATGGAGATATTTGAATGGTGTGATCAATACATACTTTCTCCACAAAAGTGGATGCTCGCGTCTTTGGATTTATTCTAAACTCATTCAACTACTGCTCAACTAACCAAGCAGCTGTCACACCCTTAACTTTGTGGATCCTAGGGCAAATGTGTGTCACATTGATGATCTTAATTTGCAGGGTGTTCTCTTTTTATAATTTCCCAGCATATATTTTCCATGGGCATGGAGGAGTGCACATGAACCCCACCCTATATTTCTCATTCTTGTATACATTCACTGCTCTCACATGCTTCACTGAGTGTGCTACTATAGCTTTCTTTAAAACTTTGTTGTCAGCAAATAACATCCCCTCCTCACACTTATAATCATCCATCATTGTCGCATTATTAAATACAGGCCATTTAGGGCCATCCTCATCATCATTTATCTACATTCTTGAGTATTTCCTCAGTCATGAGGTCTTCTTCTACAAAATCAAATTCCAATTCACTAACAGCCTCTTTTCCCTTCCATTTGTTAACCACCCTTTCCTTTCCCTTTTCATTTTCCTTCCCCTTCCCCTTCCCCGGCCCCTTATCACTTACACATACTCCATCAAACTCAATATCACTATCAACATTCTTTTCATAGTTTTTATCATCCTCCTCATATGCACTATCACTAAATGCAGCCACATATGTAGAGTCCTCATTATTAGTGTCACAACACTCAGCATCACTCCCATTATGTTCCTTCCCATTGCCAAAATCACCACTACTGAAGTCATCAACCTTTTCCTTACCTTTATCAAATTTCACAGCATTGTTCCCAACCTATTCTTCCCCTACCTCTTCATTACCTGGCTCTATATTACCTGGTTCTTCACTAACTAGACACACTTCTACTTCTTTTGATTTAGGAATAAAAAACTTAATGACACACAAATTGAAAGTCCAATAATAATCTAGAATGCATTGGGGGGGGGGGTGAATAGATTATTATAGGTTAAAAATTATCTTAGGCCTTTTTGAATTTTTGGATAATTAATTTGCAGTGTTAGAAATTAATATACAAGACAGTAAAAATTCAATCACACAATGCACAAAGATTTATCCTGTTCACAACATACAACCCTGGTATCTCAACTTGGAACTTAAGATCCTATTACTATCAATAATAAATACTCCTTCAATAGACGGAGAAGCCTTTATAAAGTTTTATAGACAAACTTCCAATTGTTCCCAACTAATATATCTTGAACAACAAGCTCCCAGCTCCCTCCTCAAGCTTGGTTGTACTTTCTTTTGAATTCAATTCTATTTTATGATCTGGTCTTGAAACAACAACCTCTTCCTCACCTCACAAGTTCATTAGAGACCCAACTCCCAGCTGACCTCTCTACGACTCTGATCTTGGTTGAAGAAATACTCGTCTTTCTCACAGGTACATAAAACAAACTAACTCTACCCTTTTCGTTTTTATAAAAGATTTTACAACAATTTGATTCTAAAATAAGCAGATAAGATTTAGTACAAATTGATATACTTATAAGCAGATATCAGTTAAAGAGCAAATATACTTATAAAAGTTTAAAGACTTTTATACTTGAGACAATATGCTTCTTTGTAAGCAAATATGTAAATTTATTCACTGTTATAAAAGTTTAAATTACTTTTATATTTTGTGTAACATGTGCTTTTTCAATAAGCAAATAAGTAAATTTTAGTTTTTGCTCAAAGATGCTTCTGTATAAGTATATAAATAATTTTAATACTATTTTATAAAGAATTATTTATTCTTTATAATAAAGAGTGTTTTTCTATGGATTAAAAAGACTTGCTTCTCAAATATTCTCTACCAAGTATTATATGAATTACTTTGTGTTCAAATACTTGTGATTAACTGAATAAGTCAATTTAAGCAATGATTATCAAGTATAACAATTTAATTAGTTAGACATTACTTGATACAACAAATATATTTGTTTAACTCAGATAATATATAATAATATTTTATCTATTATGTGATTTATAAATAAAGTCACTTAGTACTATAAGGAATCGTACGGTTCGATTCCCTCACTTAAGAGGAATATCTCCATAACCTTTTGGCGTCTAAGTGTGACAAAATTTATATTTTCACAATTGATATTTATATAAATATTTTCAATATATCACTTAGATTTGAAAAAATCCAGTTCGGATGATTCACTCTCTTTGGAGGAATATCTCAGTGTCATTTTGAACTATCAAATGTATTATCTATTTTACAATATTTATATAAATAATATCGATAAAAAGTTACTTAGTACTATAAGGAATCGTACGATTCGATTTCCTCTCCATAGAAGAATATCTTTGTAGCCTTTCGGCGTCTAAGTATAACTTTTTATTTAATAAATAGATGCAATATAGATATATAAAATTGTGTATAATAATTTTTTTTGTATATCTATAAATTTAAAATAAATAAGAAATAATTCAATTAAGTTAACTCAAATGACTTATCTCAATTACTTGAACCAATTTTTTCTTCTCAAATAATCAAACCTTTGGTAAGAAGAGATATAAAGCTTTAGAGAGAGTATATAGGCAAAGAGAATAAGCTTTTCTTTTCACTTGAATTGGCAAAAACCAAATGAATGAAAAACTCCCTATTTATAGAATTTTGAGGTCGGGATAAAAATGGTAATTTTGCAAATTGTTCTTGAAATCAATGGATGAAATTGCTTCAATTTTATTTTAATGGTTCGGATGTGAATAACACACACGGATTTCCAAACACAAAAGAATTCAATTTTTCGCCCATACATTTCTCTGATAACTTGAAGCAATTAATGCTCAATTTAAAGCCAATTTTAACATCTCTCATTAATTCGGTCAAAGCATGTAATAACCGCGTCCCATAAAGATTGTCACCAAATGACCAAATGTTTGCTCACACACACACGACTACATATGTAATATATATAAAACTTATATATGTATACATGGTCACTCCTTTAAGCACACACACACGGTTATATATATATAAGTCTTATGTTATATATATATATATATATATATATATATATGCAAAAAAAAACTTTTTGCCCAATTTTGTTTTTGTGAGTTTGAAAGAAAATAGGACCTCCTTACCTTGGAAATGTTTATATGAATCAATTTATTTAACACTTGATATTTAAATTATCAAGGTCAATAAAAATTAATTCAAATATAGAAAATATTAAAATAAATAATATAATATACAAAATGATAAACTTAATAGAAGATTATATTACCAATCATTGTTATCATCAAAATCCTAAAAAATGAAGACCTATCACAAATCTTTTACAGTAGTAAGGCGTCTATAACCTTTCTCAGGTACAAAGTGTTAAAATGATAAATCCTCGGAAAAGCCCAATTCCATTGCCATATTTCTCAGTTCTCGGTAACTCATATGCTTTAACTCGACATAATCAAAAAACTTAATTTGGGATCATTTTGATCATTTGCACACAAATTTAGGGATTCCAAATTTATTAAAAAATTACATCAGAGACAAAAAACAACAAATAACTTTTTTAACTTTATTTGAGTATTCCCAAATTCCACTTATGTAAAAAATAAAGCAGAAAAACAAAAAAAAACAAAAATGGGACCACTATTGTCGGCCAAAATTGACCATGAAAGAACTTTATTAACTTATTCATGCAAATATGCTTTTTGACCATCTATATATATTGTATCTACACTTCATATACGAATAAAGAACATACCTGGATATAAAAGGGGTGTCAAAATCTTCAAAATCAAATAACCTCAGTACCCAAACCATTTTCTGTTGTAGTCTAGTTGGTCAGTGAGGATTCAAACTCGATTTTTGCTATCTTGATCGTAAGAATCGAAGCCAAATCCTCCCCTCCCTTCACATCACTCTGTAAATCGTACTTAACACGCTTTGAGCCCTAGAAGATGAACAATCTCTCTAATTGTACCAACCGACCGTTAATCCCTTTTTTTGAACCTTTATTTTGTAATTTGACTATTCTCATGTATTTGTACAAATTTAGCAATTGACGTACAATATTTATACGGTAAACATTATTTAACTATTAAATTGTCACATGTGGCCATATTGTGATTCCCCCAAAATCTCTGCACTCTGTTGGGAATTGCATATTAAAATTTCATGTTGAAAGTAAATATATATGCTTATATGTAAAGTCTTTCAAAGAACATATGTACAAGGACTAAGATGATAGTTAAAAAATTGTTAGGTTGATTTGTGTTTAATGTTTATCATTCTATAAATGAATGTATAGAAGAAAAGATCAATGTTGTTAGGTTGATCTATTTTGAGATGTAATAGATAGGCCTCATCGAAATCGTAGTTTGACGAGCCAGTCGAGAGATTGAAAAAGCCAAGGCAGAATCATAGAGTATCGAAGAAGTTGCTTCACAATCGTAGTCTGTCTTGAAGGCCACATTCAGAATCAGGAAGTTGTTCCGAGCGTCTGCCGAGCCAAGTCAAGAATCGTGGTCAGCCCTTGGAAACGTTGAGTCTGCAATATGAGCAAGTAAAGATCGTAGTCTATCAGTGCTTAAGAGAAATCGTAGTGTTCTCCTTGATCAGGCTAAATCAAGCACGAGCATAACAAGACACAATGATTATGATCGTAGTGTCTCTCTTGTCAGCATCAGAAGCACCAAGTTCCTACTATTTCATGAAGGAGGAAATATAGCAAATGAAGAATGGTTTATATCCGTTGACATTTATGGAATTCCAATGATCCAACACTCATCCTTGGTATGTATCAAAGAAGCGTATTAAAGAACCTAAGGAAATGACTGTATGCCTACTGAAAACATCTTTTCAGGTGTTAGGTGAGATAGCAGTCTGCTGTGTCAGTGGGTCAGACAGTTGAACAACAGATTTCTAGGAAGTCAACATCGGTGCTTAGAAATGTCTGATACATTTAATGCTACAACATATTCCTTCAACGAACACATTTTAAAGGCTCATTTATAAGGAAATCAGACATAGATACAACAAGTAAACAAGTCCACAACGAAAGCTAAAGAACACTTAAAGTTCAAACTCTGCGATCTAGAAAGAAAAGCTTGTTTTGCTACTCAGTTCTTTCGAACGTATGCTTAACTACAACTGAGTAGCACAACCCAAGAACTCAACTCTCATCAAGTGTATTCCAAGTCTACTGGACTTAAAAAGTTCTAAGTGAACTAAGAAGTTCCAAAACTGTTGGTCTTGAAGGAATCTAAGTGATTTAAAGATTGTAAAAATATCCTTAGGGGATTTCCTACTCGAGGAGTAGAAGAGTGGACTAGGAGCCTTGAGTGCTCTAAATTACTTAAACTACTTAAAATCACCGTGTCTTCTATATACATACTATAACTGTTATATCTGTCATAACTGCTTATCACCCATAATATTGATTTATCTTAAAGAGGGACAAAAAAAATTATATATTCCGATGTGGTTAATTCATTAACAAATCTGACAAGTATTTTGTAAGAGAAAATTTTTAAATATCTATTCAACCCCCCTTCTAGATAATTAATGTGTCTCTGGGAACTAACAATTGGTATAAGAGCAGGTTCTCTCAATCAGCCTACAAAGCTTGAGTAGATCCAATGGCACAAATGATAAGCGATTCCAATACCGGAGGAGGCAGCAAGCCACCAATATGCAACAGAGACAAATTTGCCAACTGGAAAGTTCGCATGCAAGCCTACATGAATTTAATAGATAAAGAACTATTTGAAACTATTATGAATGGGACCTACGTTCCAACAAAGCTTGCACCAACTACAGATGATCCAAACAGAGTTCAAATCAAGATCAAATTAGAATGGACTGACAACGAGAAGAAAGCCGTCCAACTAGACAAAAAAGCCAAGAACATTTTGTTCCAGTCTTTAGAAGATGATCTGTTCGAGAATGTGGTCAACGACAAAACTGCCAAGGAAGTCTGGGAAGCATTGCTCATTATGCATGAAAGAACAAAAAAATTCAAAGAAAACAAGTAATCTCTTCTGAATCAACAGTATGAGATGATCACCCATGTTCCAGGAGAAAACGTCACTTCTACTTATCAAATATTTAATGTATTGTTTAACTCTCTTCGAGCTTTTGGAAAAATCTATCCAAACAAAGATTTTATCATAAAGTTGACAAGGGCTCTACCGAGTAAGTGAGATGCCAAAACCACTGCCATCAGTGAATCAAATAACCTCCATGAAATGCAGTTCAACAACTCTATGGAAACCTTCTTACCTACAAACTAGAGCTGACCCAACGAGCAGAGACTCTATCTGAAGGAAGAAAGAATGACAAAGGAGTTGCTCTTAAGGCAACAAAAATAATCTTCAATGCTCATGCTGAAAATGATTCTGATTCTGAGGAAGATGATGACGAGGATATTGCAATGCTGGTAAGAAGACTCAAAAGGTTCATGCAGAAAAGTAGAAGCAACAGACCTAAGAGATTCAAAAACAATAATAGCCAGGATCAGATCAACGACTTATGCTACAACTGCAAGAAGCCTGGCCATTTTATTGCAAACTACAACAAACCTCTTAGAGAAAAGATGAAGAGGAAAATAAATCCAAAGAAGGAGTTCAAAGGCAACAAAAGGCTCCAAAATAAAGACAAAGGTCTTGTGGGCGGAGGATCGTGGAATGACTTAGACAACGACACAACTCCTGAGTCTAGAGATGATGAAGAACCTCAAGTAGCAAATATATGTCTAATGGCCAAAAATGCAAAGGACAAGAAAAGCACTGACCATCATGAAGTAAGTAACGATGAGGTATTTGACTTTAACTCTCCTGATATAGATATTGATGATTTAAGAACTGCACTACATGGCATAACATGTGATATGCATCAATAGAAGTGGTTAAGAGTTTTGTCTAAAGATTATTCTCTTCTTCAAAAAGAGAAAGAGAAAGTTCAAAAAAAACTGGAGACAACTCTACTAAGTACTACCCCTCTCTCTAAATTTGAGGCTGAGAATAAACTCTTAATACAAACTAATGAACTTAACACGCAAAGAGAGTCAAATCTAACCTCTAAGATTGAGGAACTAAAAAAGACAATCTTAATATGGAATAGATCTTCTTCATCTGACCTCCAGTCAGAGAAGTGCATCTGACAGAATAGGTTTAGGTTTTGGGGAATCTACCTCAGTACCATATGTGGAAAAGCTAAAGGAAACTAACATTAGTAGTGCTTCAAATTTCAATAGAAGCATTATATTTATGAAATCCTCATAGAAGGTAGAACCAGTGCATCACTGCTCTTCTGATCCAAGCCATGTTCCAAGATATAACGGATCCCATGTTGGCATGGGGTTCAGAAAAGAGAAGAGTAACTTAGTCACTGCTCTCTAACCTCGAAGGATCGTGGAGTCAAGTAAAACCAACTCCACAAACCAACCAGGAAGGAATAGTAAAGTTAAGTTTCACTCATCACAAATCATGAATCACAAGGATGTATGGAAAAAGAAGAATCGGTGTAAGGGAAGGACCACCAAGAATCAACATAAGTCCAAATGGATAAAGAATCCACACACACACACACAAAAGCATGCATCATGTTAGATGCTTTGTATGTGATAAATATGGTCATAAAGTTGCAGAATGTTACAATAATCCTCTGCATAATAAACTCAAAGTCAAGCAGATTTGGGTCCCCAAGGGTACTAACAAGGTAGGACCCATGCAAGTCTGGGTACCAAAATGAGAGTTTAACCTTACTGCAGAAACAAAGCTCCATGATCACAACTTGGTATATGGACAGTGGATGCTCAAGGCACATGACCGGGAACAAAGCTATCCTGTCTAACTTCACGGAGAAGGAGGGTCCAACAGTTATCTTTGGAGACAACGGCTCTGACAAGACAAGAGAATATAGCTCAGCTGGGAATGGTGCAGTGTCCTTCAGCAAAGTAGCCTATGTGGAAGGTCTAAAGCACAACTTTATGAGCATCAGCCAACTCTGTGACAAGGGTCATCAAGTTACCTTCCTCAACAATCAGTGTCAAGTCAAAGATCTGATGACTTCTTCTATAAAGCTGACCAGAACAAGAGAAGGGAACGTCTACACTATTAATCTTGCTCAACTAAGTTCTAATGAGACAATATGATTTCTTGCTAAAGCATCTGAAGAAATGAGTTGGCTATGGCATAGAAGGTTGTCTCATCTCAATTTCAAGAGTATGTCAAAACTGGCCTCCAAAGATCTAGTAGCAGGTTTACCCAAGCTCAGCTTCATCAAAGAAAGGTCATGTAATGCCTATCATCTTGGAAAGCAAACTAAGAGTTCATTCAAAGGAAAAACGATAAACTCAATTGATAAGCCTTTACAGTTACTTCACATGGATCTTTTTGGGCAATTCCAACCATAAGCCTTGGAGAAAGAGATACTCATTGGTCATTGTGGATGACTGCACCAGATACACATAGGTGTTCTTCCTAAATTCTAAGGATGAAACAAGCCCCCAACTCATCAAGATGTTCAAGCTGGTAATGAACGAAAAAAGATAAAAGATCAAGGCTATAAGGAGTGATCATGGAAGAGAGTTTGACTTCTCTGAGATGGATCAGTTTTGTGCAGACAATGGCATCGGTCAAAACTTCTCAGCTCCACGAACTCCACAGTAAAATGGAGTAGCTGAAAGAAAGAACAGAAAGTTGATTGAAGCTAGAAGGACTCTACCAGCAGCAGCTCATCTGCCTGAATACTTCTGGGAAGAAGCTATCAACATTGCGTGCTACACTCAGAACAGGTCTCTTGTTCACTCTACATTAAAGAAGACTCCATACGAGCTGTGGAGAGGAAGAAAGCCAAATGTCAGCTATTTCTATGTGTTTGGTTTTGCATGTTACATTCTCAACAATGGAAAATAATACTCCCTCTGTCCCATAGTTATAGACTGATTTTCTATTTTGGGATGTCCCAATATATAGGCTACTTACTATTTATAAAATCTAGTTAGTTGATTATTTTACTTTTATGCCCTTATAATAAATATTCAACCATTAATTATTTTTTGAAGAAACAACATTCAATGTCATTATTGTTATCACCATATTTAATGTTGTTGTATTCTCAATAAAAGAATTCAACTTTTTAGGCTCAATAAATGAATTTGGAATAACATAAACGTTTTGTGATTGGTTAAAAGTTTATGTTGATTAAAAATTCATCTTTGGTTAAAGTTCTATTTTAATGGTCAGTACACGTTGATCAGTTAAGTTGAGAGTTTCAGTGTGATAAGTAAGGAGTAATTAACTTATTCATTAATTCCATATTAAGGGGTATATGTGGAAAGTTTTTGTTAAAATTGCCACTTAAACTGATTTTTTTAAACTATGTGTCAAAAGAAATCAGCCTATAACTATGGGACGGAGGGAGTATCTGACTAAGTTCCAACCCAAGTCAGACGAAGTAATCTTTCTTGGATATGCCACAGAAAATAAGGCCTATAGAGTGTTCAACAAGAAGACACTAAGAGTTCAAGTCTCGATTCATATAATCTTCAATGAAACAGACTCAGATAAATATGTGCCTCAAGACACTGCAATCGACGACTAAGACACTACGAATGAGGTGGTTGAGCCCAACACCACGATCGCAGCCCCAGAAGATGACAGATCGTAGAGAGAGCTACACCAGATGAAGAACCTCTGCAACAAGAGACATAGGTTGATCTTGAAGAATTTAGACAAGAAGGTACCAGAACAGATGTTCCAATAAGGAACAGATGGGCAAGAGATCACACTCAAGACCTGATCATTGGAGACCCAAATGCAAGAGTCAAGATGAGATCTGCCGCCCAGAATGAGTGTTTCTATCTGAGCTTTCTGTCCCAAATGGAACCCAAGAACATAGAAGATGCTATGGAAGATTCAAGTTGGATAGAAGCCATGAAAGAGGAACTAAATCAGTTTGAAAGAAGCAAAGTCTGGAGATTAGTCCCTAGACCAAGAAGTCACCCAGTAATTGACACCAAATGGGTCTTCAGAAACAAAATGAATGAAGATGGGATAATCACAAGGAACAAAGCAAGCCTAGTGGCCAAAGGTTATTCCCAAGAAGAAAGCATTGACTACGACGAGACTTTCGCACCCATTGCCAGACTTGAAGCTATTAGGATATTTCTTGCCTTTGCTGCCCACATGAAGTTCAAAGTTTTCCAGATGGATGTCAAGAGTGCATTTCTGAATGGTGAGCTTCAAGAAGAAGTATATGTGGAGCAACCTCTAGGTTTCAACAATTCAACTCTCTCTAATTATGTCTATAAACATATGGACTTAAACAAGCACCTAGAGCATGGTATGAAACTCTAACTAACTTTTTATTAAAAATGGTTTTACTAGAGGTAGAGTATATACCACATTATTTCTTAGGAAGCACAAAAATAAAGCCTTACTAGTTCAAATATATGTAGATGACATTATCTTTGGTTCTACTGATGAAAATCTATACAAGAGATTTTCCAAACTTATGCAGAGCAAGTTCAAAATGAGTATAATGGGTGAGCTGAATTTCTTCCTTGGAATGCAAGTGAAGCAGACTGATGAAGGTATCTTCATTAACCAAGCCAAGTGCATTAAAGATTTACTTAAGAAGTATGGCATGGAATCAACCTCTCCCATGAAAATACCAATTACTCCAGCAACTAAGCTTGACAAAGATGAGAAAGGCAAAAGTATTGACATTACTTAATACAGAGGTATGATAGGCTCTCTTCTATATCTAACTGCCAGTAGACCAGATATAATGTTTTCAACATGTATATGTGCTAGATTTCAAGTTAATCATAAAGAATCACACTTAACTGCTGTAAAGAGAATTTTCAGGTATCTCAAAAGCACACCTCACTTGGGACTTTGGTATCCCAAGGAGTCTTCCTTTGAACTGACAGGGTATACAGATGCTGATTTTGCAGGCTACAAAATCGATAGAAAAAGTACCAGTGGCACCTGTCAATTGCTAGGAAATATACTTGTGTCCTGGTTTAGCAAGAAGCAAAATTCAATATCTACCTCTACAGCAGAAGCTGAATACATTATTGCAGGCATCTGCTATGCTTAAATCTTATGGATGAAAAACCAGCTAGCAGATTATGGATTTGATTTCAAATCTATACCTATTCACTGTGATAACACATAATCCTGTCATGCATTTTAGAACTAACCATATAGAAATAAGATATCATTTTATTAGGGATCATGTACAAAATGGAACTATATATTTACAATACATCCCTACTAAAAACCAACTTGCTGATGTCTTTACAAAACCATTAGATGAATCCAGATTTAATAAATTAATAAGTGAGTTAGGTATGCTAAATCTACAACCATAAATTCTATGCTCTAGTTGGTTCTAACCATGCATATAAAAAGGCTATGTTAAAATCATATAGATGACTAAGGGAAACCACGATCGTGGAGCAGTCTCGACATGACAGAGAAGCCCATTGTGATGACATCATTCCTATCAAATCTATGCAGCCCTTCTGATTAGCGCCTCAGGGATAAACCTGATCCTTAGTTTCAGTCTAAGAGGTTGGCCCTTCCTGAGCTACCTTAACCCAAAAGGAATGCTAATTTAGAGTGCATCACACGAACCTGAAGATACAATGATCGTAGAGCAGTTTCAGTATCTCAACAATCGTAGAGCAACCTCAACGATCGTAGTCGTCCCAAGGGATACACTAGCTCAGGGGGAGCTAAGGGCATATTAGTACTTTACACACTACTTAAAATCGTGGAGCCCTGCAAAACTCGACATGTGCCCCATTCTGCAGATCGGTAGGAGGGAAGTTACAAATACAGTTTGAAAATGTGTTTTGAAAATTCACCTCAGAATTTCAAAAGCTCATTCCTCTCTTTCTGTCTCAAAAGAAACCCTAGCTTTCAGAACGCTCAACAAACCTCTGTTCAAGAAAATCACAATAATCAATAGTTGCTTCCAACATTGTATTTGGTTACCAACTGTGTTTCGACGAATTCAAAACAGATGACCCATAGTTCCATAAAATTTTGACACTTCTAAAGAAAGCTGGTCTCGAAGAAGCGCTGAGTACTAGCACAAGGATTTACCCTAAGTTGGTATAGTAATTTTACTGCAATGGAGTCTACAAAAATGACATCATCACTCCAAAGGTCAAGGGGGCAGATTCGACTCAAAGTTGTAGACATAAACCTAGCCCTATGTTTTAAATCAATGGGACTTTCATCTCTGAGTGTTATCGACTTTCATGAAGGTTTGAAGAGGATGCACCATGAGAAATTTCATGACATCAAAGGATACAAGAAGAAAGAGTTTCCTCAGAAGTATGAATTTTTGGCTGATATTGTTGGGAAATGCATATGCTGCAAGAGCTCTGGTCATGACTCTTTAAATGAGAATCAATTGAATCTCATGACAGCAATCTGCTTCAAAATTCAACTCAACTATTGGGGCTTTGTTCATAGATTGGATCGGAAAGTGGATGCTCAGCTCAAAGAAGACGAAGAGCTTTGGAAAAATGCTCTATGGGAGATATATAAGCATAATTTTTCAATTTGCTTTGGGTGACAAAATTGGAGACACGGAAGGAGAACCCATCAACCCCAATAGAAGAATGACCCAACAGCTGTTTCAAAATTGGAAAAGAAACCCTGCAGAAAATGTAAGGATGATGTTTGCGTCTAGTGGAAGAACTGGTGAAGTAAGGAAATCAGGTCTGGCAGGAAATATATTAGTTATAAGAGAAAAAGAAGAAAAAGAAGAAGAAGAAGAAGAAGAAGTCAATAAAGAAGAACCCATAGCTCTGGTCAGAAAGAGTAAAGGTAATTGAAAGTTAAATGAAAATGTTAGGATGGCAGAAGAACCTCAAGGCTTAACCACTGATTCGCCCCAAGGGGGGTCGAGCAAAGAGATTCTAAAGGAGTGGAAAAAGAAGAAGAAGGATGAGGATAAGGCTGAAGATTGCTCTGAGCCTCAGAAGACAAAACACAACCATAAATCAAAGAAGTCTTCACTCACCACGATCGTAGAGTCATTACTTAATGTAGAGCCCAGACTTGCCATCACTTCAGAGGTGGATGTTGCAACAGTATCTCAGCCTGAACAAACTATCAGAGCTGAAGCTGAAGAGAGTGTTGAGGTTGTGGGTCAGCACAGGAGGACAAAGAGAAAGATTGTCAAGAAATATATTCTTGTCAATGAAGAAGCCTTGAAGGAAGAAGACAGAAGAATAGTTGCTAAAAAAGAGCTGCCCGAAGCAATTGAGGAGAATACAGCTCGTGTTAAGAGGGAGCTTGTGAAGCCCCCAAAATAGGTATACAACACCCATTCTGAGTCGCTAATACATGGTACAGAAAGCAAACTACAACTTCAATAATACAATTGTCGTGCAAAATACACCAACACATACTGTGAGTTTAAATACAAATATTATCTTCTAGACAATATCCACAATCAAATAAGTCCTCATTATAATTATTCATACACTATTTTACAGAAATAGTGAGGACTGCTAAAACATATTTCTAGAACCATCACTCCATACCCCGACTAGATCCTGCTATGTTCTCACCTCCTGAGAAGAAAAATGGAACAAAAAGGAAAAGGGTGAGCTCAATGAGCCAAATAAAGAATATTATGACTAAGATAATATACAACAAATTATCATTAGTCTTCAACAGGGAAAAATCTGATAGAATATAATAGACAACAAGTTTTAGATCAACAAATATAGCGAAAACAATAATCCATTAGAAGAGTCACGTAGAGAATGAGTTTTACTATCTTCTAAGATTTAAAAGTCCATCATCAATATTTTATCCTTGTAACAACAATCAATACACATCTTTAATCAAATATTCATCTTTGCACTACAGCCCAAAGATATTCATTTGTATCACCAGTCGGTCATGTTCATCTCAACACCTGTTCATCTTTGTACTACGGGTCAAAGATATTCATCAGTTAATCATTCATCTTTGCACTACAGGCCAAAGATATTCAGTAACATCATCATTTAAGATTGAGGATGATGAAAAATATTTTAAAAAAAACGAATCTAGTGAGACAAAAGGACAAATATTAGGGATTCGTATCACAGTTTATCCAAGATCAATAATACTCCATAATAACCAATTTTGAAGCAGAATTCAAAAATAAAGATCAAAACATGGATACAATCAAAGATAGTGACCATAATAGACATCTAGCTTGGGCAAAAAGGAAAATTTTCATTTTTATGTGAATAGTGTCGTATTCGTGAATAGTGTCGTATACGTGAATAGTAACCCCAACATAAAAAGGTATAAATTCCACAATAAAATCCATACTAATATTTCGGTATAATGATATTGAAAGAATAACATCATTACGAAAAAAAATAACATCCCTTACCTCAAAGAAACAGTACTTCAGAATGAAATGTCGGATATGATGTTGAATGAAACTTGTACTGAATAGCAACACTCAAAGTACCTAAATACTCATAAAATACGCTCGATAATATAGAGAGAGAAAGAGAAAAAGCTTATGTTTCTGGTGTGATTTTCAATTCTAACTTAGCCCTCTATTTATAGAAAAATGTTAGCACACCGAAGCAGACTTGACCTCCTACCTGATGGCTTTACCTACTACTATTGCCACCCACCATATTTGAAATAAAATTCAGCATATTTCTTCACCAACCACAAGTGGGGCCCATTCAATTCTAGAATTTTCTACCAAAAATCATTTATAACATAATTTCTGAATCAGTCACCTCTTAAAATTCATAACAAATCATACGTTTATTTTTAACGGTTCAAAATTTGTGAACATATATTCAACTTATATATGTATAACATATCCAAAAATCACAGTGATCTAACGGTCGGATTAAAAATTATAACTCACGCAATATATCTCAAGAACACTGGTTTGATTTTTAATACCTCCAATCCGACAAAATATTGATAAAATACCCCAACATTAATTCCTTCAATTTTAGCCACATAAATAAATCCATCATTTATATCCACATAAAATAAATATTTCTTTATCATATAAATCAATAATTAATTATTCACAAATAATATTACAGAATCACAATTATGACAACCAGGCCGTTTCCAGGAAAGAGGGGGCTTTCCGATAAGGATTTTTCCTTACTGGCGCGCAATTAGGTGACCAAACCTCTCCTTAGACAGAACTTTCTAGGCATTGCCAATAATGTTATCTAATAATATTATTCAAATAATTTGAATTATTGATCTGATAATGGGAAATATTGTGCAGTGACAATTATTGAAACAACAATAATATAAACTATCAACGCAGCAATTATTGAACCAATAAAATAAAATATTGAACAGTAATTACTGTAACAATTATTGAGTAGTGCATTCATACGTAAGAATCAATAATTCAAAAATACTGTGCAATACCGTATGCTACTGTACAACCACGCGTATTACTGTATTTTAACCACCGGGTATTCCAACAGTGTTAACGGTAATAACTACGCCGTTATTTATAAAAAAACTCAAACTTGTCGCTTTCTTCTTCCGACAATTATTCCGTTATGGGGCCCACAAATGGTTGCGCCGTCATACGAATATTCTCCAACAGCAAGAATATTCCATAACCAAACGAATATTTTCCAACAACAATGAATATTTTATAATCACTTGCTTATTTTGCAAATTTTGCACATTTCACCCATAACCAAAGCATTATATCAAATTCACTCCTTATTATTTTAAGATAATAAATAGAGAAAATTTAATTTTATTTATAAAATAATTCGGGGTCTTACAACCTCCCCTCCTTATGAAATTTTGTCCTCGAAATTGACGTACGTACCTAGCATTTCAAAAAGGTGAGGGTACCTCGCTTTTATTTCCAATTCCAACTCTTAGGTCATTTCTTCAATAGCATGGTTCCTCCACAAAACCTTAACTTGTGGTGTAACCTTTGTTCGTAGGACATGCTCTTTTCTATCCAAGATCTTGACAGGTACCTCCTCGTACGTTAAATCTTCGGCTATCTCGTCTGGTTCTAACGCAATAATATGGTTTGGGTCGTCCACATATTTACGTAACATCGATACATGAAAAACGTTATGAACACACAACATACTTAGCTTTAAGGCGAATCTATAGGCCATGGTTCTTACTCGATCGAGGATTTCAAATAAATCGAAGGTTTGAGCTTTCTTCTCTTCATCGACTCGTACTTTTAGAATATTGCCTTCTTGCACCTTCTTCTTTATATTCATCAGCTCCAGTGTATAGCTTGAGCGATTTTAACTTTATCAATTAAAGTCGATTCTACTCGTATCATAACGTGGGTCCCTAGAGTCTTTAACTCTATCTTTATTGTTTGTAAATCATATAAAATGGGTCTTTGTGTTCAACAATATCGCACTCATACTCGCGTACGATCTTCTACTCAACGCGTCAGCTACCACGTTCGCTTTTCCAGGATAGTATGGTCAGAACAGGTGCTGAAATGAGTCGCCTCTTGAGCTCTTGGAAAATCTTCTCGCATTCCTCGCTCCATACGAATTTTGCATCTTTCCGAGTCAGCTAAGTTAATGGAGTAGCGATTCGGGAAAATCCTTGCACGAATCTCTGATAGTAACCAGCTAAGCCTATAAAGCTAGATATTTTGATTAATGACTTAGGTTGCTCTCAACTGTGACTCATATCCCAATCTTGGATAACACGTCACAATGGCACCTATCGTTTTACCACCATACCAATATAGCGTCCCCTATGGAGAGTCTGGCTTTGGTGCATTCCACAAAGGAAGTCACCAGATAGAGGCTCGGGTACCAACTTCTATAGTTGGGTTTTTAACTCCTGAAGTTTAATAGGAGCCATTCGATATGAGAATTTTAGAAATCAGTTTTGTACCGGGTTCAAAGTCGATACAAAATTCAATATCACGCTCTGGGGGTAGGCTAGGAAATTCTTCAGAAAATACGTCAGGAGATTTACTAACAACAGAAATATCATTCAAATCTGACGTATTTTTGTTTAAATCCATAACATGGCTAAGAAAGCTTGACATTCGTTTTTCAATAAACGAATGACTTTATGGCTTAATATGAAAGTGTTTGACTTCAATGGTTTGATTGCTTGAATTCAAATAACAGGTTGCTTAGGAATATAAAAACTAACAACTTTATGAAAGCAATCAATTTTGGCATGATGAGTAGTTAACCAATCAATCTCTAAAATCACATCAAAAGCAAGTATCTTTAAAGAGATAAGATTAACAGGTAATGTGATGGTGCCAACTTGGATCAAACAAGATTTATAAATAGTGGATGTAATGAAAGTTTCTCATAACGGAGTCTCCACAGATAAGTCAAAGTCTAATTTCTCCGGAGTCAAGTTTAAACGTTGAGCACAAGCAAGAGAAATAAAATAATGGGTATAACCGGTATCTAACAGGGTATAGACTTCGCAAGAATTTAAGATTAACTAACCCGTGATAATTTCGTTTGGGTTCCTCGCGTTTTGGGCAGTCACGACAAACGCTCTTTCAGAAACCGTCAACTTTGTTTTGTCCGCATCTGCCTTTGGTGCCACCATCCCAGCTGGACTTGATTTCGGTACAGGACAAAATTTAGCAATGTGACCGTCTTTTCCACAACTAAAACATCCCTTGGAAGGCTGTGAACATTTTGGACTTATATGTCCCTCTTCTCTACATCTGTAGCATCTAACTGGCTGTCGTTCTCCTCCCCTAGAATTTGTTGCTGGTGCTGCTGCCGACATCTTCCTGTCATTGTTAAATCTTCTCTTCTTGAAATTTCCACTTGAATTATTTCTTATATTATCTTGGCCATGATTATCACCGAAGTGGTTACTATTTCTGGCATGATAATTTCCTCCACGATGGTTATCATCGCTTCGATGACTGCTGTCACCTCGATGACTCACGCAATATATCTCAAGAACACTGGTTTGATTTTTAATACCTCCAATCCGACAAAATACTGATAAAATACCTCAACATTAATTCTTTCAATTATAGCCACATAAATAAATCCATCATTTATATCCACATAAAATAAATATTTCTTTATCATATAAATCAATAATTAATTATTCACAAATAATATTACAGAATCACAATTATGACAACCAGGCCGTTCCCAGGAAAGAGGGGGCTTTCCGATAAGGATTTCTCCTTACTGGCGCGCAATTAGGTGACCAAACCTCTCCTTAGACATAACTTTCTAGGCATTGCCAATAATGTTATCTAATAATATTATTCAAATAATATGAATTATTGATCTGATAATGAGAAATATTTTGCAGTGACAATTATTGAAACAACAATAATATAAACTATCAACTCAGCAATTATTGAACCAATAAAATAAAATATTGAACAGTAATTACTGTAACAATTATTGAGTAGTGCCTTCATACGTAAGAATTAATAATTCAAAAATACTGTGTAATACCGTATGCTACTGTGCAACCACGTGTATTACTGTATTTTAACCACCGGGTATTCCAACAGTGTTAATGGTAACAACTACGCCGTTATTTATAAAAAACTCAAACTTATCATTTTCTTCATCCGACAATTATTCTGTTATGGGGCCCATAAATGGTTGCGCCGTCGTACGAATATTCTCCGACAGCAAGAATATTCCACAACCAAACGAATATTCCCCGACAACAATGAATATTTTATAACCACTTGCTTATTTTGCAAAATTTGCACATTTCACCCATAACCAAAGCATTATATCAAATTCACTCCTTATTATTTCAAGATAATAAATAGAGAAAATTTAATTTTATTTATTAAATAATTCGGGGTCTTACGGAGCTTCTTGAAGCACCTGAACAAGGAAGTGCTCCAACTGAGGGGTTGCTGTCAAATGATATTCATGAAGCCCCCTTTGCCCCTCAAGAAATCGTAGTCTCTAAAGCTGTGGAAATGGAAAGTGTTGAAGCTATGGAGGTGGAGAAGGCTGAACAACAAAGAAGAAATGAGGAGATGATTGATGTGGTGGAAATCTCAAATGAAGATAATGGAGACATGGAAGAAGAAGAGGATGAAAAAGTTGAGATTATCGCAGTAGGCTGGAATGGATATAGGAGAGCCAATTATAATCAGTTATTCTCCTACTTACCAATAATGTCCTGTTACAGAGCCCTGATTCTCAACTCCTAGGATCACATGTTCTGAACTTACAAAGCTTATCCAGCAATTTCAGTACTAGCTCATGGATTCCCAAACAGCCTCAATTTTTCTCAGAAGCTGACCACAAATCATTCTTCTTCAGAGACTAAACATGAGGTATAATTTATTCCCATCTCTCTTATAGTTAACCACTGCCCTCCATCAAACTTCAATCAATTTTATGAACTGCCAAGATGGTTGGAAGTGGTTCTTCGCCCCCTAAATCAGTTTCCAGCTACAGAATCCCAACATTTTGTAACTGATGAACCTGAAAATACCTAACTTCATATTAGTACAATCTTCAACCACTTTTAACTCCACGAACCTCGATTCTACTCAAATAGTGGAGTCACCTACTCTACCAGCTTCAACAGTCTCCTCTCCTATGACTAAAACCTCTATTCCTGCCCCTCACTTAGACATTCCTTCTTCATCACACAACAACTATTTTGACCTTGCTCTTGCTCTATCAAATCTGCAAG
This sequence comes from Panax japonicus, assembly GCA_020205505.1. Classification (NCBI taxonomy): domain Eukaryota; kingdom Viridiplantae; phylum Streptophyta; class Magnoliopsida; order Apiales; family Araliaceae; genus Panax; species Panax japonicus. Next base: position 10,202,729 of record CM035110.1, on the reverse strand, counting down.
AACAAAATACAAAAACCTCTCCTACGAACATTCAAAAAATTCTTGAGCATCTCTCAGCTCTTCCCACCAAATCTGAGCTGACTCATGTGTCACAAAAAGTGACCACAGAAGATCTAGAAATTAACTCTCTGCTTGTTCATACACGGTTAAAACACTTGATCGATGTTGCCAACACTCTTCTTAGCAACCTGAGTTCTCACAAAGAAGCTCCAGGAAATCATCAAGGAAATGATCAATAACATAAATAAAAGGGATCAAATTCACTTCCAATCTACCTAGAAGCAAAAGGAAGCAGTCATCCTTCTTCAGAAGAACCAGAAGGCTTAAAACAAACTCTTTATGGATAGCCTCTCAAGCCTACGATCTTCTATGAATGAATTCTAAGCATACTCTATGAATCAGATGCAATAAACAAACACTATCTTGGTCATTCTGCAAAAACACAAATCATAAACTGATTCTCTGGTTCAAGAAAATTGTGAAGACATTTTTCAATCAAGGAATTAACTCTACGAACTTGTTCAAGGCATGAATCGTCTGTCAGAAGACATTTGAACTCTGGATGCTGACATAAAGGGGGAGATTAAAGATTAAAGACAAACTATCTGGTGTGATTTTCAATTCTAACCTAAGCACCCTATTTATAGGAAATTGCTTAGAACACTAAAGCAGAAAATTTAATAAAATATTAATATATATATTAAATTTTCTACGCCCACCTTGAATCATCTCATTTCAGCATGTTTAACAATAAGTGGGGCCCACCAACCATAACAAAAACATTTTTATTAAAAAAAATATTTAAAACTTCAAAAATTAATTATTCCGGAACTTCAATAATTCATAATAAATAGCCCTTTTATCAGAAAAATTCAAATCTTATGTTCATTTCATAGGAAATTCAATTTTCTACAACTTTGTAAGTTTAAGTTTTTCCAAATTCTAAACAGAAACTAACTGAAATCCACATACGGACGATTTTACATGCTATAATCAAATTTCAGTCAAGAAATGGGGTCCACAAACATAAAAAAATATGTTTTAAATATTTGTAGTAGCAAAAATACTCTTTTTCCTCATTTATTCATATATCCCACATTCATTATAAAAATATCACCATTATTATATTATTAAAATATAATAATATATTTAAATGAATTATTTTATCAAAAAAGATAAAATATCAATTTTTAAACGATTGTCACATTAAAAATTTCCTCCATCTATATCCACATAAAATGAATATTTTCCTTATCATATAAATTAATAATTAATTATTCACAAATAATGTTACAGAATCACAATACTAACAACCAGGCCGTTCCCAGGAAAGAGGGGGCTTTCCAATAAGGATTTCTCCTTACTGACGCGCAATTAGGTGCCCAAATCTCTCCTTAGACATAACTTTCTAGACATTGCTAATAATGCTATCTAATAATATTATTCAAATAAAATGAATTATTGATTTGATAATAGAAAATACTGTGTAGTGACAATTATTGAAACAACAATAATATAAATATCAACGTAGCAATTATTGAATCAATAAAATAAAATATTGAACAGTAATTACTGTAACAATTATTGAGTGGTGTTTTCTTACGTAAGAATCAATAATTGGTTCAATACCGTGTGCTACTATATTTTAACCACCGGGTATTCTAACAATATTAACGGTAACAACTACGACGTTATTTATAAATAACTTATACTTTTCGTTTTCTTCATACAATCGCTTTTCGTTATGGGGCCCACACAAGGCTGCGCCGTCGTACAAATATTCCACGACAGTAAGAATATTCCACGACCAAACGAATATTTCCCGACAACAATGAATATTTTATAACCACTTGCTTATTTAAAATATTTGCGCATTTTACCCATAACTAACCATATTAATCAAATCAACCCTTACTATTTTAAAATAATAAATAGAGGAAATTTAATTTTATTTATAATAAGTTGAGGTCTTACAGTCATGCTACAAAATTATAGCACTGGAATGGCTTAACAACATTACATAAGCAAGATCTAAGTCGGTCAAACAGTTTGTCAGAAGTTGTTCTTCACTTTTCTGGAATTTCCAGAAACGGGTTTTTGTGCTTGGTCAACCAACTTTGACACTTAATAACTTGGATCCTGGTGATTATTTAAGTGTGGTGATGACATAGACTTGTAGTCCATATGACAAAGTACAAGTGTTGCACTATGGTGATCTAACAACATAACAAGAAGAAGAACTAAACCTTCAAAAAGCTTGTCAGACCATATTTTTTGATTTTTTGGGTTTTCCAGAAAATTTTTCATGACTGGTCAACGGGTTTTAACCGTGAATAACTTGCGATCCACACATGTTATGGCGAACAATTTAACTGTAGTGTTCCATTAGGGTCCATCGTGCTTACTTTTATGTACTTTGGGTAGCGGGATGAGAGCGTTTATACATTGGGGTACGAATGGTAAAAGGGTCTATACTTCGGAGTTGAATTTGTAATTAACATATATATATATATATATATATATATATATATATATATATATATATATATATATATATATATATATATATCAGTTTCTCTCTCTATCTCAGTTCTCTCAAAATAAAAATCCCAAAAAGGAAGTTATTATAGTAGGTGAGGAGAGATAAAAAGGAGGGGTTAAAAGAGATAGTAGCGTTAAAAGTTCTAAATAGAACCAATGGTATAAATGGCTATAACAAATATTTTAATATCATTTTATATTTTTTTCTCTCCCATAAAAAAATCTCATTTAATATATTTGAAAGTATTAAAGAGGTATTTTGTTGTATGTTTAATTTTAAAAGTAATAAATTTGTTAATTTTATTATTTGTTGAAAATTGTAAATTGTTAATTTAGTAATAATTACTTGATAGGAAAACGAGAATGAACAATTTTAAAATCGAAATTGTTATTTATATTACTGTTAGTAGAAAATGACTTTTTGTATCAAATATTAAAATTATGAAATAGGGCATTTTCTTGTAATAGACTGGGTATGATCTAATAATCAACTTCAGCCTTTTATTTTAAATTAGGTTGTTACATGGTCAAAATATTTTAATATTATTCAATATCGTAATCATCTCATCTAAAATATAAAGAGGGAAAATTTGAATTTGGAGAGAATACGGATTGTTGAAAATTGGTTTTTAGATTTTTAAGTTTTTGGGGGAGAGAGTTCAACTTTTTTATGGGTCATGTGGGTCAATGGCTGCTGCTGCTGCTGCTTTTTTTTGTTGCAATTGCAGTGTTTTAAATAATACAGTTTCTTAATTGCAGTTTTTTAGTTTTATTTTTTTACTTTAGTGAGCTAGTGCACAAAACGTGCTAACTTCAACGGGTTTAAGTATATTTTTGCCCTTTATTCTTTTAACTGTTTTCATTATTTGTGATATTAATAGTGAAGAACATTTTAAATGGCATTTTCTCTGAAGTTGAGAATTGAGATAGTTGTTTGTGCTACCATAATCACCCAAGTTGGTGATATGCTTGCTTGCTTGCTTGCATCAGTAAAACCCTTTAGATATGGAGTCTGCACCAGGCTGATGCACTTTATCATCCCTTACTTATTGTAGGAGTTTCTTCATTGGTTTGTTCTGTACTGCTTTTTTTCATCTTGGTCACTAAACTCTAAAGTCCCATGCCCAATATTTCATACAGATATTAACTCCCGAACTAAGCCAAGGACCAGTTTAACTGTTTTCCATGGAAATTTATTAAATGCCCCATCCCCATCTATTATCTATATGTTGTGAGATCCGATCCTTTCCACATCAAATTGGTATATTATCTGAACCATCCCTCACCATATACACATTACTGACTTGCACATGTTTATTAACATCAATTAATCATTTTAATCATAATAATAAAGTATGTAAAATAAAGGAGAGGTTTAATTTTGATACTTGTGGCCCGTGGCCCAAGCATTATGGGTGTAAACAACTCCGACCTTGTTTTGTTGCCACAACGGTATTTGAATCCTTAAATCTTTCTTATACAATTTGCAGGGAGGGAAGGAAGCCAAATACTGACACTTTGTAATCTTGTTATAGACATAATCATGTAAAAGACCAAGACAAACCAACATAAAACAGATTACATAACTATTTATAATCAATCATATATGTTTACAAGATAGGTGCTAGTCACGTATATAATAAATTAGTATTCTAAAAAAATGTCAAGAATCGAGTTCAACAGCACCAGGCAGGTTAATTGTCTATAACATGCAGAACCCATGAACTTTAGCACAGCAAAAATTGAAGTTTCTGGACCTCAAAACACAGCTATCATCATGGTACCAAACTTCTTATTAAATGAACCCAACCAAAATTTATTGACAAACTCAAATTTCTATTAGCTTTGCAAGTCCAGATAATTAAGTTAATAATAAACATCAATAGCCAAGAACATATTAATCAGAGCAACTCCCATCATCATACCATAACAAACCATCCGAAAATTTAACTAGCATTACCAAAATATCAGTTTAAATCACCATAATTTGTCCCGCATCATTCTCAAGCAAACCAAAAAAAGAAGCATAGTAAGATATTATAGAGGAGAGAGCTAAAAATGAACTAGTGCAGGGGGTAAAAAAATAACTTAATCAACTTCTTCCATCTTGCTGCCCTCAGCATCAGCATCAGCTTCCTCCAACGGGGGCATGTCCGACTCGACTTCACCAGCTTCGTCATCAATGCTCAGACCAAGCTTCAACATCCTGTGGATCCTGTTACCGAAGGTGTTTGGCTCGTCCAGGCTGAAACCAGAGGTAAGCAATGCAGTCTCAAACAGCAACAGAACAAGGTCCTTCACAGATTTGTCATTCTTGTCAGCATCAGCCCTCTTTCTGAGCTCCTCCATTATTGGGTTCTCGGGGTTGATCTCCATTGTCTTCTTGCTTGACATGTAACCAGCCATGCTCGAATCCCTCAATGCCTGAGCCTTCATGATCCTTTCCATGTTGGCTGTCCAGCCATATTCGCCGGTCACCAAACAACAAGGTGAGTCCACAACACGGTCAGACACGATAACCTTCTCAACTCTATCACCCAAGACATCCTTGACAACCTTGCACAGACCCTCAAACTTCTCCTTTAGTTCCTCCTTTTTCTTCTTCTCGTCTTCACTCTCCTCAAGCTTGAGGCCTTCCTTTGTAGCAGACACTAATTTCTTGCCCTCAAATTCCTTCAGCTGACCAACAGCATACTCATCAATGGCATCAACCATGAAGAGGACCTCATAACCCTTCTTCTTCAGCCTCTCAAGGAAGGGAGAGTTCTCAACGGCCTTCTTGCTCTCTCCAGTTATGTAATAGATGTCACTCTGACCATCCTTCATTCGTGTCACATAGTCCTTCAAGCTAGTCATCTCGTCCCCACTCTTTGTGGAGTGGTATCTGAGCAATTCAGCGATCTTGGTCTTGTTCTGGGAGTCCTCATGGATACCAAGCTTGAGGTTCTTTGAGAAAGCCTCATAGAATTTGTTGTAATCCTCCTTGTTCTCAGCAATCTCAAAGAAGAGCTCAATGCACTTCTTAACCAAGTTCTTGCGGATGACCTTGAGGATCTTGTTTTGCTGCAACATCTCCCTAGAAATATTGAGGGGAAGATCCTCAGAATCCACAATACCCTTCACAAAGCCCAAGTATTCAGGGATCAACTCCTCGCAGTTGTCCATGATAAACACACGGCGGACATAAAGCTTAATGTTGTTAGGCTTCTTCCTTGTATCAAAGAGGTCAAAGGGTGCCCTCTTAGGAACAAATAGAATAGCCTTGAACTCCAGCTGTCCCTCAACAGAGAAGTGCTTCACATTCAAGTGCTCTTCCCAATCGTTTGTAAGGCTCTTGTAGAAAGCAGCATACTCCTCCTTGGTGATCTCCTCTGGCTTCCTCATCCAAATGGGCTTTTGCTTGTTTACCAAGGACCACTCATGAGACACTTCCTTAATCTTCTTCTTTTTCTTCTCTTCCTTCTCCTTCTCTTCATCAACCTCCTCTACCTTTCCTTCCTCCTCCTTCTTCTCTTCTTCATCCTCATCGTCTGAAATTTCTTTTTCAGTTGTTTTCTCAATCCACAAAGAGATTGGGTAGCTGATAAACTCTGAATGCTTCTTGACCAGATCCTTGAGCCTGCGTTCCTCGAGGTATTCTAGCTGGTCCTCTTTGAGATGGAGAACAATTTTAGTACCCCTGCCAAGTACCTCACCAGAAGTATCTCTGGTAACTGTGAAAGACCCACCAGCTTGAGACTCCCATACATACTGTTCATCATCATTGTGCTTTGTGGTTACAATGACTTTCTCAGCAACCAAGTAAGCAGAATAGAAACCAACACCAAACTGTCCAATCATGCTGACATCAGCTCCAGCAGCAAGAGCTTCCATGAACTCTTTAGTGCCAGACCTTGCAATGGTACCCAAATTGTTTACCAAATCTGCAAATTTAAAAATGACTCATGAGCAATACAATTCCATACAAAAAAACTGACTTTTAAGCTCAAGATTGTTTAATGTCACTACTTACCGGCCTTGGTCATGCCAATTCCACTATCAACAATGGTTAAGGTATTGTTGGTTTTGTCCGGAATAATGTGGATGAAGAGCTCGGGTTGGGAATCTAGCTTGCTCTTATCAGTCAAACTCTCAAAGCGAATCTTATCTAAAGCCTGACATGATTCAATAAAATATTAATTTCCAGAATAAAAATTAGCAGACCACATGTGCCACAAAAAGTAAAAACATTAACGAGTATTAGCATTGCTTGAAGGAAACTGCTCAATATACAGTAAACACAGAATAATTATCACTGCCATCAAAATAAACCACCCCTCCAATACTCCCAACTGAATTATCTGAAATAAACATACTTCAAAAAAACATAAGTAATTGCTATACCAAATTATACACAATAAGACAATTTCTGAATAATAACATGGCTTTGGGTTAAAATACCATACAAAATAAAGTAGTTTGCCACTCATAAAATCTGATTCTCATTAAAGCTTCAATGATAAATTAAACTATAAAAACAGAGAATCCAAAACAACTTAAAACTCTGAAATTAACCATAAAGACCATCCTTAGATATGATCACAAAGTTCACTAATTGACCGGGAAACGTTATAAAAAACATTAAATTAATCAACAGATGCCTAATTCCCATATGATTGAATAAATTTTAAATTAATCAACAAAAACATCAGACGCCTAATTCCTAGTACATGTTAACTAATATGTAAAAGACCAATAGCTAAGTTTCTCTGTTCGAACCTAATCAGTGTATACAATGAAGACTGAATTTTTCTTGGAGAATATAAAATACATCATAATAACAAATTCAGACATCTAATACATTATACATATCAGTGACTCCAATACTGAACAAATACAGCATCGTATTGAATTTGATAATTCAAGGTAAAGTGGTAAACCGAACATAAAACATAATCGATCTAATTCAGAAGAAAATTCATCAAAATATTATAAAAGACAGACAACTTCAGATAAAAAGCGTAAAACTCACATCAGAAGAGTTGCTGATAAGCTCACGGAGAAAGATCTCCTTGTTGCTGTAGAAGGTGTTGATGATCAAACTCAAGAGCTGGTTGATCTCAGCTTGGAACGCAAACGTCTCTGTATCCGCCATTATCGATAAGCTTTAATTTCTCTCTCCTAAGAGACGATCGAAGAGTAGAGATCTAGCGTTTATAGAGAGCAAAAGAGGCTGATGAGTTAAAGTGGAGGAGAGAAGAACTGAGGAAGCGCGATTATATAGGTCTCCGTTAGGGTTTCTAGATCCTTCTGTTGGAAAATTAATCCTATTTTGTTTTCCTTTATGTTGAGTGGGGCGATTAATTCACCCTTTAGGGAACAAAAGTACGATTGTACCACGTCTTTAAATATGACGAGGAGTGTGATAGTATCCAATCAGCGGTGTCATTCATGTGATTAGATACTACTAGGGTGATGAAAACATTAATTTTGATAGACGAAAAGTCTTTGATTGGGCAAACCGGCTGTGAGTGGTCCCCCCACTAACAAAATGTGAGAGGCTGTTTGGGTTTTTCCAGAAAAGGTCTACTATATCCCATACATGTACACCGAGTTCCAAGTTAAGAATCAAAATTAGTGTAGACACGTAAATTATCTGTATGTTAGCACTATATTAGATATAAATTCGCGCATTATTGCGGAATTATTTAATTTTTTAATAATAAATGTGTACGTATAATTAATAAATTAAATTATAATAAGAAGATGATAGATTGTTATGCGATAATCAAATTTTACACAGAAAAACAAATGAATATATATTACAAATGAATATAAGTATGTGACTATTATTTTTAGGCTAATAACAAAGTAAGTGACCTCAACTTGTGGACAAATCATTTTTTATGCTCTTCTCTTTTTCTATTCAAGACATTATGTAAGTGAACTGTATCAAGTTTTTGAAAGAAAAAAAAACATTTGTTATAGTTTGTCAATACTTATTTTTAACGAATGACACATTAAACAGTGAGCATAAATCTTATTTTTAATTGTAAAAATAACTATAAGTAAACAAAAGTATAAGAATTGTTTTGGGACAGTAGAAAATGGCATGTTGTACACCAATTACCAATTACATATTTTTCCCGAGACAAATATGAAATTACACATTCAGCTAATCAAAAGTAATTATGTGTACTTTGATTAGTAATCCGATTCTTTCATCTCATGGAAGTAACGCCCAGAAGGTGCGCCATCAGGCAACAAAGCTACCATTGTAGGAGCTCTAGCACCTACCTCTGGGGTCAAGTGTCCTGTTTGAAAAGGGTCCTGTCTCCCAAGAAGTTTCAGAGTCTCCTCAAGCATACCAGCACAACAAAATCCATTTATAATGGTGTTATGAGTTACTAAATTAAGCTCAATCTCCCTTTTCTCCATGTCTGCAATAAGCTCAAATGCTACTGTGAAGTTGTTCACTTTGAAGAGATCATTCAATAGCTCATTAAAAGAAGTAGCGTTAGGTGAGCATCCATTATTTTCCATCTGATCAAACAATTTCATTGCCCAATCTATTTTTCCTTCAGCACACAAACCTTTAATAAATGTGTTCAACATAACTGTTGTGACGCCCCAAAAATAGGTATATATCACCCATCTTGAGTCGCCAAATACATGGTACAAAATTCAAATACAAACTAATAATACAGCAGTCGTGTAAAATACGACAAAACATATGTTGTGAGTTTAAATACAAATATTGTCTTCTAGACAATATCCACTCTCAGAATAAGTCCTCATTACATTTATTGTCACACTATTTAACAGAATAGTGAGGACTAGTAGCTAATACTATCATCCGGACCATCACTCCATTCCCCGACTCGTCCCAGCTACGTTCTCATTTCCTGAAGAGAACAGTGAAAGAAAGGGTGAGCTCAACGAGCCCAGCAAGAAATATTATGACTAAAATAATACAGAATAAATTATCATTAGTCTCCAACAATGTTAAACTGATAAAATACAATAGACATCAAGTTTAACTGCAGCGGAACAAGCAATCCATTAAAAGAGTCAAGTAGAGAATAAAATCTACTATCTTTTATGTTTTAAAAGGTTTTTCATCACTTTTATCGCTGGGACTCAACTAAATAAATAATCCACATCATCCCTGCACTACGGTCAAGGATATTCATTAGGGTCACAACCACAAATTCCATGCACTACGGGCCAATGATATTTGTATATTCATCAATGGTTATGATCATGCCAACAACTGTCCATCACTGCACTACGACCAATGAGGACTTTTACCACATTATTTATAACATTACGGTCATGATTACACCGAATAATCCCTGGTCATAATCATACCAAGTCCATCTATTCACTACAGGCCACAGATGACTTTAAAAAAATATAAACATGAGGATGATGACAATGATATAAGAATTCAATAAAACAAGTTCAAGAATTAATTTGTCCAGGAATCAATAAAGTTCAAATTGTCAACATGATACTTCTTTGTAAGGTAAAATTCATGAATGCTCAGAAGAATATTTCCATGAAAAGATACTGGATGAAGCGCAAGTATCAAGGATATTCCAATAATTTCATGGAGTATAGAAGTCACCATGCATGCAGTACTTCGCATAGACAGATTATTCTAATAGAATAATAAATAAAGAATAATAAAGACTGAACCAGGTCCGGTGTAAAACACACAGACAAGATATTCCAACAGAATAATAATAAATAAAGAATAATAAAGACGGAACTAGGTCCGGTGTAAAACACACAGACAGGATATTCCAACAGAATAATAATAATGACAGAATAATAAAGACGGAACCAGGTCCGGCGTAAAGCACAGACAGAATGTTCCAACGGAATAATATAGACAGAATAATAAAGACGTCACCAAGTATAGGGTAGACCACGTATACAGGTTATTCCAACAGAATAATAAGAAATGGAATAACAACAGTTCTCTTCATGAATAAGAAATAATAACACCCCTTACCGTTAAAGAAACTGAATATAGGAAAAGAAAGGTAGCAAACTTCTCTTTTTCTTTCTCTATAAAATTTTCTCTCTCTGGAGTTCAGTGAATTCGTAAGGAAATAATGAAGGAATGAGCTTCTATTTATAGAAAAATGGAATGCATAGTAACTAACTCATAAACGGTCCAGATTGATTTACTTTAATCTGACGGTTCATATTTAAAACAAAATCTTTTAAATAAAATATAATATATATATATATACTAATAATAATTGAACTCCCCCCCCCCCCCCACTTTGTCAAACTAAGCCACAATAATACTCCCCCACGTTTCAAAATCATATTATATATATATTATATATATATATATATATATATTAACATTACATTACCTATCAAATAAACAACTCCCGTGGAAAACCATCAGACAACTTCCTTCTTCAATTTCAAACATAGGCCCCAGTGGGCCCCCACCTATTATTATATAAAATAATTTTTTATCGATTATTTTGAAAAAATAGGTAAATGGGGGTCAATAAAATAAGCAAAATGAATGACTTTTCACGTAAGCATTAATAATCAATACCGTGTGCTATTATGCAACCACGCGTATTACTGTACTTTTACTACCGAGTAGTTCAACAGTATTAACGGTAAAACTTCCGCCGTTATTTTCAATAAAATATTTTTGTCGTTTTCTCAATCCGACAATAATTTTATTGTGGGGTCCACCAATGATTGTACCGTCGTATGGATATTCCCTGACAAAAAGAATATTTCCCGACCAATCGAATATAATATGACAACTTGCATACTTTGCAAAAATTATAATTATTACCCACAACTATAACATTATATCATAATATTAAAAATTATAATTATAAAAAATTCATCTTTATTCAAAAAGTTGGGGTCTTACAATCTCCCCTTCTTAAGAAATTTCATCCTCGAAATTAGGGTACGTATCTGGTATATCGAAGAGGTAAGGATACCTTGATTTCATTTTAGATTCTAACTCCCAGGTCATTTTCTCAACATCGTGGTTCCTCCATAACACTTTGACTTGAGGTATAACCTTGGAGCGTAAAATATGTTCCTTCTTATCCAAGATTTGAACAGGAACCTCTTTATACGTTAAATCTTCCGCTATTTCGTCTGGTTCTAACTCAATAATGTGGTTCGGGTCTTCCACATATTTACATAACATGGATATGTGAAAAATGTTATGAACACGAGACATACTTGGCAGTAAAGCGAGTCTATAGGCCACAGTTCCTACCCGATCGAGGATTAAAAATGGGCCAATGAATCGAGGATTGAGCTTTCCTCTCTTTTCAAATCTAGTAACTCCTTTCCATGGAGCAACACGTAACAACACATGATCCCCTATATCAAATTTCACGTCCTTTCGATGAAGATTAGCATAACTCTTTTGTCGATCTTGTGAGGTTTTTATACGTTGTCGGATCGTTTGAATCTTTTTCGTAGTCATACGTACCAACTCCGGTCCTAACAACGTTGCTTCACCCACCTCATCCCAACATACTGGAGAACGACACTTTCTTCCCTACAACGCCTCGAATGGAGCCATGCCAATACTTGCTTGATAACTGTTGTTGTATGAAAACTCCACCAACGATAAGAACTTGTCCCAACTTCTCTTGAAATCAAGGACACAGAGTCTTAATAAATCTTCAAGAGTTTGAATAGTCCTCTCTGATTGTCCGTCCGTCTGAGGATGATATGCTGAACTAAATCGTAAATCCGTGCCCATAGTCTTTTGCAAACTAACACAAAATCGTGAAGTGAATCTTGGGTTTCGATCAAAAACTATGGATACTGGCATACCATGCAGTCTTACAATCTCATTTATGTACATACGAGCAAGGCGTTCAAGTGTATAAGTTTCTTGTATTGGTAAGAAGTGAGCAGACTTGGTCAATCTATCAACAATGACCTAAATTGCATCAATGCCTTGAGAAACCTTGGGAAGACCAGTAACGAAATCCATGGTAATGTGCTCCCACTTCCATTCTAGAATTTCTAGTGGTTGCAATGGACCTTTTGGTACTTGATGCTCCGCCTTGACTCGTTGACAAGTTAGACACCTTGAGATAAACAGCGCTATCTCTCTCTTCATATTGCTCCACCAAAATGTATGACGAAGATCACAATACATTTTGGTACTCCTAGGATGGATTGCAAACAATGTGTTGTGCGCCTCCATCATGATTTTATACTTTAACTCAGGATCGTTAGGAACATAAAGTCTGGAGTTGACTCGAAGTATTCCTTCATCATCAATTCTTGCTTCCGGCATAGCACCTTCTTACACCTTCTTCCTCATACGCATCAGCTCCAGGTCTGTAGTTTGAGCAGCTTTAACTTTATCAATTAAAGTCGGTTCTACTCGTATATTTGCCATCATCACGTGGGTCCCTAGAGTCTTTATCTCTATCTCCATCCTTTGCAAGTCATACAAAATGGGCCTTTGCGTTAACAATATCGCACTCGTACCCGCATATGATCTTCTACTCAATGCGTCAGTTACCACGTTCGCTTTTCCAAGATGGTATTGGATGGTATGATCATAATCTTTCAATAGTTCAAGCCAACGTCGTTGTCGCATGTTGAGTTCCTTTTGAGTGAAGAAATATTTGAGGCTTTAATGATCCGTAAAGATCTCCACCTTCTCCCCATACAAGTAATGCCTCTAAATCTTTAGTGTGAAGACAACAACTGCCAACTCTAGATCATGATTAGGATAATTTCTCTCATATTCTTTGAGTTGTCGTGAGGCATAGGCTATGACTTTCCCATGTTGCATGAGAACACATCCTAACCCTTTGTACGAAGCATCACTGTAGATGACAAATCCCTCCGAGCCAGATGGTATTGTCAGAACAGGTGCTGAAATGAGCCTCCTCTTGAGTTTTTAAAAACTCTTCTCACATTCCTCGCTCCAACCGAACTTTGTATCTTTCCGAGTCAGCTGAGTTAGTGGAGTAGCGATTCGAGAAAATTCTTCCACGAATCTCCGATAATAACCAGCTAAACCGAGAAAGCTACGTACTTCGGTCACTGATTTAGGTTGCTCCCAGCTTTGAATAGCTTCAATATTTGTTGGGTCAACAAATATTCCATGACTTGAATAATTCACAATAAATAAAAATAAATAAAACTTCCAAAAATCAATTATTTCAGAACTTCGGAACTTCAATAATTCACAATAAATAGCCCTTTTGTCAGAAAAATTCGAAACACATATCCTTTCCATAGGAAATTTCATTCTCTACAACTTTACAGAAGAAAGTTTTTCCAAATTCTAAACAGAAATTGACCGAAATCCACAAACGGACGATTTTACAGGTTATAATCAAATTTCGGTCAAGAATTGGGGTCTACCGACACACAAAACATGTGTTAATCATTTAATGCCACAAAAATACTCTTCCTTCTCATATACTCATATATTTCACATTCATTGTAAAAATATCACCATCAATATATTATTAAAATAATATATTTAATTGAATTATTTTATCAGAAAAAGATAAAATATTAATTTTCAATAATTGTCACATTAAAAAAAATTTCTCCATCTATATCCACATAAAATAAATATTTTCCTCATCATATAAATCAATAATTAATTATTCACAAATAATATTACAGAATAACATTACTGACAACCAGGCAATTCCCAAGAAAAATGGGGCTTTCCAATAAGGATCCCTCCTTACTGGCGCGCAATTAGATGACCAAACCTCTCCTTAGACAAAATTTTCTAGACATTGCCAATAATGTTATCTAATAATAATATTAAGATAATATGAATTATTGCTCCGATAATAGAAAATACTGTGTAGTGACAATTATTAAAACAATAGTAATATAAAATATCAACGCAGCAATTATTGAATCAATAAAATAAAATACTGAACAGTAATTACTGTAACAATTATTGAGTAGTGTCTTCTTACGTAAGAATCAATAATTGGTGTAATACCGTGTGCTACTGTATTTTAACCACCGGGTATTCCAACAGTATTAACGGTAACAACTACGCCGTTATTTATAACCAACTTATTCTTGTCGTTTTCTTCATCCAGTCGCTTTCCGTTATGGGGCCCACATAAGGCTGCACCGTCGTACAAATATTCCCTGACAGTACGAACATTCCACAACCAAACGAATATTCTCCGTCAACAATGAATATTTTGAAACCACTTGCTTGTTTGAAATAATTGCGCATTTTACCCATAACTTACCACATTAATCAAATCAACCCTTACTATTTCAAGATAATAAATAGAGGAAATTGAATTTCATTAAATAATAAGTTGGGGTCTTACACATGTACTTTTTAAAATACATAACACAATATGTATTATGTAATTGATATTCATTATCCATTACTGTGTAGGTACAACCTTTTCAACTGTACAATCATCGACCAATGGATGATGTTGTTATATTTGGTAATGTAAGTTTATCATCTGATTAACTCTCTCTAAATATATCTTATTGATTTCTTAATAACTTATTTATTTTAATTTATTTTCATTAATGCCGTGATAGATGGATGATGTGACACCCCCAAAATAGGTATACAACACCCATTCTGAGTCGCCAAAATACATGGTGCAGAAACAACTATAACTTTATTAATACAATTATCGTGCAAAATACGACAATACATAAACTGTGAGTTTAAATACAAATATTATCATCTAGACAAAATCCAAACTCAAATAAGTCCTCATTATAATTATTGATACATTATTTTATAAAATAGTGAGGACTACCAAAACAACTTCTAGAACCATCATTCCACACCCCGACTAGTACTCGCTACATTCTCGCCTCATGAGAAGAAAAATGGAACAAATAGGAAAAGGGTGAGCTCAACTAGCCTAGTAAAGAATATTATGACTAAGATAATATAGAACAAATTATCATTTGTCTTCAACAGGGTAAAAATCTGATAAAATACAATAGACAACAAGTTTCAGATCAATATTCGCAGTGGAAACAATAATTCAAAGAAGAATTACGTAGAGAATGAAATCAACTATTATCTATAAATTTAAAAGTCCATCATCAATATTTTATCTTTGTAACATCAATCAATATACATCTTGAATCAAATATTCATCTTTGCACTACAGGCCAAAGATATTCATCAGTTGGTCATGTTCATCTCAATACCTGTTCATCTTTGCACTACGGGCCAAAGATATTCATCAAAAAATCATTAATCTTTGCACTACAGGCCAAAGATATTCAGTAATATCATTATTTAGGACTGAGGATGATGAAAAATATTTTAAAGAAAACGAATCTAGTGAAACAAAAGAACAAATATTAAGGATTCGTACTTTAAACAATCTGAGTTCAAAAAAATACTTCATAAATAATCATAGTGAAGTAAAATTCAAGAATGATCAAAACATGGATACAATCAAAGTTAGTATCCATAAAAGATATCTTGGACAAAAAATGAAAATTTAATTTTCTGTGAATAGTGTCGTATTTGTGAATAGTGTCGTATACGTGAATAGTGTTGTATACGTGAATAGAAACCCCGACACTAAAAGACAAGAATTTCACAAGAAAAATCTTACCAATATTCCGGCATAATGATATTAGAAGAAATAATATCATATTTAAAAAATAACACCTCTTACCTCGAAAAGACAGTACTTCTGACTGGAATACTGGATATAGTACTGAAGGGATCTTGCACCGTATAACAACACTCAAAGTATCCAAATACTCACAAGAATACGCTCGATAATATAGAGAGAGAAAACTTCAGTTTCTGGTGTGATTTTCAATTCTAACCTAAGCACCCTATTTATAGGAAATTGCTTAGAACACCAAAGAAGAAAATTTTATAAAATATTAATATTATTAATTTTTATTCCTACGCCCACATTTAGAGATCTGAATTCAGCCATTTCAACAACCAATGGGGCACATCAAACATATCAAAAACATTTTTCTTTTAAAACAAATTTAAAACTTTTGAAAAATAATTATTTCGGAACTTCAGAACTTCAATAATTCATAATAAATAGCCCTTTATCAGAAAAATTCGAACCTCATGCTCTTTCCATAGGAAATTCCATTCTCTACAACTTTGCAGAAGAAAGTTTTTCCAAATTCTAAACAGAAATTGACCGAAATCCACAAACGGACGATTTTACAAGGTATAATCAAATTTCAGTCAAGAAATGGGGTCCACAAACATGAAAAACATGTTTTAAACATTTATTGAAACAAAAATACTCTTCCTCCTCATTTATTCATATATCTCACATCCATTGTAAAATATCACCATTATTATATTATTAAAATATAATAATATATTTAAATGAATTATTTTATCAGAAGAGATAAAATATCAATTTTCAACAATTGTCACATTAAAAATTTTCTCCATCTATATCCACATAAAATAAATATTTCCCTTATCATATAAATCAATAATTAATTATTCACATATAATATTACAGAATCACAATACTGACAACCAGGCAGTTCCCAGGAAAGAGGGGGCTTTCCAATAAGGATTTCTCCTTACTGGCGCGTAATTAGGTGACCAAACCTCTCCTTAGACAGAACTTTCTAGACATTTCCAATAATGTCATCTAATAATATTATTCAAATAATATGAATTATTGATTTGATAATAGAAAATACTGTGTAGTGACAATTATTGAAACAACAATAATATAAAATATCAACGTAGTAATTATTGAATCAATAAAATAAAATATTTAATAAGTAACTAATGTAACAATTATTGAGTAGTGCCTTCTTACGTAAGAATCAATAACTGGTGCAATACTGTGTGCTACTGTGTTTTAACCACCAGTTATTCCAACAGTATTAACGATAACAACTACGACGTTATTTATAAACAACTTATACTTGTCATTTTTTTATCTAATCGCTTCTTGTTATGGGGCCCACACAAGGATGCGCCGTCGTACGAATATTCCCCGACGGTAAAAATATTCCACGACCAAACGAATATTCTCCGATAAAAATGAGTATTTTATAACCACTTGCATATTTGAAATATTTGTGCTTTTTACCCATAACTAACCACAATAATAAAATCAACCCTTACTATTTCAAAATAATAAATAGAGGAAATTCAATTTCATTAATAATAAGTTGGGGTCTTACAACCTCCCCTCCTTATGAAATTTCGTCCTCGAAATTGACGTGCGTACCTGGTGTTTCAAAAAGTTGAGGATACCTCGCTTTCATTTTCGTTTCCAACTCCCAAGTCATTTCCTCAATAGCTTGGTTCCTCCACAAAACTTTGACTTGTGGTATGACCTTGGTGCGTAGGACATGCTCCTTCCTATCCAAGATCTTGACGGGTACCTCCTCGTACGTTAAGTCTTTGGCTATCTCATCCGGTTCTAACTCAATAACGTGGTTCAGGTCTTTCACATATTTACGAAATACAGATATATGAAAAACATTATGAACACGAGACATACTTGGAGGTAACGCGAGTCTATAGGCTACATTTCCTACTCGGTCAAGAATCTAAAATGGACCAATAAATCGTGGATTGAGCATTCCTCCCTTCTCGAATCTTGTAACTCCTTTCCATGGGACAACACGCAACAATACATGATCCCAAATACTAAATTCCACGTCCTTTCGATGAAGATCCGCATAACTCTTTTGTCGATCTTGTGCCATTTGTATACGTTCTCGAATCATTTGGATCTTTTTCGTAGTCATACGTACCAACTCGGGTCCCAACAATGTTGCTTCACCCACCTCGTCCCAACATACTAGAGAGCGACACTTTCGTCCATACAATGCTTCAAATGGGGCCACACCAATGCTTGTTTGATAACTGTTGTTGTAGGAGAATTCCACCAATGGTTAATATTTATCCCAACTCCCTTTGAAGTCTAGGACACAGAGTCTTAATAGATCTTCAAGAATTTGAATAGTCCTCTTTGATTGTCCGTCCGTTTGAGGATGGTATGCCGAACTAAATCATAAATCCGTGCCCATAGCTTTTTGCAAGCTAACCCAAAATCGTGAAGTGAATCTTAGGTCACGATCTGAAACTATGGATATTGGTATGCCATGCAATCTCACAATCTCATTTACATACATATAAGCAAGACATTCAAGGGAATAAGTCTCCCGTATCGGTAAGAAATGAGCAGACTTGGTTAATCTATCAACAATAACCCAAATAACATTTATGCCTTGAGAAACCGTGGGAAGATCAGTAACGAAATCCATGGTAATGTGTTCCAACTTTCATTTCGGAATCTCAAGTGGTTGTAATGGACCCTTAGGTACTTGATGCTCCGCCTTTACAAGTTGACAAGTTAAACATCTCGAGATAAAATTTGTAATTTCTCTCTTCATGTTGTTCCACCAAAATGTATGTCGAAGATCACGATATATTTTGGTACTTCTAGGATGGATTGCAAACGGTGTATTATGTGCCTCCGTCATGATCTTGTACTTCAAATCAGAGTTATTAGGAACACAAAGTCTGGAGTGGACTCGAAGTATTCCTTCCTCATCGATTTTCGCTTCCGGAATAGCACCTTCTTGTATTTTCTTCTTCATACGCATCAGCTCCGGGTCGGTGGCTTGAGCAACTTTAACTTTTTCTATTAAAGTTTGCTCTATGCGTATACTTGAAATCATCACACTCGTTCCTGCATATGATCTTCTATTCAATGCGTCAGCTACCACGTTTGCATTAACGATAACATCGGGTATTCCAACAGTATTAACGATAACAACTACGCCGTTATTTATAAACAACTTATACTTGTCGTTTTCTTCATCCAATCGCTTTTCGTTATGGGGCCCACACAAGGTTGCGCCGTCGTACGAATATTCCCCGACAGTAAAAATATTCCACGACCAAACGAATATTCTCCGATAAAAATGAATATTTTATAACCACTTGCATATTTAAAATATTTGCGCTTTTTACCCATAACTAACCACATTAATCAAATCAAACCTTACTATTTCAAAAAAATAAATAGAGAAAATTCAATTTCATTAATAATAAGTTGGGGTCTTACAACTTTGACTTGTGGTATGACCTTTATGCGTAGGACATGCTCCTTCCTATCCAAGATCTTGACAGGTACCTCCTCGTACGTTAAGTCTTCGGCTATCTCGTCTGGCTCTAACTCAATAACGTGGTTCAGGTCTTTCACATATTTACGAAGCACAGATATGTGAAAAACATTATGAACACGAGACATTCTTGGAGGTAACGCGAGTCTATAGGACACATTTCCTACTCGGTCAAGAATCTGAAGTGGACCAATAAATCGTGGATTGAGATTTCCTCTCTTCTCAAATCTTGTAAATCCCTTCCATGGAGCAACACGCAACAATAAATGATCCCCAATACTAAATTCCACGTCCTTTCGATGAAGATCCGCATAACTCTTTTGTTGATCCTGTGCCGTTTGTATACGTTGTCGAATCATTTGGATCTTTTCTGTAGTTATATGTACCAACTCTGGTCCCAATAATGTTGCTTCACCCACCTCATCCCAACATACTGGAGAACGACATTTTCGTCCATATAATGCTTCAAATGGAGCCACACCTATACTTGTCTGATAACTATTGTTGTAGGAGAATTACACCAATAGTAAATACTTATCCCAACTCCCTTTGAAGTCTAGGACACAAAGTCTTAATAGATCTTCAATAGTTTGAATAGTCCTCTCTGATTGTCCATCCGTTTGAGGATGGTATGCCGAACTGAATCATAAATCCGTGCCCATAGCTTTTTGCAAGCTAACCCAAAATAGTGAAGTGAATCTTGGGTCACGATCCGAAACTATGGACACTGACATGCCATGCAATCTCACAATCTCATTCATGTATATAGGAGCAAGACGTTCAAGGGAATAAGTCTCCCGTATCGGTAAGAAATGAGCAGATTTGGTTAATCTATCAACAATAACCCAAATAGCATTTATGCCTTGAGAAACCGTGGGAAGACCGTAATGAAATCCATGGTAATGTTTTCTCACTTCCATTTCGGAATCTCAAGTGGTTGCAGTGGACCCTTTGGCACTTGATGCTCCGCCTTTACACGTTGACAAGTTAAACACCTCGAGATAAACTTTGCAATCTCTCTCTTCATATTGTTCCACCAAAATGTATGTTGAAGATCACGATACATTTTGGTACTTCCAGGATGGATTGTAAACGGTGTATTGTGTGCCTCCATCATGATCTTGTTCTTCAAATCAGAATCGTTATGAACACAAAGTCTGGAGTGGCCTCGAAGTATTCCTTCTTCATCGATTCTTGCGTCTAGGATAACACCTTCTTATATTTTCTTCTCCATAAGCATCAACTTCGAGTCTATGGCTTGAACAACTTTAACTTTATCGATTAAAGTTGGTTTTATGCGTATGTCATCGCACTCGTTCCTACATATGATCTTCTACTCAACGTGTCAGCTACCACGTTTACTTTTCCAGGATGGTATTGAATGGTGTGGTCAAAATCTTTTAACATCTCGAGCCAACGTCGTTGCCGCATGTTGAGTTCCTTTTGGGTGAAGAAATATTTGAGGCTTTTATGGTTTGAATATATCTCCACTTTCTCCCTATATAGATAGTGCCTCTAGATCTTTAGCGTAAAAACGACTGCTGCCAACTCTAGATCATGAGTAGGATAATTCCTCTCATACTCTTTAAGTTTTCATGAGGCATAGGCTATGACTTTCCCATGTTGCATGAGAACACATCTTAACCCTTTGCCTGAAGCACCGCTGTAGATAAAAAATCCATCCGAACCAGATGGAATTGTCAGAACAGGTGCTGAAATGAGTCTCCTCTTAAGCTCTTGGAAACTCTTCTCGCATTCCTCGCTCCATACAAATTTTGTATCTTTCCGAGTCAGCTGAGTTAACGGAGTAGCAATTCGAGAAAATCCTTCCACAAATCTCCGATAATAACCAGCTAAACCCAGAAAGCTACGTACTTCGGTCACCGACTTTGGTTGTTCCCAACTTTGTATTGCTTCAATCTTCACCGGGTCAACAGATACTCCATGTTTTGACACCACGTGCCCAAGGAATGCTACTTCCTCAAGCCAGAACACGCATTTCTTCAACTTGACATATAACTTGTTTTCAAAAAGCCTTTGGAGTACCAGCTTCAAATGGTGCTCATGATCTTCACGGCTTTTGTAATATATGAGGATGTCATTAATAAAGACAACAATGAACTGATCCAAATATTCCTTGAATATCCGGTTCATCGTATCCATGAAAGCCGCAGGAGCAGTAGTCAATCCAAAAGACATGACTAAGAATTCATAATGCCCGTACCGAGTTCTGAAGGCAGTCTTTGGAATATCCTCAGTTCTAATCTTCAGCTGATGATATCCAAAACGAGGATCGATCTTTGAAAA
Organism: Panax japonicus; assembly: GCA_020205505.1. NCBI lineage: Eukaryota > Viridiplantae > Streptophyta > Magnoliopsida > Apiales > Araliaceae > Panax > Panax japonicus. Next base: position 10,180,745 of record CM035110.1, on the reverse strand, counting down.
GAATTGTGCTCCTTGCAACTGGTCAAACAGGTCATCAATGCGAGGTAGCGGATACCTATTCTTGATGGTGACATGGTTCAATTCTCGATAGTCAATACAAAGTCGCATACTTCCATCTTTCTTCTTTACAAATAAAATAGGAGCACCCCAAGGAGATGTACTAGGACGAATGAAACCGATGTCCAACAACTCCTGTAATTGGACCTTTAACTCCTGAAGTTTAATAGGAGCCATTCGATATGGGGTTTTAGAAATGGGCTTTGTACCAGGTTCAAGATCAATAAAGAATTCAACTTCATGTTCTGGGGGTAGACCGAGAAGTTCTTCAGAAAATACGTCAGGAAATTTACTAAAAACAGGAATATTATTCAAATCTGACGTGTCTTTATTCAAATCCATAACATGGGCTAAGAAAGCTTGACATCTGTTTTTCAATAAACGAATAGCTTTATGACTTGATATGGCAGTGATTGATTTTAGTGGTTTAGTTGCTTGAATTCGTACGACAGGTTGGCTAGGAATATGAAAACTAACAACCTTACGAAAAAAATCAATTTTGGCATGATGAGTAGTTAACCAAGCAATCCCTAAAATTACATCAAAAGCAAGTATCTTTAAAGAGATAAGGTCAACAGGTAATGCGATGGTGCCAACTTGGATCAAACAAGATTTATAAACAGTTGATGTAATGAAAGTTTCTCCTAACGGAGTCTCCACAGATAAATCAAAGTCTAATTTCTCCGGAGTCAAGTTTAAATGTTGAGCACAAGTAGGAGAGATAAATGAATGGGTAGCACCGGTATCTAGTAAGGTATAAACTTCGCAAGAATTTATGATTAGCTTACCCGTGATCACCTCGTTTGGGTTCTTCGTATTTTGACCAGTCACGACAAACGCTCTTACAGGAACCGTTGACTTTGACTTTTCTGGGACAACCTTTTGAGTCACCATCCCCCCTGGACTTGGTTTCGTTACCGTACAATCTCGAGCAATATGTCCTTTTTTTCCACAATTATAGCATAACTTGAACTATTGTGCATAGTTTGGCTGATATGTCCCTCTTTTCCGCATTTATAGCATACGACCGGTGGTCGTTCTCATCCCTTAGAACCAGTTGCTACTGGTGCTGACGTCTTCGCATTGTCATTGTTGAATCTCCTCTTTTTAAAATCTCCCCCCGACTCGCTTCTTCTATTTTCATGGCCATGATTACCACCAGAGTGGTTACCGCTTTTGTCCGTAATTTTCTTTCTCCGCTGGTTATCATTGTTCTGATGACTGCTGTCACTAATATGTTCCTGGTTGTGGTCCCTCGGTTAAACGTACTCGTTATCTCGCTCTAATAATTGAGTTATGTTAACAATATCTGAATAGAGAGAAAATTTATGAGAAATGAGATACTGACGTATGTCGGGTTTCAAACCTCTCAGAAACATCCGTGTCATACGTTCCTCATTCTCCACCAAATAAGGTGCAAACCTGGATAACTCTGCAAACTTTGCCTCGTATTGGAACCTTCTGTTCCTCTATGCATCCCAAGACATCGAATATCTTGGTAATTTGTTTGACCCACGTTTCTGCCTTAATCGGATCCGGCTTTCCCCAGAATTCTGGTGGTCCCAACTCTTTGAACTGCTTGGATGTAACAAATCGTGGATTATTATCATTTTCACCTGTATTTTGTGCACGAGTCTCTCTCGTCTAATTTTGCATGAACTGCAAAAGCTTCTAAATATTTCGTCGTTGATCGTCTGATCAGTGGTGTTGTTTACAGGAGAAACATTGTCGGCCTGCTGCATGTGCTCCTCATTGGTGAGTAAAGGAGTTTCCACGGTCTCATTTATTCCACTGTTAACATTCTCAGTTACCATTCTCAAATACTGCCATAAAACAAGGGTTAATTAAAGAAATTAACATATCACATAATATCCCTATATACTGACCAACCAACAAATAAGCTTAGGTAGGACAAACTAGCGAAGGATTTACTCGTCTCTCCCCTCCTAGTTCTATTCCCCGATCTCCGCCAGAGATCATATCCCTAAGCTCTGATACCAACCGTGACGCCCCCAAAATAGGTATACAACACCCATTCTGAGTCGCCAAAATACATGGTGCAGAAACAACTACAACTTTATTAATACAATTGTCGTGCAAAATACGACAACACATAAACTGTGAGTTTAAATACAAATATTGCCATCTAGAAAATATCCACACTCAAATAAGTCCTCATTACAATTATTGATACACTATTTTATAAAATAGTGTGGACTACTAAAACAACTTCTAGAACCATCATTCCACACCCCGACTAGTACTCGCTACATTCTCGCCCCTGAGAAGAAAAATGGAACAAAAAGGAAAATGGAACTAGCCCAGTAAAGAATATTATGACTAAGATAATATAAAACAAATTATCGTTAGTCTTTAACGGGGAAAAAATCTGATAAAATACAATAGACAACAAGTTCCAGATCAATATTCGCAGCAGAAATAATAATTTATAGAAGAATTATGTAGAGAATGAAATATACTATTATCTATGAATTTAAAAGTCCATCATCAATATTTTATCCCTATAACATTAATCAATATACATCTTGAATCAAATATTCGTCTTTGCACTACAGGCCAAAGATATTCATCAGTTGGTCATGTTCATCTCAACACCTGTTCATCTTTGCACTACGGGCCAAAGATATTCATCAGAAAATCATTAATCTTTGCACTACAGGCCAAATCTATTCAGTAATATCATCATTTAGGACTGAGGATGATGAAAAATATTTTAAAGAAAAAGAATTCAGTGAAACAAAAGAACAAATATTAAGGATTCGTACTTTAAACAATCCGAGTTCAAAAAAAATACTTTAGAAATAATCATAGTGAAGTAAAATTCAAGATTGATCAAAACATGGATACAATTAAAGCTAGTATCCATAATAGATATCTTGGACAAAAAATGAAAATTTAACTTTCTGTGAATAGTGTCATATTCGTGAATAGTGCCGTATACGTGAATAGTAACCCCGACACTAAAAGACAAGAATTTCAAAAGAAAAATCTTACCAATATTCCAGCATAATGATATTAGAAGAAATAATATCATTTTAAAAAAATAACATTCCTTACCTCGAAAAGACAGTACTTCTGACTGGAATACTGGATATAGTGCTGAAGGGATCTTGCACCGTATAGCAACACTCAAAGTATCAAAATACTCACAAGAATACACTCGATAATATAGAGAGAGAAAACTACAGTTTCTGGTGTGATTTTCAATTCAAACCTAAGTACCCTATTTATAGGAAATTGCTTAGAACACCAAAGCAGAAAATTTAATAAAATATTAATATATAATAAAAATTTTCCTACGACCACTTAGACTTCTGAATTCAGCTCGTTTACCACACATGTGAGGCCCGCCAATAATGAAAAAAACATTTTTCTTAAAAAAAATAATTAAAACTTCAAAAATTAATTATTCTGGAACTTCAAAACTTCAATAATTCATAATAAATAGCCTTTTTATCAGAAAAATTCAAATCTTATGTCCATTTTATAGAAAATTTAATTCTCTACAACTTTGCAGAAGAAAGTTTTTTCAAATTTCAAACAAAAATTGACCAAAATCCACATACGAACGATTTTATAGACTATAATCAAATTTCATTCAAGAAATGAGGTCCACAAACATGTTTAACATGTTTTTAACATTTATTGCAACAAAAATACACTTCCTCCTTATTTATTCATATATCCCACATTCATTGTAAAAATATCACCATTATTATATTATTAAAATATAATAATATATTTAAATGAATTATTTTATCAGAATAGATAAAATATCAATTTTCAACAATTGTCACATTAAAAATTTTCTCCATCTATATCCACAGAAAATGAATATTTTTCTTATCATATAAATCAATAATTAATTATTCATAAATAATATTACAGAATCACAATATTGACAATCAGGCCGCTCCCAGGAAAGAGGGGGCTTTCTAATAAGGATTTCTCCTTACTGGCGTGCAATTAGGTGACCAAACCTCTCTTTAGACAGAACTTTCTAGACATTACCAATAATGTTATCTAATAATATTATTCAAATAATATGAATTATTAATCTGATAATGAAAAATACTGTGTAGTGACAATTATTGAAACAACAATAATATAAAATATCAATGTAGCAATTATTGAATCAATAAAATAAAATATTGAACAGTAATTACTGTAACAATTATTGAGTAGTGTCTTCTTACGTAAGAATCAATAATTGGTGCAATACCCCGTGCTACTATGTTTTAACCACCGAGTATTCCAACAGTATTAACTATAATAACTACGTTGTTATTTATAAACAACTTATACTTGTTGCTTTCTTCATACAATCACTTTTCGTTATGGGGCCCACACAACACTGCGCCGTCGTACGAATATTCCCCGACAATAAGAATATTCCACGACCAAACGAATATTCTCCGACAACAATGAATATTTTATAACCACTTGCATGTTTAAAATATTTGCGCATTTTATCCATAACTAATCATATTAATAATATCAACCCTTACTATTTCAAAATAATAAATAGAGAAAATTCAATTTCATTTAATAATAAGTTGGGGACTTACAGATGACCACCTAGAAAACACCGTATGATAATAATTTCTTACTCATCATTTTCGTACTTTTTATCTTATCTTTTTACCAGTTTATTTACTATTCAACGTTCTTTTGTCTATAGGTTCGAAGACTTCGTCATAATAATGTAGGAGTGGTAATTCGCAATGAGTATGAACTAAATTGTCTCTGTTTACATGAGGTATCGTATACTCACTCCTATTTCTCATTCATTTTTTCCTTCTTTTTTTTTGCTTTTAAGTAGCGTTTTCTTACACGGAAGGAGAAAAAAAAGGTCTAATGCTTTGGCGAATGCCAAATTTAAGGGGAAACAACAATCAACTTCTTCTACCCAAGTAATAAAAAATAAAGATTGCCAACAGGTATCATTTTTAATCATATTCTTTTTCTCTATTTTTACAATGGATTTGGATGTTATTTAATTTAAAAAATTTCAAGTTTTGTTTTATGTAGATCGTTTGATTTGTCAACATATTTTTTGTTTGACTTATTTAATATTACTTATTTTTTTATTGTGTTCTTAACCAGAAGGAAAAAGAAAAGTCTGATGCTTTGACGAATGCTAAATTTAAGGGAAAACAAAAATCAACCTCTTCTACCCAAGGAACAAAAAATACAGATTGCAAACTGGTATCACTTTTAATCCTATTATTTTTTCTTTATTTTTACAATGGATTTGGATGTTATTAAATTTAAAAAAAAAATTAAGTTTTGTGCTATTATGTTGCTTTGTAGCCTTTAAGCTTTTGTTATGACATATAATTTGAATCTTTTGTTGGGTCCAATTTTTTTAAACTCTAAATTTGTTTGAACATTCCATAATTTGAAACCTCAACCTTTCCAAGTAGTTTTGATCTTATTTATAGAATACCTTTCAAGATGTTAAATTCAATATGCTATTGATCGAGCGTATTACTATAGAACAATGTGTTGGATGCATGGCTATGGTGTTTTATTTTTGCATAAAACAAAAACTTTATTATAATTATAACATTGATAAATGGTTGGGTAGATAGTTCTATTAATGTAACACTTTATTGTCATGTTACATCACGTTGTTATATATACAAAGTGCAAAACGATACGATATATGTTAAATCAATAAAATACTAATTAATTTTTTATAAATATGTGGTTTAGGCACCAAACTATAATGTTGTATCAAAATCAACATTGCCGCGTTATGCAAGACTTGCTCTAAAAATGTGTTATGTTGGGAAAGAAAATGAGTGCTCCAAACGTCAATTGGGACAACTTGCACGTTACGAAAGAGAGCCATTTGTTGAAATGGTATTAAGAAAAATTTATTTGATTGTAAGTCCATATATTTTCCTAAATATATTGATTATTTGTTACAATCTCTCTAAATTTTTACTTATATCAATCTAAATCATTCTCCCTACATAAAAATAATATGTGTGCTCATTTATTTTTTAGATAATTCAGGGTAAAGTAAGGGGTCTTATGTTTTGGATTTACAATTGTTTTATTTTGACTCACATATTTTGATAATTTTTAAATTTTAACTATTTTCAGGTATATATTGAAGGATACATGGTGTAAGTTGTAAAGAATATACTTGGTGTAAGATGTAAAGTAAAGGGTCTTATGCTCAACATGTTTTTTATCTATTTTCTGCATGTATGTATTTTTTGTGTTCCGCCTTTTATAAATTTAACTAATTATACTTGGTTATGATGATTTTGGATATGGAATAATGGTTTTTTTGGTGGTTTGGATATGTATGGACAATTGTAAGTTTTGTAAACATGTTTAGATTTTTCTGGATATCTATTTTTAAAGAAAATTCTGCCGAAATTTCTTGAAATTAGTAGCGACTAGCTTGATGTTTTGATGGTTGGATGTGTTGATGATTGAGTATGTATTAATTTCTTTATGTATGTATTTTTTTGTTTCGTATTTTGTAAAATTAACTAATTATACATGGTTATGATGGTTTTGGGTATGAAATGATTTTTTTTTGTGGTTTGGATATGTATTGATGATTTAAAGTTTTATAGACATGTTTATATTTGTCTGGATATCTATTTTTAAAAGAAATTTTGTCCAAATTTTTTAAAATTAGTAGTAACTAGCTTGATGTGTATTTTGCCCGTTACGTCTTTTGTAAAGTTAACTATTATACATGGTTATGATGATTTTTGGGTATGGAATGATAGTTTTTTTGGTGGTTTGGATATGTATTGATGATTGTAAGTTTTGTAGATAGGTTTAAAAAAATTTAGATATCTATTTTAATGGAAATTCTACCAATTTTTTTTTAAATTAGTACCTACTAGCTCGATGTTTTGGTAGTTGGATATGTGTTGATGATTGAGCATGTATTAATTACTCAATAATAGTATGGTGAATTATGGTGGCATGTGTCTTTAGATAATGCAATATTTTTTGAATTTTAATTTAATTTTCTTTGCGCCTTTAGGCACGAGCATATACTAGAGATAAAATATCAAAATTAGAGATAAAATTTAATATCTAATTTTGATATTTTATCAAAAGGAACCCTTTTTTGTTTATGCCCACTTATGATGCTTTGTACAGAAAGTCCATTAAATGTATGCTCAGATTTTGTATTATTATGTCATATTAGTGGGAGTGTCAAGAGATTTTGGTACATGTAGGATGTTTGTTCTCCTTCTCATATTTCGTGAGTTTTGACCAATTAATTTCTTAGAAATAGTATTTTAGGTGACACACAATAGAATTTGGTTAAACTGGAAGTGTAATTTTGTATACTATTACTTCTTTTGATTTGTTTATAAACAATTACATAATCAGGTTAAATTGTTTTTCAATTGTCAGGATTTGTTCAGGAAAGCTATATTGCAACCCGGTCCACCGGTAGATTTTGCATTTTAGATTGTTCTAGAAGCCATAAAACCTCATGTTGTTGCTCATTCATATATCTTTGTATGTGTATATACATTAGGACCATATTTTTAGAGTTTGTTTTATGTTGTGATTTTTGCTATAATTTACTCATTGATCATTGCCTCAGTTATTAAGTTGAGGCCTTGGATATATACTTTTGTAGGAAATGTATGAATTGTGAAGGGGTATACATTTGTAATCAATGTGGCCCTAAGAAGCATAGAAATTGATAAAACGGGTCAATTATAGGAAGATTCAATTTGAGATGGTTTCTGTGATTTTGTTTGTTCGTTCCCTCAAATTTTACACAATAATGTTGTTTCTTAGTTGAACATATTTATGAAAAATTGAACTCTGAAACCTGCACATTTATATTTTAGGATCTTTGTTTCACTCTTCCATCATTCATTCGAGTACATTCTTCTCTTAAGAAATGGTATATTTTAGTAGTGTCGTATATTTCAAAACAATTCATTCAAAATGAGATATTTACCAACCAAAATATCATACATAATGTAAATGCTTCTATTCAAATTAAGGGAAAAATTGAACGTCGTAGATATTATTGATAAGAAGACACATGGGACTATTACATGTATGTGTATTTACTAGGAGGAAATGGAGTTCTAAAGATGAGGGAGTAAGACAGATGAAGGATAAAAAATTCCGTATGGAGTATATCAAAATTATTTTCATTCTACAAATAAAAAAACAACCAGTGTCACTAACTACAAATTATATCCATTCTACAAATTATTTTTTATAATAAAAAAATATCCTTTAATCGAATTCTAAAAAAACAGTGTGACTAACTACTACTACAACACTCATATGTATATGTTTCAAATATATACTCTTTTCACATTGTTAATTCACATTTTTTATTTAGATTCATCTTTAGGTATTAAATAATTACACTAGTATTAATAGTGCCAGAGGCACGGATTAACCCTAGTATATATATATATATATATATATATATATATATATATATATATATATATGGAGAAATGCTCCATAACAAGCTTGACACTATTCTAACAAACGCATCTTACACCGTTAATCTAGATATCCAATGTTTCAAAAAGAGTTTTTTTTTACTAGCCACAAGATGGGGCAGCGGCCAAGAATTTTTTTTGCTGGCCACATGAAGAAGTAGAGACCATGAAAAATGTCTAAAATACCCCACCTTAATTAGATTTAAATAGTTTCAATATATAAAATAGTTGTATAAATAATTTATTAAGTAATAAAAATTAAGTTATCAACTATATATAATGTACTTATTTCTATAAATATTAAAATTATTAATTATATTCAATGTATTTATTTGTATGAATAATTATTAAAATATAAATACATTAAAATTTTAATATTAATATTTATAAAAATTATTTATAGAAATAAATACATTATATATAGTTGATAATGTTAATTACTCCCTCCTGCGATCAGCAAAAAAAATTTCTTCTGGTCGCTACTTCCTCGTGCGGCCAATAAAAAAAATAAAATAAAATTTGGGCCATTGGATATCTGAATTGACAGTGTAAAATGTATTTGCTAGAATAGTGCCTATATTAAACGCTTGCTTCATTCCTCTCTCTATAGAAATAAGTACATTAAAAAAATTGTTTAAATAAAAAAAATACATTACAAATTTTAGTTTTCAAAAAATTTCTCAAATTTCACAAAATTTCAAGTAAATATTAATAATAATAATTGAAACACTGATGAAATATTTAATTCAAAATAAATTAAAAAATCGTATCGAACTTTTAGTGTAATTTCTAAAATTAATTTACTTATATTATTATATAAATATCATGAATTGAAAATCAATTTAAAGTAAAGAAACTTTATAAATAATAATTAATGAAATTTATTTTGTGGTAAGATATTATTATTATCATTATTTATTAATAATTATTTTTTTCATAGAAAATATACATATTAAAACTTGCTATGACTAGTGGCGAAGCCACATACAGTTGTATGGGGGCACTAAAAAAAATTGCTTTATAATATAAGGTAAATTTTAAAATTTTTAAGTATTATATATAAATTGTCCCCACTAAAATTTTATTAATTTTCTATTATACGGGGTCAAATTAAAAATTTATAACTTTGTCAATCAAATTTTAACCACATATGACTCATATCCTCTCAATATATATATGTTCCTATAATATTTTAAACTAAATAATAATATATTATTTTTAAAAATAAATAATGAATTACTTACTTATGAACAGTTGTGATTAAAAAAATATATTATGAGTTAATATAGTGTATATATATATATATATATATATACTCGTAAGTATAAAGTATTAAAAAAATTGGCTCGGGGGCGCTGCCCCCAACCGCCGCCAAATTATTTGTAACTCAGTAATAATTTCGCCCCCACCAAAAACAGTTTCTGGCTTCGCCACGGGCTATGACGGGTATGCCTGAATGATTGAATAATAATTATAATTTTATTAATGAAACTCTCTTTTTAGAACTCAAAGTGTTAACGCCAAGTTTCGCCGGCGCGTCCAATCACAGAATCCACGCGCCAGAACCTGCACAGTAACAGATCACACAGAAGCTTGACGGCTTGTGCCGCCGGGGGATAGCTCCGGTGTGAGAATGAGTACAAGCCGTTACAAGGGTAAACAATGGAGGCTAAGTGTTTAGTGCTCAAAAGTAGGTATTACCTAATAATGTTAACCTAGGCCTTGTATTTATAGAGCTCACCACCTTAGAATCCTTCTCCCAGCTGGATTAGGACTCCTTGTGTATGGTAGTTACCATAACTTGGGTCCAACACAATCTCCTTAAAAGGTGAAAGTAGAATCCAATCCCACCACTACCTTTGGAGTTACCTTTTATGCGTATGAATAGGTACCAGGACTCTACACGCAGGAGAGCCCACTGTGCAAGCCCAATCGGTCCTGTGACCTGGTCTGGGTTTCGGCCCAAAGGACTCGAAGACCCGACCCCGAACACCACAAGATTGGGTTCAACTCTAGCCCAAGAGGACTCAGATGCCGACTCGAACACCCCCAACACCTTCACAGGCTTCGGCCCATCGGTCTCTCAAACCCTTCTGACAGAAAGCCTTCGGCCCATATGGGGGTCAGTAAAACGCTCCCGAACATTGCCCCCCAGTCTCTGATTATAACACATTTATGACTAGAGACTTGGAAAGTCGCGACAGCTAATGATGGGATGTCTAGGGAAGTCCAACGGTCTGTTATTGATATTTGAAACGTTGCACGCCTTTTAACGCCTGAACCCACCTTAAACATTTATTAGCCGCCCTGGGGTTCCGTGCCGTACAACTTATAAAAACCCCACGCCTCCTTCATTATCACCTTTACTGACTCCTCTTTCTCAAATCCTCTAATTTCAAATTTTCCGGCAAGGCGATTTCCGGCGAGATTCCGCTCATCCGTATTCACCATTTTCCCCTATCCATTTAACGTTTGAGTGCTACTTTTGCTTATTTCCTTCTTCTAAACTCCTAATTTTCACCATTTTTCACGTAAAATGGCCGATTCCAGCATCATCCCCACCACAGAGCCTACCACAGTCACCGCCGGCGACCTCCTGGAGGTCATACTGCCGAATGCCTCCACTGACACCACTCCTCTGAACCTTCCTAGTTCGGGGGATACTGAATTTAGGATTCGAGATGCCTACCGCTCCCCTGAAGAGTTCTCTCACCTCCATACGCGTTCTACCATCACATCATCCCAAATCTCCGATATCCGCACTCTCTTCAAGATACCCACAGAGTACGAACTCAGGACCCCTCAGCCCGACGAGAAGATGTTCTGGAGGCCCGAGGGTAAATGGATGGCCGTTCCATTATACGTTCTGAAGTACGGGGTTCGGTTCCCACTGCACGATTTCATCACCTCTTTTTTGACCTTCGTGGGGATCGGGTTCGCACAACTCGTGCCGAACTCATATATCCAGCTGGTCTCTTTCATTTCTATATGTCAAGAGGTGGGTCTCACTCCTGGGCTCGACCTCTTCTTTGCTCTGTTCACCCTCGGCGGGTCGAAAGAGCCCGGGCTTCGTCAACTCACCAAACGCCCCAACCGTACAGTCTCAATCAAGACCCCTTCCAGCAACAAGGGATGGCATGAACAGTGGTTCTACGCCAAGGGGTCCGACCTCCAACTCCTTCCCTCCTGGGCCCATCCAGCCGACCAGGCGGCCAATATTTCTAAGTTCCCGACGGGTCGAGCCGAGGCTTTCAAGACATTCTACGCTCGATGGAAGAAAACCGAGTGGAACGTGGGGATTCTAATGGACGAATCCTGGCTGTACAAACACGGCTGTGAGTACCTTCTGTCTTTCTATATTTTATTTCTTTTCCTGTTAAGCCTTTCATGCCCTAATCCTTTCATTCCCGTGCAGTGACCATTTTCAAGCCTGAGGGCGTTGCCGACTCCTTCGTCCCTACTACCATCACCACGGGGTTCATCCGACCACCCGTGACCGACGATGCTGCTGAGGAGGATACAGTCCCGATCAGTGAGTTGTCACTGGGGTCCACTTCGGGGCCCGAGCCCCCGAAGACACAAAAAGGGGCGCTGAAGATGAGACGTGCGGAGAAGGCGGCTTTACTGAAGAAATCCAAGAAGCCCTCCAAACCGGCCATCAAAGCGTCCGCAATAATTCCTCCGCCCCCCATGCCGAAGCCGTCTCTACCTCCACCTCCTCCTCTCCCGACCGAGGTAATCGAGGATTCGGAGGAAACTGAAGATGTTCCTCCCGAACCCCGACTCAAGAAGCCTCGATTGTCGGAGGATCTCGACCGTCCGGTCGGTCAGATGGTGACTACTGGTCCCGACCGGGCTACCACGCCTTCTTCTGGGCCCAGCTCTTCACAAGGATCGCCAACTACTTGTTGGCCCAAGAGCCCATCAGATATCTTCCCTTTCACCCTCTTCGATCACTTCAAACTTCCTGGAGACGACGAACGGTTTAAAGGATACTCATCTGATCAGTTTTTGGTGGCTTACATTCGGGTTCAGACCCAGGTAATTTTCTGCTTTGTGGATCTGAGTGCTTGTTAATAAATCTAACTCTTACTTCTTATACTGATATATTTGTGCTCGCTGCAACCCAACGCCATCCTAGCCAGAGCCATCCCTCCCCTTGCCAGATCTTCAAAGAAAGAGATTCAGCTAGGGACGGAAATAGAGCTGCTTGAGGCTGATGTTTCGGGGCTACGGTCCGAGCTGAAGAAGGAACAGGAGTCCCATGTGGAAACACAAATCCGGGCGGTCCTAGCCGAGGAACGGGTCAAGGAGCTGGAGCAGGAGCACGGCTCACTTCTGGCAGAGAAGGATCGTCTGCTTCGGGAGGTCAAGGATCGGGAGAATACCATTGACAGCATTACGCTCAAATTCTCCGGGATGCACGACAAGCTGATGTACCTGATAAAGGATAACAACGCTTTGACCGCTGCCGTCGATGCATTCCCGGATAAAGTGGCTGAGGCCCGACAGCAGGCCATCGCCGAGTATGAAGAGTCCGAAGCTTTGAACGATAAAGTCCTGGCCCAATTTGGTGAAGGGTACGAGACTTATCGGGAAAAGGCTAGGGCCAAGCTGATGGCTGCTGGGCTTGATTCCTCGATCCTTTATTCTTCGGACGACGAGTCTGAAGACGATCCTCCCGCCGAATAGATATGTCTTATTTTTTATTTTTTATTTTTTTGTACTTTTGCCCGAATCGTAAGCGATCGGGTTGTAAAAACTTTATGTGTATGAATGAGATATACCTTTTGGCCCGTGAATATTTGTTGTCAGTTTTACTTAGAACTAATCTCGATCAATTTTGTTCATTCGAACTGTTTAATCGGATTGCCCTTAAAGTTTATCTGATACTGAAGGGTCCGACAGTTATACTCGGGACTTATCTCGATCAGTGGTATCTTTTCGAACCTCTTGATCGGATAGTACCCGAGATCTGTTTTTTAAGAATGTATCGATCTCTCGGTCAGTTATGCACGGGACTTATCTCGATCAGTTGTGTCTTTCCAGACCTCTTGATAGGATAGTGCCCGAAGCGTGTCCGTTCGAGTAGTAATAAAACGCATGAATATAGATGAAGTTTAAACATGTAACAAAAACTTTCGTTTATATCATTTAAATTGAATCGGTTACATAGATAAAAGTAAGAATGACACAACTATTACTGGTAAAATTTTCTAAGTCTTCCAGCATGCCATGTATTCTTTACCTCCGAACCGTTCATTGCTCGAAGCCGATATGTTCCTGGCTTCGGCACTCCTATCACTTCGTAAGGACCCTCCCAGTTAGGCATTAACTTTCCGGTGTTCTGGGGGGTTGAAGCCTCCGACTCCCGGAGGACTAGATCTCCTACTGCAAACCTCCTAGACTTCACCTTCTGATTATAGTGTCTGGCTGTCCGTTGTTGATAGATTGCCAACCTCATCATAGCCGAATCCCGAACTTCGTCTAGTAGATCCAGATTTGTTCTCAAGCCATCATCATTGTATAATTCTTTGTATTGGCTGACCCGAAGGGAGGGTGATCCGATCTCCACATGAATTAGAGCATCGGTCCCATATGCCAATCTGAATGGGGAGTCCCCCGTTGTAGTTCGTGGGGTAGTTCGGTATGACCATAAAACAGATAATAACTCTTCAGGCCACCGACCCTTCAGTTCATCCAACCTACGCTTTATTCCATTGAATAGGGTTCGATTGGTTACTTCCACTTGTCCGTTCGACTGAGGATGGGCAACCGAAGTTTTTCGGTGTTGGATGTCTAACTCCTTCAGAAAGCCCTCGAATTTTGACCCGACGAACTGCCTGCCATTGTCTGAGACTATTACCATCGGGATGCCGAACCGGTAGACTATTCCTTCTTTGACAAACTTTAAACACTCCTGCTCGGTTATCTTTTGCAGTGGCTTGGCCTCGACCCACTTCGTCATATAATCTATGGCCACGATCACAAAGTTAACCTGGCCCTTAGCCTTTGGTAGAGGGCCTAGGATGTCAATTCCCCATATAGTAAAGGGAATTGGAGATAGGACTGAGTACAACTCTTCTGGAGGTTGATGTGGAATGTTGCTGTTCAGCTGATACTTGGGGCACCTCTTAACAAATTCCTTTGCTTCTGTGTAGATAGTCGGCCAGTAATACCCCTGCCTCAGAATTTTATGTGCCAGTGATTTTGCTCTCATGTGATCCCCACAGATCCCCTCGTGAACCTCCCGAAGTGTGTAGTCTGCCTCTGAAGGGGTCAAGCATTTCAGTAGTGGAGAACTAAAGGCTCTTCGGTAAAGATCTCCATCTATGAGTACGAAGTTTGAGCTTCGATGTTTGACTTGCCTGGCTAGAATTCGGTCCGAAGGTAGGGTCCCCTCGGCCAAATATGAGATATAAGGAGTGAGCCAGCAATTGAGTCGGTCTAACGCTAGGACTTCTGTCTTCGGGATACTGGGTTTTTCCAAAGTCTCTAAGTATACCGATCCATCGAAAGAGCTCGATTCGGTAGTTGCCAATCGTGCCAGGGCATCTGCTATGGTGTTGTTTGATCGATCCACCCCCAAGCAACTGTGCGATGCAAAGTATATGAGCTTATCTTTTAACTCGGCCAGATATTTGGTCATCCTTGCCCCCCGAGCTTCGTACTCGCCTGATAACTGCTTGACCACCAGCTGTGAGTCACTGTAAATGATTAACCTTTGTACTTCTAGACTTCGGGCCAATCGTATTCCTGCTAAGATGGCCTCCTACTCTGCTTCGTTGTTCGTGGCCTTGAAGCCGAACCGGATGGCTTGTTGGACCTTGAACCCTTCTGGGCTTGTCAGAATGACCCCTGCTCCGCTGACATCTGAAGTTGACGATCCGTCTACGTAGAGAGTCCACGAGATCTGATCCAGTTGTGCCTCGGCCACTATATTCATCTCCGAATCTGTGAAAGAGCACTCCACTACAAAATCTGCTAGCGTCTTCCCTTTGATTGCCGTTCCGGGATGATACTCTATAGCAAACTGTGTTAATTCCATCGCCCACGCGGCCAACCGACCTGACACCTCGGGTTTATGTAGAATCTTCTTTAAGGGTTGGTTAGTGTAGACCACTATCACCTGACTCTGGAAATAGTGCATAAGCTTTCTGCTAGCAATTATGAGGGCGTAAGCGAACTTTTCCAGGTTCGGGTACCTCGTCTCTGCGTCCCTGAGAACATGGCTGACGTAATACACCGGGAACTGTTTGCCTCCCGTATCCCTTACCAGTGCCGCCCCAACCGCCATTGGGCTGGCAGTTAAGTATAAATATAAAGGCTCAGAGGCAACTGGTTTCATCAGCAATGATGCCGAACCCAAATATCTTTTGATCTCCTGGAACGCGTCTTCGCATTCCGAAGTCCACTGGAAGGTTTTGTCATTTTTCGAACCCTTGAGAGTGTCGAAAAAGGGTAGGCACCTTTCTGCTGACCTTGACATGAATCTCCGAAGGGCCGCGATTCGGCCCGTCAGTCTCTGGACATCTTTGTATGTTTTCGGAGATTTCATGTCTAAGATCGCCGAGATTTTTTCTGGATTGGCTTCGATTCCCCTTTTACTGACCAGATATCCCAGAAATTTCCCTGAACCCAATCCGAATGTACACTTGGTCGGGTTCAGTCTCAGATTGTGTTGTCTTACCGTCTCGAAGCAGTCTGCTAAATCCTCCAGATGATCCCGGACCGACATGCTTTTGACGATCATGTCGTCCACATACACTTCCATACTCCGCCCTAGTTGTTTTCTGAACACGAAGTTCATCATCCGTTGGTAGGTTGCCCCGGCGTTCAGCAGTCCGAAGGTCATCTTCCGATATGCATATATTGCCCGATGAGTGATGAAGCTAGTCTTTGGGATATCCTCCTTATGCATCGATATTTGGTGATACCCCGAGAAAGCGTCCATGAAACTTAGCATTCCATACCCTGAAGTGGCATCAATCAGCTGGTCTATGTTGGGTAACGGATAGAAATCTTTAGGGCACGCCTTGTTCAGGTCCGTGTAGTCGATGCACATCCTCCACTTCCCATTTTGCTTCTGAACTAATACCACATTCGCCAGCCATTCGGGATAGTCGATCTCGAAGATGAACCCTGCGTCTAGCAGTTTAGCGACCTCTTCGTCTATGATCCTTTGTCTTTCCGGGGCAAAGATCCTTCTTTTCTGTATCACTGGCTTCTTCTTCGGATCGGTATGGAGCCTATGCAGCGCTACTGATCTGCTTACCCCGGGCATGTCACTGGGTTCCCAGGCAAAGATGTCGGTGTATACCCTAAGCAATTCCACCAGACCTGTTCGCAGCTGTTCGGTTAATCCTGCCCCAATCTTGATCAGTTTGTCTGGATTCCCTGGTATTAACTCGACATCCTCCGTTTCTTCAGCCGGTAGAGCCATAGGTTCGGTACTTCCTTCCGTGAACGGCTCTAACTCGATGGTCAGTGTCTGTTTCCGTTTACTGACCCCGACTCCTGAAGATATCAAAGTGTTCCGATAACACCTTCGGGCAATATCGAGATCACCTTTTACCTCCCCTATCCCGTTCGGTGTCGGAAACTTTATTTTGAAGTGTGGTATAGATGTTACTGCATGCAGTGCCGCGAGAGTAAGCCTCCCCAAGATGGCGTTGTAAGCCGAATTCACTTGCACTACAAAAAACTTTACCGTGATTTCTGTCTGCTGAGGGGCCGTACCGAATCGGACTGGCAGTTCTATCGTGCCCGACACATGAACTGGGTCCCCACTGAAGCCGTATAACGGGCCTTCGCCTCCCAATTCCATCTTCTTTTCCCCCCAACTCCATCCTCTGATAAGCATGTGTATAGAGTATGTCGACTGAGGACCCGTTATCAATCATCATTCGCTTCATGTTAACCAGCCCGACCTGAGCTGTTATAACCAATGCCCCGTCGTGCGGTTTAATGTGGTCGGTAGGGTGGTCGTCATCTGAGAAGAAGATGGTCGTGCCTGAGTATGGCTTGTCCTTCTTGGGCGAGCAGCCGGCCAGTGACAGTACGGCTTCGAGATGACCACTCCTTTTTCTACCGGATACACGCCCTACCGACCCGCCCGATATCACGTCAATAACTCCTCGGGGTTGGGGGTTCGGTTGCGGCTGTGCTTCCCGGGGGGGTTCCCTGATGCCCTCTTGGGGAGCCTCCGACCCTTCTCTGCCGACTACGTACCGTACCAACTGCCCATTCTGTACGTTCTTTTCTATCAAGTCTTTCAAGTTATTGCAATCTTCTGTCGTGTGGCCTCGACTCTGGTGGTACGCACATTACTTGTTCCGACCCCTTTTCCCCGGTTTTGTGATCGTTTGGCATAGTTCGAAAAAGGGTTTGTTCCGTATCTCCTCCAGTATCTTGGCCCGATCTGTGGTGAGTACAGTGTACACTTTGTTGACATTTTTGTTTGGGAAAGGTGGCCTTCCACTGCCCGACCTCCTCCATTATAATTCCTCTTACTGTAACTGTCCGATCTACCTTGGATGTCAGATTTCTGATAACTCTGCTTGTCCCGATCTCTGGACTTGTCGTATGACTGGGATTGCGGTTTGAAATTTCCCATCGCTTCCTCGATTGCTATGTGACCCTCGGCCCTGTGAAACGCTTCTGTTAAGTCCGCTGGAGGGTTGATCACCAGGTCCTTCATCAGTTTTTTGGATTTCCCGATGTCTAGCCCGGTTGTGAAGAATCCCAAGGCTTGTGGGGAGTTCAACTCTGCCACCGACCCCACAGCCTCTCGGAACCTTTTAACGTACTGTCCCAGGCTCTCGTCTGATCTCTGCCTGACCTGCATGAGGGATGTTGTGATCTTTCCCCGTCTTTTATTACTCCCGAACCGAGCATGAAACTTTTCTCGAAGATCCTTCCACGAGCTTATTGACCCTGACGCCAATGTTCCCATCCATTCTCGGGCACTCTTCTTCAGGGTGGTGGGGAACATGTGACACTTGGCCGCATCAGAATGGCCGTAGTACGTCATCAACCTGTCATACCCATCGGAATGGTCATAAGGATCTCCCAACCCGTCGTAAGTCTCCATTGGGGGCATCTTCTTTTTAGGGTCGGCCACCTCCCGATTTATTTCCACAGAAAAGGGTGACCCTATACAGGCCGAGGGTTCCCCTGTTGAGCTTTTGGCCAATAGAAGCTTCTCCAACTCAGCTACCCTTTGGGCGAGGGGGTCGGATTCTCCTTCATGATTGGACGAACGGGGTCTGTCCCTCTCACGTTCGGGAATCTCGTCTCCCCTCCTCCTTCCAGATTTGGCTGGGTGTTCTGATCGGCGGCCTGCTGAACGGATCCTCCTCCGGCTTCGGCCGTCCCTCGAACGACTGCGGTGTCTGCTCCATTCCCTATCAGCCTCTCCCCTTCAGGGAGACCGAGACCGACTATGGTGCCTACGCCTCCTGGAGGATGCCTCCAGTTCCCCGGCCATATTAGCCATCTGTAGTTTGAGTTCCTCCTGTTGGAGACGTAGGGCCGTCATGGCATCTGTGTTTTGCTGCATCTTTTTCTGCAGGATGAATTCTCTTTGATCTCGACTACCTAATGTGCGACTCTTTTCATGCAACTCCAACGCCTGTTGGTTAGCTTCGTCCATCCGACTGGCTTGGTTGGGAGTACGTTGGCTTTCATGAAAGAGCCGCCTCCGAGGGGAGCCAGCCGGCTCCCTCTGATCGTCCTGGATTCTGGAACCCAGTCTGTCCTTCACCGACCCTCTCACCTGAGTGGTCTGGTGCGACTTGGACTTATCCCGGTCGGAAACTGCATATTCCGCACTTGCCATCGTCTCTCGCCGGAAAAAGATCTGATTGTGATTGTTTAAGCACTAAAGCCCTCCTTCTAGCGCCAATGTTAACGCTAAGTTTCGCCGGCGCGTCCAATCACAGAATCCACGCGCCAGAACTTGCACAGTAACAGATCACACAGAAGCTTGACGGCTTGTGCCGCCGGGGGATAGCTCCGGTGTGAGAATGAGTACAAGCCGTTACAAGGGTAAACAATGGAGGCTAAGTGTTTAGTGCTTAAAAGTAGGTATTCCCTCATAATGTTAACCTAGGCCTTGTATTTATAGAGCTCACCACCTTAGAATCCTTTTCTCAGCTGGATTAGGACTCCTTGTGTATGGTAGTTACCATAACTTGGGTCCAACACAATCTCCTTAAAAGGTGCAAGTAGAATCCAATCCCACCACTACCTTTGGAGTTACCTTTTATGCGTATGAATAGGTACCAAGACTCTACACGCAGGAGAGCCCACTGTGCAAGCCCAATCGGTCCTGTGACCTGGTCTGGGTTTCGGCCCAAAGGACTCGAAGACCCGACCACGAACACCACAAGATTGGGTTCAACTCTAGCCCAAGAGGACTCAGATGCCGACCCGAACACCTCCAACACCTTCACAGGCTTCGGCCCATCGGTCTTTCAAACCCTTCTGACAGAAAGCCTTCGGCCCATATAGGGGTCCGTAAAACGCTCCCGAACACAAAGTATTTCCAAACATAATTATTATTATTATTATTATTATTTTTGTAATGTTCATCGAAGCTATTGTGGGCCCAAAAGGTTTTCATACACACTATCAGGGCCATTCTTATCCGGGCGTTCATCTGTAAGTTCTCAGTCCACACTCTGCAATGGGAGCTTCTTCTCTCCAATCCCTAATCCAAATTCCAAGCGCTTTAGCATCTCTAAGGTACAATGAAACTACTTCAATACCGTATGACATTAATTTGGAATTTTACTTGAAAAATAGGTGATTATTTTAGTGCAAGTATTAATTTTGTGATGCATTTGAATACGGCAAAATTTATAAACCATGATTGATAAGATCTGTAATCTGAAAAATATATTGAAGAATATTGTTTATTACATTCCTTAGAAAAAGAAGCTCACTCCCAGATCTTTTATTACTTGTATTCTATCTATACATACAGTACATGAAGGAAAAAACAAACTGACTAGGACAGATGTACTATTACTATTATACTAGGACAGCTGTGTTATTTCTCCACGTGTAACATGTGCTAGACATTGCAGTAGCTTATGCTTCATTTCTTGTGTTGAACTTGAATTACAATCAGCAACTTGTTTATTTCTTTGAGTCTGTGCAACAGCAACTGAAGTTTGTATATCAGAAGGTTGTTTAGGACCATATTCTTTAATACTCCCCCCACAAATGGGAGGTCCACAAGGATTGTGGAGTCCCAATTTGAAAATGATGAACCAATGTGCAGTGCGTCCCAAAGGCTTAGTAAAAATGTCTGCACATTGATTAGAACTGGAAAAGAATAAAGGCTGGATAAATTTGTCCTGAACCTTGTCCCGTACAAAAATGACAATCCACCTCAATATGTTTGGTTCGGGCATGCAAGACAGGATTGGATGCTAAAGATATAGTAGACAAGTTGTCAACGTGAAGAGGAATAGGAGTAGGAACAGGAAGACTTAAATCAGACAAAAGGTTGTGTAGCTTCGGCAGAGGATCGACTCACAACAGCTTGCTTCTTAGCACCCCAAGATATCAAAGAAGTACCAAGGAACATACAATAACCAGAGATGGACTTCCTCCCCCCATTTTGGCCAGCCCAATCACCTATCAGAATAAGCAGTTAAAATCAGATCACTGGAAGAAGAAAAAAATAAACCCATACCAACAGAACCCTTAAGATATCTGAGAACCCGAATTGTGATCGTGACAAGAATTTTGCAAAAACTGACTAAGATGATTAACAGTGTAACTAATGTCAGGTCTGGACATAGTCAAATATTGTAACTTGCCAATGAGACATCTATAAGTAGAAGCATTTAACATAACATCACTGGTAGTATCATGCAACTGAATGCGTTGTTCCATGGGAATAGTAAAAGGTTTGGAATATGTGACAACAAAATCAGATAACATATCAAGAATATATTTCCGTTGATGAACAAAAATTCCCTGTGGGGACCTTGAAACTTCCAAACCAAGATAATACTTAATCTGACCCAAATCTTTAATGGTAAGCGCTTCATCAAGCATAAGTTTCAACTGAGAAATCTCCTTGTCACTAGAACCTGTGACTAAAATATCATCAACATAAACAATGACCAAAGTACAAGTTGTAGAGGTGTGAGAAATGAACAATGAATAATCAGCCTTGGATTGAGTATAGCCAGATGAGAGTAAGGCACTAGTAAGCTTGGCAAACCACTATCGAGAGGCCTGTTTAAGACCATAAAGAGACTTGTTAAGCTTGTAAACTTGCTTGGACTGTCGTAATTTTGAATAACCAAGTGGAGGATCCATGTACACCTCTTCAAGTAAGTCGCCATGTAAGAAAGCATTGTTAACATCGAGCTGACGAATAGGCCAATTTCGAACAGAAGCAATAGCTAACAAAGCCCTCACAGTAACCATCTTAGCAACTGGGGCAAAGGTTTTTGTATAATTTATGCCTTCAGTTTGAGTATAACCTTTGGCTACCAAATGAGCCTTATACCTTTCCACACTACCATCCACATTGTATTTGGCTTTAAATACCCATTTGCATCCTATGGTAGTGTGATCTGGAGGAAGAGTTGTCACTGTTCAGGTATGATTGGCATCTAAAGTAGTGAGTTCCTTATTCATAGCTTCAACCCATTTAGAATCTTTTGCAGCCTGTGTGTAACTGAATGGTTCTTGTATGAGAGAAAGATTGCTAACAAAATGTAGATGAGAAGGTGAAAAAACAGAATAAGACATATATTGAGAGATGGGATATTTAAGAGGTGCAACAGAAGAAAAATTAGATTGTTTAGTCAAAAGAGGAATTTCATAATGTTGATGCCATACTGGTTTTGTTTTGACCCTAGTGGAAGTTCTGGTGGGAAGGTCTAGTGAAAGTTCTGATGGGAAGTTCTGGTGGTTTTGTTGTGGTTGTGTTTGAGGAGAAGAAATAAGAGAAGGTTGAGGTTGAGGTTGGTGTTGAGGTTGAGGTTGAGGAGCAGTATGTTGGGAATCAACAGAACAATCAATAGGAGAAAGAATAGGGTCAATGGAAGAGACATTGTTAAAGTGATTGAAATCATAGGGCTGAGAAGAAAAAGAAATAGGAGAAGAAAAAATTGTAGAAAAAGGAAAATTAGTCTCATGAAAAATAACATGTCTGGAAACAAACACTTGTTTAGTTTCTAAATTGTAGAGCTTGTAACCTTTTTGTGTAAGAGGATATCCTAGGAAAACTGATTTAACAGCTCTAGGTTCAAATTTATTTGGTGTGTGTTGAGATGCAAAACATATGCAGCCTATCATTCTTAAATGAGAATATGTAGGTGGTTTATGAAATAGTATTTCATAAGGAGTTTTGAACTTTAAGATAGAACTAGGAATCCTGTTTAACAAGTAAGTAGATGCCAAAATACAATCTCCCCAGAAATGCTTAGGTAAACTGCCTTGAAATCTAAGAGCCCTGGACATATTTAAAAGAGTTCTGTGTTTTCTTTCTACTACACCATTTTGTTGTGGTGTGTGACAAGAAGAAGTATGATGTAAGACACCAAGTTTGGTTAGAATAGAACTCATGAACTGGCTAGAAAACTCGGTGCCATTATCACTTCGAAAAGTTTTAATGTGCTTATTAAATTATGTTTGAACGGAAGCAAAAAAATCTTGCAAAAGTTTATAAACATGCTGCTTTGTAGATACTAAGAAAGTCCATAAACCTCTAGAAAAATCATCCACAACAGTAATGAAGTACTTTCAACCATTTCTAGTAGATGTTCTATATGGACCCCAGAGGTCACAATGAATCAGTTCAAACAGATCATGAGTACAATTGGTACTAGAAGAAAAAGGTAAACAAGTCTGCTTAGCTAAAGGACATACACAACAATTGTCACAGTCATCTTCTTTAATAAAAGAAGTAAGAGCGAGAATTTTATTCAAAGTGGAAACAGGAACATGTCCTAGCTGATGATGCCAGAGAATAGTATGAGATGATTGAAGAGCATGAACAACAACATGTGATGGAAAATGAAGAAGATATAACCCATTGGACAAATCACCAGTTGCTATTGTGTGCATCTGGTGTTGGTCCTGTAATAGACATGAAGTATTTGTGAATGAAACAGTCAATTTGGAATCTAAAGTAAGTTTGCTAACAGATAGCAAGTTACATGTAAATGAAGGAATATAGAGAACCTTATGTAAAATAATGTTTGTGGTAAGGGGGATAGAACCAGTGTGTGTAACAGAAACTACACTACCATTAGGAAGACTAACTAGAATTAGTGTGTGTAGAGTAATGAGAGAGTGAAAAAGTTGTTTAGAACCTGTCATATGATTTGTAGCACCAGTGTCTACAATCCAAGCATTGAGATTAGAATGAGCAAAGGAAGAAAAAGAAGTTACCATACCAGCCACATGATCATCAGGACTATCATGGAATTTGCCAAACATGGAGAGCAACTGATCCATTTGGGCCTGAAGATGTTGTATAGGGTCTGGTCTAGAATCATCATCTGTGACAGTAGAAACTTGCATTGCCTTGCCTGCATTAGAACTTGATTGGGACTGTGTCTTGTAACTAGACAGAGTAGTATTCTTCTTAGGGAAAAAATAGTTGGAACCCTGAAATCTGGATGCATTAGGACCAGAAGGATATCTTTGTTTGCTCCACTTGGCAGCTGGATGACCAGGTGGATATCCATTCAGCTTATAGCAGTCCTCCTTTATGTGACCATCTTTGTGACAATAAGTGCACCAACTATCCTTAACATTTTTGTGAAAATGGGATTGTTGTTCATAATTTCTTGAAGTGGCAGCTTGTATGGAACTAGGATAGTATGCTCCAGGATTAGTATCCATATTAGTAGAACTTGAAAAAGTATTAAGAAACATGTTATGACCAGATCCATATGACAGTTTTTGTTTGCCTAAATTGGCAGAATGAGCATGCATGGCAGTACTACTGTTAGGACCAAGAATCTATCCTTGTCTTTGGCGTTCATCTTGCCTGATAAGAGCAAATGCTTGTGCTACATTAGGTAAAGGTTGCATCATTAAAATTTTCCCCCTAGCATTGGCATAACTTTCTTCTAATCCCATAAGAAATTGAGTAAGCTTTCTTCTATGATCTTGTTCATCTAGAATCCGAGAGGCTCCACAAGTACACAAAGGAGGAGTCTCTAAAGCCAAATATTCATCCCAAATGTCTTTCATCTTGTGATAGTAAAAATCAACAGAAGTAGTACCTTGCTCCAAGGTATACAAATCTCTTAACAACTGATAAATTCTATGGCCATCAACTGTAGAAAAGCGATCTTTAAGCTCTTTCCAAACTAAGGTAGCAGTGTGTATAAAATTTATTCTATTACTGATTTCTTCAGAAGCACAATTAAGGATCCAAGAAGTTACCATGTCATTAACTCTTTCCCATTGTGCAAATATAGGAGAAGTAGTAGTAGGTATTTCATAGAAACCATTCACAAAGCCCATTTTATTCTTTGCAGATAGTCCAATAGACATGGATCTTTGCCAAGGATTGTAGTTGTCCGAACCCGTTAATTTTTTAGAAATTAATTGCATTCCAGGTTGGTCATTATTGTGCAAATACAAAGGATGCGTATTAGAATCCATGGAGACTATTTTCTGTTCGAGATTATTAACAGTATCATGTGCAGCAGGTGATAGAGTGTTATTAAAGCATTCATAACAGATTCTTCAATAGACTCTCTATCCCCACATTTGAAGACAATAAATCAATATCCAACAGTTTCCTCATCTTTATATAATTCTCTATTTTAATCCCTATATATGATTTGACTCCTCAGAGTGAGGGAATCAAAAGAGCGTTCCCTATTTATGTAAAATGACATTTTACACCCTATTTATTGCGATTTTATGTTGGTTAAAGAATCTCTATCTCATTTAATTGCTGATTTGGGTATGCATGTCTATCAAATTCACTCATTTTTATTTTTGAAACACAGGATTTAGAGAAGAAAGAGAACTATAAAAAAATTAAAAATCAGTCAAATTTTGATTGTGATCATTTTTGTAAAAAATATTACTACTAATTATAAATTTTATTATTTTATAATTAAAATAATGTTGTTTTAGTTCTCATAAATACATAATGATCGTTGCACATTTTGATTTCTAGCAATATTTATTTTTAAATTAAAATAATTGCAATTTTTAAATTCAAACAATAATTACTTTTAAATAAAAAAATAGTTACAACGTTCAAAACATGATTTGATTGTTGGAACTTTCAAATTTTAACTTTTAAATTTTAAATTTCAAAATTTAATATATAAGGAATCAATATAAGGAACCTGTTGGGTACATAGTGAAAAAATTGAATCCCTATCCTACAGAATGACCCAATAACACTACAGAATAGGGATAAAGATAAGGAAACTGTTGCGAATGCTCTTAATACAAGAAGAATTACCAATTCCAGTAGAAGATCCAACTCCATTGTTAGAAGAGGATCCAACTCCATTTCTAGGATTAAGTCCAGATCCATTATTGGATCCTGCACCACGACCCCAAGCATTCGGTTGAGAATTGATATTAGGATTCACCATTGATTATTTGCGTAGAAAATCGCACAAACAGAGAAACAAAGATTAATTTGATCAAAGAAAAAGAATTAATTGATCAAAGAAGACCTAATTGATCGAACAGATAAATTAAACTAAATGAAATCACAAAACAGAAAGCAATACACAAAAAAAAATTGTTCTGAAGAGTTAATTTGATCAGAATCGAAAGATGAAGTGAAGCGAGATCGATATTTGCTTTGATACCATGATAAGATCTGTAATTTGAAAAATATATTGAAGAATATTGTTTATTACATTCCTTAGAAAAAGAAGCTCACTCCCAGATCTTTTATTACTTGTATTCTATCTATACATACAGTACATGAAGGAAAAAACAAACTGATAGAAAAACTAGAGTAACAGCTGTACTTACTATTATACTAGGACAGCTGTACTTACTATTATACTAGGACAGCTGTGTTATATCTCCACGTGTAACATGTGCTAGACATTGCAGTAGCTTATGCTTCATTTCTTGTGTTGAACTTGAATTACAATCAGCAACTTGTTTATTTCTTTGAGTCTGTGCAACAACAACTGAAGTTTGTAAGAAGGTTGTTTAGGACCATATTCTCTAATAATGATATTTTAATGGGTTTGTCGATTGGCAAATTTGTACTTATGGGATATCAAACTAACAAGAAATGTAAGTGTTCCATGACGATTCTTAAATTATTCCAATTATTTGGAATTTTTTTTTAGAATTTTGATATAATTGAATCTCATGTTGGAACTGTTGATACTTGGGATTGTTAAATCTCAAAATTGTTAATGAGGAAGGATGGTTTAGTATGATTTTAACTATTTTTTGGGTATCAATGTAGCATTCAATTTGTTTTATGTCGAGCTGTGGTTGAAAATACTAAAAGTTGCATCAGATTATAGAAGAGAGATGTGGGTTTAAAAAGCTTGTATGACAATATCATGGGTTGAATTTATTTTTATCACTTTGGACAATTTCTCAATTCTACCATAGAGCATCATAAATCACCAAAGTGCAAATATCCCCCCCCCTTCTTTTATTTAGTAAAATTGTTCAGTTATGATTCAGTTTTAAAGTTGATCCAATATTGATGCACACTTGTATATATGGACATTGTGCTCGCGTATGATCAATTCCTGACATTATGTCTTTTGTTAATAAGATAGTGACTAAGTTGTGATTTTTTAAATGAGACCAGTTCTGTGGAGAATGAGCAATCCAAGATTGCCGTGCCTCGGAACTTGGGTGATCAATTTTCTTCCCTAGTTGTCAACAAGGTGCCAAGAAGGTCATTTTTGCAGTTCATTGGATTCAGTCCCCTCTCACTAAATGGTTGTCATGTTCTTGCTGCACAAATGCTAGAGATGAAGGAACCTGAAGTGATTCGGTAAATGTTGTATGAATCTGTTTTCAATCTGTAATTATCTTGGAAGCAGGGAGGCAATATTGAGCTTCCTTCTCAATATATCATGTCATTAGTTCTTAAATGTGATTTTTATTTGGAATTTGAAGCATCCAGAACTCAGAAGCTTGCTAGTGGAGTCAGGATTCAAGGTAAATACTTTTTTTAAGGTTTCACATTTGAGGTATTGAATCCATTGTATATTTTGTTTACAGTAAATATTTGAATCCAAATCTTTGATGAAATTACATGATGACTCAATGATAAAGATGAACACTTAATGAAATACCATGAATTTGTATTAAGCCATTATAATGTGTTGCTGTTTATCTCCTGTGAACATGGTATGACCACCCTTAAATAGCAGTTATTTATGGGAGAATTTTCTCCCTGCCATATACGTTGCATAAATTTTCTTGAAATGGGTGGTATCCATTACATCTGGACCATTTGGTATACCATTGAATAAGATGAGTATCCATTAGATGAACAGTTACTGAAATACATGAATTTTATCGTTGCCTTAGTATTATTTATTTTAAAACATGACGCATGCCCTGTAAAAGTGTGTGTGACTGTCTATTCATTAAGAAAGTCATATTTGTCATTACAATATTCATTTCTAAATTTGTTCTAATTTTCTGGGTTCTCTTTCAAGATATTGTTGAAGGGGAAGGACCAGAGGCTCGTGAAGGAAATTTGGTTGAAGTTAACTACGTGTGCCGGCGCTCAAATGGATACTTTGTTCATAGGTATTTTTTGCCCATTATCTTTGGGTGAATGGAAGAATATTTGCAGTATACGGATCCATAAATTCTTGAATCAGTCTTTCAATACAAATTTAAAGTCATAGTAAGCCTGTTTTTCGTTTTCCTCTGAATGATTTTCTTGTTTCTGAATCTACTTTGTTGGTCATAAGATTGTCATTTTTTTCCCCTCGTATTATGTTCAACTTAGACTGTGGTGTTTCCATGCAGTACGGTAGATCAATTTAGTGGAGAAAGCACACCTGTTGTTCTTCCTCTAAATAAAAACCAGGTTGTCTGTGTTTTATTTTCATAATGTTTGTAGGAACGTTGTTTGAAATTCATACCTTTTACTTTTTATGGATCTAGTTAAGGAATACATTGAGCATACTTAAAGTAAAGTGCATTGCTAGTGATTATTATCATGAAATCAATGAGCCGTTGTTATCACCTATTGCCTACACTTTTCCTTCTATTTATGTTTCTCTTTTTTTTTCATGCGATTGTAGTTTATATTTCTGATGACTGTATATATGAGAAGTATGGCTGAAGACTAGTTTTTCAATTTGTGATGATTATCCCATTTTTGTTGTTGATTCTCTCCCAACCCCCTAGATAAGAGAATCAGCTATCTCGTGTAATTTATCTAACAAGTGATTCAATTCGACAGATTATAGAGGGTCTAAAGGAGGTATTGGTTGGTATGAAGGTTGGAGGTATACTTCTAATCATCGTTGGCAGATATTCCCTCCGTTCCAAAATATAAGATCAGTATTGACTTTTCAAAAGTCAATTTCAAATTCAAAATTGATACTATTGGTTTAAAATTCCGAAAAAATAAATCTTATAATAATTAATTGTTTGGATATATTATCTCCAACTGGGCCCAATACACAGTGCCCAAATATTTTATATGGACATGGCCAAAGCTCAAGGAAAAGACTCCACACCAAGCCCAAGTGGCCCACATAGTTGCCATCTTTCTCTCTCTCTACCTATATATGGAATGGCACAAGGTGAAGTTTTGCTCTCATGAGCTCACTAACACTCTCTAGAATACTATGTCCCTCATATTAGTTAATGCCTTTAAATACCTGTACTAATTCCTACGCCGGAAGGTTTTTTTGGCGGCTATGGCCATTGGTCACTTGTTTGTTATATTGTGCAGACGATATTTATTTGGCGACATCTTCAATTTGGCGTTAACATTAGTATTACTTACGTAGATAGTTTACAATCTTCATTATTGCATTGAGTAAAATGAAAGAAATCTATCTCAATATTGAGTTTGAAAATATCTTGAAATGTCTTTAAAAAAGTCAATAATAGTCTTATATTTTGAAACTGTGGGAATATTAGATTTTATGCTTAACTGGTTTGCGAGATTGTAATAGTAAATGATAATACCTTGTTCCCCTTAAGCATGTTCCAATTAACGGAACTCCTTTCCATTATTTTCAGGGAAGAGAAGAGCATTGATACCCCCTTCTCTAGGATACACTAATGAGAACTTGAGACCAATTCCTGATGAGGTTTTGCCATCTTTTATGCCTTTCTAACCTTATTTATTTCGTACTCTTCTTCTGAGATCCTTCGTATTTGTTTTTGGTTTTGGTGCCATTTCTTTGAGTCATCCTCCTACAATATTTGCTATTCAATTATTTTGTTTCTTGACGAAGAACTTTGGTGTTATGTTATTGGTTGCAGTTTGGTCCTCGACGTAGCCTTTTGTCTCATGCAAACGAGCCTTTGATATTTGAGGTTCAGCTCTTGAAAGTTTTATAGTTATCTTTCGTACAGTTATTTAAATTATACTTTTGTAAAACTAAAGCATTTATATACCTTCGGGGCATTTGAATATTTATTTTACAAATACACTTTTCTTTCTGATTCTAGATGAACTTTTTATTGGTATACCATATCATCCGAAAAAGAGTGGGTAGTATTGTATATTAAATAGTACCAACCAATGTAGTCCTGTATTAATTGAGTAGCATTTTCCTCTGCATTTCAAACTTGCTTATTCCCCCCCCCCCCTCCTCTCCTCTCCTCTCCCCTCCTCTCCCCTCTTCCTGGATGGAGTTTACTAATGCAGTAATGCTTTCAGCAGATAACATTAAGTAGCAGCAGCAGCTACCACTGTATAGTTGTTGTTGCTATTACTATATTGGATAAAAAAATGTATGCTTAGTTTATGGGATATTGCATGTACACTATGAAAGTTTGTCCAGGTTTTCATTTAGATGCATTAATGTCATGTTACACTCCAAAATGAATTTTAATCGTAAAATTTATAAATTTTAAGAATATATTTTTGTTTCATTTATATTGAATATTAAGTTAGTTTATTAGTTGTGACATAATAGTGGAATTATAGCGAAAATTCAGAAGAAATTGTGTCATCCTATATTGATTTGGATTGTCGAGTCTCAATTAAGACTGTATAATGAGCAAATAGTTTGGCCCTGATTCGTACTTGCTCTATTAAGATCGAAATATAAATTATTCAAATATGAACAAATTTTAAATTTCGATAAATTACTCGAACTTTCTCAAATTATAATTTTCTTTTGATATTCATATTTGTTCGAAAAATTCAAACTACTCAGACTCGATTCGAGATTGTGCTTGACTCGGTAACTAAACGAATCTTAATCAAACTTTATTTTATACTCGATAAATTTTGTGAACCAAATCTGAGCAACTCAATACTCAACTTAGAGAGTTCAATTGGTTGACCTTTATTATACATGCAATATACTCTTATTGTTCTAAAATTAGAGATACAATTTGACTTTTGAGGTTAAACGAAGACATATTAAACTTCAAGTTGGTATGACTTATAAAAGTTTGAAATAAAATAAATTTTGTGATTAATAGTTTTTATTATATATTTTATAATTATAATAATTGTGTCAACTAAAATTAAATATATTCACGTCAATTTGAAATTTAATAAATCATCGTTTAACCTTAAAAGTCAAATTGTATTTTTAATTTTGGAACGGAAGTGTAATTCAAATTTATAGGACGACTAATGAACTGTCCAAAGCCAATTTCTTGGACAAAAAACAGAATCTTTTTGCAAAGGAGAAATTGATAAATGATATATATATATATATATATATATATATATATATATATATATATATATATATATATATATATATATATGGAAAAAATGTGTGTACACAGCTGTGTATTACACAGTAGGCTATAGCGACGATTTTTTGGGCTATAGCGACGGTTTCACCCGTCGTCATAGCTATTCTGGGCTATGGCGAAAGTTTACCGTCGCTATAACCCAAAAAATCTGTCGTCCTAGGCCTACTGTGTAATACACAATTGTGTATATACATATAGCCATATATATATATATATATATTTGTGAAAAAGGGAGAATGCAAATAAAAACCTTTAAAATACCTTATTATTTGTGTTCCACCATTTTTTTTTTGCAGCTCACAACCATAACAATATTGATATTTACTTATACAAAGTAGACAGTTCATATTGCTAACAGCAGCAAATGCAACCAAAAAATATCCCTAAAACGTATACAAGAATCTCACTCAATTGTTAAACTGACTTATTATTATTATTATTTATTTATTTGTTTAATTTTAAAACTTTAATCTTCATAATTCCTCACAAAATAGTATATTTCTCTCCATTATTAATTTTGGGATAGAACCTAAGGATCGGGTGAAATATGAATCTGATAGGTTAGGTTTAGTTTGTTTTGTTTTGAATAACTCATCGAATGACTATTCATCTATTGTATATTCATATAAATAAAGGGTAAGAAAACTCTATAGAAAGATGGTGATTCAATTCAATTTTGTTTGAACACACACATGTATTAAGTAAATTAACGGGTAGTCTTGGTTCTATTAAAAATACCAACAAAAGTAAAGATACGAATAAAATGATATGAATGAAAATACTCATAATTGAGGTGATCGTGATATAACTAACTTGTAAGGGTAAAAAAAAAAAAAATTATTATGTCACAACAAAGATACCAAGTGACGTGTAAAACTCGCAAAGGCCAAAGGAAAAAAACTTAGGGGAGCACTATTTTCAAGTGTTTTTAATATTTTTACATGAATCCACTGTATGCTCATGTGAGAGAGTTAAGGGTGATCAAAAAGTTTTATTTTTTTTTATTTTAAGGTAAATCGGACCGGACCGGACCGGACCGACCGGTTCGGGACTGAAAAAACCAATTCAGTATAGACCTGTTTTCGGTACCGGTACCGATTTCGGTTAGTTATTTTGATAGTTGGATTCGTACAGAATATCCCAACTTCATTATATTTGTGACTTGGGAGAATCTTGATTTGTTGACTACTTAGCTGAGAAGCATGTACTGTGCAGATATGTTTCTTTTCATTTAAATGTACTGACTAATGTTTTTATTTATGTGCATGTATATATACATTTCTGTAGCCAGAGGTAACAACATCGAATAAAAATAGAAGTTATACTTTCTATTCTTTGCTAACCCGAGTTACACATAAACCTTATTCATCACAAGCATCCTGCATTTCTCTGCTCGTTGTCCCACTATCGAGTCATGTTTATTGCTTGTTGTTAGATAACAAGAGGCATAACAAAATCAAATTGTCCTAAATTATATATGGAGATTACATTGTTTTTGTCGTCATATTTTTCAATTTTAGTTTTAGGAAACTAATCTGATCGGAGACTAGTGATTGCTTATTTTCAGTTTTAGTTTTTGTGTTCGGTATTTTTTTTTTGGTAAAAATCGGTTTCAGTACGTAATTCTAACTACATTCGGTAACCGATCTGGTTCGGTCCGGTAAATAACGGATGAACAAATTTATAAAAAGGATCATGTGAAAATATCAAAAATACACGTAGAAATATCAGCTCCTAAAAATTATTGTCACAAAGACACCAAGTGACGTCAATGACTTTACCCGGCTTTATTATATAATACTCCCTCCGTATCAGGATAAAAGTCTTGGGAAATTTTTTACGCATATTAAGAAGATGAATAAAATGACAAAACTGTCTATAATAATGTCATTAATCATTTCTAATGTAGGTGAGAGAGTGATTTTTTAGTTTTGCAATTCAAAATATTTTCAACACATAATAACTAATTATACTTACTGAATATGGAGAGAGAATTAGAATAAGAAAAATATAAGATATTTAATGCTAAGAGTATAATAAAAAAAATTGTGTAAAAATTTGATTATTAAAAAAAATATTTAATATGAGACTATCCAAAGTAATAATAAATATTTTTATTCTGAGACGAGTAATATAATGAATGATAGATGGATAGCTACAATCGCTAGTTTAAGGGTCAGTTTTAGAATACGGCCTCTTGATTTAAATTAGGCGGTAGGGTCCCAATTATAACATGGCCAGCGTTTGTTCTTTTATGGGCTATTCTGACTTGTGAGCCCCAACACTGGTTCTCATCAACTCCATTTATTTCATTACACAAATGGCTTGACCCAAATCCAACCATAAACCAATCCTTTTCTATGGGTCTAGATATGTATTGCGATAGATTTGTGCCAGTGTTATAGTTGCAAAACATATCAACATATGAGATTAGATAGAATTATACGAAAACTTCACATATTATATATCTTTCTAAAAAGGTTATCGCTAATATTGGGTTTCGGTTACCATAAAGTTAATTTCATGATAAGTTGGTCAATTGACCAATACAGTGTTGAAACGCAGAGAGAGATTGTCTCCTTGCCCACGTGTCGACACTGTATTAGTCAATTGACCAAAATTAACTTCATGCCAACAAGTTCTCTAATACTTATATGCGTAACTGTCAATCAAAAAGTAGACATAAATAATAATAATAATAATAATAATAGCTATCATTTTCCTTGTATTACTACCCTTTTCCCAAGGTATTAATATAATTTGACTATGGAATTTCAATAAAATGTTATTTTGTATTTTACTTGAAGATAAATAACCAAAACCCCAAGGGGGAAAATTGGATCCCAAGGGATTAATATAATTTGACTATGGTATTTCTATAAAATGTTATTTTGTATTTTACTTAAAGGTTAAGAATTTAGTAAATCTAATGAGTCAAAAAAATAATAATTAAAATATAATAAAGCTAACGAGTCAATAAAATTTAATAAAGCTAAAGTTAAGTAGTTTCTTTCCCACTTTTCATCCATCATTTCTATTTTTATAATTAATAATAATATTAAAAATATTATTGAGGATGCCAAAGCACGGTATTAGGGAAAGATTAGGATAGCTATATTGAGATTAGGGGGACAATTAATTGACTATTAATATGGACCTTTAGACCGGCAAAAACATTGTTTTGTTTTATATATTAAAAAAATGGAACAATTACATATTCTAATACATTTTTAAAAATAATTAAATCAATAGTGCACTCATATAATATTTACATAATTAATACACTTTCATATTTATTTACATATTCTAGTGTAATTAGGATTCCTTAATTTAGGAAATTATAATTCAATTAGAATTCCTTAATTTAGGGATTAGTTATAGTTTTTTCTCTCTCTCCTCAAGTTATTTAACAAATTCAACCGAACTCATGATCAGACTCCCAATCACCGATCCCAAATTCCGACGACTCATCCCCAAACTCCTTCAAGATCGCCGTCTTCCTGTGTTACTCGGACTCGGCAGTTTTAGATGGAGTACCCGTGTCGACACGATCCGACACGGGTGCGGGTGCGGGATTTGTGTCGGATACGGCAGTTTCAATCCGGACACGGCTGAACGAAGGAAGCGGCGGAGACGACATGCGCGACAAGAAAGGGAAGAGTCCAGAAATACTGAAAGAGAGGCAAAGAGAGAGAGTAAGAGATTGATTTACCTTCTATCCTTCTTCTTTTCTTCTTTTCTTCTGATCTTCTGATCTTCTTCTCCTTTTCTTCTCCAATGATCTGACGAACGAGTTCTTCTCCAACGACGATCTGAGTATTTGAGATCGGATTGGAATAAATATCTCTGGAAAATTACAGTTAGGTACCCCATAGATTTTATAGTTTTTTAATTTAGTCCCTCAATTTTTCTAAAAGTTCAAAATAACCCCTAAAAAATTACTTATCAGTTCCTATAGTTTTGTTTTCTTTCATTTTAGCCCCTGAAGTTTCAGTAATTTCAGTTCTGCCCCTGTTTCTTTATATTTTTGCACTTTAACCCCTAAAGTTTCATGATAAATGTATGTCTATATGAGTTTGGACATCATAAACATTATTGTTAAAAAATCATAACATACCGTATCCCCGCACCCGTGTCCAAATTCGAATTCATATCCGCGTATCCTCTATTTTTTGACTTCACGTGTCCGACACTTGGATTCGTATCCAAATCCGACACCCGCACCCGAGTCCGAGTAACACAGCCGTCTTCTTCTCCACGCCCAAATACTCC
Source organism: Panax japonicus (assembly GCA_020205505.1). Taxonomy (NCBI): domain Eukaryota; kingdom Viridiplantae; phylum Streptophyta; class Magnoliopsida; order Apiales; family Araliaceae; genus Panax; species Panax japonicus. The sequence goes on along the minus strand of CM035110.1, from coordinate 10,145,004 downwards.
TCACAAACGTCTCCACCATAATCTTTGGATTCACCGTCACCACAGAATCCAGTATCATTTTGAAAAATTAACAAGAAGTGAAAATCAATGAAAGCTTTATTTCTGATCGACTTCAAATAGAAATTCAGAAGGTTGCAACAAAGCAGTTACCATGCGAAACTTCATGTTTTTTGCAATTTTGAAGCATATTTGAAAACTTTCCCACACCCAATTTCTGAACAGAAATACTCCTTCTGAGCATCAACAACACTAAGGGAAGACTCCTCGTGAAATTCCTTCACATGTCTCTTCATGTTACCTTGAAAAGTAAACCTGCGATTGCAATTCACTAAAGGACACTCAAAAAGTTTACCCTGGTGCTGCAGAAGGTGACGATTTAAGTGGTCCTTCCTTCTGTAACTGGAGTGAATTCAGGCGGTGGTGGCGGTGGATATGAATACTGGATGATGGTTACCAAACCTTCAGATCAATGTAAGCAAACCTTCGTACCAAGGTAACAAAACCTTCATACCAAAGTAATTAATTCACATCCACACCTGTATTTTTTTCATAGTGCAGTTGGTAGCCAAACCTTCAGACCAAGGTAACCAATTCAATTTTATTAAGTTACCAATTTCGTTTGAATGTGATGCAATTGGTTGCCAACCATTCATACAAAGGTAACCATTTTATTATTTATGAGTAACAAAATAGTTATAAAAAAAAATTTCAGAACATTAAAAGTTACATCTATTTATTTTTAAACTTTTTGTAGGGCGAATCTTCTTCTTATTCTCATTGGCATTTTGGACAACGGATATTCGCGGCGGTGTAGCGGTGTAGTGCCGGTGTAGCGGCGAAAATTCGCGGCGGTGTAACGGCGGAGTATGTGAGGGAGATGAAGATTTGAATTTGAATATTTAAATTTAAATTATAATTTTGAATTTGAATTTATTTTTGTTGTTAGATCCAAATATTTGAATTTGAATAATTAATTAGCAGTTATTTGTCCTTGATTTTAGATTTCTTTATTAATGTGAATTGTACTATTTTTGTAATATGGGTCCTAATTACACTCTTTTGTTGTATATCTTAGAATTTAGATAGTACAATCTAATAAAATTTATCAATTTTGTCCATAAGAGCCAATCAATTCATGGAATAAATTAAAATAGAGTCAAATTATGATCTACTTGGCCCAATTGATACCATGGCATTTAGTTGATGGGATCAGAATTAGGCAAAGATTGAACCACAAAGAAGAGAAAATTAGGCAAGGACAATTCTCTTTTTTGGATGGTTATACTTTATTATTAGGGTTCATGTCTGATTTGTCAACTATTTAAAATATATATATATATATATATATATATATATATATATATATATATATATATATATATATATATATATATATATATATATAAGGTGGGCCATTTTTCATGTCATATGGTGTTGACAACCTCTCTCTTTCTTTATCCTCCCTCTCATCTAAGATAGGATGATAACATAATATAAATTGATATGCATTGTTATTTAATTATTTTGGGAGAAATTTAGAGCACTCACCTTGTTATATAAGTTAGATATTTAATTATCTAATTTTATTTAATTTTTAGATGATATAGCAATAGCAATAAATATAAAAAAAATGAAATGATTTTTAAGCATTTTAAATATATGTTTGATTGTTATTATTAGTAGTCGTAATTGTGATAGGATGACAAAATTAATAGATATATGTATTCTATTAAAATAAATTTCATTCTACCACATCTCACGTGTAATGAAAATTAAAAAATAGAATGAAATGAAAATTAAAGGAATGGAATGAAATTTCATTCTATCTAAATGGGTTTTCAGTTTGGATATTTTGAATTCTCTGACTGATTGAATATCTTCTTTTGATGAATAAAAGGCTATTTTGTTGCGAATTTTTTTTTAAAAAATCATACCATGTTGGCCGAACATCCGCAAACCCTTTTTTATTGGATAAAGAATACTCCCTTCCCTTGGTTGCTAAATAATTATCCTTATCCTTATATATAGAGAGAGAGAGTCCGGTTCCGATCAGGAATCCCAGACTTTATAAAAATACGGATTTTTTTTATATATATTTTTTAAAACAACTAATTTTTTTTTAATAATTTATGGAACTGGAATTTTTACATAATACAGTATTTTGTGTGTGATTTGGATACATATAACAAAATATGTCTGTACAGACTGTACAAATCAGACCCAAAACACTGTATTATGTAAAAATTCCAGTTTCATATTTTTTTAATAGTTTAAAAAAAAGGTCCGGATTTTGGTCAGGTCTGAAAATCCGGACCTGATACTGATTCTCTCTCTCTCTCTCTCTATATATATATATATATATATATATATATATATATATATATATATATATATATATATATATATATTCCCGATCAGGAGCACTCTCCTTAACGAGCACTCTGTCCTTAAAGAGCATTCTCTTTTAAAAACCCGGTCTTTTATTACTCTCTCCTCACTAAGTCGATAAAACAAAGACATAAAGGAAGAGCTTCACTACATACTACAAAGGCTGAGAAATCATTCACTGTCAAAATCTTCTCCCTTGAAATCGTCCACTGCCAAAATCGAAGAGAGAAATCTCAAAATCTCAAGAAAGAGAAATCTCGATAAAACAAAGACACAAAGGAAGAGCTTCGCTACAGACTACAAAGGCTGAGCTTCTCACTACAGATCGATTCCCTTTAAAATCCATTGCTGCAAAAACGAAGAGAGAGAAAGCATTGCACTAGAAAATCTCAGCCATCACGATTCTCAGCCATCACGATTGTTGCAAGAGAAAGCCAACCAAAGCCCTAGAACTCAATTGATGCAAGATAGAATGATGCCAAGCAAGTAGCCAACGCAATCTCAGCCATCACGATTCTCAGCCATCACGATTGTTGCAAGAGAAAGCCAACCCAAGCCCTAGAACTCAATTGATGCAAGGGAGAATGATGCCAAGCAAGTAGCCAACGCGATCCCCTTCAGGAAATTGAAGCCCAGATTAGTCTTCAGAAGCCGTGACGTGCGACAAAACTTCTCCAAATGCCCTCAGTTAGTGACCCTTGAAAATCAGTAAGTGCATTCCTGTTTTATTTTTTAAATTTCAGTTTTTTGGTTGTAAATAGAAAGCTTAATTTGAAATTTTTTACGCTCAATGTTGCGTCTTTTTATGGATTAGTGTGAATTTGGGACAAGCTTAATGAATTTTAATTGGTGATTTCACAATTTCAAGTAAATTTTTATTTGTCCAGGTGTAAATATAATGGATGACATGTACAATGAAGTAGGGAGTTGCGGGGATAATGTAGAAATGAATTTAGAAATTGAAATGGATGGGGATGACTCAAGTGGAGAGGGGTTGAATGTAAATACTAATACTGTTGTCTATTATCCCCAAGTAGCAGATGAGTTTACACCTAAGACTGGTCAAGAATTTCAAACATTAGATGAGATTCATACGTTTTACAATACATATGTAATGCATGGTGGATTTAGTGTACGAAAGTATAATGAGAAAAAAAGGGCGGGTATCGATGAGATTTATAGGAAGGTGTATGTGTGTTCTAAGCAAGGAAAGGGTAAACTATTAGCCGATGTGGTCGTAAAAAGAAAACGCGGATCTACAAAAGAAGGTTGTGGTGCAAAAATTACAGTGGTAAAGAAAGATGACTTGTACGTAATTACTAAAATTGAGGAGGGTCATTGTCATCCATTGTCAACTCCACATAAGAGGCATTTGTTACAATCGCATCGTAATGTGTCAATTGCCCAAAAATTATTGTCTCAGCAACTTGGCACAGTGAATATACCACAATACCAACAATACAATTTTCTTGCAGTGCAGACGGGTGGTTTTGAAAATATTGGTTGCACGCAACGAGATTTATATAACTTTGAAAGAGACAAGCGCAATGACTTGAAGGGACATGATGGGGATATGTTGAATGAGTACTTACAGTTAGAACATCAAAAGAATCCTTCATTCACTTTCACAATTGACACAGACGATGAAAATCGGATCATTCGATGTTTTTGGACCGATGCAACGTCTAGACGGGCTTATAGATTTTATGGTGATGTTGTCATTTTTGACACCATATGTAAGACCCCAACTTATTATAAATAATTTAAATTTTCCTCTATTCATTATTCTAAAATAATAAGGTGTTAATTTGATATAATACTTTGGTTATGGGTGAAATGTGAAATTTTTTACAAAATAAACAAGTGGTTATAAAATAATCATTGTTGTCGGGGAATATTCGTTTGGTCGTGAAATATTTTTTTTGTCGGGAATATTCGTACGACGGCGCAGTCAATTGTGGGTCCCATAAAAGAATAACGGTCGGATGAAGAAAACAACAAATTTGAGTTTTTATAAATAACAACATAATTTTTACCGTTAACACTGTTGGATAATTGGTGGTTAAAATACAGTAATATGCGTGGTTGTACAGTAGCACACGGTATTGCACAGTATGGTTGAATTATTGATTCGTACGTAAGAATGGACTACTCAATAATTGTTACGGTAGTTACTGTTCATTATTTTATTATATTGATTCAATAATTGCTGCATTGTTAGTTTATATTATTATTGTTTCAATAATTGTCACTGCACAATATTTCTCATTATCAGATCAATAATTCATATTATTTGAATAATATTATTAGATAGCATTATTGGCAATGTCTAGAAAGTTCTGTCACGGAGAGGTTTGGTCATCTAATTACGCGCCAGTAAGGAGAAATTCTTATTGGAAAGCCCCCCTTTTTCCTGGGAACGGTCTGGTTGTTATAATTGTGATTCTATAATATTATTTAAGAATAATTATTTATTGATTTATATTATAAAGAAATATTTATTTGATGCGGATATAATTGATGAATATATTATTTTATGTGGATATAATTGAAGGATTAATACTGAGGATGTTTTATCAGTATTTTGTCAAACTGGAAGAATTAAAAATCATCGGTTTGTGGATTTCGAATAATTTCTGTTTGGAATTTGGAAAAAATTTCTTCTGCAAAGTTGTAGAGAATTGAAATTCCTATAAGAAGTCGTGAGATTCGAATTTTCTGACAAAGGGACTATTTATTGTGAATTATTGAAGTTCTGGGGTTCCAAAATAATTAATTTTTGAAAGTTTAATTATTTTTTTATTTCAAAAACGTTTTTTTATTTTTTTTTCTAGAAGGTGGGCATGTGGGAAATGCTAAAATCAGATTCCTTGGTGGTGGGCTTGAATATTTGATAAATATTAATATTTTATTAATTTAGACTCCTTTGGCGTTCTAGCATTTTTCTATAAATAGAGGGCTAAGTTAGAATTGAAAATCACACCAGAAACAAGTTTTCTTTGTTTCTCTCTCTATATTATCGAGCGTATTCTTGTGAGTATACTTTGAGTGTTGCTATACGGTGCGAGTTTCTGTCAGCACTATACCCGAAATTCAGTTAGAAATACGGTTATTTTGAGGTAAATGATGTTATTTTCTTCTTAAATGATATTATTTTCTTCAATATCATTATGCCAAAATATTGGTGAACTTTTTAATTAAATTTGGAAATTGTTGTGTCGGGGTTACTATTCACGTATACGGCACTATTCACGAATACAACACTATTCACTGAAAAATGAAAATTTTCCCTTTTGTCCAAGATGTCTATTTTGGCTACTATCTTTGATTGTATCCATGTTTTGATCGTTATTTTTGAATTCTGCTTCAAAATTGGTTATTATGGAGTATTATTGATCTTAGATAAAACTGTCATACGAATCCTTAATATTTGTCCTTCTATCCCACTGGATTCGTTCTTAAAAATATTTTTCATCATCCTCAGTCCTTAATGATGATATTATTGAATATTTTTGGCCTGTAGTGCAAAGATAAATGATTACTGATGAATATCTTTGGCCCGTAGTGCAAAGATGAACATGTGTTGAGATGAACATGACCAACCGGTGATATAAATGAATATCTTTGGCCTGTAGTGCAAAGATGATTAAAGATATATATTGATTGTTGTTACAGGGATAAAATATTGATGATGGACTCTTAAATATTAGAAGATAGTAGAATTCATCCTCTACGTGACTCTTCTAATGGATTGTTGTTTCCGCTGTATTTGTTGATATAAAACTTGTTGTCGATTATATTTTATCAGATTTTTTTCCTTGTTGAAGACTAACGATAATTTTTTGTATATTATCTTAGTCATAATATTCTTTAGTGGGCAGTTGAGCTCACCCTTTTACTTTTTGTTCCATTTTTCTTCTCAGGAGGTGAGAACATAGCAGGATCGAGTTGGGGTATGGAGTGAGGTTTCTAGAAAGATGTTTTAGCAGTCCTCACTATTTCTGTAAAATAGTGTTTGAATAATTGTAATGAAGACTTATTTGCGTGTGGATATTGTCTAGAAGACAATATTTGTATTTAAACTCATAGTATGTATTGTCGTATTTCACACGACATTTGTATTATTGAAGTTGTAGTTTTCTTTATGTACCATGTATTTGGCGACTCAGAATGGGTGTTGTATACCTGTTTTGGGGGCGTCACAGTTGGTATCAAAGCTTAGGGATATGGTCTCTGACGGAGATCGGGGAATAGAACTAGGAGGGGAGAGATGAGTAAATTCTTCGCTAGTGTGTCCTATCTAAGCTTATGTGTTGGTTGGTCATAATATAGGGATATTATGTGATATGTTAAATTATTTAATTAACCCTTGTTTTATGGCACTATTTAAGAATGGCCGCTGAGAACGTTAACAATAGAGTGTAAGAGACTGTGGAACAACCTTTAGTCACAAACAAGGAGAACGTACAACAGGAAGACAATATTCCTCCTGTAAACAACACTACCGAGCAAACGATGAACGATGGAATATTTAGGAGCTTTTTGCAGTTCATGCAAAATCAGACGAGGGAGACTCGTGTACAAAATACGGGTGGAAGTGATGGCAACGCACGGTCTGTCACAACCAAGCAGTTTAATGAGTTGGGACCACCAGAATTTAAGGGAAAATCGGATCCGATCATGGGAGAAACATGGGTCAAGCAAATTACCAAGATATTCGATGTCCTGGGATGCACGGAGGAACAGAAGGTTCCATTCGCTACCTTTATGTTTCGTGGTGAAGCAGATTACTGGTGGGAATCTGTGAAGCGTACCCAACCAGATGCACTCAACATGTCTTGGGAAAGATTTCAAAAACTTTTCAATGACAAGTACTTTCCTGAAAGTATTCATCATATAAAAGAGGTAGAGTTTATTAGACTCGAACAGAATAACATGACGGTGTCTCAATACGAGGCAAAGTTTGCAGAGTTGTCAAGGTTTGCACCTCATTTGGTGGAGAATGAGGAACGCATGACGCGGATGTTTCTGAGAGGTTTAAAATCCGAGATTCGTCAATACCTTATATCTCATAAATTTTCTTTATATTCAGATGTTGTAAACATGGCTCAGTTGTTAGAGCGAGATAGTGAGTATACTCAACCGAGGGACCACAACCAGGCTCATATCGGTGACAGCAGTCATCAAAACGATGATAATCAGCGAGGAAGGAAGAATACGGAAAAAGGCGGTAACCACTCAGGTGGTAATCGTGGCCATGATAATAGAAGAGGTGACTCAAGTGGAAATTTCAGAAAGAGAAGATTCAACAACGACGGGAAGACATCAGCAGCAGCACCAGCACCAACAACAAATTCTAGGGGAGGAGAACGACAGCCAGTTAGATGTTACAAATGCAGGAAGGAGGGACATATCAGCCCAAACTATCCACAACAATCCAAGGTATGTTACAACTGTGGAAAGGAAGGCCACATCGCTCGAGATTGTACTATAGCGAAACCAAGTTCAGCGGGAGTGGTGATTCCAAGGGCTGTCCCGGATAAGTCGAAATTAGCAGTTCCTAGAAGAACGTTTGTCGTGACTGGCCAAAACGTGAGGAACCCAAATGAAGTGATCACGGGTAAGCTAATCTTGAATTCTTGCGAAGTTTATACCTTACTAGATACCAGTTCTACCCATTCTTTTATCTCTCCTGCTTGTGCTCAACGTTTAAACTTGATTTCGGAGAAATTAGATTTTGATTTATCTGTTGAAACTCCGTTGGGTGAAACCTTCGTTACATCTACAGTTTATAAATCTTGCATGATCCAAGTTGGCACTATCATATTACCTGTGGATCTTATCTCTTTAAAGATACTTGCTTTTGATGTGATTTTAGGAATTGATTGGTTAACCACTCATCATGCCAAAATTGATTTTTTTCGTAAGGTTGTTAGTTTTCATATTCCTAACCAACCTGTCATACGAATTCAAACCACTAAACCACTAAAATCAGTCACTGTCATATCAAGCCACAAAGCTATTCGTTTATTGAAAAATGGATGCCAAGCTTTCTTATCCCATGTTATGGATTTGAACAGAGACAAGTCAGATTTGGATAATATTTCTGTTGTTAAAGAATTTCCTGATGTATTTCCCGAAGAACTTCCCGTTCTACCCCCGGAACGTGAAGTTGAATTCTTTATTGATCTTGAACTGGGTACAAAACCCATTTCTAAAACCCCATATCGAATGGCTCTTATTGAACTTCAGGAGTTAAAAGTCCAACTACATGAATTGTTAGACATCGGTTTCATTCATCCTAGTACATCTCCTTGGGGTGCTCCTGTTTTATTCGTAAAGAAGAAAGACGGGAGTATGCGACTTTGTATTGACTACCAAGAATTAAACCATGTCACCATCAAGAATAGGTATCCACTACCTCGCATTGATGACATGTTTGACCAGTTGCAAGGAGCACCATTCTTTTCAAAGATCGATCTTCGTTCTGGATATCATCAGCTGAAGATTAAAACTAAGGATATTCCAAAGACTGCCTTCAGAACTCGGTACGGGTATTATGAATTCTTAGTCATGTCTTTTTGATTGACTAATGCTCTAGCTGCTTTTATGGATATGATGAACCGTGTATTCAAGGAATATTTGGATCAATTCGTTGTTGTCTTTATTGATGACATCCTCATCTATTCCAAAATCCGTGAAGATCATGAGCACCATTTGAAGCTAGTACTTCAAAGACTTCGTGAACACAAGCATGCCAAG